>VDFB02193867.1:724444254-724466614 GCA_007258455.2 Sequoia sempervirens | reverse complement strand
TCCTTCCCTCTCTCACAAGACTCTCACTCCTACCTCCTCTCCCTCTCTTAGGTTTCTCTCACTCACTCACTCCCTCTATCTCTCTCCCCTCTACCTTTAACCCTAAACCCTAAACCTTTAACCCTTAAACTCTAAACCCTTAAACCCTCTACCCTATATCTCTCTCCCACTCCTTCCCTCCATCCCTCTCTCTCTCAAGTCTCATCCTCCTAACCCCTCTACCAATATCAATTATCTCTCTCACTCACTCCTATCTCCCTCCCCTCTACCCTTTACCTTCTACCCTCTACCCTCTATCTCTCTCCCAATCCCTCCCTTTCTCTCTCACTGAATCCCTCTATCTCTCTTCCCTCTACCCATAACCCTAAACCCCTAAACCCTCTACCCTCTCTCTCTCAAGAGCCTCCCTCCTACCACCTCTCCCTCTCTCAAGTCTCTCTCTCACTCTCTCACTCACTCTCTCTATATCTCTCCCCTCTACCCTTAAACCTAAACCCTAAACCCTTAATCGTTAAACTCTAAACCCTTAAACCCTCTATCCTCTATGCTTAACCCTCTATCCTCTATCTCTCTCCCACTCTGACCTTCCCTCCCTCTCTCTCTCTAGAGTCTCACCCTCCTACCGCCTCTCCCTCTCCTAGGTCTCTCTCTCACTCACTCCTATCTCCCTCCCCTCTATCCTTAACCCTCTACCCTCTATCTCTCTCCCATTCCCTCCCCCTCTCTCTCCCACTCCCTCTATCTCTCCCCATTCTACCCTTAACCCTTATCCTCTAAACCATTAAACCCTATACCCTCTATGCTTAACCAGCTACCCCTTATCTCTCTAAAACTCCCTCCCTACTTCCCTCTCTCTCTCAAGTATCACCCTCCTACCCCTCTCCCTCTCTAAAGACTCTCTCTCTCTCTCTCAATCACTCTTATCACTCACTCACTCCCTTTATCCCTCTCCCCTCTACCCTTAAACCCTTAACCCTTAAATCTTAACCCTTAAACCCTAAACCCTTGAACCATATACCCTCTACCCTTAACCCCACCTCCCTCTATCTCTCTCCCACTCCCTCCCTCTCTCCCTTTCACAACTCTCTCCATCCTACCCCCTCTCCCGCTCTTAGGTCTCTCTCTCACTCAATCCCTCAATCTCTCTCCCCTTAACCCTTAAACCCTCTACACTCTCCCCTTAACCCTCCCTTCCTTTATCTCTCTCTCTCTCTCAAGTATCTCCCTCCTAGCACCACTTATCCCTCTCTTAGGTCTTTCTATCACTCACTCACTCACTTTATCCCTCTCCCCTCTACCCTTAAACCCTTAACCCTTAAACCCTAAACCCTTGAACCGTGTTCCCTCTACCCTTAACCCTACCTCCCTCTATCTCTCTCCCACTCCCTCCCTCTCTCCCTCTCTCAAATCTTTCCATCCTACCCCCTCTCCCTCTCTTACGTATCTCTCTCACTCAATCCCTCTATCTACCATTAACCCTTAGGTCTATGTGTACACAAATTGGATATCCGATTCAAATCGGATATCCAATTTATAGAACTAAAATTATACCATTACAAGTATCATAATTGTTTTTCAAATGAATCGGATATTAGATTTTTGGGCCATAGAAAATCCCCATGTGGGCCATTTTTTGCATTCCAATAGACCCTACATTCTGTTTGCAAGCAAAACACACATTGTTTCAGACAGGAAGAGACAAAGATCAAATTTTTGGAGCAAATTCTATTGAAATTTGTCATAAGCAATGATTTTTAGCATCGTTTATGAGGTATAATGGGAAGCAATAGTAGTCACAAGCAAAAACGTAAGAGAAAGCTTACAAAAGAAGAAATTGAAGCATATAGACAAAGAGATAGAGAAAGTTATAGGAAGAGAAGACAAGGTATGTTAAATATTGGTGAACCTAACCCCTATGGTTTTTCAAGTGAAGAGGAAATTAAAGATGTTCAAGGTGAAAATGTTGGAATTGAATATGTTGAACATAATATTCAAATTAGGAATGGAATTATTGAAATTGATAATGAAAATGTTCAAGGTGGAAATGTTGGATTTGAAGATGTTGAACATGATATTGAAATTGGGAATGAAAATATTGAAATTGATAATGAAAATGTTCAAGGTGAAAATGTTGGATTGAAGATGTTGAACATGATATTGAAATAGGGAATGAAATTATTCAAATTGATATTAAAAATGTTCAAGGTGAAAATGTTGGAAATGAAGATTTTGAACATAATATTGAAGCAAGTGTAAATTATGTTTCACCAAATTACATGAGAAATGAAGAACCTTGTATGGAAGAAAGATATATTCCAATTTCAAGACCTTGAAGAATCCATAAATGTTTACTTGAATTTGATGAGAACATTATAAACAATTTTGAAGGTAAGAGGTCAAAACAAACTGTTCGGTTGTGGGATAGAAGACTTTTCAACCAATATTTTAGTGATATGACATTGATCGAGCAATGCCAACTTTTTGTACAATTGCTAAAGATGCAAAATATGAGACCTTTGCTAGCCAAATTGAACATTCGTGTGAACAAGAAGACTGAAAAAAATTCTATTATTGTCAAAAATCTTTTTAATGCTCTCAAGTCTATTAGAAAAAGTAACAAGGAAAAGGATAAGAGAGCTGCTCGGAGAGTCATTACAACTACCCTTGTAAGCCATAAATTGAAAAAGGCTCGCTTTGTGAGACAAAATTGTATTACTTTTGACATAAATCATAAAACTTTGGATAGAGCACTTGCAAGAAGAGAAATAATAGATGATCCTCTTCAAAATGATACATGGGCTTTTGTCGGGAGGATTCCACATTTTCATAAGAAGCTAACCGATAATGTAAAGTAGGTAATTCAACAATTTTGGCATGATAACTCTAGAGTATCACCCAATGCAAAGGATGTTTTAAAGTTAAGAATTGACAATCGAGACCATACACCATATCCTAAATATTTCTTGGAATCAAGCCAAATAATGTTGTTCAAATTTTTTATTGAAACACAAATAAATATGGAAATATCGCAAAGGAATTTTGAGGGTTTGAAGCCATTTTATTATGTGCCTCTTAATATTCGTAATAATTGGTGTTGCAAATACCATGTGGAGTTTTCAATGTACCATGAGCTATTATGCTATATCCGTTATACTTTGCATACTAATGAAATGTTGCAGGAGTGTGGTGCAATGCATCTTCCAAAATCATCAAGGGACTTGCTAGATCTATTTTTATGTTCTAGAGATGATGGTTTCTTTTTCTATAGAAATGATTGTTTAAATGCAAAGTGCTCACAATGTGGTGGCTTGTCAAAGTTTGTTCAATGTTTTCATGAGAGTTCTCAACATGAATTTGGAAAGAAGCTTGTTGAGAAAAAGAGAGGACCATCCTTAGTGTAAATGTACCAATCCAGACGTGTTGGAACAATCCATTTGGTTGTACGAGTTGTGGAATGAAAGTTGCACCACTTTGCAACTTTACACTACTTGCATCTAGCAACTTTTCCCTCTACTGAAAAGTCATCACCACAAGAAAATGCCTTCGAGATAGAAAAAATTGAGAGAGGTTTTTGTAGATGGTCCAAATATTATCCCATAGCCTAAGATATAGAGTTTGTAAGCATCATGGTCTCCAAGAAATATCCCTTCAAATATTGTTGCCTTTTAGCACTTTGGACTCTTAAGGGAAATTGCCAGTCCAATGTAGCTTAGAGTGATTCCGCATATTTGGGTGTAAGAGAGGACCATACCTCATGTAAATGTACACATATAGATGTGTTGGAACAGTTTGTTTGGTCGTACGAGTTGCAGAATGAAAGTTGCACCACTTCGCAACTTTACACTACTTGCATCTGACAATTTCTCCCTCCACTGAAAAGTCATCACCACAGGAAAATGCCTTCGAGATAGAAAAAAATGAGAGAGGTTTTTGTAGATGATACCAACATGATCCCATAACCTCCAATGAATATTCTGTAAGCATCATGGTCTTTGAAAAATAGCCCTTCAAAGATTGCTTCCTTTTAGCATTTTGGACTCTTAAGGGAAATCGTCGGTCCAATGTAGCTCAGAGTGATTCGGCGTATTTTGGTGCAAGAGAGGACCATCCATAGCATAAAATTACCCATCCAGATGTGTTGGAACAGTCCATTTGGTCGTATGAGTTTTGGAATGAAAATTGCACCACTTTGCAACTTTACACTGCTTGCATTTGGCAAATTTTTCCCTCCACTGAAAAGTCATCACCACAGGAAAACACCTTCGAGATAGAAAAAACTGAGAGAGGTTTTTGTATATGGTCACAACAAAATCCCATAGACTTGGATGGAGAGTCTGTAAGCATCATGGTCTCTGAGAAATAGACCTTGAAATATTGCTGCCACAGCACTTTAGACTCTTAAAATCATCCGGTTCAATGTAGCTCGGTGATTCAACATATTTGGGTGCAAGAGGACATACCTAGCATAAAGCGTGCTCATCTAGACATCTGTTTGAAGAACTTGATCACGTTTGGTCGCGCTGAAGTTGTGGAATGAAAGTTGCCACTTTACGCTTTACCTTTGCTTACATCACGGCAATTTGCCACTGCTGAAAGCCATCACCATAGGAAGAGATTCGCTGAGGATAACCGCAAAAAGAGGTTTTGTAGATGGTCCCGGTCGATCCGCATAGCCTTGGAAGGGCGCTAAGCATCACGATCTACGAAATAAATGTTCAAAAAGATTGCTTCAGCACTTTTAGCACTTTGGACTCTTAAAGAGAATCGTCGGTCAATGTGAAACAAGAGTGATTTGGCATATTTACGGGTGCAAGAGGACCATACGGCATAAAGCGTACCCATCTAGACATGTTGGAATAGTCCATTTTGAATTAGATACGAGTTCTTGGATGAGTACACAACTTTGCCACTTTACCTTTGCTTGCATCGGCAACTTTTCCCTCGAAAGCTCATCACACCACGAGGGAAGCGCCCCGCCAAGATAACAAAAAATAGAGAGAGGTTTTTGTAGAACGGTCCCAACACAATCCATATCCTTAGATGGTGAGGTTTTTAAGCATGGCGATCTTTGAAATGAGACCTTCAATGATTGCTACCTTTTAGCACTTTGGACTCTTAAGGGAAACTAGTGGGCAACATAGTTAACTTCTTCACAAACTTGGTTTGAAGTAATTTCATTCTTTTTTGTGCATTTAAAATGTATTTTAAAGCCTTCTACCATAATAGTGACCTCTAAATAACTTCAAACACCTTAACTACCTCATTCTTATTCATTTGTTTTGCAAACAAGCTTTTTCATTCCAAGAGGCTGAGCTTTCATTTTTTCTTTTTGGATTGAATGCGGACTGTGACACAACTTTGTTTTTTCAAAAATTGTTCAACATCATTGAACTAATAATTTATCACGCATCTGCTAAGAAACAAAGGAGTACCACAAACTAAAACACATTACACTTCAGTTCTCACTGACTTGATGTACTCTTCAACGTCTCTCTTCTCTAAAAGTGACCTCTAAATCACTTCAAACACCTTAACTACCTCATTCTTATTCATTTTTTTTGCAAAAAAGCATTTTCATTCCAAGAGGTCGAGCTTTCATTTTTGCTTTGAAAGAAAAATCTTCCTATGCCACTATTACACTGCACAGGTAAACCAAGTTTTGTATTGTGGACCTATACTAAGCTACCACTCTCAAGTACCAATGTAACAATGATACAAAATAAATTTTGAGAATGAAAGAAGACATCTGATAACTCTTGAGTGTACTTAAAGAATTCTTATGATTTTTGAAGAATGTTGATAACTCTATTCAGTTGTCTTATTTTTTAAACATCATACAAATTGAACCCTGACATCAATAGACTTTGTATATCAAGCTACGACAATTCAAGTTTCAATGATGAATATTTATCATGCATGTTTTAAATGACATTCAATTTTATAATGGTTTTTTTTTTATATGACGTTATGTGATATTCTAATCCTAATTCATGCTTCTAGGCTGCACATCTATATATATATTATTTTTACATGTTTTCTCCATTGTTCGGCTCCTACACTGCAAGTAAATGGCTGCATAGCATGTGGAATGAGGAGGAAGTAGGCCTGAGACCCCTTTAAAGTTTGTTTGAGTTCTTTCTTTTCATTTTTTGTGAGGTTTGTGCCAAGTTCCCTCAAAGAAATGTGGTCTCATAGATTTCCATGACAAGCTAATGCAATTGATAGCTGCTCCTAGTTATTAGTTATGTAATGTGAATTAACTGCATAATTGCTTCGGTTGACTTTGTAAAAACTATATTGTTATTGAAATTTTTTCATCTATCAGCATCTAGTTGTTACTTATGCAATGTGAAGTAATGCTTTGAGTTTGAAAGATGTGCAATGCAATGTAATCAACAATATGAATATAAACTACATAATATTTAACCATTCTTTATATGCTATTGTACATTGATATTTAACCATTTCTCACTTGATTAAATTTTCAAAGAGTTTAATCATGCACATAAGGAGGAAATTAAATTTTGATTGTCAACTTCTATATATATCAAATTATCCAGTAATCAAGTGTATGTCCATATACAAAAATGGTATCAATGCCAACTCAAACAAAGTTTTACAATATGTGGCATATGCCATCTCGGAATCTATTCAAAATTTACATGCATGCCAAAATGTCTATCTCATCCTAAACTACTAGCGGATCATCAAAATGGAGCCTCTTTGAAGCACTTGTTAGCTCTGAAGGTAGCTGTACAAGAAAAAGTCAAACCACATTTGAGATTAGTTATACTATATAATTTAAAATCAAATAATTAACTTAAAAATCAATACACATTGAATTATAATTGAACTCTAAAATTGAAATGTTGATTACCTAAAATATATGTCTCTTCGAAGGGTCAGGAGTCCTAGAATATACCCCTCTCAAAGAACTAACCAAACCAACTTTTGTAACGTCAATCTATATATGTGAACAAAAACATGAAATTGATCCAAGTTAGCATATAATTGTTAGTAATAAGAACATATTTACCAAGCACAAAATAAAATAAACACATACCTCTTTAGGCTGATCTTTTTTTGTATCTCCTTTATGTGTTTCAACACCTCCTCCTTGAGTTGTTTCAACACTCATCCTTTAGGTGTTTGAATACCTACTCCTTCAGGTGTTGTGGCACTTATCAACAATGGCGTATAGCTCACAACCACCTGTACATAAAAATGACAAGTACATATGAAACTACGAATCTATGTCAATGTATGCATAATCAATAAAATATCTTATAAATCTTAATTCAATCAAATTTGAGTTCAATTACCTTTCCCGTATCTAACATTGTGCATCCATAGTCTGGAGAGTGTCGTACCTTACTCGCACTAGGTGTTTCCTACAAGCAGAGAATAAGATAAACATATAAGTTAATATATAATTTCATTAATGACAATTCAAATGACAAGCAAGTATACAGTAAAAAAATGTAAATGAGTGAGTGTGAAAATACATACTGTTTGTGTCTTGAGGCCAAATGAAATGGCCCCAAGGGTGCTATCAGTCACCCGTGTGAGCTCCTCCTTAGAAATTAACTATTAAATAGACCATGTAAATAAATATTAGTACTTGATACTATCTCTTATTAATATTCATTTAAAAAAAATGCAAGTTATGAATTTACACCTTAAATGTTACCTGTGTAACTACTCCAATGTCCACCTCTCTAGCAGGAGAGGACTCTGTAGGGTGTGCTCCACTCCCCTGCGTGTGATCTGCTATAATCTCCACATCCTGGATTTCATAATCAGAAGTGTCTAATGGTTGCTCAAGGGGTTGTACAATAGGACACAAGCATATTTGATGGCACGTATTGCAAATATATGGCACACAAATATGTGGACCCAAGGAGGATGATGAAAAAGCACTAGATCCATTGGCAAGATCACCAAACTATGGCTGAGCTATTGAAGAAGCATGGGAAACCAAAAGACCACTCAAAGAGTGAATGGCCTAGATAGTTTGTGTGGCTGCATCCTCCGTAATATCTTGAAGTTGTACTAGAGTTGGCGGAGGAAGGGGAGGATGGGGAACATGTGGGTGCCTGACTACTCGAGCTGCACCTGGCCTATCCTAGGGCATACCTCCACCAACACCCTAGAAGGGTTTAATTTCAAAGTAATTGACATGATGCCCTAACAAAAAATCAACATATAATTTTTTAATAAAGTAAAAATGTACATCAAGATTATTTTTGGGTGGTTTATAGAAAACCATACACCAACGATCCCAAAAGTTATCTACTATGCCCCTATGTGTGCACCATTTTATAGAAAGTTTTGGTTTATTAAAATTAACTAGCAAACAAATGGTAGGGTTAATAAATAAAGAGGCTATTTTGGCTTTTGTTATTTGGAGATCTTTCACATCATCATAAGACAATCCACATGCATAATATTTCCTCATGGTTTCTCACCATGAATGAAAGGCATTATGTTGGGTGGAGAGGGTTTCTACATTTGTAATTATTCATGTCAATGTGGTTGACATATGTGATAATCAAGGGATTTTCTTATAAACATCACAAATGCCCCTCAATTGCTCAATTTTTCATGAATTAATTCTTCAATTGATGGCTGTAGAGGTGGTGGAGCATTTGGCATTTCTGCATTTTGATTCTCAGCTAATGGATTTTCATTCTCGACTGGTGGAATTTGTGCATTCTCATTCTCGATAGCCATAATGCCTAATTAAAGTTAAAAATAATTAATGTAATTAAAATTAGACAATATAAATGAAACACTATTTTTAAATCAAAATCCATTAAAAACATTCATTTTTTTTTATCAAAATCCATTCTAAACTCAATTGTTTCATAAAAATTCAATCAAAAACCCTATTTTGAAAAAAAATCCACAAAGCCAGTATTGGCATGGTGTGATGGTTTATAGGTGGCATTGTTGTTCTTTCCACAAAGTTTGAATCCCTATTGGGGTGGTATTGTTGAATGGTTGTATTTCGGTTCATAGCTCTGGTCAAAAGTTTTTACCACTTAAATAAAAAAAAAAAATCCCAAAAAAACAATCATTTTTTTTTATCAAAATCCATTCTAAATTCAAAATTTTCATAAAAATTCAATAAAACCCTATTGTGAAAAAATCCACAAAACATTCATTTTTATCAAAATCCATTCTAAACTCAATTTTTCATAAAAATTGAATAAAAACCTATTTTAAAAAAATCCACAAAAAACCATATGAAATTGTTCAGATCTAAATCAAAATTGAATCAAATCAAATAAAAATAAAAAAAATTACCTTTCCAAATCAGATTTTTCCCAAATCGGATATCCATTATGTGAATAAGCAATTCACCGTGCACCTACGGGTTCTTCACTATCAAATAACTTAAAAACAATGATTGACTTTTTTTATATATGCTTTTTGAAAATCGGATATCTGTTCCAAATTGGATATCCGATTTGTAAAACTAGGTTTGGTGTTTGGTATGATGACACCAGAGCCTAAAAAAATTCAACACATTTTTTTTGCATTTTTCAGTCGATGAAAGACGTGTTTTTTTCCTCATTGCCACTTTTTGGCCCACCATGTTCTTGCACGTACCCTTCCCCTTCCTTCAAAGGGAGGATTCGGACCTCAAGTTGCGAGGATTCAGACTTCAAGTTGGGCCACCTAGACTATCGCAACAACAACAATAGTAGAGTCAGAGGCCTAGGCCTCAACGAAGCTCACAGAGTGGCCACTTCAGGCAATGGCAGCCACAGGGTCCTCAACATGATCAATGTCCACAGACATAGGGTGTCACTACAACACATTCACAATAGTCCTCTCGTGGGGGTTTTAGTGGTTCCAGTAGGACTGGGAGACAATAGCCTAGCAAGACACAGTCGACTTAGGTGTATACTTGAGGCCCTTGTTATGTATGTGGTGTAGTGGGACACCTAGCTAGGGATTTCCCTCAGGGACCCACAGCTAGAGCACAACAGACATGAGGTTCTGAGCAAATAGTGGTAGATGTGGGCAAGTCCCATAGAGTTTTTGCGGTGGTTGAGAACCGCCAAGCTGAGCATCAGGCCACTGTCATTGAGACACTAGGTATGATTGGTGATATTCATGTTTCTATTTTGTTTAATCCTGGAGCATCTAATTCTTTCTTTTCCCCATCTATAGTGGAGCATAGTAGGCTAGTGGAATCTAGGCAAGATGATAGGTGGGAGGTTGAGTTAGCTTCAGGAGCTAGGGTGCATGTAGATTCAGTAGTCAGAGATTTTCCAATACGACTAGGAGATTGGACTACCTCAATGGACCTTTGTATTACTCCCTTAGGCTCCTATGGAGTAGTTTTGGGTATGGATTGGCTTGACGCACATTGAGCTAAGGTAGATTGTCATCGTAACGTAGTTGAGTGTGTAGAAGGCCATGGTACAGTAGTCAAGATTACAGGAGTGCAGAGGCCCATATCTCTTCGCATGATATCTGCTATGCAACTTAAGTGATGTATGCAAAAGGGATGTTAGTTATTTTCCATTGCCATAAGTGATACGATTGAGGAGGAGTCAGACACATCTTTGGATGATCATTCCATCCTTAGGGAGTTTGTAGATGTATTCCCTTTAGAGTTGCTAGGTATGCCACCTCGGCGGGAAATCGATTTTCACATAGACTTAGTACCAAGAGCCGAGCCAGTATCATGTGCACCATACATGATGACTACTCATGAGTTTAGTGAGCACAAATTACAGTTGGAGGAGTTGTTAGAGAAGGGTCATATCCAACCGAGTGTCTCACCTTCGGGAGCTCTTGTCATCTTCATTAAGAAGAAGGATGGATCCCTTCGACTTTGTGTGGACTACAGACAGTTAAACAAGGTGACGATCAAGAATTTTTACCCTCTTCCAAGGATCAATGATCTATTCAACCAACTACAGGGTGCTAGAGTGTTCTCTAAAATTGATCTCAAGTCTGGATATCATCAGTTGTGTATTTCAGATGTAGATATACATAAGACTACTTTCAGGCTAGGTACGGTCATTATGAGTTTATGATGGTACCATTTGGTTTGATGAATGCCCTTGCAATGTTCATGAGTCTCATGAAGGTGGTATTATGTACCTTTCTAGATAAATTTGTGATAGTGTTCCTGGATGAAATTTTGGTATATTCACATTCAGAGGAGGAGCATGAGGAGCACCTATGATAGGTCATGTAGTGTTCTAGAGAGCATTAGTTGTATGGCAACTTCTCTAAGTGTGCCTTCTTTTGTTCAGAGGTTCATTATTTTGGGCACATTATATTAGATGATGGTATCTCTGTAGATCCATTGAAGATTAGAGATATCATAGAGTGGCTAGTGCCTACTACAGTTACAAAGGTCAAGAGATTCATGGGCTTATCAGGTTAGTATCGATGATTTGTTGAGAGTTTCTCTAGGATTGCACACCTGCTTACTTCTCTTCAGTAGAAAGGGAAAAAGTTTGAGTCGATGGAGTAGTGTGAGAGGGATTTTCAAACCCTTAAGGAGTGTCTTACTAGTGCTCCTATCCTAGCAGTACCATATCCATGAGTAGATTTCATGGTATGTTCCAATCCTTATTGGATGGTTTAGGTGCAGTGCTTATGTAGGAGGGTAGAGTGATCGCATATGAGTCGCGAAAACTCAAACCCCATGAGTTGAACTACCCTACTCATGAATTAGAGTTGGCATTAGTAGTTTATGCATTAGTCTGTTGGAGACACTTCTTCTTAGGACACCACTTCAAGCTTCATTCAAATCATTAGATCCTACAGTATATCTTTACACAACCTAATCTAAACACATGTCAAAGGCGTTGGATGGAGTTTCTTTGTGAGTATGAATTTGATGTCCATTACTTAAAAGGGAAGGAGAATGTGGTGGTAGATGCATTAAGCAGGAGGAGACATGAGTTATCATCCATGTCTTTAGGCATAGATTTGAGGGGATGCATCCTTCAACACTCAGTACAGGATGAGTGGTATAGAGAGGTACAACAGGAATTACAATCACATAGAGACCTCAAGGAAAAAGTTTACAGGGTACAAATTGGAGTCAGATGGGTTGTTGCAGCATAGAGGTCGTATCTATGTACCTAACCTTGGTGATCTTCATAAATTCATCTTATCAGAGCCACACAGGGCGTCATATGCAACACATCCGGGGGTGAAGAAGATGCATGCCAATCTTCAACATTTATACCATTGGGCAGGGATGCAACGTGACATTACATAGTTTATGAATTGATGCCTTGAGTGTCAGAGAGTCAAGGTAGAGCACTGACATCCAATAGGATTGTTGTACCCGCATGATATTCTTGATTGGAAATGGAACACCATTTCAATGGATTTTATTGTTGGTCTACCTTTGTCTTCACATTGTCATGATGCAATCATGGTGATTGTTGACAAGTTGACCAAACTGGCCCATTTCTTACCCATGAATACGACATATACAACATCGGAAGTTGTGAGGGTATTTCTTGATGATATTGTTAGATTACACAGAGTCCTTCGAAGGATCATTTCAGACAGAGATTCACTTTTCACATCCTTATTTTGGACTTCATTTCAGAAGGCATTGGGCACCAAGCTCAACTTTAGTTCAATTTACCATCTTGAGATAGATGGGAAAACATAGAGGGTTAATTAGGTGTTAGAGGACATGTTTCACATGTATGTGATGGATCATCAGTCCCGATGGGAGGAGTACTTGTATTTGCTTGATTTTTCCTATAATAATGGACATCACAGTTACTTGGGTATGCCACCCTATCAAGCCTTGTACAATAGACCATGCGGAACTACTTTGAGTTGGGATGGCATAGAGGATAGAGTGGAAATTGGTCCAGAGATGATACATGATATGGAGTAGCAAGTGGATTTGATCAGGCAACACCTTCAAGAGGCACAAGATCGATAGAAAAAGTATGCTGATGCTAAGAGGGTTGATCAGAGTTTCTCAGTAGGAGATCATGTATTTTTGAGAGTGCATCTGCACAAAATTCCAATCCATTATGGAAAGGGCTCTAAGCTTGCACCTCAATTTGTTGGTCCATTTGAGATCTTGGAGTGGATAGGTCCTATAGCTTACGGTCTAGCCTTGCTGCCTAGCTTGTCATGTATCCATGATGTATTTCATGTATCTATATTGCGAGGTTATGTGCATGATGAATCTCATGTTTTGGATTGGATTTCCTTCCAGGTGGAGTTAGATGGAAAACTAGCCTTGGAGCCCATCCGTATTTTGGCTTGAAGGACATTCGCCCTTCGAGGGCGAGAGCTAGACCAAGTTAGGGTCCAATGGGATCGATATGATGAGGTTGCAGACACTTGGGAGGATGACTTATGATTAAGGGTTTTATATCCCCACCTCTTTGAGAATTTCTAGGAGGAATTTTATTCCTATAGGGGAGGATGTGAGGCCTGCCCCTACGATACACCTAGTATTTAGACTATTTTGAGTTGTCGTTATTGATTATGCTTAGAGATACTCTTCATTTCATGATACTTAGACATTTGAGTTCTTATGATGATTTGACTATGGTATTTAGACATTTGAGTTCTTATGATAATTTGATTATGATGCTACATGCTTAGTTAGATGAATATAATGGTTGACCTGAATTTATGCTAGTTACTGTGGTTGTTCAATTTGAATTTTGAAATGATGAACAAATGAAATATGTGTTGTGAATAAACCATTTTATAATTTGATGAAATTAAAAATCAAGGTAAAAACAATTGGATATGATAGGTGAGTAGTTATTTTTCCAGTTATGATATGACATATATGTGCTATGTGAAATTGTGAAACTTGTGTATATGAAATGTCGTTTCAATTGTTTTGATATATGATTTATTTGGGTGGAAACTTCTGTATATGAAATAGTGATTCAATTTTATGATTTATTTGGATGGAAACTTGCATATATGAAGTGGTAATTTGATTGTTTTGATACAAGATTTATTGGATGGATTAACGTGTGCATCAAGTGTGCAGGTACACTTTCAATGGCTAATGGAAATTGGAGGTAACCTTTGGAAACCTTGAGTAAATTTACTAGTGATGTCGAGCTATAGTTCATATGGAGGGACTATAGTTCCATTATGTAATGTATTTTTTTTGTGATGTTATTTTTTCATGTTTGTAAATTGGTTTTAATTTCCATGTCAATCCACTTAAGTGGTGAGTTGTCCACCCAAGTGGACAAACTCGGATTTGATCTTTAGGGAACTTTTTGGGGGTTGAAAAGTTGAGTTTTTGAAGTGTTTTTACTGATTTAAGGTCCCTAGGTCAAGTACCTATGGGTTAGGTACCTTTTCAGCCTCAAATTTTGAATTAGTTTCATGATTGGGGTCCCTTTTTGAGTCCTTAAAGAGGTTTGGCGAAAATAAGGTTTTGAGAAATGGGATAGGGACTAGTCCCTTGCCACTCCCACTTCTCTATGTTGTCTTGGAAGTCCCCCAAGTTCTCACACATGTGAGAGAACACATGGGTGAATGTGCTTGGGAAGGGGAATGGGTGAGTGACAAGTGTCACTTCTCCATTCAAAATAAATTCAAAATTGAATTCTATAAGAAAAACTAAGAACAAGGGTTTTGGGGGTTCTCTTTTGGGCATTCTTTGTTTTGGAGTTGCAATTTTTTGGAGCTCTTGGATTCGGCTTGAAGGATTGGAAAACAAGCTTGGAGAAGGAGTTGTGCTCACCCTCACCACTTCTTTCCAAAGCTTCAATGATTGAGGTAGAATCACCACACCCATTTGCTTATGTTGTTTTAAACTTGTAAGCTATGTACATCTATTTGTGTGTTTTGAAATGCTTCCTTTAAATTTTGTTTGTTTTTGTGTATATTGTTGGGGAAAAGGGTTGTTATGGGATAGGTTCACCAAAATTTGGGAAGAGCATCCCAAGTTTTGGGATGGTTGGAGTAGGGAACCTCCATGGGGACAAGTTAATCCTCCTTTAAAAGGAGAGGTTGAGAAGATGGGTATGAGTACCCCTATGTGTTGTATAATGTGAAGAATGGTTGCGTGGATAAGGAGATGTGGAGGAAGGGTTTGTAATGAAGGGTTGAAAACTTGGTGATTTTTTTTCATGATATTACTTTTGGGTCCTAAAAATGGAGCGCGTAGTCCACCTTTATTCCCCGTGTTGGGTTCATAATGAACACTGTTATGTGAAAAATCCTCTTGGGTGGGTGTGTATATTTTCTATGTGTATTTGAGTGTTAAATTTATTTGGCTTGCATGAATGTACCTGATTCCAAAGGTGCCTCCTAGCTCGGTGGTGGTTGGTTTTCCAACCAAAGGTTGGGAGGTGAGCTCCGCATTGGCCTATAGAAGAAGTTTTATGCCTTATTTAGTTTGCAGATTCGTGGAGTTTCAGATTTGGAAATGCATGTGGTTCTTGGAGTATGGATTTTATTGATTTCAAGTGGATACTGCCCTATTCGGTGCTGGTTGTGGTAAATAAGCAGAAGGAAATTTTGTATTGTATATAGTAAGGAAGATAAGAACTATGTCATTTTAACATAGATGTGTATATAATGTTGCAGTAAAGTTTATTTGAATGTAATAGAAGGACTACCTTTGTTTCTTTCGTAATGTACCAAACATGGGTATGTGTAGGATCATCATGGAAAAAATAGGCCCTTAAGTGGCAAAAAAATAGGCCCTTAAGTGGCAAAAAAATAGAAAAAATCAGAGTTAGGCAACTTGATGTCAAAATTTTAATAAGTTATCTATATTTTTTCAATAATATGTAATAATAGAATCTGTAGAAAATTGAATCTAGTTTCTAAACAACTAGGTTTGTTTTAAAAAAATAAAATCTATTTGGTGAAAATTTTAAATTTCAATGCAGTAGTACTTAAATTTCAGGGAAAAAATAAGAAGTAGGTGTCTGTCTGACCACCCTAACCACAATAAAATGATAATATATTTTTATAATGTTTTAGATATAAGTAGGGGATTAATGTCCCGATGTGATGCATATTTTTTTGTAATTTTTTTCCAAGTAAACAATTAATTATGAATTTTGTATTACAACTTTTAAAAATACAAAAAACTTGTATGTCTAACCACCTTAACTTGGTCAAAACTTTGTGAAATTAAATTTTTCTTTTTTTAATCCTATAGTATGTGAAGCATAGAATGTGACGCATGTTTTGGATTCAAAAAAATTAATACCGTTAGAAAGCTATAAATGTTTTTCAATCATTCTATCAATGAGGACTTTAGTCATAATTTGAATAGAAAATCAATAATAATTACTTATTAAATTCAAATTAAAGCATAATTTATATTGGTGGAAATCTAAGAATCTCCTCTAAAAACCTTTTTTGTTTCAACAATTTTGGGTAAAAAAAAAGTTGTCAGCCACATACCCATCATATTGCCACTTTTTGGTCCATCATGATCCTGCACATACCCACTTATATAAATCATTTAGAAGGAAAGGAAAGGAGAAATATGTAGTTTACTTTATAAAGAAGTTAGAATGTTGTTATAGAGTTCTCCTTTCTATTTTTATAGTTCGAAAAGAGATATAAAATGATTCCTTCGAGAATCTATATGCAATTTGTTAAATAAATTTTGTGCAATGAGCATAAGGGTAACATACTATTTTCATTCTATAAGTTTAGGTGTTTTCTCTATTTAGAATACCATCTGTAATGCTTTGCACTATGAGTCTAAAAATTGTTCTAAGATAAAAAAAAAAAATTAAGCCACTGTAGTGTTTCAGTTCTATGAAATGATAAATATGTGGTTGTTCTACTTGCCTCTGTTCAGTTTTGACAAACAAACGTGAACTCCTGTGTTAGAAAATTATGTGAGAATTTTGTAAAAGGGGAGCTGAAAGGAAAATAATCAATTTGAATTTTTTTCCTTCAGTGCATGTTAATTGTATGAGCATAAATTCTATCAGATAACAAATGAATATTTTGGTACGAAGAGTAATTTTCTGCTTTAAAATATTTACTTATTACTCTCCTATCTAAGTATAAAAGTGCAGTTGTATGTGAAACAAAAGAAGATAACACTGATGAGAAAGTTGTTGTTGCATTTACTTTTGTGATAAATCTAAATATTGCTTAAAGTGAACTGTATACTTACTCCCCTTCGTGAACTGTTTGTAACTGCCATGACATGATCTGCTTACCTATCTTTGGAAACAAGATTAAAAAAAAGAGGAGATATAATGTATGTTATCAATATTTGAAGAGCACTTTATTTTAATTTAGTCATGACAGACTTTGTGTTTTAGTTTAAAAATAAACAAAACAAAAATAAATAAAATGAAAATGAACAAGGGGTATATGCAGGGCTAAAAACTAGTAAGACCGCTCAAGCTATACAACCAAGAACATAGGTTCCCTTATCCTCACTTGTGTGCCATTATTTGGACATTTCCTCATGGTTGTAACAGCTAGGTTGTCTAATAATCCATTTTGTTTCTTGAAATGAAAAGTATGATAAATAGTATGGTTTCAATTTTCTCAGACCCACTAATGTTATGCATTCACTGACCTAAAACTTCTAAATGAAACTCAGTGCTTAAACCTATCTTTTCAAAATAGATGTGAAATAGTATGAGATGTGGTTATGAGAAAACCGACATGTGGTGATTCCACCAATGAGCTACTGTATAGATAACATCCGTACTTGATACGTTGCATAAATCTCTTTCTTTTTATGACATTCACTTGGCTAAGTGGACCTCTTTCATACTACTATTATCACCTGGGAAATTCTCTTTTCATAGTTGCTACAACTCATCTTGATGTTGAGTAGTCAACTCTCTACCTTGCCCAATGGTCATCACGTTGAAGACAACGTTATAAAGTTGTCATTATCATTATAATGTCCATCTCAAAATCTCCTTTACCATAGGATATAAATATATATCTGATTCACAGTAACTCTCATTTCCAGATCATTTCGATCAAATACAACAAGTGTATTACAACTCTTTCATGTAAATTTTGGCCTGGTGTTAGATCTGCCTACACAATGAAATTCCCTAGCCACCATGTCCATTACTTTTTCTGCTCATCTTGAAACGTACATATGATATTTTCTTTTAGGGTATCTCGCATAAAATTTCTTCTTATCGGATGTGAATGGTATTTTCAATATTGTTTGGGGTTTTAAAACTTATTAAATTATTTCTGAGATATTTGGACTGGTAGTTGGCGCTCGATTTAATTTGGAATTTTTCCTTTTCCTGCATTACTCATATTATCATTTTAATAAAACAAAAAATAACCATCATTTTCGCCTTAATATTAATATCATACATGTTGAGTGAGGCGAATCACGGATTCAAAGCCTTGGTAAAAGCCTTGGAAAAATAACCAAAGTTATGGGTGTGACATGGAATAAAACATAACCACCAAGTAAGGCTTCACGTTGACTCCATATGAGAAACCAATTTATCATTTTAATGGAAGTCATCGAGATAATCCCTAAGTTTAGAAAAAGAAGAAGAAATGAAATACATTCCCAAATGGCTTAAAAGAAAGAGATTCTTCTGAAACTGAATTAAGTTAGTATTAGTGGGCTTTCTTTAAATTATCCCTTTACTTTATTTTAATTATTTCCTTGTAAGAAGAGAAGGGTAATTGTGAATTTTGGCATCGATTTTAATTCTTTAGCTTTAGTATTACTATAAAGTGTACCTAGTAAAATAAAATTAAAAAATTATATCTATATATATATATGTGTTAATAATAGTTTTTCTTTAATTATCATGATTGGAATAAATATACATTTTTAATGTTTTAATAATATTCCCTAAATAAAAGAGAAGGGAATGAAAAGAATTTAGGGGAGAGGACCTAGTAGTTGTGCACCCTAACTTTGCGCTTCTAATTATCCTACATGGAAATTTCAAATCACTCCCAATTTTTTACAGCAGCTTTCTTGGCAAGTCCCCTACTTATAACTAAGGTTTCAATGCCACATCATCAAATATGATGCCACATCAGCATGCTTTATTTCAAGGTGTCCTAAAAGGCCCCCAAAAAAAGTGAGATCAATATTGGTGAATTCACAACATGTGTTATTAAGCGCTGATGTTGAATCACATGATTGGTTACTCTTTAGATCAAAGGAATACATTTTGTTTAATTATGGGTAGTCATCATCAACACTAATAGCCTTAAAGTCACAACTATTGTTCCAATATTGGTAAAAACATTGGGAATTATATAAACAACTACTATGACAACTATTGAAACATGCTCAGGTATTGGGTCCTCTCCCCTAATAGTCTTAAATAAGAATATGTGTAAGGAAAAGGGGCCCACGTAATAGTAGGGAACTTTTAAGAAAAAGATAATTTTCCTCTATGTATTAACCTCCTCCCTCCCTTATTTAAAAGAAATTAATAATAGGTAATATGGGGAGGAGTTTAATGTATGTCTATTTGTATAAGTTATTCCTCATTCTTATAATTATTAACTTTATTTCTTAAAGTATATAATTAATATATATATATATATAGGAATTGCTTATCTATATTTATTTATTTAAGGAAAAGTAAATAATTCAATACATAATAAATAAATAAATAAATATTAAAATTTTAAAAGTAGAATAAATTAAAAAATAAAATAAAATAAAACAAAAATTATGCATTTGAAATTAAAAATTTGATGTTAATGTAAATTTTATAAATCTTATATTTGTCAATTTTGTATTTGTGTGTGATGGTCTCTTCCTTCACCCACTTGCTTAAATACTCTCTCTCCACCCTTGGGCTTCATGCCAATGATGTCATTCTTGGACCACATCATTTAGTCATTCAGTGCATGTAGCTAGTTAACAAGCGCAACACGTTATAGCATTTAATAGGTGGATAATGCATTCTTTTCAATAAAAATTTGTTAGTAGTGTTTTTGCTCTAGTGTAAATTATGGGCACTACATTTTTGCTATCAACACCTAGGTTCCAACACTAGGAACTCTGGGCACATGTGTTCACTATGTTAATATGTGTTATGCCATTATCATGTAGGATGCCAACTATATTGCGAAAGGTTCACGGGCATGAATGTGGCCGTAGACGTGGTGTGGGGCGGGAGCAAGCCAAGTCACCACCAGTAGCCCCACATGTTCTAGATACCACAACATGAGCCTTCACAGAATCTTAATTCCCAAATCCTCCATGCATTATAAGATTTGATTGGGGTTATTCACACTTGTCTACTAGTGGTAGAGGAGGGCCCTAGACCATACCAGACACAACACTCGACTGAAGTACATAGGTTAGAGTGTAGCAGAAGTCCCCCTCGCATTTCTAAGGAGTATAATGATGAGGGTGAGAGGGGATTAGTCCATTTATATCCTCCACCATAGGTTCCCCATCCCGAGGTACCATATGAGGGTAGAACGTATCAAGACCCAGGCTATCAGATTCATGAGTTGTTGAGATTAAAACCACCTAATTTTGAGGGATCCACAAATGGAGTAGAGGCTGAGTCTTGGCTTCTTAGCCTTGAGAGGTGGATGGGATTGCATGCTTATGCAAGCAATCTAAAAGAATGTGTTGCGATACTATTTCTTTGATGTCCATCATCTACGTGGTGGTGCTACGAGGAGCACAAACACCACCTATCTTTAGATACTCTCACTTGGGAGACATTCTTAGAGTGGCTTCAAGCACAGTACTTAGCTGAGCATTTTAGATAGTGTTGTATTGATGAGTTTCATGATCTACATCAGAGGGGTTTATCAGTAGCATAGTACGAGAGCTAATTTTTGGAGCTACTACCGTATGTGGATTATCTGCATGATGAGTAGCTTCTCATCAACCGCTTCATTAGGGGCCAAAATGTAGGTATATCGGAACCAATTCGTATGGCTGATCCAGAGAACCTTCGGGTTGCTATGGAGAAGGCCCTTATACTTGAGGAGATTCAAGGGAAATCTCAAGATGCACAAGACCAGTTTCAGAACCACAACCACACTCCATAGTCACATAGCTTTCAACGACCTCTGGGTATGTGCAGGATCATCATGGAAAAAACAAGCCCTTAAGTGGCAATGAAAATTCATAAAAATCAGAGTTAGGAAACTTGACATAAAAATTTGAATAAGTTATCTATATTATTTCAAAAACATGTAACAATATAATCTATGGAAAATTGAATGTAGTTTCTAAACTACTAAGTTTATTTTTTATTTTTTAAATCTATTTGGTGAAAATTTGAAATTTCAATGTAATAGTACTTAAATTTCAGGGAAAAAATAAGAAGTAGGTGTCTGACTGACCACCCTAACCACAATAAAATGATAATTTTTTTAATAATATTTTAGATATAAAGTAGAGGACTCGTATGCATGTGACACATATTTTTTATAATTTTTCAGTGTAAATGGTGGTATGAATTTTTTATTACAAAATTTAAAAATATAAAAACTCGTATGTCTGACCACCTTAACTTGATCAAAACTTAATGAAATTCAATTTTTTCTTTTAATCCTATAGTATACAAAGCATAGAATGTGACACATATTTTGGATTCAAAAAATATGATACCATTTGAAAGTTATAGATATTTTTCAATCAACCTATCAATCAGGACTTTAGTCATAATTCTAATAGAAAATGAATAATAATAATTTACTAAATTCAAAGTAAAAAATAATTTATATTGGTGGAAAGCTGAGAGTCTCCTCTACAAACCCTTTTCATTTCATCAATTTTGGCTGAAAATAAAGTTGTCAGCGACATGGACGAAGTCGAGAAAAACAAGGTGAGTTTTCAAACACGTTTTTTGCGTTGACTTCTTAGGATTGGCATGTCCAAGCTAAATACCAAATCAAGCCCGAGGCTAATCCCTAGGCACTAAATACTGTGTCAGAAATATCAGATATCCGGTTTGAATTGGATATCCGATTTGGTTTATATATGATTTTAAAAAATGTTTTATACTTTATATTTTATTTTAATATATCTAGTTTAGAATATACAATATAGTTTATAACTTAATATATAATATATTATATTATTATGTATAATTTTTTAAATATTATTTATATATTTTATTTAATGTATATATATTACTAGTATATAAAATATTATTTAACTAGTTAATATTACTAACATATAAAATATTTAAATATTATCTCTTTCCCTCTCTCTCTCTCAAATTATTCCCCTCGTAATTCTCTCTCCCTCTGTCTACCCTTCTTCCCCTCTTCCCCTATCCCTTCCCCCTCCTAATTCTCTCTCTCTCTCTCTCTCATCTCTCCCTCCTACCCCCTCTCCCTCTCTCAAGGACATCTCTCTCTCTCACTCACTCCTATGTCTCTCTACTCTACCCTT
>VDFB02193867.1:724415458-724443725 GCA_007258455.2 Sequoia sempervirens | reverse complement strand
ACCATGTACCCTCTACCCTTAATCCCATCTCCCTCTATCTCTTTCCCACTCCCTCCCTCTCTCCCTCTCTCAAATCTCTCCATCCTACCCCCTCTCCCTCTCTTTGGTATTTCTCTCACTCAATCCCTCTATCTACCATTAACCCTTAGGTGTATGTGTACAAAAATTGGATATCCAATTCAAATCGTATATCCGATTTATAGAACTAAAATTATACCATTACAAGTACCATAATTTTTTTTCAAATGAATCAGATATCAGATCATAACGAATATCGAATTTTTGGACCATAGAAAAGCCCCATGTGGGCCATTTTGTGCATTCCAATAGACCCTACATTTTGTTTGCAATGATTTTTAGCATCTTTTATGAGGTATAATGGGGAGCAACAGTCATCGGAAGCAAAAATGTAAGAGAAAGCTTACAAAAGAAGAAGTTGAAGCATATAGACAAAGAGATAGAGAAAGTCATAGGAAGAGAAGACAAGGTATATTAAATATTGGTGAACCTAACCCCTATGGTCTTTCAAGTGAAGAGAAAATTGAAGATGTTCAAGGTAAAAATGTTGGAATTGAATATGTTGAACATGATATTCAAATTATGAATGGAATTATTGAAATTGATAATGAAAATGTTCAAGGTGAAAATGTTGGATTTGAAGATGTTGAACATGATATTGAAATTGATAATGAAAATGTTCAAGGTGAAAATGTTGGATTTGAAGATGTTGAACATGATATTGAAATTCGGAATGAAATTATTCAAATTGATATTGAAAATGTTCAAGGTGAAAATGTTGGAAATGAAGATTTTGAACATAATATTGAAGCAAGTGTAAATTATGTTTCACCAAATTACATGAGAAATGAAGAACCTTGGATGGAAGAAAGACATATTCCAACTTCAAGACCTTCAAGAACCCTTAAATGGTTACTTCAATTTGATGAGAACATTATAAACAATTTTGAAGGCAAGAGGTGAAAATGAACTGTTCGGTTGTGGGCTAGAAGACTTTTCAACCAATATTTTAGTGATAAGACATTGATCAAGCAATGCCAACTTTTTGTACAATTTCTAAAGATGCAAAAGGTGAGACCTTTGCTAGCCAAATTGAAGATTTGTGTGAACAAGAAGACAGAAAAAATTCTATTATTGTCAAAAATCTTTTTAATGCTCTCAAGTCTATTGGAAAAAGTAACAAGGAAAAGGATAAGAGAGCTGCTTGGAGAGTCATTACAACTACCCTAGTAAGCAATAAATTGAAAAAGGCTTTCTTTATGAGACAAACTTGTATTGATTTTGACATAAATCATAAAAATTTGTATAGATCACTTGCAAGAAGAGAAAGAATAGATGATCCTCTTTAAAATGATACATGGGCTTTTGCCGAGAGGCTTCCACATGTTGATAAGTAGCTAACCGATAATATAAAGTAGGTAATTCAACAATTTTGGCATGATAACTCTAGAGTATCACCCAATGCAAAGGATGTTTTAAAGTTAAGAATTAGCAATCGAGACCATACACCACATCCTAAACATTTCTTGGAATCAAGCCAAACAATGTTGTTCAATTTTTTTATTGAAACACATAAAAATATGGAAATATCACAAAGGAATTTTGAGGGTTTGAAGCCATTTCATTGTGTGCCTCTTAAGATTCGTAATACTTATTGTTGCAAATACCATCTGTAGTTTTCAATGTACCATGAGATATTATGCTATATCCGTTCTACTTTGCATACTAATGAAATGTTGCAGGAGTGTGGTGCAATGCATCTTCCAAAATCATCAAGGGACTTGCTAGATCTATTTTTATGTTCTAGAGATGATGGTTGTTTTTTTATAGAAATGATTGTTTAAATGCAAAGAGTGCTCACGATATGGTGGCTTGTCAAAGTTTGTTCAATGTTTTCCATGTGAGAATTTTTGGGCATGAATTTGGGGAAAAGAAGCATTTGAGAAAAGAGAGGACCATCCCTAGTGTAAATGTACCCATCGGATGTGACCCTAGGAGTCCATTTTTAGTTTGTCACGAGTTGTAGGATAGAAAGTTGCACCACTTTTGCAGCTTTACAGCACTTGCATCTAACAACTTTTCCCTCCAGCGAAGAGTCATCACCACAAGAAACACCTTGAGATAGAAAAAAAAGATTGAGAGAGGTTTTGTCAGATAGTCCCAAATATATGATCCCATAGCCTAAGATATAGATTACATGGCAGCATCATATTGGTCTCCAAAAGAATTATCCTTCAAAATATTGCCTTATTTTAGCACTTTGGACTCTTAAGGGAAATTGCAGGTCCAATGTAGCTCAGAGTGATTCGGCATATTTGGGTGCAAGATGGGACCATCATTGCGTACTTGTGCCCATCTAGATGTGTTGGAATAGATACATTTTGGTAAATGCGTGTTGTGGGAGAAAGTTGCACCAACGTGCAACTACCTTTGCTTGCATCCCGAAAGCGATTTCTCCCACACCAGCGAAAAGTCATCACCCACGGAAAATGCCCTTGAGATAGAAAAAATGAGAGATATTTTTTTGTAGATGGTCCCAACACAATTCCACTTAACCTCGGATATAAGAAGAGTCTATATCCACGGTCTTTGAAAAATAGACCTTCAAAGATTGTTGCCTTTTAGCACTTTGGACTCTTAAGGGAAATCATCGGTCCAATGTAGCTCAGAGTGATTTAGTGTATTTGGGTGCAAGAGAGGACCATCCCTAGCGTAAATGTACCCATCTAAACATGTTGGAATAATCCCATTTTAGTGCGTCTGAGTTCGCAATGAAAATTACCCTTTGCAACTTGCATTTAACTTTTCCCTCCAGCTGAAAAGTCATGTCACCGAGGAGAAAGCAGCCTTGATATAGCAAAAGAAATAAGAAGGTTGTGGCCTTAGATGGTCTTAACACAATCCATAGCCTTGGATGGAAGTCTGTAAGCATCATGGTCTCACGAGAATAGACCTTCAAAAGATTGTTGTCTTTTAGCATTTTGGACTCTTAAGGGAAATCGTCGGTCCAATGTAGCTCAGAGTTATTCAGAGTATTTGGGTGCAAGAGAGGACCATCCCTAGCATAAAAGTACCCATTCAGACATGTTGGAATAGTTTGTTTGGTTGTACAAGTTACATAATGAAAGTTGCACCACTTTGCAACTTTACACTACTTGCATCTGGCAACTTTTCCCTCCACTGAAAAGTCATCACCACAAGAAAATTCCTCCAAGATAGAAAAAAATGAGAGAGGTTTTGGTAGATTTTCTCAATACAATCCCATTTCCTTGGACAGGGAGTCTGTAAGCATTATTGTCTCTAAGAAATAGACCTTGAAAGATTGCTGCCTTTTAGCACTTTGGACTCTTAAGAGAAATCACCGGTCCAATGTAGCTTAGAGTGATTCGACATATTTGGGTGCAAGAGAGGACCATCCCTAGCATAAACGTACCCATCCAGATGTGTTGAAATAGTTTGTTTGGTCGTACGAGTTGCGGAATGAAAGTTGCACCACTTTGCAACTTTACACTGCTTGCATCTAGCAACTTTTCCCTCCACTGAAAAGTCATCACCACAAGAAAACAACTCCGAGATAGCAAAAAATGAGAGAGGTTTTTGTAGATGGTCCCAACACGATCCCATAGCCTTAGATGAAGAGTTTGTAAGCATCACGGTCTTTTTGAAATAGACCTTCAATGATTGATGCCTTTTAGCACTTTGGACTCTTAAGGGAAACTAGTGGGCAACATAGTTAACTTCTTCACAAACTTGGTTTGAAGTAATTTCATTCTTTTTTGTGCATTTAAAATGGAGTTTTAAGCCTTCCACCCTAAAAGTGACCTCTAAATAACTTCAAACACATTAAATACCTCATTCTTATTCATTTGTTTTGCAAACAAGCATTTTCATTCCAAGAGGCTGAGCTTTCATTTTTTCTTGTTGGATTGAATGTGGACTGTGACACAACTTTATTTTTTCAAAAATTGTTCAAAATCATTGAACTAATAATTTATCACACATCTTCTAAGAAACAAAGGAGTACCACAAACTAAAACACATTACACTTCGGTTCTCACTGACTTGATGTACTCTTCAACATCTCTATTCTCTAAAAGTGACCTCTAAATCACTTCAAACACCTTAACTACCCTAAAAGAGACCCTAAAAACGACCTCTAAATCACTTCAAACATCTTAACTAGCTCATTCTTATTCATTTGTTTTGCAAACAAGAATTTTCATTCCAAGAGGCTGAGCTTTCATTTTTGCTTTCAAAGCAAAATCTTCCTATGCCATTGTTACACTGCACAGGTAAACTAGGTTTTGTATTGTGGACCTATACTAAGCTACCACTCTCAAGTACCAATGTAAAAATGCTAAAAAATACATTTTGAGAATGAAAGAAGACATTTGATAACTCTTGAGTGTAATAAAAGAATTCTTATGATTTTTGAAGAATGCTGATAACTCTACTTAGTTGTCTTATTTTTTCAACATCATACAAATTGAACCCTAGCATCAACAGACTTTGTATATGAAGCTACCACAATTCAAGTTTCAACAATGAATATTTTTCATGCATGTTTTAAATGACATTCAAGTTTATAGTGGTTTTTTTGTTTATATGATGTTATGTGATATTCTAATTATAATAAATGCTTCTAGGATGCACATCTATATATATATTATCTTTACATGTTTTCTCCATTGTTTGGCCCCTACACTACAAGTAAATGGCTGCATAGCATGTTGAATGAGGGGGAAGCAGGCCTAATACCCCTTTAAAGTTTGTTTGAGTTCTTTCTTTTCATTTTTTGTTAGTTTTGTGCCAAGTTTCCTCAAATAAATGTGGTCTCATAGAATTCCATGACAAGCTAATGTAATTGATAGCTGCTCCTAGTTATTAGTTATGTAATGTGAAGTAATTGCATAACTGCTTAGGTTAACTTTGTAAAAACTATATTGTTATTGAATTTTTTTCATCTATCAACATCTAGTTGTTACTTATGCAATGTGAAGTAATGCTTTGAGTTTGAAAGATGTGCAATGCAATGTAATCAACAATATGAATATAAACTACATAATATTTAACCATTCTTTTTATGCTATTGTACATTGATATTTAACCATTGCTCACTTGATTAAATTTTTAAAGAGTTTAATCATGCACATGAGGAGGAAATTAAATTTTGATTGTCAACTTCTATATATATCAAATTATCCAATAATCAAGTGTATGTCCATAAACAAAAATGGCATCAATTCCAACTCAAACAAAGTTTTACAATATGTGGCATATGCCATATTGGTAAAAAATTTACATGCATGCCAAAATGTCTATCTCATCCTAAACTACTGGTGGATCATCAAAATGGAGCCTCTTTGAAGCACTCGTTAGCTTTAAAGGTAGCTGCACAAGAAAAAGTCAAACCACAATTGAGATTAGTTATACTATATAATTTAAAATCAAATAATTAACATAAAAATCAATACACATTGAATTATAATTGAAGTCTAAAATTGAAATCTTGATTACCTGAAATATACGTCTCTTCGAAGGGTTAGGAGTCCTAGAATATACCCCTCTCAAAGAACTAACCAAACTAACTTTTTTAACATCAATCTATATATGTGAACAAAAACATGAAATTGATCCAAGTGAGCATAGAATTGTTAGTAATAAGAACATATTTACCAAGCACAAAATAAAATAAACACATACCTCTTTAGGCTGATTTTTTTTTATATCTCCTTTAGGTGTTCCAACACCTCCTCCTTTAAGTGTTCGAATACCTACTCCTTCCTGGGTGTTGTGGCACTTATCAATAATGATTTATAGCTCACAACCACCTATACATAAAAATGACAAGTACATATGAAACTACGAATCTATGTCAATGTATGCATAATGAATAAAATATCTTATAAATCTTAATTCAATCAAATTTGAGTTCAATTACCTTTCCCTTATCTAACATTGTGCATCCATAGTCTGGAGAGTGTCGCACCTCACTTGCACTAGGTGTTTCCTACAAGCAGAGAATAAGATAAACATATAAGTTAATATATAATTTCATTAATGACAATTCAAATGACAAGCAAGTATACAATAAAAAAATGTAAATGAGTGAGTGCAAAAATACATACTGTGTGCATCTCGAGGCCAATTGAAATGGCCCGAAGGGTGCTATCAGTCACCCGTGTGAGCTCCTCCTCATACATTAACTATTAAATAGAACATGTAAATAAATATTAGTACTTGATACTATCTCTTATTAATATTCATTTAAAAAAAATGCAAGTTATGAATTTACACCTTAAATGTTACTTGTGTAACTACTCCAATGTCCACCTCTCTAGTAGGAGAGGACTCTTTAGGGTGTGCTCCACTCCCCTGCGCGTGATCTGTTATAATCTCCACATCCTATATTTCATAATCAAAAGTGTCTAATAGTTGCTTAGGCGGTTGTACAATAGGACCCAAGCATATTTGATGGCACGTATTGCAAATATGGGGCACACAAATATGTGGACCCGAGGAGGATGATGAAAAAGCACTGGATCCATCACCAATATCACCAAATTGTGGCTGAGCTATTGAAGAAGCATGGGAAACCAAAAGACCACTCAAAGAGTGAATGGCCTGGATAGTTTGTGTAGCTGCATCCTCCATAATATCTGGATGTTTTACTGGAGGAAACGAAGGAAGCGGAGGATAGGGAACATGTGGGCAGCTGACTACTCTAGCTGTACCTGGCCTATCCTGGGGCATACCTCCTTCAACGCCCTGGAAGGGTTTAATGTCAAAGCAATTGACATGATGCCCTAAGAAAAACTCAACATATTATTTTTTAATAAAGTAAAAAATGTACATCGAGATTATTTTTGGGTGGTTTATAGAAAACCATACACCAATGATCCCAAATGTTATCTACTATGCCCCTATGCGTGCACCATTTTATAAATTTTTTTGGTTTCTTAACATTAACTGGCAAACCCGTGCTGGGGTTAATAAATAAAGAGGCTATTTGGGATTTTGTTATTTGGAGATCTTTCACATCATCATAAGACAATCCACATGTATAATGTTGCCTCATGGTTTCTCGCCATGAATGAAAGGCATTATGTTGGGTGGAGAGGGTTTTTACATTTGTAATTATTCATGTCAATGTGGTTGACATATGTGATAATCGATGGATTTTCTTATAAACATCACAAATTCCCCTCAATTGCTCAATTTTTCATGAATTAATTCTTTAATTGATGGCTGTAGAGGTGGTGGAGCATTTGGCATTTCTGCATTTTGATTCTCAGCTGATGGATTTTCATTCTCGACTGGTGGAATTTGTGCATTCTCATTCTCGACAGCCATAATGCCTGATTAAAGTTAAAAATAATTAATGTAATTAAAATTAGACAATATAAATGAAACACTATTTTTAAATCAAAATCCATTAAAAACATT
This sequence comes from Sequoia sempervirens, assembly GCA_007258455.2. Taxonomy (NCBI): domain Eukaryota; kingdom Viridiplantae; phylum Streptophyta; class Pinopsida; order Cupressales; family Cupressaceae; genus Sequoia; species Sequoia sempervirens. The sequence continues at coordinate 724,436,261 of VDFB02193867.1, read as the reverse complement.
CATTTTTTTTTATCAAAATCCATTCTAAACTCAATTATTTCATAAAAATTCAATCAAAAACCCTATTTTGAAAAAAAATCCATAAAGCCAGTATTGGCATGGTGTGATGGTTTATAGGTGGCATTGTTGTTCTTTCCACAAAGGTTGAAGCCCTATTGGGGTGGTATTGTTGAATGGTTGTATTTCGGTTCATAGCTCTGGTCAAAAGTTTTTACCACTTAAATAGAAAAATTAAATAAAATCCCAAAAAAACATTCATTTTTTTTTATCAAAATCCATTCTAAATTCAAAATTTTCATAAAAATTCAATCAAAAACCCTATTGTGAAAAAAATCCACAAAACATTCATTTTTTTATCAAAATCCATTCTAAACTCAAAATTTTCATAAAAATTCAATCAAAAACCCTATTTTAAAAAAAATCCACAAAAAACCATATGAAATTATTCAAATCTAAATCAAAATTGATTCAAATCAAATAAAAATATAAAAAATTACCTTTCCAAATCGGATTTTTCCCAAATCGGATATCCATTACATGAATAAGCAATTCACTATGCACATGTAGGTTCTTCATTGTCAAATAACTTAAAAACAATGACTAACTTTTTCTATATATTCTTTTTGAAAATCGGATATCCGATCTAAATTGGGTATCCAATTTGTAAAACTAGGTTTGGTGTTTGCTATGGTGACACCAGAGCCTAAAAAAGTCAACACATTCTTTTCACATTTTTCAGTCGATGAAAGACATGTTTTTTTCCTCATTGCCACTTTTTGGCCCACCATGATATTGCACCTACCCCTCCCCTTCCTTCGAAGGGAGGATTCAGGCCTCAAGTTGGGCCACCTAGACTATTGCAGCAGCAACAAAAATAGAGTCAGAGGCATAGGCCTCAACGGAGCTCACAGGGTGGCAACTTTAGGCCATGGCAGCCACAGGGTCCTCGATGTGATCAGTTTCCACAGACACAGGGTGTCACTCTAGTACATTCACAACAGTCCTCTCGTGGGGGATTTCATGGTTCCAATAGGACTAGGGGACAACAGCCTAGCAGGACACAGTCGACTCAGGTGTATACTCAAGGCCCTTGTTATGTATGTGGTGTAGTGCGACACGTAGCTAGGGATTTCCCTCAAGGACCCGCAGCTAGAGGAAAACATACATGAGGTTCTGAGTAGACAATGGGAGATGTGGGCAAGTCCCATAGATTTTTTGTGGCGGTCAAGAACTGCCAAGCTGAGCATTAGGCCACTATCATTGAGACACCAGGTATGATTGGTGATATTCATGTTTTTGTTTTGTTTAATTCTGGAGCATTTGATTCTTTTTTTCCCCCATCTATAGTGGAGCGTAGCAAGCTAGTGACATCTAGGTAGGATGATAGGTGCGAGGTTGAGTTAGCTTCAGGAGCTAAGGTGCCTGTAGATTCAGTAGTTAGAGATTGTCCACTACGACTGGGAGATTGGACTACCTCAATGGACCTTCGTATTACTCCCTTAGGCTCCTATGGAGTAGTTTTGGGTATGGATTGGCTTGACACACATCGAGCTAAGGTAGATTGTCATTGTAAGGCAGTTGAGTGTGTAGACAGCCATCGTACAGTAGTCAAGATTATAGGAGTGTAGAGGCCCATATCTCTTCTCATGATATTTGCTATGCAACTTAAGCAATGTATGCGAAAGGGATGTTAGTTATTTTCCATTACCATCAGTGATAGGACTGAGGAGGAGTCAGACACATCTTTGGATGATCATTCCATCCTTAGGGAGTTTGCAGATGTATTCCCTTTAGAGTTGCCTGGTATGCCACCTCGGTGGGAGATCAATTTTCACATAGACTTAGTAACAGGAGTCGAGCCAGTATCACATGCACTATACATGATGACTACTCATGAGTTTAGTGAGCTCAAATTATAGTTGGAGGAGTTGTTAGAGAAGGGTCATATCCGCCCAAGTGTCTCACCTTGGGGCACTCCTGTCATCTTCATTAAGAAGAAGGATGGATCCCTTCGACTTTGTGTGGACTACAGACAGTTAAACAAGGTGACAATCAAGAATTTTTATCCTCTTCCAAGGATCAATGATCTATTCGACCAACTACAGGGTGGTAGAGTGTTCTCTAAAATTGATCTCAAGTTTGGATATCATCAATTGTGGATTTCAGATGCAGATATACATAAGAGTGCTTTTAGGACTAGGTACGGTCATTATGAGTTTATGATGGTACCATTCAGTTTGACGAATGCCCCTATAGTGTTCATGAGTCTCATGAAAGTGGTATTCCATACCTTTCTAGATCGATTTGTGATAGTGTTCCTGGATGATATTTTGGTATATTCACATTCAGAGGAGAAGCATGAGGAGCACCTATGGCAGGTCTTGTAGTGTTTGAGAGAGCATCAGTTGTATGGCAGCTTGTCTAAGTGTGCCTTCTTTCATTCAGAGGTTCGTTATCTTGGGCACATTATATCAGACGATGGTATCTCTATAGATCCATCAAAGATTAGAGCTATCATAGAGTGGCTAGTGCCTACTACAGTGACAAAGATCAAGAGCTTCATGGGCTTAGCAAGTTATTATCGATGATTTGTTGAGAGTTTCTCTAGGATTGCACACCCGATTACTTCTCTTCAGCAAAAAGGGAAAAAGTTTGAGTTGATGGAGCAGTGTGAGAGGGCTTTTCGGAACCTTAAGGAGTGTCTTACTAGTGCTCCTATCCTAGCAGTACTAGATCCATCAGTAAATTTCATGATATGTACCGATGCGTCATTGGATGGTTTAGGTGTAGTGGTTATGCAGGAGGGTAGAGTGATCACGTATGAGTCACGGAAACTCAAACCCCATGAGTTGAACTACCCTACTCATGAATTAGATTTGGCATCAGTAGTTCATGCATTATTCCATTGGAGACACTTCCTCTTAGGACACCAATTCAAGCTTCATTCAAATCATCAGAGCCTACAGTATATCTTCACACAACCTAATCTAAACAAACATCAAAGGCATTGGATGGAGTTTCTTTGTGAGTATGAATTTGATGTCCATTACATCAAAGGGAAGGAGAATGTGGTGATAAATGCATTGAGCAGGAGGAGACATGAGTTATCATCCATGTCATTAGGCACAGATTTGAGGGGACGCATCCTTCAACACTTAGTACAAGATGAGTGGTATAGAGAGGTACAACAAGAATTACAATCACAGAGAGACCTCAAGGGAAAGTTTACAAGGTACACATTGGAGTCAGATGGGTTGTTGCGACATAGAGGTCATATCTATGTACCAAACATTGGTGATCTTCATAAATTAATCTTATCAGAGGCACACAGGGCACCATATGCAACACATCCAAGGGTGAAGAAGATGCATGCCGATCTTCGACAGTTATACCATTGGGCAAGGATGTGATGTGACATTGTAGAGTTTGTGACTCAATGCCCTGAGTGTCAGAGAGTCAAGGCAGATCACCAGCATCCAATAGGATTATTGTACCTGCATGATATTCTCGAGTTGAAATGGGACACCATTTCGATGGATTTTATTGTTGGTCTACCTTTGTCTTCATGTTGTCATGATCCCATCATGGTGACCATTGACAAGTTGACCAAAGTGGCCCATTTCTTACCCATGTGTATGAAATATACGAAACCAGAAGTTGTGAGGGTATTTCTTGATGATATTGTTAGATTACATGAAGTCCCTTGAAGGATCATTTCAGATAGAGATTCACTTTTCACATCCTTATTTTGGACTTCATTTTAGAAGGCATTGGGCATCCAACTCAACTTTAGTTTGGCTTACCATCCCAAGATAGATGGGAAAACAAAGAAGGTTAATTAGGTGTTAGAGGACATGTTACGCATGTATGTGATGGATCATCAGTCCTAATGGGAGGAGTACTTGTATTTGGTTGAGTTTTCCTATAATAATTGACATCACAGTTCCTTGAGTATGCCACCCTATCAGGCCTTGTACGGTAGACCATGCGAAACTCCTTTGAGTTGGGATTGTATAGAGAATAGAGTGGAAATTGGTCATGAGATGATACATGATATGGAGTAGCAAGTTGATTTGATCAGGCAGCGCCTTCGGGAGGCACAAGATCGATAGAAAAAGTATGCTGATGCTAAGAGGGTTGATTAGAGTTTCTTAGTAGGAGATCATGTATTTTTGAGAGTGCGTCCGCACAAGAGTCCAATCCATTATGGAAAGGGCTCTAATCTTGCACCTCGATTTGTTGGTCCATTTGAGATCTTGGAGTGGATAGGTCTTGTAGCTTACTGTCTAGCCTTGCCACCTATCTTGTCACGTATCCACGATATATTTCATGTATCTATATTGCGACCTTATGTGCATGATGAATCTCATGTTTTGGATTGGACTGCCTTGTAGGTGGAGTTAGACAGACAACTAGCCTTGGAGCCCATCTACATTTTGGCTTGAAGGACATTGGCCCTTCGAGGGCAAGAGCTGGAAAAAGTTAGGGTCCAATGGGATCGATATGATGAGGTTGCAGCCACTTGGTAGGATGCCTCACGATTGAGGGTTTTATATCCCCACCTCTTTGAGAACTTCTAGGAGGAAGTTCATTCTTGGAGGGGGAGGATGTGAGGCTTTCCCCTATGATACACCTAGTATTTAGACTATTTTCAATTATGGTTATTGATTATGCTTAGAGATACTCTTGATGACATGATACTTAGATATTTGAGTTCTTATGATGATTTGACTATGGTATTTAGACATTTGAGTTCTTATGATAATTTGATTATGATGCTACATGCTTAGTTAGATGAATATAATGGTTGACCTAAATTTATGCTAGTTACTATGGTTGTTCAATTTGAATTTTGAAATGATGAACAAATGAGATATGTGTTGTGAATAAACCATGTTATAATTTGATGAAATTAAAAATCAAGGTAAAAAGAACTGGATATGATAGGTGAGTAGTGATTTTTCCAGTTATGATATGAGATATATATGCTGTGTGAAATTGTGAAACTTGTGTATATGAAATGGCATTTCAATTGTTTTGATATATGATTTATTTGGGTGGAAACTTCTATATATGAAATAGTGATTCAATTTTATGATTTATTTGGATGGAAACTTGCATATATGAAGTGGTGATTTGATTATTTTGATACATGATTTATTGGATGGATTAACGTGTGCATCAAGTGTGTAGGTACACTTTCCATGGCCAATGGAAATTGGAGGTAACCTTTGGAAACCTTGAGTAAATTTACCAGTGAAGCCGAGCTATAGTCCATATGGAGGGACTATAGTTCCATTATGTAATGTATTTTTTTGTGATGTTATTTTTGCATGTCTGTAAATTGGTTTTAATTTCCATGTTAATCTATTTAAGTGGTGAGTTGTCCAACCAAGTGGAAAAACTCGGATTTGATCTTTAGGGAACTTTTTGGGGGTTGAAAAGTTGAGTTTTTGAAGTGTTTTTATTTATTTAAGTTCCCTAGGTCAAGTACCTATGGGTTAGGTACCTTTTCAGCCTCAAATTTTGAGTTATTTTCATGATTGAGGTCCCTTCTTGAGGCCTTAAAGAGATTTGGCGAAAATAAGGTTTTGATAAGTGGGATGGGGACTAGTCCCTTTCCACTCCCACTTCTTTATGTTGTCTTGGAAGTCCCCCAAGTTCTCACATATGTGAGAGAACACATGGGTGAATGTGCTTGGGAGGGGGAATGGGTGAGTGACAAGTGTCACTTCCCCATTCAAAAGAAATTCAAAATTGAATTCTATAAGAAAAACTAAGAACAAGGGTTTTGGGGGTTCTCTTTTGGGAATTTTTTGTTTTGGAGTTGTGATTTTTGGGAGTTCTTGGATTTGGCTTGAAGGATTGGAAAACAAGCTTGAAGAAGGAGTTGTGCTCATCCTCACCACTTCTTTCCAAAGCTTCAAGGATCGAGGTAGGATCACCACACCCATTTGCTTATGTTTTTTTAAACTTGTAAGCTATGTACATCTATTTGTGTGTTTTGAAATGCTTCCTTTAAATTTTGTTTGTTTTTGTGTATATTGTTGGGGAAAAGGGTTGTAATGGGATAGGCTCACCCAAATTTGGGAAGAGCATCCTAGGTTTGGGGATGGTTGGAGTAGGAACCTCCATGGGGACAAGTTATTCCTCCTTTAAAAGGAGAGGTTTAGAAGATGGGTATGAGTACCCCTATGTGTTGTGTAATGTGAAGAATGGCTGGGTGGATAAGGAGATGTGGAGGAAGGGTTTTTAATGAAGGGTTGAAAACTTGGTGATTTTTATTCATGATATTACATTTGGGTCCTCAAAATGGAGCACATAGTCCACTTCCATTCCCCATATTAGGTTCATAATGAACTCTTTGTTATGTGAAAATTCCTCTTGTGTGGGTGTGTATATTTTCTATGTGTATTTGAGTGTTAAATGTATTTGGATTGCATGAATGTACCTAGTTCCCAAGGTGCCTCCTAGCTCGGTGGTGGTTGGTTTTCCAACCAAAGGTTGGGAGGTGAGCTCCGCATTGGCCTATAGAAGAAGTTTTATGCATTATTTAGTTTGCAGATTCATGGAGTTTTAGATTTGAAAATGCATGTGGATCTTGGAGTATTGATTTTATTGATTTCAAGTGGATACTGCCCTATTCGGTGCTTGTTGTGGTAAATAAGCAGAAGGAAAGTTTGTATTGTATATAGTAAGGAAGATAAAAACTATGTCATTTTAACATAGTTGTGTATATAATGCTGCAATAAAGTTTATTTGAATGTAATAGAAGGAATACCTTTGTTTCTTTTGTAATGTACCAAACTTGGGTATGTGTAGGATCATCATGGAAAAAATAGGCCCTTAAGTGGCAAAAAATAAATAAATCAAAATTAGGCAACTTCACGTAAAAATTTCAAAAGTTATCTATATTATTTCAATAATATGTAAGAATAGAATCTATAGAAAATTGAATCTAGTTTCTAAACAACTAGGTTTGTTAAAAAAAAAAAATCTATTTGGTAAAAATTTTAAATTTCAATGAAGTAGTACTTAAATTTCAGGGAAAAAATAAGTAGGTGTCTGTTTGACCACCCTAACCACAATAAAATAATAGTATTTTTTTATAAGATTTTAGATATAAGTAGGGGACTCATGTCCCGATGTGATGCATATTTTTTTGTAATTTTTTTCCAAGTAAACAATTAATTATGAATTTTGTATTACAACTTTTAAAAAATACAAAAAACTTGTATGTCTAACCACCTTAACTTGGTCAAAACTTCATGAAATTCAATTTTATTTTTTAATCCTATAGTATGTGAAGCATAGAATGTGACACATGCTTTGGATTCAAAAAAAGGGATACCATTTGAAACCTATAATTTTTTTTCAATCAGGACTTTAATCGTAATTTGAATAGAAAATCAATAATAATTACTTATTAAATTCAAATTAAAGCATAATTTATATTTGTGGAAAGCTAAGAATCTCCTCTAAAAACCCTTTTTGTTTCATCAATTTTGGGTAAAACAAAGTCATCAGCCACATACCCATCATATTGCCACTTTTTGGTCCATCATGATCCTGCACATACCCACTTATATAAATCATTTTGAAGGAAAGGAAAGGGAAAATATGTAGTTTATTTTATAAATAAGTTGGAAAATTGTTAGAGTTCTCCTTTCTATTTTTATAGTTCAAAAAGAGATATAAAATAATTCCTTTGAGAATCTATATGCAATTTGTTCAATAAATTTCATGCAATGAGCATAAGGGTAACATACTATTTTCATTCTATAAGTTTAGGTGTTTGCTCTGCTTAGATTACCTTTTGTAAGGCTTTGCACTGTGAGTCTGAAAAGTTTTCTAAGATAATTTTTTTTTTAAGCCACTGTAGTGTTTCAGTTCTACGAAATGATAAATATGTGGTTGGTCTACTTGCCTCTATTCAGTTTTCTCAAACAAACATGAACTTCCAAGTTAGAAAATTATGTGAGAATTTTGTAAAAGGGTAGCTGAAAGGAAAATAATCAATTTGACTTTTTTTCCTTCGATGCATGTTAATTGTATGAGCATAAATCCTATCAGATAACAGATGAATATTTTGGTATGAAGAGGAATTTTCTGCTTTAAAATATTTACATATTACTCTCCTATCTGAGTGTAAAAGTGCAGTTGTATGTGAAACAAAAGAAGATAACACTTATGAGAAAGTTGTCGTTGCATTTACTTTTGTGATAAATCTGAATATTGCTGAAAGTGAACTGTATACTTACTCCCCACCATGAACTATTTGTTCATGCCATGGCATGATTTACTTACCTATCTTTAGAAACAAGACTAAAAAAAGAGGAGATATAATGTATGTTATCAATCTTTGAAGAGCACTTTATTTAATTTAGTCATGATGGCTTTGTGTTTTAGTTTAAAAATAAACAAAACAAAAATAAATAAAATGAAAACGAACAAGGGGTATATGCAGGGCTAAAAACTAGTAAGACCGCTCAAGCTATACAACCAAGAACATAGGTTTTCTTATCCTCACCTGTGTGCCATTATTTGGACATTTCCTCATGGCTATAATAGCTAGGTCATCCAGTAATCCGTTTTGTTTTTGGAAATGAAAAGTATGATAGACAATATGGTTTCAATTTTCTCAGACCCACTAATGTTATGTATTCACTGACCTAAAATTTTTAAATGAAAATCGACGCTTAAACCACTCTTTTCAAAATGGATGTGAAATAGTATGAGATGTGGTTATGAGAAAACTGACATGTGGTGATTCCACCAATGAGCTACTATATAGATAACATCCGTACTTGATATGTTGCATATATCTCTTTCTTTTTCTGACATTCACTTGGCTTAGTAGACCTCTTGCATACTACTATTATCACCTGGGAAATTCTCTTTTATAGTTGTTGCAACTCATCCTGACGTTGAGTAGTCAACTCTCTACCTCACCCAATGGTCATCACATTGCAGACAACGTTATAAAGTTGTCACTATCATTATAATGTCCATCTCAAAATCTCCTTTACCGTAAGATATAAATATATATCTGACTCACAGTAACTCTCTTTTCTAGATCATTTCGATCAAATACAACAAGTGTATTACAACTCTTTCATGTAAATTTTGGCCTAGTGTCAGATCTACCTACACAATGAAATTTCCCAGCTGCCATGTCCATTACTTTTGTTGCTTATCTTGAAACATACATATGATATTTTGTTTTAGGGTATCTCGCATAAAATTTCTTCTTATCGGATGTGAACGGTATTTTCAATATCGTTTGGGGTTTTAAAACTTATTAAATTATTTTTGAGATATTTGGACTACTAGTTGGTGCTCGATTTAATTTGGAATTTTTCCTTTTGCTGCGTTACTCATATTATCATTTTAATAAAAAAAAAAATTAATCATCATTCACACCTTAATATTAATATCATACACGTTGAATGAGGCATATCACAGATTCAAAGCCTTGGAAAAATAACTAAAGTTATGAGTGTGACGTGGAATAAAACATAACCACCAAGTAAGACTTCACGTTGACTCCATATGAGAAACCACTTTATCATTTTAAAGAAAGTCATCAAGATAATCCCTAAGTTAAGAAAAAAAAGAAAGAAATGAAATACATTCCCATATGGCTTAAAAGAAAGAGATTCTTCTCAAACTGAATTAAGTTAGTATTAGTGGGCTTTCTTTAAATTATCCCTTTACTTTATTTTAATTATTTCCTTGTAAGAAGAGAAGGGGAATTGTGAATTTCGGCATCGATTTTAATTCTTTAGCTTTAGTATTACTATGAAGTGTACCTAGTAAAATAAACTTAAAAAAAATATATATGTGTTAATAATAGTTTTTGTTTTATTATCATGATGGGCATAAATATACAAATTTAATGTTTTAATAATATTCCCTAAATAAAAGAGAAGGGCATGAAAATAATCTAATAGTCTTAAATAATAATATGTGTAAGGAAAAGGGGCCCACGCAATAGTAGGGAGCTTTTAAGAAAAATATAATTTTCCTCTATGTATTAACCTCCTCCCTCCCTCATTTAAAAGAAATTAATAATAGGTAATATGGGGAGGAATTTAATGTATATCTATTTGTATAAGTTATTCCTCATTCTTATAATTATTAAGTTTATTTCTTTAAGTATATAATTAATATATATATTTAGGAATTGCTTATCTATATTTATTTATTTAAGGAAAAGTAAATAATTCAATACGTAATAAATAAATAAATAAATATTAAAATTTTAAAAGTAGAATAAATTAAAAAATAAAATTAAATAAAAATTATGCATTTGAAATTCAAAATTTGATGTTAATGTAAATTTTATAAATCTTGTATTTGTCAATTTTGTATTTGGGTGTGATGGTCTCTTCCTTCACCCACTCGTTTAAATACTCTCTCTCCACCCTCGGGCTTCATGCCAATGATGTTATTCTTGGACCACATCATTCGGTCATTCAGTGCATGTAGCTAGTTAACAAGTGCAACACATTATAGCATTTAATAGGTGGATAATGTCTTCTTTTAAAAAAAAATTGTTAGTAGTGTTTTTGCTCTAGTGTAAATTATGTGCACTACATGAATCTCCTCAAAATTTTCAACACTAGATGCCTCAATGTGAAAATATGTTGAAACGATAGTGTGAGAAAAATGTGAGAAGGTATAGACTCAAGATTAATGATAAGACTCCCCAACTGCAACTATATCTCTATGATGCAAATCCCATATTATGAAAAAATCTAGTGTGAACTCAACACTCTTTCCTGCTCTGGACCATGTGTGATCTGATAGATAGAAAGGATATTATTTGACAATGAAGGCACATAAAGAACATCATTGAATGCTCCATCATCCATGTCAATGGATCCATTCCCACAAACACACATATATGTGTTGTTGGTCATTAGGACATGTGTGGTGATGAAAAAATCTCAAATAAAGAGAGCATACTCGCTGATGAAGCCATGTGATGTGAGGCTCTTGAATCAAGTTTCCACCTAACTCATAATCTACAATTGCAACAAGTTCTTTTCCCTTAAGTCAAAAAAATTTTGATGATGAAGAAGACGATGAACCCTTTAATGGTGAAGACTCATTGATTTGAGCCTTCTTCAAAAGATGTTTCAACTCATCAATATATTTTCAATAATATTGATGTTCATCATGCCCTGATTTCTTATAATATGCATATGTATAGGGGTAAAAGTATAGACCTATGTCACCCTTTGGGCTAAGTGTATGCATTCTATTAGATGTATTTTGAATAGAAGGGATTTAGTCAAGTAGGTTTCAACTAAACCCATGTGGCGACAACATGGTGCCTACGTGGCTTCAACTTTTTGGCCGAGGGGGTTTTGATAGAAACACACTTGTCTGAATACCTTCCAGCTGAATGAGATGAATATTAAAAAAAAAGGCAAAGCGCAGGCATTTTGCATGTTCGTCTGAAGATATTGCGCTCGGAAGTAGCTCAATCGAAGATGTGGTCTACAAAAGTGACTTTCAAGCCAAGTTCCCTCATTCAATTTCTTGCATTTAATTTTAGAAGTGCTTTTTTTATCTATTGATTAATTAGTTTCAAGTTATAAGTGTGTTTTTTATTGGATTCCATATGCAACTACTAGTAGTTAGGAATTTTTTTTTGAAGTTTTTTGTTTATTGTAGTGTTTTTAGCAATATATTGCTATGTCCAGGCCATTTTATATTGCTCGGCCCTGGCCATATTTGATAAGGCCATTTTTTTCACTCATATAAGGGTTTGAGTTTCAAAATTATTGTGTTTTTCTACCCTTTAAGGGTTTAATTTTAGAAAAAAAGAAAAGAAAAAGTGTCTAATCTACAGTTTCTGCATAAGTAATCGAATAATTGTGACATGGAAGTTTGTATATGAATTTTATTATAGGGTTATCAATCTATGACAAAGAGTTTTTGGCTTAGTTATGAACTGATAAACAATCATTTTTGGGTTAGTTATGAACTGATAAACAACCGCTTATCTACAATTTTCAGGATAAGGGTTATTAAATTTGTTGTTTAATAAAAAACAAAGATAATATTGTCAACCATATATTCCATCAAAATTAAATCTATAAAGAGAATTAACTATGAATTTTTGACCCTTTTTAGAGCCTTAGATAAAAGAAAAACATAATTAACAGGATAGAATAGTTCACACACTCTGAACTTGGCGAAAGAAGCAATGCAATAGTTAGATATATTTGCTAAAATGATATGGCCTGCTATTAGTGAAGAGAAGACATTATTATTATTTTGACCAAGATGCTATTTGAAATTTGGCTAAATCCTCACTGAAGATCATCAAACCAGGCTAGATTATTAGACATCTTAGTAGCACCTTTTGTGTTGGTGTTTTCCCAATTGACCGATGTAGGGTGTTGTATGATTTTGATAAGGAAATAAGTAATATACATTGAATTTTCTTTTAACTCGGTATCGAGGTTTACTTTTTCAATAGGCCTGATATTTGGAGTCAAATAAAAGTTGTATATTAGGCTTTAGTATAAACCAAGTTTATCTTTCAATGGTGCAACTTTTTGATAATCAATTGAACTATTAGCTTTTGTGTGACTGTGATCTTTGGCCTTTGAATTTGCATTTCTCACCACAGATTGTGCATAATATTTGTTGTGAGGTGGTTTACCATTGGAATATTGTGCATAAGATGTCTTTTTCAGGGAAAATTCATTCTACACTAACGCCTGATGACTCTCCTTTATCCTTGTTAAACTCTTCTTCTTCGTCAGTTTGTTGACTTAGTGACAAAAACATCCAACTTAGGCCTCCCTTGTTGGAGATAGTTGTAGCTCCTAATCTTGATATGCCATGTTCATTCTTCGAGCTTTCTAGTTCTCTATTAGAATATTATACTTTTTTGCTTTGTTAATTTGGATGATATCTATGATGGAGAAGAAATAGTCTTTGGGTCCTTGACTATATCAACTACTCTATTTTTATAATCTTTAGGAAACCCCCCCACTCGTTGCACCTCCTTTTTTCAATGGGTGAAGGCCTCAATTTCTCTCCAATGTTTGGTATCCTTATTAACTCCATTAATGTGTTATGTAGTCTTATCCTATTCAACCAAGAATGGAAAGTTTTTTATATGAATGATTTGAATTAACTTAATAATTTAGATAATATATTGAGGAATTTAATATATTATAAGTTACATTAATTGAATGAATTCAAATACAATAAAATGAATTCATAGTAAAATACAAAATGGAAAGATTTTGTAGAAAATATGTATTTTCTATATTTTGTTTACATCTTTCAAATTCAATTATTATTTAGTTTTACAATGTAAGAAATAGAAAACTTACTAAACTAGTAAATTAGGATTCTTAGCGAGAATTAAAGAGTTTTCCACAATTAATAGTGACTTCTTTTTGTCTTGGAAGTTGAGATGGACATGGAAATAAAGATAGTCTTATTAGAAAATTGGAAAAGTTTTTTGGAGTTACTTAATTTTGGCAACCCCTACTTGTTAGGGTAACAACTTCTAGCTTGTTATTCAAAATTTGAAAGATGGATCAAAATAACATAAGCAAGGTCAAACAAATACATTGCCAAATTTATCTTTGAACAATACATCTTTACTAGGAGCTGTAGAACTTTACTAGAAGCTACAAAAATTTTTGCACCTATACTTTCACAATATTTTTAGAATTTTATCAAGTGCCAAATTACCCTTTACATCTGACATTTGGACAGTCTAACCTTAATCTTTATAATGAATATATTCTTTAGGTGTTGAATCTAATTTGGAGGCCAAAGAGGCTACTTCACTTACACTAACTGCATTTGTTTTGATATGTTTGTGATTCATTTTCTTTTGTTCCTTTGGCCTCCCATTGGAGAATTCTAGAAAGCTTGTCAAAAACTCTTTCTATAGATGTTCCCAATCATCCTCCATCCCTTCATCTTCTTGTGCCTTTTCCTGCACTTTATGATTTTCAATTTTCCTTTTGTCACTTTAAAATGCAAAAGCCAGAAAAGAGCACTCCTTATCAATAACATAGAGTGGCCTAGTGTAGATTAACACTGGATTATTTGAAAGCATGTATGTATCATGAAATGAGCACAATGAATCACCTCTTTTCAATAAATCTAAGCCTGGAGAAGCTGTAAAAGATAAATTATATATTTAGTGAGTTATTCCAACACCTAAGAAACTACATTAAAACAATTTTCTAGTCAAAAAAATTTAAACAAGATGCCAATTGTGATTCTCCAAAACATAAGAGATATTGTGATTCATCACATTCTTAAATAGCCCACAAAACAAAACTTTAGCACAATGAGAATGATTTGAAAGAGCACACCTACAACCATTTTCAAATAGAGAGAAATACATTGTTTAGGTGCCAATTGCAAGCAAAAGGAATAAAGGATCAAAAACATCAAAGATATCAAAAATAAAATTTACTTTTGAATAAAGAAAAGATAGCCCCATCATGCGAATCCTTCATTTCCCTAGTAAATTCAAGATACAATATTTTGTCAGGATGTCAATTCCCAATATTGCCTATTCAATTGTAGCTTTTAAAGTAAACCATCTATCTTGATGTGCTTTCAGTCACACCTACCAAACTTCAGTCAACTGAAAATGTTGTCTTATTTCTCCAAAAAATTACTTTCTTACTTCTTATAAGACACTCCATAAATTATATGTGAACCAAAACTTTAATTTTTATTGTCCATTCATTTCATCCTAATTAATTATAGACAATAAGATAAAATTATAGACGATAAGAAAATTAATGTTTTATATTTTTATAGACAATAAGATAAAATTATAGACAGTAATAAAATTAATGTTTAATATTTGATATTCATTTCATAGTAGGGTTGAGATGAGCGTACTCTTCTACAAAAGATTAGAATATATAGAGTAGCTTAAGAAATAACCAAGAAATATGGCATGGTGAATAAGAGGGCATTAGTTGGTCCAAACCTTTTGGTTTAAATCCAAAACATTTGGAACTAGTAGTAGTAATAGCAAGAAATGTTTTTTTCAAAACGTTTGGACCAACTAATGCTCTCTTGTTGACTATATCAATAAAAGTATAAAGATACAATATGAACCAATTTCATATTTTTAAAAAATAGAATAATCAATGAGATATTAGATTTAAAAATGAAATCCTTTTTGTACTCAACTTAAATTGGATATAACCTATGCTACTCAAAATCTATGATAGGCTTAGATTAAGCAAAAGAGTTAGTAAACATTGATGAAAAATGAAAGCTCACTAACACCAACCCTTGTTGCAAAAATTGAAGTCAGTTATAGTAGAAATTTTGGTGTTTGAAACAATTTAACTAATTTCATTTATAATCCATTCATATAACTCAAATTACTAAGGGTTATAATAAAAAAATTGTTGTGTGCAATGTATTTTAGGATATGACTTACAACTAAATATAATTTCATTTAAATGCATGATTTTATGAATCAGTATATCTTAAAATACATATCACAAAATACATAAAATTTCTACTATAACTAGTTTCACTTATTTATTCACATAACTCCAATTAATACCCTTCCAAGATTATTTCAACAAAGTCTAATCATTTATTGTATTCAATGTATATCATCATCGAAAAAGGCCAATTATTGCTCTTCAAAATTATTTTAATAAACTGTTATTTAATATTCTTTTGTATTTGATTGACCATTTATTATGAAAAATTTGGATTCAAAATGTAAATTTGTAAACTCACTCTTTGATCTATGAGCCTTCAAACGTAGTCAATTCACTTGAACATGCAAAATGCCAATCAAACACAAAAGAATATTGAATAACAATTTATTGAAATAATTTGGAAGGGTAATAATTGGCCTTTTTGGATGCCTCACACTAAGAGAATGTATAATAGGTCATGCTTGGTGGTGGTGTACATTTAATACAATAATTGATCAATCAAATACTTTAATGAAATAATCTTGGAAGGGTAGTAGTTGGAGTTTATGTGAATGGATAAATGAAACTAGTTCTATAGTAGAAATTTTTGAGCCTACAATGTATTTTATGATATGACTTACAACTAGATATAATTTCATTAAAATGCATGATTTGATGAATATATTTAAGTGGTGCATTTAAATGAAATTATAGTCACTCTTACATTAAGTTGTAAGCCATATCTTAAAATACAAATATCCTAAATATTTACATTGTGATATGGACAAAAAATTCTACTATAACTAGTTTCACTTATCTATTCACATAACTCCAATTAATACACCCTTTCAAGATTATAATAAAGTATTTGATTGATCATTTATTATATTCAATTTATACAATCATTGAGAATGTTGAAAAGGGCCAATTATTACCCTTCCAAATTATTTTAATAAAATGTTATTTAATATTATTTTGTATTTGATTGATCATTTAATATATTGAATGTAGGAAAACTTGGGTTCAAAATGTATTTGTAGACTCACTCTTTGACATATCAGCCTTTGAACTAGTCAATTCATTGAACATGCAAAATGCCAATCAAATATAGAAGAATATTAACTAATAATTTATTGAAATAATTTGGAAGGGTTATAATGGCCTTTTTGGAAGCCTCACACTAAGTGAATGTTTAATAGGTCATGCTTGGTGATGGTGCACATTCAATACAATAATTGGTCAATTATCAAATACTTTATTGAAATAATCTTGGAAGGGTAGTAGTTGGAGTTTATGTGAATGGATAAATGAAACTAGTTATAGTAGAAATTTTGGTGCCTACAATGTATTTTAGGATATGACTTACAACTAGATATAATTTCATTAAAATGAATTATTTTTTGAATATATTTAAGTGGTGCATTTAAATGAAATTATAGTCATACTCTTACATTAAGTTGTAAGCCATATCTTAAAATACATATATCCTAAATATTTACATTGTGCTATGCACAAAAATTTCTACTATAACTAGTTTCACTTATCTATTCACATAACTCCAATTAATACACCCTTTCAAGATTATAATAAAGTATTTGATTGATCATTTATTGTATTCAATGTATACAATCATTGAGAATGTCGAAAATGGCCAATTATTACCCTTCCAAATTATTTTAATAAAATGTTATTTAATATTATTTTGTATTTGATTGATCATTTAATGTATTGAATGTAGGAAAACTTGGGTTCAAAATGTATTTTTAGACTCACTCTTTGACATACCAGCCTTCAAACTAGTCAATTCATTGAACATGCAAAATGCCAATCAAATATAGAAGAATATTAAATAATAATTTATTGAAATAATTTGGAAGGGTTATAATGGAATTTTTTGATGCCTCACACTAAGTGAATGTTTAATAGGCCATGCTTGGAAATGGTGTACATTCAATACAATAATTGATCAATTATCAAATACTTTATTGAAATAATTTTGGAAGGGTAGTAATTGGAGTTTATGTGAATGGATAAGTGAAACTAGTTATACTAGAATTTTGGTTCCTAGCGCAATGTATTTTAGGATATGAATTACAACTTAATGTAAGAGTATGACTATAATTTCATTTAAATGCACACCACTTAAATATATTCATAAAATCATGCATTTAAATGAGATTATATCTAGTTGTAAGTCGTAGCCTAAAATACATTGTAGGCACCAAAATTTCTACTATATAACTAGTTTCACTTATCCTTTCACATAACTGAAATTACTACACTTAGTAATTGGCTCAGTTAAATGTGAATGGATAAGTGAAACTAATTATAGTAGAAATTTTGGTGCCTAGGACAATTGTATTTTAGGATATGACTTACAACTTAATGTAAGAAAGTGAAACGCCCCACCATGCAACCCTAAGGGAAGTTGCAATTTACTACTCAAAAAAACTTTTTTTTTTTTTTGTTTAAGTACAATAACATGCAAGTTCACTACCCATTGCCAACAACCACTAAGGTTACAAGACTAAGTTTACTTAAAACCAAACAAGAAACATGAATAGAATCCACAACATTTAATTATTTATAATTTAAATACTCATACATATACATGATAAAATTACTTCAAAAGCATAAGAGATACCACATGTTTCCAATAACAATAATTTAACAATAAGATTACAACTCTCATTCCATGAATGAGGTAAATCTAATAAACATGATTACAAATTACATCTTCTACCTTGATACAAATGAGGGGTAATAAAATTACAATAATAACTAAAAAGAATAAAGCATGAAAATAAACTGGATCCCACGAGCTCTCCAATTGGAAATCTAATCCACACGAACAAGAAGACGACCCAATAGATTAAGGTGCATGTTCCACCCAGCCAAGTGGTACCCAAAGGGCCACCCCCCGTGCTAGGAGATAAAAACAAGGAGTCCTATACAAGACCATCAACCGCTAGACATAGGCTAACTCACACTGACACAACCAATCACATGAACCACATAACCATACAAATAACACAAGTACAACTCTAACATAATTGACATAAGTCACATTGCTTCCAGACATAAAACAAATCGAGTATGATAAAAAGACCATACACATAAAACCAAATGCCAACTATTGTCGTAGAAAGAGTGTCATCACACATCTCGTCATGGGATATCCTCTAGGAATCTTCATAGGCTCCGACCCCCACTATGATTTGTCCTGGTGGCCTCTACCAAATCCTGACACCCATACTCACTCATGCAGAATCAAATACCTCTTGTAAAGACAAGATAGATGACCTTGCCATTCTAGGCCTTCCCACTCATCCCAAGCCTATACGATCACTTGCGTCCATGAGTGAGGCTCCATTATCTTAATTAGTGTGAAATACTACCTAACTTCTAAGTACATTGATTTAGTTATCACTTGATTAAACCACCTCTGAAGGTTATCTAGGTTACCTCTTTGGGCTTTGGCCCCTAACAAAAGCCACTCTTCTACTTGACAACATACCAACCAAAACCAATCACCAAGGGAATCCCAAGTGCATACCAACAAGATAAAACCACTCCAACTCTAGGAGGAACACATAATGAAAACTCACTCCAAACATTGGAAACAACAAAAGTCAAACCCCCCTCCAAACACTGGAGGCAACAAAACACATACTCCACTCCTTCCAAAGGAGGCACAAATCACATAACCCACTCCAAATCCAAGGAGGCACAAACCACATAAACCACTCCTAATACAAAGGAGGCACAGACCATCCTCGTTCGTGAAAACTGGGTAAAACAACAAGATACAACTATACGCCCTACCCAAGGCAATACAATGGTTGACTAACATAATACAACAACCCCAAAAGTTAAACCCCTTCTGGAAGACTTAACAACCCTTCTAATCAAATTCCCCAAAGTGAAAATAGAAGAAGTGTACATTCAAGAAGGGCAATCAAACATGAATTAAATCTATATTTGGATTTCCTAAATCCACTTCCTTCATTATCATTGAATAATTTATTGCCTTAATAAAACTGACTTAATAACGTCTCTTTTAGACAAAAGATGAAATTTAAACCATATGTTCAATTCCTTAATTGCTTTTAAATAATAATAAAATAAAATAGTTACTTCTTCTATTTAGAACAAATCAATAATTCATTTCTTCTTTTCAAATAATAATAATAATAACCATTTCTTTCTTTTTTCAAGATAAATCATTTAAAAAAAAAAATTAATTCCTTTTTTCCCAACATCAAGAATGAGAGAGAGAGATCATGACAAAAGGACAACCGATAATTCAATAATCTACTTTAGGATTTCCTAAATCCAAGTAAGGAAATATCATATTGCATGTAATCAAATAAAATAATTAACATCATTTGCAACTACTCAAAAGTAATTAAAATTACAATTGCAATATTGAGGAATTTAAAAATAATAATTTAACTCCCTATTTCTCCAATTATCCATGATAATCAAAATCAACTTTTCAAGTAAAGTCATTTATTATAAAGTCAATTTTATTTCTCTCTATAGTTATAGAATAATCATTTAAAAATATATATATTTAAATATTAAAAAAAATTATTTAAATATATGCCTAAAACAAAAATATCATTTTATAAATTCTAACTAGATAAAAACAATTCTCTATTATTTAAAATACATACATAATATATATATATATATATATATATATATATACTTAAATAATAATAATAAATTATTAATTTAAATTATAATATTATATATTTATAATATATAAATATTATACATAATATATATATTATAAAATATATATAATATAAAATGATTTTAATAAATAATAATAATAATAAATGAAATTTAAAATTTCTTTTTAAAAAACAATGAAACCCTTGTTGGCCCCACAGGCCCCCAAAGGGGAGAAAGGACGCACCCAAGGCTACACCCAGCCTCCCCTATGGAGGTCGATGCTGCCTATGGCAGCACTTTCCCCATGGCTATGGGGAGCGTTGCCACAACAATGCCCCTCTAATGTAGAGCAGCTGTGTGCAACCTTGGGTTGTGCCCCCACACACATACCCATCATATAAAAAATAAATTTGTTTATATTTTATTTCAAAAAAAAAAAAAACCCTATTTTGCATAGAAATTTTCTGTGTAGCATTTTTTCTAAAAAATAAACTTTTCCAAAAAGTTAAAAATATGTTTATAACATATATTTGTATATATATATATTATATAGAATATATATATTTATATATATACAGACATATGTATAAATATATACCTAAACTCACATTAATAGACAAATTATGCAACTTCTCAACAAATTTTTTGCAATAAGACTAATTTATCAA
>VDFB02193867.1:724294298-724415358 GCA_007258455.2 Sequoia sempervirens | reverse complement strand
CTCCCACTCCCTCCTCCCTCTCTCCCTCTCTCAAATCTCTCCATCCTACCCCCTCTCCCTCTCTTACGTATCTCTCTCACTCAATCCCTCTATCTACCATTAACCCTTAGGTCTATGTGTACACAAATCGGATATCCGATTCAAATCGGATATCTGATTTATAGAACTAAAATTATACCATTACAAGTATCATAATTGTTTTTCAAATGAATCGGATATCAGATTTGTGGGCCATAGAAAATCCCCATGTGGGCCATTTTTTGCATTCCAATAGACCCTACATTCTGTTTGCAAGCAAAACACACACGGTTTCAGACAGGAAGAGACAAAGATCAATTTTTTGGAGCAAATTCTATTGAAATTTGTCGTAAGCAATGATTTTTAGCATCGTTTATGAGGTATAATGGGGAGCAATAGTAGTCAGAAGCAAAAACATAAGAGAAAGCTTACAAAAGAAGAAATTGAAGCATATAGACAAAGAGATAGAGAAAGTTATAGGAAGAGAAGACAAGGTATGTTAAATATTGGTGAACCTAACCCCTATGGTTTTTCAAGTGAAGAGGAAATTGAAGATGTTCAAGGTGAAAATGTTGGAATTGAATATGTTGAACATGATATTCAAATTAGGAATGGAATTATTGAAATTGATAATGAAAATGTTCAAGGTGAAAATGTTGGATTTGAAGATGTTGAACATGATATTGAAATTGGGAATGAAAATATTGAAATTGATAATGAAAATGTTCAAGGTGAAAATGTTGGATTTGAAGATGTTGAACATGATATTGAAATTGGGAATGAAATTATTCAAATTGATATTGAAAATGTTCAAGGTGAAAATGTTGGAAATGAAGATTTTGAACATAATATTGAAGCAAGTGTAAATTATGTTTCACCAAATTACATGAGAAATGAAGAACCTTGTATGGAAGAAAGACATATTCCAATTTCAAGACCTTGAAGAATCCATAAATGTTTACTTGAATTTGATGAGAACATTATAAACAATTTTGAAGGTAAAAGGTCAAAAAAACTGTTCGGTTGTGGGCTAGAAGACTTTTCAACCAATATTTTAGTGATATGACATTGATCGAGCAATGCCAACTTTTTGTACAATTGCTAAAGATGCAAAAGATGAGACCTTTGCTAGCCAAATTGAACATTTGTGTGAACAAGATGACCGGAAAAAATTCTATTATTGTCAAAAATATTTTTAATGCTCTCAAGTCTATTAGAAAAAGTAACAAGGAAAAGGATAAGAGAGCTGCTCGGCGAGTCATTACAACTGCCCTAGTAAGCCATAAATTGAAAAAGGCTCGCTTTGTGAGACAAACTTGTATTACTTTTGACATAAATCATAAAACTTTGGATAGAGCACTTGCAAGAAGAGAAATAATAGATGATACTCTTCAAAATGATACATGGGGTTTTGTCAGGAGGCTTCCACGTGTTGATAAGAAGCTAACCGATAATGTAAAGTAGGTAATTCAACAATTTTGGCATGATAACTCTAGAGTATCACCCAATGCAAAGGATGTTTTAAAGTTAAGAATTGACAATCGAGACAAATAATGTTGTTCAAAATTTTTATTGAAACACAAATAAATATGGAAATATCGCAAAGGAATTTTGAGGGTTTGAAGCCATTTTATTATGTGCCTCTTAATATTCGTAATAATTGGTGTTGCAAATACCATGTGGAGTTTTCAATGTACCATGAGCTATTATGCTATATCCGTTCTACTTTGCATACTAATGAAATGTTGCAGGAGTGTGGTGCAATGCATCTTCCAAAATCATCAAGGGACTTGCTAGATCTATTTTTATGTTCTAGAGATGATGGTTTCTTTTCTATAGAAATGATTGTTTAAATGCAAAGTGCTCACAATGTGGTGGCTTGTCAAAGTTTGTTCAATGTTTTCATGAGAGTTCTGAAAATGAATTTGGAAAGAAGATGGTTGAGAAAAAGAGAGGACCATCCCTAGTGTAAATGTACCCATCCAGACATGTTGGAATAGTCCATTTGGTTGTACGAGTTGTGGAATGAAAGTTGCACCACTTTGCAACTTTACATTGCTTGCATCTAGCAACTTTTCCCTCCACTGAAAAGTCATCACCACAAGAAAATTCCTTCGAGATAGAAAAAAATAAGAGAGGTTTTTGTAGATGGTCCAAATACGATCCCATAGCCTAAGATATAGAGTTTGTAAGCATCATGGTCTCCAAGAAATATCCCTTCAAATATTGCTGCCTTTTAGCACTTTGGACTCTTGAGGGAAATTGCTAGTCCAATGTAGCTCAGAGTGATTCGGCATATTTTGGTGTAAGGGAGGACCATCCCTCATGTAAATGTACCCATTTAGATGTGTTGGAACAGTCTGTTTGGTCGTACAAGTTACAGAATGAAAGTTGCACCACTTCGCAACTTTACACTACTTGTATCTGACAATTTCTCCCTCCACTGAAAAGTCATCACCACAAGAAAATGCCTTCGAGATTGAAAAAAATGAGAGATTTTTTTGTAGATGATACCAACACAATCCCATAACCTCCAATGAATATTCTGTAAGCATCACAGTCTTTGAAAAATAGCCCTTCAAAGATTGCTTCCTTTTAGCATTTTGGACTCTTAAGGGAAATCGTCGGTCCAATGTAGCTCAGAGTGATTCAGCGTATTTTGGTGCAAGAGAGGACCATTACTAGCATAAAATTACCCATCCAGATGTGTTGGAATAGTCCATTTGGTCGTATGAGTTGTGGAATAAAAATTGCACCACTTTGCAACTTTACACTGCTTGCATTTGGCAACTTTTCCCTCCACTGAAAAGTCATCACCACAGGAAAACGCCTTCGAGATAGAAAAAACAAAGAGAGGTTTTTGTATATGGTCACAACACAATCCCATAGCCTTGGATGGAGAGTCTGTAAGCATCATGTTCTCTGAGAAATAGACCTTCAAATATTGCTGCCTTTTAGCACTTTAGACTCTTAAGGGAAATCATCGGTTCAATGTAGCTCAGACTGATTCAGCATATTTGGGTGCAAGAGAGGACCATACCTAGCATAAACGTACTCATCTAGACATGTTGGAACAGTCTGTTTGGTTGTACAAGTTGTGGAATGAAAGTTGCACCACTTTGCAACTTTACACTGCTTGCATCTGGCAACTTTTCCCTCCACTGAAAAGTCATCACCACAGGAAAATTCCTCCGAGATAGCAAAAAAAGAGAGAGATTTTTGTAGATGGTCCCAGTACGATCCCATAGCCTTGGACAGAGAGCTGTAAGCATCACAGTATCTGAGAAATAGATGTTCAAAGATTGCTTCCTTTTTAGCACTTTGGACTCTTAAGGGAAATCGTCGGTCCAATGTAGCTCAGAGTGATTTGGCATATTTGGGTGCAAGAGAGGACCATACCTAGCATAAACGTACCCATCTAGACATGTTGGAATAGTCCATTTCGTCGTACGAGTTGCGGAATGAAAATTGCACCACTTTGCCACTTTACACTGCTTGCATCTGGCAACTTTTCCCTCCACTGAAAGGTCATCACCACAGGAAAACGCCTCCAAGATAGCAAAAAATGAGAGAGGTTTTTGTATCTGGTCCCAACACAATCCCATATCCTCAGATGGTGAGTTTTTAGGCATGGCAGTCTTTGAGAAATAGACCTTCAATGATTGCTACCTTTTAGCACTTTGGACTCTTAAGGGAAACTAGTGGGCAACATAGTTAACTTCTTCACAAACTTGGTTTGAAGTAATTTCATTCTTTTTTGTGCATTTAAAATGTAGTTTTAAGCCTTCTACCCTAATAGTGACCTCTAAATAACTTCAAACACCTTAACTACCTCATTCTTATTCATTTGTTTTGCAAACAAGCTTTTTCATTCCAAGAGGCTGAGCTTTCATTTTTGCTTTTTGGATTGAATGCGGACTGTGACACAACTTTATTTTTTCAAAAATTGTTCAACATCATTGAACTAATAATTTATCACACATCTGCTAAGAAACAAAGGAGTACCACAAACTAAAACACATTACACTTCAGTTCTCACTGACTTGATGTACTCTTCAACATCTCTCTTCTCTAAAAGTGACCTCTAAATCACTTCAAACACCTTAACTACCTCATTCTTATTCATTTGTTTTGCAAACAAGCATTTTCATTCCAAGAGGTCGAGCTTTCATTTTTGCTTTGAAAGAAAAATCTTCCTATGCCACTGTTACACTGCACAGGTAAACCAAGTTTTGTATTGTGGACCTATACTAAGCTACCACTCTCAAGTACCAATGTAACAATGATACAAAATAAATTTTGAGAATGAAAGAAGACATCTGATAACTCTTGAGTGTACTAAAAGAATTCTTATGATTTTTGAAGAATGTTGATAACTCTACTCAATTGTCTTATTTTTTCAACATCATACAAATTGAACCCTGACATCAATAGACTTTGTATATTAAGCTACGACAATTCAAGTTTCAATGATGAATATTTATCATGCATGTTTTAAATGACATTCAATTTTATAATGGTTTTTTTGTTTATATGATGTTATGTGATATTCTAATCCTAATTCATGCTTCTAGGCTGCACATCTATATATATATTATTTTTACATGTTTTCTCCATTGTTCGGCCCCTACACTGCAAGTAAATGGCTACATAGCGTGTGGAATGAGGGGGAAGCAGGCCTGAGACCCCTTTAAAGTTTGTTTGAGTGCTTTCTTTTCATTTTTTGTGAGTTTTGTCCCAAGTTCCCTCAAAGAAATGTGGTCTCATAGATTTCCATGACAAGCTAATGCAATTGATAGCTGCTCCTAGTTATTAGTTATGTAATGTGAATTAACTGCATAACTGCTTAGGTTGACTTTGTAAAAACTATATTGTTATTTAAATTTTTTCATCTATCAGCATCTAGTTGTTACTTATGCAATGTGAAGTAATGCTTTGAGTTTGAAAGATGTGCAATGCAACGTAATCAACAATATGAATATAAACTACATAATATTTAACCATTCTTTATATGCTATTGTACATTGATATTTAACCATTTCTCACTTGATGAAATTTTCAAAGAGTTTAATCATGCACATAAGGAGGAAATTAAATTTCTATTGTCAACTTCTATATATATCAAATTATCCAATAATCAAGTGTATTCCCATTTACAAAAATGGCATCAATGCCAACTCAAACAAAGTTTTACAATATGTGGCATATGCCATCTCGGTATCTATTCAAAATTTACATGCATGCCAAAATGTCTATCTCATCCTAAACTACTGGTAGATCATCAAAATGGAGCCTCTTTGAAGCACTCGTTAGCTCTGAAGGTAGCTATACAAGAAAAAGTCAAACCACATTTGAGATTAGTTATACTATATAATTTAAAATCAAATAATTAACTTAAAAATCAATACACATTGAATTATAATTGAACTCTAAAATTGAAATGTTGATTACCTAAAATATATGTCTCTTCGAAGGGTCAGGAGTCCTAGAATATACCCCTCTCAAAGAACTAACGAAACCAACTTTTGTAAAGTAAATCTATATATGTGAACAAAAACATGAAATTCATCCAAGTTAGCATATAATTGTTAGTAATAAGAACATATTTACCAAGGACAAAATAAAATAAACACATACCTCTTTAGGCTGATCTTTTTTTGTATCTCCTTTACGTGTTTCAACACCTCCTCCTTGAGTTGTTTCAACACCTCATCCTTTAGGTGTTCGAATACCTACTCCTTCAGGTGTTGTGGCACTTATCAAAAATGATGTATAGCTCACAACCACCTCTACATAAAAATGACAAGTACATATGAAACTACAAATCTATGTCAATGTATGCATAATGAATAAAATATCTTATAAATCTTAATTCAATCAAATTTGAGTTCAATTACCTTTCCCTTATCTAACATTGTGCATCCATAGTCTGGAGAGTGTCGCACTTTGCTCGCACTAGGTGTTTCCTACAAGCAGAGAATAAGATAAACATATAAGTTAATATATAATTTCATTAATGACAATTCAAATGACAAGCAAGTATACAGTAAAAAAATGTAAATGAGTGAGTGCGAAAATACATACTGTGTGTGTCTTGAGGCCAAATGAAATGGTCCGAAGGGTGCTATCAGTCACCCGTGTGAGCTCCTCCTTATACATTAACTGTTAAATAGACCATGTAAATAAATATTAGTACTTGATACTATCTCTTATTAATATTAATTTTAAAAAAATGCAAGTTATGAATTTACACCTTAAATGTTACCTGTGTAACTACTCCAATGTCCACCTCTCTAGCAGGAGAGGACTCTATAGGTTGTGCTCCACTCCCCTGCGTGTGATCTGCTATAATCTCCACATCCTGGATTTCATAATCAGAAGTGTCTAATGGTTGCTCAAGGGGTTGTACAATAGGACACCAACATATTTGATGGCACGTATTGCAAATATAGGCACACAAATATGTGGACCCAAGGAGGATGATGAAAAAGCACTAGATTCATTGCTAAGATCACCAAACTATGGCTGAGCTATTGAAGAAGCATGGGAAACCAAAAGAACACTCAAAGAGTGAATGGCCTGGATAGTTTGTGTGGCTGCATCCTTCGTAATATCTGGAAGTTGTACTGGAGTTGAAGGAGGAAGGGGAGGATGGGGAACATGTGGGTGCCTGACTACTCGAGCTGCACCTGGCCTATCCTAGGGCATACCTCCACCAACACCCTAGAAGGGTTTAATGTCAAAGTAATTGACATGATGCCCTAACAAAAACTCAACATATTATTTTTTAATAAAGTAAAAATGTACATCAAGATTATTTTTGGGTGGTTTATAGAAAACCATACACCAATGATCCCAAAAGTTATCTACTATGCCCCTATGCGTGCACCATTTTATAGAAAGTTTTGGTTTATTAAAATTAACTGGCAAACCAGTGGTAGGGTTAATAAATAAAGAGGATATTTGGGCTTTTGTTATTTGGAGATCTTTCACATCATCATAAGACAATCCACATGCATAATATTTCCTCATGGTTTCTCGCCATGAATGAAAGGCATTATGTTGGGTGGAGAGGGTTTCTACATTTGTAATTATTCATGTCAATGTGGTTGACATACGTGATAATCGAGGGATTTTCTTATAAACATCACAAATGCCCCTCAATTGCTCAATTTTTCATGAATTAATTCTTCAATTGATGGCTGTAGAGGTGGTGGAGCATTTGGCATTTCTGCATTTTGATTCTTAGCTGATGGATTTTCATTCTCGACTGGTGGAATTTGTGCATTCTCATTCTCGATAGCCATAATGCCTGATTAAAGTTAAAAATAATTAATGTAATTAAAATTAGACAATATAAATGAAACACTATTTTTAAATCAAAATCCATTAAAAACATTCATTTTTTTTTATCAAAATTCATTCTAAACTCAATTGTTTCATAAAAATTCAATCAAAAACCCTATTTTGAAAAAAAATCCACAAAGCCAGTATTGGCATGGTGTGATGGTTTATAGGTGGCATTGTTGTTCTTTCCACAAAGGTTGAAGCCCTATTGGGGTGGTATTGTTGAATGGTTGTATTTCAGTTCATAGCTCTGGTCAAAAGTTTTTACCACTTAAATAAAAAAATAAAATAAAATCCCAAAAAAAAAATCATTTTTTTTTATCAAAATCCATTCTAAATTCAATATTTTCATAAAAATTCAATCAAAAACCTTATTGTGAAAAAAATCCACAAAAACATTCATTTTTTTATCAAAATCCATTCTAAACTCAATTTTTTCATAAAAATTCAATCAAAAACCCTATTTTAAAAAAAAATCCACAAAAAACCATATGAAATTATTCAAATCTAAATCAAAATTGAATCAAATCAAATAAAAATAAAAAAAATTACCTTTCAGATTTTTCCCAAATCGGATATCCATTATGTGAATAAACAATTCACTGTGCACCTGCAGGTTCTTCACTGTCAAATAACTTAAAAACAATGACTAACTTTTTTAATATATGCTTTTTGAAAATCGGATATCTGTTCCAAATTGGATATCCGATTTGTAAAACTAGGTTTGGTGTTTGGTATGGTGACACCAGAGCCTAAAAAAAGTCAACACATTTTCTTCGCATTTTTCAGTCGATGAAAGACGTGTTTTCTTCCTCATTTCCACTTTTTGGCCCACCATGTTCTTGCACGTACCCTTCCCCTTCC
Organism: Sequoia sempervirens; assembly: GCA_007258455.2. Lineage (NCBI taxonomy): Eukaryota > Viridiplantae > Streptophyta > Pinopsida > Cupressales > Cupressaceae > Sequoia > Sequoia sempervirens. The sequence continues at coordinate 724,407,129 of VDFB02193867.1, read as the reverse complement.
TTCGAAGGGAGGATTCGGGCCTCAAGTTGGGCCACCTAGACCATCACAACAACAACAATAGTAGAGTCAGAGGCCTAGGCCTCAACGAAGCTCATAGAGTGGCCACTTCAGGCCATGGCAGCCATAGGGTCCTCAACGTGATCAATGTCCACAGACATAGGGTGTCACTACAACACATTCACAATAATCCTCTCGTGGGGGTTTTAGTGGTTCCAGTAGGACTGGGAGACAATAGCCTAGCAAGACACAGTCGACTTAGGTGTATACTTGAGGCCCTTGTTACGTATGTGGTGTAGCGGGACACCTAGCTAGGGATATCCCTCAGGGACCCACAACTAGAGCACAACAGACATGAGGTTCTGAGCAGACAGTGGTAGATGTGGGCAAGTCCCATAGAGTTTTTGTGGTGGTCAAGAACTGCCAAGCTGAGCATCAGGCCACTGTCATTGAGACACCAGGTATGATTGGTGATATTCATGTTTCTATTTTGTTTAATTCTGGAGCATCTAATTATTTATTTTCCCCATCTATAGTGGAGCATAGTAGGCTAGTGGAATCTAGGCAAGATGATAGGTGGGAGGTTGAGTTAGCTTCAGGAGCTAAGGTGCATGTAGATTCAGTAGTTAGAGATTGTCCACTACAACTGGGAGATTGGACTACCTCAATGGACCTTTGTATTACTCCCTTAGGCTCCTATGGAGTAGTTTTGGGTATGGATTGGCTTGATGCACATCGAGCTAAGGTAGATTGTCATCATAAGGTAGTTGAGTGTGTAGAAGGCCATGGTACAGTAGTCAAGATTACAGGAGTGCAGAGGCCCATATCTCTTCGCATGATATCTGCTATGCAACTTAAGTGATGTATGCAAAAGGGATGTTAGTTATTTTCCATTACCATAAGTGATACGACTGAGGAGGAGTCAGACACATCTTTGGATGATCATTCCATCCTTAGGGAGTTTGTAGATGTATTCCCTTTAGAGTTGCCAGGTATGCCACCTCGGCAGGAAATTGATTTTCACATAGACTTAGTACCAAAAGCCGAGCTAGTATCATGTGCACCATACATGATGACTACTCATGAGTTTAGTGAGCACAAATTACAGTTGGAGGAGTTGTTAGAGAAGGGCCATATCCAACCGAGTGTCTCACCTTCGGGTGCTCTTGTCATCTTCATTAAGAAGAAGGATGGATCCCTTTGACTTTGTGTGGACTACAGACAGTTAAACAAGGTGAGGATCAAGAATTTTTACCCTCTTCCAAGGATCAATGATCTATTCAACCAACTACAGGGTGCTAGAGTGTTCTCTAAAATTGATCTCAAGTCTGGATATCATCAGTTGTGTATTTCAGATGTAGATATACATAAGACTACTTTCAGGCTAGGTACGGTCATTATGAGTTTACGATGGTACCATTCGGTTTGATGAATGCCCATGCAGTGTTCATGAGTCTCATCAACGTGGTATTATGTACCTTTCTAGATCGATTTGTGATAGTGTTCCTAGATGAAATTTTGGTATATTCACATTCAGAGGAGGAGCATGAGGAGCACCTATGATAGGTCATGTAGTGTTCTAGAGAGCATCAGTTGTATGGCAACTTCTCTAAGTGTGCCTTCTTTTGTTCAGAGGTTCATTATTTTGGGCACATTATATTAGATGATGGTATCCCTGTAGATCCATTGAAGATTAGAGATATCATAGAGTGGCTAGTGCCTACTACAGTGACAAAGGTCAAGAGCTTCATGGGCTTATCAGGTTAGTATCGATGATTTGTTGAGAGTTTCTCTAGGATTGCACACCCGCTTACTTCTCTTCAGCAGAAAGGGAAAAAGTTTGAGTCGATGGAGCAGTGTGAGAGGGATTTTCAGACCCTTAAGGAGTGTCTTACTAGTGCTCCTATCCTAGCAGTACCAGATCCATGAGCAGATTTCATGGTATGTACCAATCCTCATTGGATGGTTTAGGTGCAGTGCTTATGCAAGAGGGTAGAGTGATCGCATATGAGTCGCGAAAACTCAAACCCCATGAGTTGAACTACCCTACTCATGAATTAGAGTTGGCATTAGTAGTTTATGCATTAGTCTGTTGGAGACACTTCCTCTTAGGACACCACTTCAAGCTTCATTCAAATCATTAGAGCCTACAGTATATCTTTACGCAACCTAATCTAAACACATGCCAAAGGCGTTGGATGGAGTTTCTTTGTGAGTATGAATTTGATGTCCATTACATCAAAGGGAAGGAGAATGTGGTGGCAGATGCATTGAGCAGGAGGAGACATGAGTTATCATCCATGTCTTTAGTCATAGATTTGAGGGGACGCATCCTTCAACACTCAGTACAGGATGAGTGGTATAGAGAGGTACAACAGGAATTACAATCACATAGAGACCTCAAGGGAAAGTTTACAGGGTACAAATTGGAGTTAGATGGGTTGTTGCAGCATAGAGGTCATATCTATGTACCTAACCTTGGTGATCTTCGTAAATTCATCTTATCAGAGGCACATAGGGCATCATATGCAACACATCCGGGGGTGAAGAAGATGCATGCCAATCTTTGACATTTATACCATTGGGCAGGGATGCAACATGACATTACATAGTTTATGACTTGATGCCTTGAGTGTCGGAGAGTCAAGGTAGAGCACTGACATCCAATAGGATTGTTGTACCCGCATGATATTCTTGATTGGAAATGGAACACCATTTCAATGGATTTTATTGTTGGTCTACCTTTGTCTTCACATTGTCATGATGTAATCATGGTGATTGTTCACAAGTTGACCAAACTAGCCCATTTCTTACCCATGCATACGACATATACAACATCGGAAGTTGTGAGGGTATTTCTTGATGATATTGTTAGATTACACGGAGTCCCTCGAAGGATCATTTCAGACAGAGATTCACTTTTCACATCCTTATTTTGGACTTCATTTCAGAAGGCATTGGGCACCAAGCTCAACTTTAGTTCAATTTACCATCTTGAGATAGATGGGAAAATATAGAGGGTTAATTAGGTGTTAGAGGACATGTTTCACATGTATGTGATGGATCATCAGTCCCGATGGGAGGAGTACTTGTATTTGGTTGATTTTTCCTATAATAATGGACATCACAGTTACTTGGGTATGCCACCCTATCAAGCCTTGTATGGTAGACCATGCGGAACTACTTTGAGTTGGGATGGCATAGAGGAGAGAGTGGAAATTGGTCCAAAGATGATACATGATATGGAGTAGCAAGTGGATTTGATCAGGAAGCACCTTCAAGAGGCACAAGATCGATAGAAAAGTATGCTGATGCTAAGAGGGTTGATCAGAGTTTCTCAGTAGGAGATCATGTATTTTTGAGAGTGCATCTACACAAAAGTCCAATCCATTATGGAAAGGGCTCTAAGCTTGCACCTCAATTTGTTGGTCCATTTGAGATCTTGGAGTGGATAGGTCCTGTAGCTTATGGTCTAGCCTTGCTGCCTAGCTTGTCATGTATCCATGATGTATTTCATGTATCTATATTGTGAGGTTATGTGCATGATGAATCTCATTTTTTGGATTGGATTTCCTTGCAGGTGGAGTTAGATCGACAACTAGCCTTGGATCCCATCCACATTTTGGCTTGAAGGACATTGGCTCTTCGAGGGCGAGAGCTAGACCAAGTTAGGGTCCAATGGGATCGATATGATGAGGTTGCAGACACTTGGGAGGATGACTTATGATTAAGGGTTTTATATCCCCACCTCTTTGAGAATTTCTAGGAGGAATTTTATTCCTATAGGGGGAGGATGTGAGGCCTGCCCCTATGATACACCTAGTATTTAAACTATTTTGAGTTGTCGTTATTGATTATGCTTAGAGATACTCTTGCTGTCATGATACTTAGACATTTGAGTTCTTATGATGATTTGACTATGGTATTTAGACATTTGAGTTCTTATGATAATTTGATTATGATGCTACATGCTTAGTTAGATGAATATAATGGTTGACCTGAATTTATGCTAGTTACTGTGGTTGTTCAATTTGAATTTTGAAATGATGAACAAATAAAATATGTGTTGTGAATAAACCATTTTATAATTTGATGAAATTAAAAATCAAGGTAAAAAGAACTGGATATGATAGGTGAGTAGTTATTTTTCCAGTTATGATATGACATATATGTGCTATGTGAAATTGTGAAACTTGTGTATATGAAATGCCATTTCAATTGTTTTGATATATGATTTATTTGGGTGGAAACTTCTGTATATGAAATAGTGATTCAATTTTATGATTTATTTGGATGGAAACTTGCATATATGAAGTGGTAATTTGATTGTTTTGATACAAGATTTATTGGATGGATTAACGTGTGCATCAAGTGTGTAGGTACACTTTCCATGGCCAATGGAAATTGAAGGTAACCTTTGGAAACCTTGAGTAAATTTACCGGTGATGCTGAGCTATAGTCCATATGGAGGGACTATAGTTCCATTATGTAATGTATTTTTTTTGTGATGTTATTTTTTCATGTTTGTAAATTGGTTTTAATTTCCATGTCAATCCATTTAAGTGGTGAGTTGTCCACCCAAGTGGACAAACTCGGATTTGATCTTTAGGGAACTTTTTGGGGGTTGAAAAGTTGAGTTTTTGAAGTGTTTTTACTGATTTAAGGTCCCTAGGTCAAGTACCTATGGGTTAGGTACCTTTTCAACCTCAAATTTTGAATTAGTTTCATGATTGGGGTCCCTTTTTGAGTCCTTAAAGAGGTTTGGCGAAAATAAGGTTTTGAGAAATGGGATAGGGACTAGTCCCTTGCCACTCCCACTTCTCTATGTTGTCTTGGAAGTCCCCCAAGTTCTCACACATGTGAGAGAACAGATGGGTGAATGTGCTTGGGAAGGGGAATGGTTGAGTGACAAGTGTCACTTCCCCATTCAAAATTGAATTCTATAAGAAAAACTAAGAACAAGGGTTTTGGAGGTTCTCTTTTGGGCATTCTTTGTTTTGGAGTTGCAATTTTTTGGAGCTCTTGGATTTGGCTTGAAGGATTGGAAAACAAGCTTGGAGAAGGAGTTGTGCTCACCCTCACCACTTCTTTCCAAAGCCTCAAGGATTGAGGTAGAATCACCACACCCATTTGCTTATGTTGTTTTAAACTTGTAAGCTATGTACATCTATTTGTGTGTTTTGAAATGCTTCCTTTAAATTTTTTTTGTTTTTGTGTATATTGTTGGGGAAAAGGGTTGTAATGGGATAGGTTCACCAAAATTTGGGAAGAGCATCCCAAGTTTGGGAATGGTTGGAGTAGGGAACCTCCATGGGGACAAGTTAATCCTCCTTTAAAAGGAGAGGTTTAGAAGATGGGTATGAGTACCCCTATGTGTTGTATAATGTGAAGAATGTTTGTGTGGATAAGGAGATGTGGAGGAAGGGTTTGTAATGAAGGGTTGAAAACTTGGTGATTTTTTTCATGATATTACTTTTGGGTCCTAAAAATGGAGCGCGTAGTCCACCTTTATTCCCCGTGTTGGGTTCATAATGAACTCTGTTATGTGAAAATTCCTCTTGGGTTGGTGTGTATATTTTCTATGTGTATTTGAGTGTTAAATTTATTTGGCTTGCATGAATGTACCCGGTTCCAAAGGTGCCTCCTAGCTCGGTGGTGGTTGGTTTTCCAACCAAAGGTTGGGAGGTGAGCTCTGCATTGGCCTATAGAAGAAGATTTATGCCTTATTTAGTTTGCAGATTCATGGAGTTTCAGATTTGGAAATGCATGTGGTTCTTGGAGTATGGATTTTATTGATTTCAAGTGGATACTACCCTATTCGGTGCTTGTTGTGGTAAATAAGCAGAAGGAAATTTTGTATTGTATATAGTAAGGAAGATAAGAACTATGTTATTTTAACATAGATGTGTATATAATGTTGCAGTAAAGTTTATTTGAATGTAATAGAAGGACTACCTTTGTTTCTTTCGTAATGTACCAAACATGGGTATGTGCAGGATCATCATGGAAAAAATAGGCCCGTAAGTGGCAAAAAAATAGAAAAAATCAGAGTTAGGCAACTTGACGTCAAAATTTTAATAAGTTATCTATATTTTTTCAATAATATGTAATAATAGAATATGTAGAAAATTGAATCTAGTTTCTAAACAACTAGGTTTGTTTTAAAAAAATAAAATCTATTTGGTGAAAATTTTAAATTTCAATGCAGTAGTACTTAAATTTCAGGGAAAAAATAAGAAGTAGGTGTCTGTCTGACCACCCTAACCACAATAAAATGATAATATTTTTTTATAATGTTTTAGATATAAGTAGGGGATTCATGTCCCGATGTGATGCATATTTTTTTGTAATTTTTTTCCAAGTAAACAATTAATTATGAATTTTGTATTACAAATTTTAAAAAATACAAAAAACTTGTATGTCTAACCACCTTAACTTGGTCAAAACTTTGTGAAATTAAATTTTTCTTTTTTTAATCCTATAGTATGTGAAGCATAGAATGTGACACATGTTTTGGATTCAAAAAAATTAATACCGTTAGAAAGCTATAAATGTTTTTCAATCATTCTATCAATGAGGACTTTAGTCATAATTTGAATAGAAAATCAATAATAATTACTTATTAAATTCAAATTAAAGCATAATTTATATTGGTGGAAATCTAAGAATCTCCTCTAAAAACCTTTTTTGTTTCAACAATTTTGGGTAAAAAAAAAGTTGTCAGCCACATACCCATCATATTGCCACTTTTTGGTCCATCATGATCCTGCACATACCCACTTATATAAATCATTTAGAAGGAAAGGAAAGGAGAAATATGTAGTTTACTTTATAAAGAAGTTAGAATGTTGTTATAGAGTTCTCCTTTCTATTTTTATAGTTCGAAAAGAGATATAAAATGATTCCTTCGAGAATCTATATGCAATTTGTTAAATAAATTTTGTGCAATGAGCATAAGGGTAACATACTATTTTCATTCTATAAGTTTAGGTGTTTTCTCTATTTAGAATACCATATGTAATGCTTTGCATTGTGAGTCTGAAATTTTTTCTAAGATAAAAAAAAATTTAAGCCATTGTAGTGTTTCAGTTCTGCGAAATGATAAATATGTGGTTGTTCTACTTGCCTCTGTTCAGTTTTGACAAACAAACGTGAACTCCTGTGTTAGAAAATTATGTGAGAATTTTGTAAAAGGCGAGCTGAAAGGAAAATAATCAATTTGAATTTTTTTCCTTCAGTGCATGTTAATTGTATGAGCATAAATTCTATCAGATAACAAATGAATATTTTGGTACGAAGAGTAATTTTCTGCTTTAAAATATTTACTTATTACTCTCCTATCTAAGTATAAAAGTGCAGTTGTATGTGAAACAAAAGAAGATAACACTGATGAGAAAGTTGTTGTTGCATTTACTTTTGTGATAAATCTAAATATTGCTTAAAGTGAACTGTATACTTACTCCCCTTCGTGAACTGTTTGTAACTGCCATGACATGATCTGCTTACCTATCTTTGGAAACAAGATTAAAAAAAAGAGGAGATATAATGTATGTTATCAATATTTGAAGAGCACTTTATTTTAATTTAGTCATGACAACTTTGTGTTTTAGTTTAAAAATAAACAAAACAAAAATAAATAAAATGAAAATGAACAAGGGGTATATGTAGGGCTAAAAACTAGTAAGACCGCTCAAGCTATACAACCAAGAACATAGGTTCCCTTATCCTCACTTGTGTGCCATTATTTGGACATTTCCTCATGGTTGTAACAGCTAGGTCGTCTAATAATCCATTTTGTTTCTTGAAATGAAAAGTATGATAAATAGTATGGTTTCAATTTTCTCAGACCCACTAATGTTATGCATTCACTGACCTAAAACTTCTAAATGAAACTCAGTGCTTAAACCTATCTTTTCAAAATAGATGTGAAATAGTATGAGATGTGGTTATGAGAAAACCGACATGTGGTGATTCCACCAACGAGCTACTGTATAGATAACATCCGTACTTGATACGTTGCATAGATCTCTTTCTTTTTATGACATTCACTTGGCTAAGTGGACCTCTTTCATACTACTATTATCACCTGGGAAATTCTCTTTTCATAGTTGCTACAACTCATCCTGATGTTGAGTAGTCAACTCTCTACCTTGCCCAATGGTCATCACGTTGAAGACAACGTTATAAAGTTGTCACTATCATTATAATGTCCATCTCAAAATCTCCTTTACCATAGGATATAAATATATATCTGATTCACAATAACTCTCATTTCCAGATCATTTCGATCAAATACAACAAGTGTATTACAACTCTTTCATGTAAATTTTGGCCTGGTGTTAGATCTTCCTACACAATGAAATTCCCTAGCCACCATGTCCATTAATTTTTCTGCTCATCTTGAAACGTACATATGATATTTTCTTTTAGGGTATCTCGCATAAAATTTCTTCTTATCGGATGTGAATGGTATTTTCAATATTGTTTGGGGTTTTAAAACTTATTAAATTATTTCTGAGATATTTGGACTAGTAGTTGGCGCTCGATTTAATTTGGAATTTTTCCTTTTCCTGCATTACTCATATTATCATTTTAATAAAAAAAAAAATAATCATCATTTTCGCCTTAATATTAATATCATACATGTTGAGTGAGGCGAATCACGGATTCAAAGCCTTGGTAAAAGCCTTGGAAAAATAACCAAAGTTATGGGTGTGACATGGAATAAAACATAACCACCAAGTAAGGCTTCACGTTGACTCCATATGAGAAACCAATTTATCATTTTAATGGAAGTCATCGAGATAATCCCTAAGTTTAGAAAAAGAAGAAGAAATGAAATACATTCCCAAATGGCTTAAAAGAAAGAGATTCTTCTGAAACTGAATTAAGTTAGTATTAGTGGGCTTTCTTTAAATTATCCCTTTACTTTATTTTAATTATTTCCTTGTAAGAAGAGAAGGGTAATTGTGAATTTTGGCATCGATTTTAATTCTTTAGCTTTAGTATTACTATAAAGTGTACCTAGTAAAATAAAATTAAAAAATTATATCTATATATATATATGTGTTAATAATAGTTTTTCTTTAATTATCATGATTGGAATAAATATACATTTTTAATGTTTTAATAATATTCCCTAAATAAAAGAGAAGGGAATGAAAAGAATTTAGGGGAGAGGACCTAGTAGTTGTGCACCCTAACTTTGCGCTTCTAATTATCCTACATGGAAATTTCAAATCACTCCCAATTTTTTACAGTAGCTTTCTTGGCAAGTCCCCTACTTATAACTAAGGTTTCAATGCCACATCATCAAATATGATGCCACATCAGCATGCTTTTTTTCAAGGTGTCCTAAAAGGCCCCCAAAAAAAGTGAGATCAATATTGGTGAATTCACAACATGTTTTATTAAGCGCTGATGTGGAATCACATGATTGGTTACTTTTTAGATCAAAGGAATACATTTTGTTTAATTATGGGTAGTCATCATCAACACTAATAGCCTTAAAGTCACAACTATTGTTCCAATATTGGTAAAAACATTGGGCATTATATAAACAACTACTATGACAACTATTGAAACATGCTCAGGTATTGGGTCCTCTCCCCTAATAGTCTTAAATAAGAATATGTGTAAGGAAAAGGGGCCCACGTAATAGTAGGGAGCTTTTAAGAAAAAGATAATTTTCCTCTATGTATTAACTTCCTCCCTCCCTTATTTAAAAGAAATTAATAATATGTAATATGGGGAGGAATTTAATGTATATCTATTTGTATAAGTTATTCCTCATTCTTATAATTATTAACTTTATTTCTTAAAGTATATAATTAATATATATATATATATAGGAATTGCTTATCTATATTTATTTATTTAAGGAAAAGTAAATAATTCAATACATAATAAATAAATAAATAAATTTTAAAATTTTAAAAGTAGAATAAATTAATAAATAAAATAAAACAAAAATTATGCATCTGAAATTAAAAATTTGATGTTAATGTAAATTTTATAAATCTTGTATTTGTCAATTTTGTATTTGTGTGTGATGGTCTCTTCCTTCACCCACTTGCTTAAATAATCTCTCTCCACCCTTGGGCTTCATGCCAATGATGTCATTCTTGGACCACATCATTCAGTCATTCAATGCATGTAGCTAGTTAACAAGCGCAACACATTATAGCATTTAATAGGTGGATAATGTCTTCTTTTCAATAAAAATTTGTTAGTAGTGTTTTTGCTCTAGTGTAAATTATGGGCACTACATTTTTGGTATCGACGCCTAGGTTCCAACACCAGGAACTTTGGGCACATGTGTTCACTGTGTTAATATGTGTTATGACATTATCATGTAGGACGCTAACTATATTGTGAAAGGTTCACGGGCATGAATGTGGCCGCAGACGTGGTGTGGGGCGGGAGCAAGCCAAGTCACCACCAGTAGCCCCACATGTTCTAGAGGTACCACAACATGAGCCTTCATAGAATCTTAATTCCCAAATCATCCATGCATTATAGGATTTGATTGGGGTTATTCATGCTTATCTACCAGTGGTAGAGGAGGGCCCTAGACCAGACCAGACACAACACTCGACTGAAGTATACAGGCTAGAGTGTAGCAGAAGTCCCCCTCACATTCCTAAGGAGTATAATTATGAGGGTGAGAGGGGACTAGTCCATTTATATCCTCCACCATAGGTTACCCATCCCGAGGTACCAAATGAGGGTAGAGCGTATCGAGACCCAGGCTATCAGATTCATGAGTTGTTGAGATTAAAACCACCTAATTTTGAGGGATCCACAAATGGAGTAGAGGCTGAGTCTTGGCTTCTTAGCCTTGAGAGGTGGATGGGATTGCATGCTTATGCAAGCAATCTAAAAGAACGTGTTGCGATACTATTTCTTTGAGGTCCATCATCTATGTGGTGGTGCTAGGAGGAGCACAAACACCACCTATCTCTAGATACTCTCACTTGGGAGACATTCTTAGAGCGGCTTCAAGCACACTACTTATCTGAGCATTTTAGATAGTGTCGTATTGATGAGTTTCATGATCTACATTAGAGGGGTTTATCAGTAGCACAGTACGAGAGCTAATTTTTGGAGCTACTACCGTATGTGGATTATCTACATGATGAGAAGCTTGTCATCAACCGCTTCATTAGGGGCCAAAATGTAGGTATATCGGAACCAGTTCGTATGGCTGATCCAGAGAACCTTCGCGTTGCTGTGGAGAAGGCCCTTATACTTGAGGAGATTCAAGGGAAATCTCAAGATGCACAAGACCAGTTTCAGAACCACAACCACACTCCATAGTCACATAGCTTTCAACGACCTCTGGGTATGTGCAGGATCATCATGGAAAAAATAGGCCCTTAAGTGGCAATGAAAATTCATAAAAATTAGAGTTAGGAAACTTGACATAAAAATTTGAATAAGTTATCTATATTATTTCAAAAACATGTAACAATATAATCTATGGAAAATTGAATGTAGTTTCTAAACTACTAATTTTATTTTATTTTTTTAAAAGTCTATTTGGTGAAAATTTGAAATTTCAATGTAATAGTACTTAAATTTGAGGGAAAAAATAAGAAGTAGGTGTCTGTCTGACCACCCTAACCACAATAAAATGATAATTTTTTTAATAATATTTTAGATATAAGTAGAGGACTCATGTCCATGTGACACATATTTTTTGATAATTTTTTCCATGTAAATAATTAATTATGAATTTTTATTACAACTTTAAAAAATATAAAACTCATATGTTCACCACCTTAACTTGATCAAAACTTAATGAAATTCAATTTTTTTTAATCCTATAGTATACAAAGCATAGAATGTGACACATATTTTGGATTCAAAAATATGATACCATTTGAAAGTTATAGATATTTTTCAATCAACCTATCAATCAGACTTTAGTCATAATTCTAATAGAAAAATGAATAATAATTATTTACTAAATTCAAAGTAAAAATAATTTATATTGGTGGAAAGTAGAGTCTCCTCTACAAACCCTTTTCATTTCATCAATTTTGGCTAAAAATAAAGTTGTCAGCGACATGGACGAAGTCGAGAAAAACAAGGTGAGTTGTCAAACACATTTTTTGTGTTGACTTCTTAGGATTGGCATGTCCAAGCTAAATACCAAAGCAAGCCCGAGGCTAATCCCTAGGCACTAAATACTGTGTCAGAAATATCAGATATCCGATTTGAATCGGATATCCGATTTGGTTTATATATGATTTTAAAAAATGTTTTATACTTTATACTTTATTTTAATATATCTAGTTTAGAATATACAATATAGTTTATAATTTAATATATAATATATTATATTATTATGTATAATATTTAAATATTATTTCTATATTTTATTTAATGTATATATATTACTAGTATATAAAATATTATTTAACTAGTTAATATTACTAACATATAAAATATTTAAATATTATCTCTTTCCCTCTCTCTCTCTCAAATTATTCCCCTCGTAATTCTCTCTCCCTCTATCTACCCTTCTTCCCCTCTTCTCCTATCCCTTCCCCCTCCTAATTCTCTCTCTCTCTCTCTCTCTCTCTCTGATCTCTCCCTCCTACCCCCTCTCCCTCTCTCAAGGACTTCTCTCTCTCTCACTCACTCCTATGTCTCTCTACTCTACCCTTAGCCCTCTACCCTTAAACCTTAAATCCTTAAACCCTTAAACCCTCTACCCTCTAGCTCTCTCCCACTCCCTCCCTATCTCTCTCTCTCAAGATTCTCCCTCATACTCCCTCTCCCTCTCTTAGGTCTCTCTCTCACTCACTCCCTCTATCTCCTTCTCCTCTACCCTTAACCCTTGAACCCTCTACCCTCTATGCTTAACTCTTTACCCTATATCTCTCTCCCATTCCCTCCCTCCCTCCCTCTCTCTCAATTCTCACCCTCCTGCCCCCTCTCCCTCTCTCAGGTCTCTCTCTCACTCCTATCTCTCTACCCTCTACCCTTTTAACCCTCTACCTCTATCTCTCTCCCTCCCTCCTCTCTCACTGAATCCTCTCTCTCTCTCTTTTACCCATAACCCATAACCCTAAACCCTTAAGCCCAAAACCCTTAAACCTCTACCCTCTCTCTCTCTCTCAAGACTCACCCTTCTACCTCCTCTCCCTCTCCCTCTCTCGGTCTCTATCTCTCACTCACTCTCTATCTCTCTCCCCTCTACCCTTAACCCTAAACCTTAAACCCTTAACCCTTAAACAATAAACCCTTAAACCCTCTATCTCTCTCCCACTCCCTTTGTCCCTCCCTCTCTCTCAAGTCTCACCCTCCTACCACCTCTCCTTCTCTCAGATCTCTCTCTCTCACTTACTCATATCTATGTCCCCTCTACCCTTAAACCTATACCTTCTACCCTCTACCCTTTATCTCTCTCCCACTCCCTCTCTCTCTCTCACTTAATCCCTCTCTCTCTCTCTCTCTCTCCCCGTTACCCATAACCCTAAACCCAAACCCTCTATTGTCTACCCTCTACCCTCTATTTCTCTCTCTCTCAAGTATCTCCCTCCTACCCACTCTCCCTCTCTTAGGTCTATCTCTATCTCTCACTCACTTCCTCTATGTGTCTCCCCTCTACCCTTAAACTCTGTACCCTTAACCCTTAACCCTTAACCGTTAAACCCTAAATACTTAAACCCCCTACCCTCTACCCTTAACCCTTTCTCCCTCTATATATCAACCACTCCCCCTCTCTCTCTCTCTCAATTCTCTCTATCCTAGCACCACTCCCTCTCTTAGGTCTCTCTCTCTCAAGTCTCCCCCCCTGCCCCTCTCCCTCTCTCAAGTCTCTCTCTCACTCACTTGCTCCTAAGTCTCTCCACTCTACCCTTAGTCCTTTGCCTTAACCCTTAAATCCTTAAACCCTTAAACCCTCTACCCTCTATCTCTCTCCCACTCCATCCTTCCCTCTCTCACAAGACTCTCCCTGCTCCTCTCCCTCTCTTAGGTTTCTCTCACTCACTCACTCCCTCTATCTCTCTCCCCTCTACCTTTAACCTTAAACCCTAAACCTTTTAACCCTTAAACTCTAAACCCTTAAACCCTCTACCCTCTATCTCTCTCCCACTCCTTCCCTCCCTCCCTCTCTCTCTCAAGTCTCATCCTCCTAACCCTCTCCCACTCTCAGTTATCTCTCACTCACTCCTATCTCCCTCCCTCTACCCTTTACCTTCTAGGTCTACCCTCTATCTCTCTCCCAATCCCTCCCTCTCTCTCTCAAGACCCTCCCTCCTATCACCTCTCCCTCTCTCAAGTCTCTCTCTCTCTCTCTCACTCACTCTCTATGGCTCTCCCCTCCTCCCTTAAACCTAAACCATAAACTCCTAAACTCCCAAACCCTCTATCCTCTATGCTTAACCCTCTAGCTCTGTCTCTCTCCCACTCTCACCCTCACTCCCTCTCTCTCTCTCTCTCTCTCTCGAGTCTCACCCTCCTACCCCCTCTCCCTCTCCTAGGTCTCTCTCTCACTTGCTCCTATCTCCCTCCCCTCTATCCTTAATCCTCTACCCTCTATCTGTCTCCCACTCCCTCCCCCTCTCTCTCCCACTCCCTCTATCTCTCTCTCTTCTACCCTAAACCCTTAACCCTTAAACTCTAAACCCTTAAACCCTCTACCTTCTATGCTTAACCCTCTACCCCTTATCTCTCTCCAACTCCCTCCATATTTCCCTCTCTCTCTCAAGTCTCACCCTCCTACTCCCTCTCCCTCTCTCAGGTCTCTCTCTCTCACTCACTCACTCCCTTTACACCTCTCCCCTCTACCCTTAAACCCTTAACCCTTAACCCTTAACCCTTAAACCCTAAACCCTTGAACCATCTACCCTCTACCCTTAACCCCATCTCCCTCTACCACTCTCCCACTCCCTCCCTCTCTCCCTTTCTCAACTCTCTCCATCCTACCCCCTCTCCCTCTCTTAGGTCTCTCTCACTCAATCCCTCTATCTCTCTCCCTTCAACCCTTCAACCCTCTACCCTCTCCCCTTAATCCTCCCTTCCTTTATCTCTCTCTCTCAAATATCTCCCTCCAAGCACCACTCTCTCTCTCAGGTCTCTCTCTCTCAGTCACTCACTCTATCTCAAGTGTTTCCCTCCTACCACTTATCCCTCTCTTAGGTCTTTCTATCACTCACTCACTCACTTTATCCCTCTCTCTTCTACCCTTAAACCCTTAACCCTTAAACCCTTGAACCATGTACCCTCTACCCTTAATCCCACCTCCCTCTATCTCTTTCCCACTCCCTCCCTCAAATCTCTCCATCCTACCCCCTCTCCCTCTCTTTGGTATTTCTCTCACTCAATCCCTCTATCTACCATTAACCCTTAGGTGTATGTGTACAAAAATCGGATATCCAATTCAAATCGTATATCTGATTTATAGAACTAAAATTATACCATTACAAGTACCATAATTTTTTTTCAAATGAATCAGATATCAGATCATAACAAATATCGAATTTGTGGGCCATAGAAAAGCCCCATGTGGGCCATTTTGTGCATTCCAACAGACCCTACATTTTGTTTGCAATGATTTTTAGCATCTTTTATGAGGTATAATGGGGAGCAACAGTCGTCGGAAGCAAAAACGTAAGAGAAAGCTTACAAAAGAAGAAGTTGAAGCATATAGACAAAGAGATAGAGAAAGTCATAGGAAGAGAAGACAAGGTATATTAAATATTGGTGAACCTAACCCCTATGGTCTTTCAAGTGAAGAGGAAATTGAAGATGTTCAAGGTAAAAATGTTGGAATTGAATATGTTGAGCATGATATTCAAATTATGAATGGAATTATTGAAATTGATAATGAAAATTTTCAAGGTGAAAATGTTGGATTTGAAGATGTTGAACATGATATTGAAATTGGGAATGAAAATATTGAAATTGATAATGAAAATGTTCAACGTGAAAATGTTGGATTTGAAGATGTTGAACATGATATTGAAATTGGGAATGAAATTATTCAAATTGATATTGAAAATGTTCAAGGTGAAAATGTTGGAAATGAAGATTTTGAACATAATATTGAAGCAAGTGTAAATTATGTTTCACCAAATTACATGAGAAATGAAGAACCTTGGATGGAAGAAAGACATATTCCAATTTCAAGACCTTCAAGAACCCCTAAATGGTTACTTGAATTTGATGAGAACATTATAAACAATTTTGAAGGCAAGAGGTGAAAACGAACTATTCATTTGTGGGCTAGAAGACTTTTCAACCAATATTTTAGTGATAAGACATTGATCAAGCAATGCCAACTTTTTGTACAATTTCTAAAGATGCAAAAGGTGAGACCTTTGCTAGCCAAATTGAAGATTCGTGTGAACAAGAAGACAGAAAAAAATTCTATTATTGTCAAAAATATTTTTAATGCTCTCAAGTCTATTGCAAAGAGTAACAAGGAAAAGGATAAGAGAGCTACTTGGAGAGTCATTACAACTGCCGTAGTAATAAATAAATTGAAAAAGGCTTTCTTTATGAGACAAACTTGTATTGATTTTGACATAAATCGTAAAAATTTGTATAGAGAACTTGCAAGAAGAGAAAGAATAGATGATCCTCTTCAAAATGATACATGGGCTTTTGCCGAGAGGCTTCCACGTGTTGATAAGTAGCTAACTGATAATATAAAGTAGGTAATTCAACTATTTTGGCATGATAACTCTAGAGTATCACCCAATGCAAAGGATGTTTTAAAGTTAAGAATTGGCAATCGAGACCATACACCACATCCTAAACATTTCTTGGAATCAAGCCAAACAATGTTGTTCAATTTTTTTATTGAAACACATAAAAATATGGAAATATCACAAAGGAATTTTGAGGGTTTGAAGCCATTTCATTGTGTGCCTCTTAAGATTCGTAATACTTATTGTTGCAAATACCATATGTAGTTTTCAATGTACCATGAGATATTATGCTATATCCGTTCTACTTTGCATACTAATGAAATGTTGCAGGAGTGTGGTGCAATGCATCTTCCAAAATCATCAAGGGACTTGCTAGATATATTTTTATGTTCTAGAGATGATGGTTGCTTTTTTTATAGAAATGATTGTTTAAATGCAAAGTGCTCACAATGTGGTGGCTTGTCAAAGATTGTTCAATGTTTTCATGAGAGTTCTGAACATGAATTTGGAAAGAAGCTTGTTGAGAAAAAGAGAGGACCATCCCTAGTGTAAATGTACCCATCCAAACATGTTGGAACAGTCCATTTGGTCGTACGAGTTGTGGAATGAAAGTTGCACCACTTTGTAACTTTACACTGCTTGCATCTACCAACTTTTCCCTCCACTGAAAAGTCATCACCACAAGAAAACGCCTTCGAGATAGAAAAAACTGAGAGAGGTTTTTGTAGATGGTCCAAATACGAGCCCATAGCCTAAGATATAGAGTCTGTAAGAATCATGGTCTCCAAGAAATATCCCTTCAAATATTGCTGCCTTTTAGCACTTTGGACTCTTAAGGGAAATTGCCAGTCCAATGTAGCTCAGAGTGATTCGGCATATTTGGGTGCAAGATAGGACCATCCCTTGCATAAACGTACCCATCTAGATGTGTTGGAATAGTTTGTTTGGTCGTATGTGTTGTGGAATGAAAGTTGCACCACTGTGCAACTTTACACTGCTTGCATCTGGCAATTTCTCCCTCCACTGAAAAGTCATCAACACAGGAAAATGCCTTCGAGATAGAAAAAAATGAGAGAGGTTTTTGTAGATGGTCCCAACAAAATTCCATAACCTCAGATGAAGAGTCTATAAGCATCACCGTCTTCGAAAAATAGCCCTTCAAAGATTGTTGCCTTTTAGCACTTTGGACTCTTAAGGGAAATCGCCAATCCAATGTAGCTCAAAGTGATTCGGTGTATTTGGGTGCAAGAGAGGACCATACCTAGCATAAATGTACCCATCTAAAAATGTTGGAATATTCCATTTGGTTGTACTATTTGCGGAATGAAAATTGCACCACTTTGCAACTTTACACTACTTACATTTGGCAACTTTTCCCTCCACTGAAAAGTCATCACCACAGGAAAACGCCTTCGAGATAGCAAAAACTAAGAAAGGTTCTTGTAGATGGTCATAACACAATCCCATAGCCTTGGATGGAGAGTCTGTAAGCATCATGGTCTCTGAGAAATAGACCTTCAAAGATTGCTGTCTTTTAGCATTTTGGACTCTTAAGGGAAATCGTCGGTCCAATGTAGCTCAGAGTTATTCAGAGTATTTGGGTGCAAGAGAGGACCATCCCTAGCATAAAAGTACCCATTTAGACATGTTGGAATAGTCTTTTTGGTTGTACAAGTTACAGAATGAAAGTTGCACCACTTTGCAACTTTACACTACTTGCATCTGGCAACTTTTCCCTCCACTGAAAAGTCATCACCACAGGAAAATTCCTCCGAGATAGCAAAAAATGAGAGAGGTTTTTGTAGATTGTCCCAATACGATCCCATTTCCTTGGATAGGGAGTCTGTAAGCATTATTGTCTCTAAGAAATAGACCTTGAAAGATTGCTGCCTTTTAGCACTTTGGACTCTTAAGGGAAATCGCCGGTCCAATGTAGCTTAGAGTGATTCGACATATTTGGGTGCAAGAAAGGACCATCCCTAGCATAAACGTACCCATCCAAATGTGTTGAAATAGTTCATTTGGTCGTACGAGTTGCGGAATGAAAGTTGCACCACTTTGCAACTTTACACTGCTTGCATCTAGCAACTTTTCCCTCCACTGAAAAGTCATCACCATAGGAAAACACCTCCGAGATAGCAAAAAATGAGAGAGGTTTTTGTAGATGGTCCCAAAATGATCCCATAGCCTTAGACGATGAGTTTTTAATCATCACGGTCTTTGTGAAATATACCTTCAATGATTGATGCCTTTTAGCACTTTGGACTCTTAAGGGAAACTAGTGGGCAACATAGTTAACTTCTTCAAAAACTTGGTTTGAAGTAATTTCATTCTTTTTTGTGCATTTAAAATGGATTTTTAAGCCTTCCACCCTAAAAGTGACCTCTAAATAACTTCAAACACATTAAATACCTCATTCTTATTCATTTGTTTTGTGAACAAGCAGTTTCATTCCAAGAGGCTGAGCTTTCATTTTTTCTTGTTGGATTGAATGTGGACTGTGACACAACTTTATTTTTTCAAAAATTGTTCAAAATCACTAAACTAATAATTTATCACACATCTGCTAAGAAACAAAGGAGTACCACAAACTAAAACACATTACACTTCGGTTCTCACTGACTTGATGTACTCTTCAACATCTCTCTTCTCTAAAAGTGACCTCTAAATCACTTCAAACACCTTAACTACCCTAAAAGAGACCCTAAAAGCGACCTCTAAATCACTTCAAACATCTTAACTAGCTCATTCTTATTCATTTGTTTTGCAAACAAGAATTTTCATTCCAAGAGGCTGAGCATTCATTTTTGCTTTCAAAGAAAAATCTTCCTATGCCATTGTTACACTGTACAGGTAAACCAGGTTTTGTATTGTGGACCTATACTAAGCTAACACTCTCAAGTACCAATGTAACAATGATAAAAAAATACATTTTCAGAATGAAAGAAGACATTTGATAAATCTTGAGTGTAATAAAAGAATTCTTATGATTTTTGAAGAATGCTGATAACTCTACTTAGTTGTCTTATTTTTTCAACATCATACAAATTGAACATCAACAGACTTTGTATATGAAGCTACCACAATTCAAGTTTCAACGATGAATATTTATCATGCATGTTTTAAATGAAATTCAAGTTTATAGTGGTTTTTTTGTTTATATGATGTTATGTGATATTCTAATTATAATAAATGCTTCTAGGCTGCACATCTATATATATATTATCTTTACATGTTTTCTCCATTGTTTGGCCCCTACACTATAAGTAAATGGCTGCATAACATGTTGAATGAGGGGGAAGCAGGCCTAAGACCCCTTTAAAGTTTGTTTGAGTTCTTTCTTTTCATTTTTTGTTAGTTTTGTGCCAAGTTTCCTCAAATAAATGTGGTCTCATAAAATTCCATGACAAGCTAATGTAATTGATAGCTGCTCCTAGTTATTAGTTATGTAATGTGAAGTAATTGGATAACTGCTTAGGTTAACTTTGTAAAAACTATATTGTTATTGAATTTTTTTCATCTATCAACATCTAGTTGTTACTTATGCAATGTGAAGTAATGCTTTGAGTTTGAAAGATGTGCAATGCAATGTAATCAACAATATGAATATAAACTACATAATATTTAACCATTCTTTTTATGCTATTGTACATTGATATTTAACCATTGCTCACTTGATTAAATTTTCAAAGAGTTTAATCATGCACATGAGGAGGAAATTAAATTTTGATTGTCAACTTCTATATATATCAAATTATCCAATAATCAAGTGTATGTCCATATACAAAAATGGCATCAATTCCAACTCAAACAAAGTTTTACAATATGTGGCATATGCCATATTGGTAAAAAATTTACATGCATGCCAACATGTCTATCTCATCCTAAACTACTGGTGGATCATCAAAATGGAGCCTCTTTGAAGCACTCATTAGCTCTGAAGGTAGCTGCACAAGAAAAAGTCAAACCACAATTGAGATTAGTTATACTATATAATTTAAAATCGAATAATTAACATAAAAATCAATACACATTGAATTATAATTGAACTCTAAACTTGAAATCTTGATTACCTGAAATATACATCTCTTCGAAGGGTTAGGAGTCCTAGAATATACCCCTCTCAAAGAACTAACCAAACTAACTTTTGTAACTTCAATCTATATATGTGAACAAAAACATGAAATTGATCCAAGTGAGCATAGAATTGTTAGTAATAAGAACATATTTACCAAGCACAAAATAAAATAAACACATACCTCTTAAGGCTGATCTTTTTTTATATCTCCTTTAGGTGTTTCAACACCTCCTCCTTCAAGTGTTCGAATACCTACTCCTTCCTAGGTGTTGTGGCACTTATCAATAATGATTTATAGCTCACAACCACCTATACATAAAAATGACAAGTACATATGAAACTACGAATCTATGTCAATGTATGCATAATGAATAAAATATCTTATAAATCTTAATTCAATCAAATTTGAGTTCAATTACCTTTCCCTTATCTAACATTGTGCATCCATAGTCTAGAGAGTGTCGCACCTCGCTTGCACTAGGTGTTTCCTACAAGCAGAGAATAAGATAAACATATAAGTTAATATATAATTTAATTAATGACAATTCAAATGACAAGCAAGTATACAATAAAAAAATGTAAATGAGTGAGTGCAAAAATACATACTGTGTGCATCTCGAGGCCAATTGAAATGGCCCGAAGGGTGCTATCAGTCACCCGTGTGAGCTCCTCCTCATACATTAACTGTTAAATAGACCATGTAAATAAATATTAGTACTTGATACTATCTCTTATTAATATTCATTTTAAAAAAATGCAAGTTATGAATTTACACCTTAAATTTTACCTGTGTAACTACTCCAATGTCCACCTCTCTAGTAGGAGAGGACTCTGTAGGGTGTTCTCCACTCCCCTGCGTGTGATCTGCTATAATCTCCACATCCTAGATTTCATAATCAAAAGTGTCTAATGGTTGCTCAAGGGGTTGTACAATAGGACCCAAGCATATTTGATGGCACGTATTGCAAATATGGGGCACACAAATATGTGGACCCGAGGAGGATGATGAAAAAGCACTGGATCCATTGCCAAGATCACCAAATTGTGGTTGAGCTATTCAAGAAGCATGGGAAACCAAAAGACCACTCAAAGAGTGAATGGCCTGGATAGTTTTTGTAGTTGCATCCTCCGTAATATCTGGATGTTGTACTGGAGGCGACGGAGGAAGCAGAGGACAGGGAACATGTGGGCACCTGACTACTCTAGCTATACCTGGCCTATCCTGGGGCATACCTTCTTCAACGCCCTGGAAGGGTTTAATGTCAAAGCAATTGACATGATGCCCTAAGAAAAACTCAACATATTATTTTTTAATAAAGTAAAAAATGTACATCAAGATTATTTTTGGGTGGTTTATAGAAAACCATACACCAATGATCCCAAATGTTATCTACTATGCCCCTATGCGTGCACCATTTTATAGAATTTTTGGTTTGTTAACATTAACTGGCAAACCCGTGCTGGAGTTAATAAATAAAGAGGCTATTTGGGCTTTTGTTATTTGGAGATCTTTCACATCATCATAAGACAATCCACATGCATAATGTTGCCTCATGGTTTCTCGCCATGAATGAAAGGCATTATGTTGGGTGGAGAGGGTATCTACATTTGTAATTATTCATGTCAATGTGGTTGACATATGTGATAATTGAGTGATTTTCTTATAAACATCACAAATGCCCCTCAATTTCTCCAATTTTTCATGAATTAAGTCTTCAATTGATGGCTGCAGAGGTGGTGGAGCATTTGGCATTTCTGCATGGTGGATTTTCATTCTCAACTGGTGGAATTTGTGCATTCTCATTCTCGACAGCCATAATGCCTGATTAAAGTTAAAAATAATTAATGTAATTAAAATTAGACAATATAAATGAAACACTATTTTTAAATAAAAATCCATTAAAAACATTCATTTTTTTTATCAAAATCCATTCTAAACTCAATTGTTTCATAAAAATTCAATCAAAAACCCTATTTTGAAAAAAAATTCACAAAGCTAGTATTGGCATGGTGTGAAGGTTTATAGGTGGCATTGTTGTTCTTTCCACCAAGGTTCAAGCCCCATTGGGCTGGTATTGTTGAATGGTTGTATTTTGGATCATAGCTCTGGTCAAAAGCGTTTACCACTTAAATAGAAAAATTAAAAAAAATCCAAAAAAAACATTCATTTTTTTATCAAAATCCATTCTAAATTCAAAATTTTCATAAAAATTCAATCAAAAACCCTATTGTGAAAAAAAATCCACAAAAAACATTCATTTTTTTTTATCAAAATCCATTCTAAACTCAAATTTTTCATAAAAATTCAATCAAAAACCCTATTTTAAAAAAAATCCACAAAAAACCATATGAAATTATTCAAATCTAAATCAAAATTGATTCAAATCAAATAAAAATATAAAAAATTACCTTTCCAAATTAGATTTTTCCCAAATCGGATATCCATTACATGAATAAACAATTCACTATGCACCTGCGGGTTCTTCATTGTCAAATAACTTAAAAACAACGACTGACTTTTTCTATATATTCTTTTTGAAAATCGGATATCCGATCCAAATTGGGTATCCAATTTGTAAAACGAGGTTTGGTGTTTGATATGGTGACACCAGAGCCTAAAAAAGTCAACACCTTCTTTTCACATTTTTCAGTCGATGAAAGACATGTTTTTTTTCCTCATTGTCACTTTTTGGCCCACCATGATCTTGCACCTACCCCTCCCCTTCCTTCAAAGGGAGGATTCAGGCCTCAAGTTGGGCCACCTAGACCATCGCAGCAGCAACAAAAATAGAGTCAGAGGCCTAGGCCTCAACGGAGCTCACAGGGTGGCCACTTCAGGCCATGGCAGCCACAGGGTCCACGATGTGATCAGTTTCCACAGACACAGGGTGTCACTCTAGTACATTCAAAACAGTCCTCTCGTGGGGGATTTCATGGTTCCAATAGGACTAGGGGACAACATCCTAGCAGGAAACAGTCGACTTAGGTGTATACTCGAGGCCCTTGTTACGCATGTGGTGTAGTGGGACACGTAGCTAGGGATTTCCCTCAAGGACCCGCAGCTAGAGGACAACATACATGAGGTTCTGAGCAGACAATGGGAGATGTGGGCAAGTCCCATAGATTTTTTGTGGCGGTCAAGAACCGCCAAGCTGAGCATTAGGCCACTGTCATTGAGACACCAGGTATGATTGGTGATATTCATGTTTTTGTTTTGTTTAATTCTGGAGCATCTGATTCTTTTTTCCCCCATCTATAGTGGAGCATAGTAGGCTAGTGGCATCTAGGTAGGATGATAGGTGCGAGGTTGAGTTAGATTCAGGAGCTAAGGTGCCTGTAGATTCAGTAGTCAGAGATTGTCCACTACGACTGGGAGATTGGACTACCTCAATGGACCTTCGTATTACTCCCTTAGGATCCTATGGAGTAGTTTTGGGTATGGATTGGCTTGACACGCATTGAGCTAAGGTAGATTGTCATTGTAAGGTAGTTGAGTGTGTAGACGGCCATCGTACAGTAGTCAAGATTATAGGAGTGCAGAGGCCCATATCTCTTCTCATGATATTTGCTATGCAACTTAAGCAATGTATGCGAAAGGGATGTCAGTTATTTTCCATTACCATTAGTGATAGGACTGAGGAGGAGTCAGACACATCTTTGGATGATCATTCCATCCTTAGGGAGTTTGCAAATGTATTCCCTTTAGAGTTGCTAGGTATGCCACCTCGGTGGGAGATCAATTTTCACATAGACTTAGTAACAGGAGTCGAGCCAGTATCACGTGCACCATAGATGATGAGTACTCATGAGTTTAGTGAGCTCAAATTATAGTTGGAGGAGTTGTTAGAGAAGGGTCATATCTTCCCAAGTGTCTCACCTTGGGGCGCTCCTGTCATCTTTGTTAAGAAGAAGGATGGATCCCTTCGACTTTGTGTGGACTACAAACAGTTAAACAAGGTGATGATCAAGAATTTTTACCCTCTTCCAAGGATCAATGATCTATTCGACCAACTACAGGGAGCTAGAGTGTTCTCTAAAATTGATCTCAAGTTTGGATATCATCAATTGTGGATTTCAGATGCAGATATACATAAGAGTGCTTTCAGGACTAGGTACGGTCATTATGAGTTTACGATGGTACCATTCAGTTTGACGAATGCCCCTGCAGTGTTCATGAGTCTCATGAACGTGGTATTCCGTACCTTTCTAGATCGATTTGTGATAGTGTTCCTAGATGATATTTTGGTATATTCACATTCAGAGGAGGAGCATGAGGAGCACCTATGACAGGTCTTGTATTGTTTGAGAGAGCATCAGTTGTATGGCAGCTTGTCTAAGTGTGCCTTCTTTCATTCAGAGGTTCGTTATCTTGGGCACATTATATCAGACGATGGTATCTCTATAGATCCATCAAAGATTAGAGCTATCATAGAGTGGCTAGTGCCTACTACAATGAAAAAGATCAAGAGCTTCATGGGCTTAGCAGGTTATTATCGATGATTTGTTGAGAGTTTCTCTAGGATTGCATACCCGATTACTTCTCTTCAGCAAAAAGGGAAAAAGTTTGAGTTGATGGAGCAGTGTGAGAGGGATTTTCAGAACCTTAAGGACTTTCTTACTAGTGCTCCTATCCTAGGAGTACCAGATCCATCAGTAAATTTCATGATATGTACCGATGTGTCATTGGATGGTTTAGGTGCAGTGATTATGCAGGAGGGTAGAGTGATCGCGTATGAGTCGCAGAAACTCAAACCCCATGAGTTGAAATACCCTACTCATGAATTAGAGTTTGCATCAGTAGTTCATGCATTAGTCTGTTGGAGACACTTCCTCTTAGGACACCACTTCAAGCTTCATTTAGATCATCAGAGCCTACAGTATATCTTCACACAACCTAATCTAACCACACATCAAAGGCGTTGGATGGAGTTTCTTTGTGAGTATGAATTTGATGTCCATTACATCAAAGGGAAGGAGAATGTGGTGACAAATGCATTGATCAGGAGGAGACATGAGTTATCATCCATGTCATTAGGCACAGATTTGAGGGGACACATCCTTCAACACTTAGTACAAGATGAGTGGTATAGAGAGGTACAACAAGAATTAAAATCATAGAGAGACCTCAAGGGAAAGTTTACGAGGTACACATTGGAGTCAAATGGGTTGTTGCGACATAGAGGTCATATCTATGTACCAAACATTGGTGATCTTCATAAATTCATCTTATCAGAGGCACACAGGGCACCATATGCAACACATCCAGGGGTGAAGAAGATGCATGCCGATCTTCGACAGTTATACCATTGGGCAGGGATGCAATGTGACATTGTAGAGTTTGTGACTCAATGCCTTGAGTGTCAGAGAGTCAAGGCAGATCACCAGCATCCAATAGGATTATTGTACCCACATGATATTCTCAAGTTGAAATGGGACACCATTTCGATGGATTTTATTGTTGGTCTACCTTTGTCTTCATGTTGTCATGATCCCATCATGGTGACTGTTGACAAGTTGACCAAAGTGGCCCATTTCTTACCCATGTGTACGAAATATACGAAACCAGAAGTTGTGAGGGTATTTCTTGATGATATTGTTAGATTACATGAAGTCCCTTGAAGGATCATTTCAGATAGAGATTCACTTTTGACATCCTTATTTTGGACTTCATTTTAGAAGGCATTGGGCATCCAACTCAACTTTATTTTGGCTTACCATCCCAAGATAGATGGGAAAACAAAGAAGGTTAATCAGGTGTTAGAGGACATGTTACGCATGTATGTGATGGATCATCAGTCTTGATGGGAGGAGTACTTGTATTTGGTTGAGTTTTCCTATAATAATTGACATCACAGTTCCTTGAGTATGCCACCCTATCAGGCCTTGTACGGTAGACCATGCGAAACTCCTTTGAGTTGGGATTGCATAGAGAATAGAGTGGAAATTGGTCATGAGATGATACATGATACGGAGTAGCAAGTTGATTTGATCAGGCAGTGCCTTGGGGAGGCACAAGATCGATAGAAAAAGTATGCTGATGCTAAGAGGGTTGATCAGAGTTTCTTAGTAGGAGATCATGTATTTTTGAGAGTGCATCCGCACAAGAGTCCAATCCATTATGGAAAGGGCTCTAATCTTGCACCTCGATTTGTTGGTCCATTTGGGATCTTGGAGTGGATAGGTCCTATAGCTTACCATCTAGCCTTGCCGCCTAGCTTGTCACGTATCCATGATATATTTCATGTATCTGTATTGCGATGTTATGTGCATGATGAATCTCATGTTTTGGATTGGACTACCTTGTAGGTGGAGTTAGATGGACAACTAGCCTTGGAGCCCATCTACATTTTGGCTCGAAGGACATTGGCCCTTTGAGGGCGAGAGCTGGAACAAGTTAGGGTCCAATGGGATCGATATGATGAGGTTGCAGCCACTTGGTAGGATGCCTCACGATTGAGGGTTTTCTATCCCCACCTCTTTGAGAACTTCTAGGAGGAAGTTCATTCTTGGAGGGGGAGGATGTGAGGCTTTCCCCTATGATACACCTAGTATTTAGACTATTTTCAGTTATGGTTATTGATTATGCTTAGAGATACTCTTGATGACATGATACTTAGACATTTGAGTTCTTATGATGATTTGACTATGGTATTTAGACATTTGAGTTCTTATGATAATTTGATTATGATGCTACATGCTTAGTTAGATGAATATAATGGTTGACCTAAATTTATGCTAGTTACTATGGTTGTTCAATTTGAATTTTGAAATGATGAACAAATGAAATATGTGTTGTGAATAAACCATGTTATAATTTGATGAAATTAAAAATCAAGGTAAAAAGAACTGGATATGATAGGTGAGTAGTGATTTTTCCAGTTATGATATGAGATATATATGCTGTGTGAAATTGTGAAACTTGTGTATATGAAATGGCATTTCAATTGTTTTGATATATGATTTATTTGGGTGGAAACTTCTATATATGAAATAGTGATTCAATTTTATGATTTATTTGGATGGAAACTTGCATATATGAAGTGGTGATTTGATTATTTTGATACATGATTTATTGGATGGATTAACGTGTGCATCAAGTGTGTAGGTACACTTTCCATGGCCAATGGAAATTGGAGGTAACCTTTGGAAACATTGAGTAAATTTACCAGTGAAGCCGAGCTATAGTCCATATGGAGGGACTATAGTTCCATTATGTAATGTATTTTTTTGTGATGTTATTTTTGCATGTCTGTAAATTGGTTTTAATTTCCATGTTAATCTATTTAAGTGGTGAGTTGTCCAACCAAGTGGAAAAACTCGGATTTGATCTTTAGGGCACTTTTTGGGGGTTAAAAAGTTGAGTTTTTGAAGTGTTTTTATTTATTTAAGTTCCCTAGGTCAAGTACCTATGGGTTAGGTACCTTTTCAGCCTCAAATTTTGAGTTATTTTCATGATTGAGGTCCCTTCTTGAGACCTTAAAGAGGTTTGGCGAAAATAAGGTTTTGATAAGTGGGATGGGGACTAGTCCCTTTCCACTCCCACTTCTTTATGTTGTCTTGGAAGTCCCCGAAGTTCTCACATATGTGAGAGAACACATGGGTGAATGTGCTTGGGAGGGGGAATGGGTGAGTGACAAATGTCACTTCCCCATTCAAAAAAAATTCAAAATTGAATTCTATAAGAAAAACTAAGAACAAGGGTTTTGGGGGTTCTTTTTTGGGCATTTTTTGTTTTGGAGTTTTAATTTTTGGGAGCTCTTGGATTTGGCTTGAAGGATTGGAAAACAAACTTGGAGAAGGAGTTGTGCTCACCCTCACCACTTCTTTCCAAAGCTTCAAGGATTGAGGTAGGATCACCACACCCATTTTCTTATGTTGTTTTAAACTTGTAAGCTATGTACATCTATTTGTGTGTTTTGAAATGCTTCCTTTAAATTTTGTTTGTTTTTGTGTATATTGTTGGGGAAAAGGGTTGTAATGGGATAGGCTCACCCAAATTTGGGAAGAGCATCCTAGGTTTGGGGATGGTTGGACTAGGAACCTCCATGGGGACAAGTTAATCCTCCTTTAAAAGGAGAGGTTTAGAAGATGGGTATGAGTACCCCTATGTGTTGTGTAATGTGAAGAATGGTTGGGTGGATAAGGAGATGTGGAGGAAGGGTTTGTAATGAAGGGTTGAAAACTTGGTGATTTTTATTCATGATATTACATTTGGGTCCTCAAAATGGAGCGCGTAGTCCACTTCCATTCCCTGTATTGGGTTCATAATGAACTCTTTGTTATGTGAAAATTCCCCTTGTGTGGGTGTGTATATTTTCTATGTGTATTTGAGTGTTAAATGTATTTGGATTGCATGAATGTACCTAGTTCCCAAGGTGCCTCCTAGCTCGGTGGTGGTTGGTTTTCCAACCAAAGGTTGGGAGGTGAGCTCCGCATTGGCCTATAGAAGAAGTTTTATGCATTATTTAGTTTTCAGATTCATGGAGTTTCAGATTTGAAAATGCATGTGGTTCTTGGAGTATTGATTTTATTGATTTCAAGTGGATACTGCCCTATTCGGTGCTTGTTGTGGTAAATAAGCAGAAGGAAAGTTTGTATTGTATATAGTAAGGAAGATAAAAACTATGTCATTTTAACATAGTTGTGTATATAATGCTGCAATAAAGTTTATTTGAATGTAATAGAAGGAATATGTAAGACCTCTCTTTGCATGTGACTAATACAATCTTAAAATGTTATATATTCCTCCTAAATAGATGGTTAGATATGTTGCAAGCGATATGAAGATGATTGTCTAACAATAACCTTATAGTTTTACATTATGTTATTTTACTTAAGGGAGATGTATGTGTATGCGAATTATTGTATGAGATTCAAACTTATAAGATGAATTTGAAATAAGATAATTGTTGTGTCGTATTACATTGAAAGAGAAATTAGCTATTTAATGATTCATGAATAAAGTTACAAAGATTTGATTTATAATTAATGTTATTTATTAATATGTCTAACTGTGCTTAATTATGTTGTGCAGGAAATTAAATGATTCAATGTGGGATAACCATCAAGTGCAAATCAAAAGACTTCTTGTTGAGGATGGATAAATATTGGAATCAAATCAAACATACCTTTGGGAAGTCCTAAGTGTAGCCCTAGTTGACCTAGAAGGGTTTGAGGTTATACTTTTGATTGGGTGATTATGTTTGAGTAGAGTCCAATTGTAGGACATGTGATGTGAGTTTGGTTGGGGTTGGAACCCTTGGTCAGGATCAAAATTCTTATGGATTCTTTTGTGGGTTTTAAAAAGGGATTATTGAGTCAATTTCCTTGGTTTTGAACAAGAATAGACCCCTAGGACCTATACCTATGGGTTTGGAACCTTTTTGACATGTGAACTTGTCCTTGGAGTGTGAAAAGACCTCTCAAAAGTCCACATTCATGAATGTGACGAATTAAAAAAGTGTTGGGGCTTGGGAAAAGTGACTTGTCACTCTCAACTTCCCACTCCCCAAAGGTTCTTGGAATTGGCACAAGACTCACACATGTGTGAGCACTTGTGGGAAAAAGTGTAGGGTTGGAAGATCCCTTTATATCTCAAGAAGGTGGAAGATTTGGGCACTACCCACTTCTCCTTTTGGAGAACTTTTGTCTAAATGGAAGAGAAGAGGTGAGGAGGAGAGAAGGCTCCCTCTTAGGATATGGACTCAAGATAGATTGGCTTGGAGAGGAGTGGAGGATGGAAGATCTAAATCCCCTCATCTAAACAAAAAGATAAGTCTCCTCATCTTCATCATCTTTGTCCATTTTGTTGTAGGAGGGTAAAATGTTGTGTGGATCTTGTTGAATATGGTGAGTGGAGAGCCTAAATGTGTGAAATTTGATGTCATATTGTTTTGATCTTTTTGGTAAGATTGAGAAAACTCCATCTATCATCTCGGGGTTAATAGATTTCTTGCTCGGGGGTATGGCCAGAGCCTACGAGGCTCCATGACACCATTATGGTAGGGTGGAGAGCAAGCCTTTATCCATTGGTTGGTTAGCCATTTAGTTCCTATGGGTTGTGATAACAATGAAAGTTCAGGTAGGAAATGGTAATAGTTGTAATGGAGAAATGACAATTTTTTTTCTTCCACAATGCTTGCATTATGTAACGCCTCGTCATGCGAACCCCAAAGGACAATTAAACAATAATCACAGCACAATTTTTTTTTTCTAAAAATGAACATAACATATATGTAATACACATTAAGTCATGACATTAATTTCATTTGAACAGATTCACTAACACAAACATCCCTTGGGGAACACGAAGAGTCATTATGAAACTTAGATCCACACAACGACAATAAAGAATAAAAGCCAAAGATATAATCCATAACAAAATAAACATTAACAATATAACGCATACATGCTAAACATTGATAAGAAACCATATGTGTACATATACACAACATATGCATGATTAACTTAACACATTAAATAACAACTACCATGGCCCATATCCACACAAGAATTATCATTACATTACAATACAATGTTCAAGATGTACAATGATACAAAAGTGTTTCCAACATAAATGGAAACCATACACAAGATAACATGATACAAGTAAAAGAATCATAGCTGGCTCCAAGACAAATACAACTCTAGAGTCGATGCAACAGCACCAATCCATGCCTCTCAATCCTCGACTGGGGACCCAATGGGGTGCTTAGCACGTTCCACCCGACCATGTGAGTCCGAAGACCCACCCCCCGTGCTAGGAGCTAAACAAGAAAGAGGCCGCAACCAAGAACATCCAAATAGGGAACCACAAGACTCAACACCATACAAAAGTATCATAAAACTCAAGATTACAATGACATAATCAACAACGTCTAAGAGACAACATAATAACTCAAGTCATAGATCCCATCACATAAATCAAAGCAATGAACAATAAACAAGTAACCAAAGGATGATCATGAAACACTTCCAAAACAAACTGAATTAATAAACATAATACAATTCCAAATTGCAATTACATAATACAATAACAACATATCACAGTACCATAAAAGTACAAGGTCATAAATCAAATATAAATGAGATCATACAAGACCACAAAACATACTAAAGATGTATTAAAACAATAATCATAAATCAATTTAAATAAATTCAAACAACAATCTAAACCAACTCCCATAACCTACTTCCAGAGGAACACAATAAAATAAAACACATGGGCAACTAGGGGAGAGTGTCATCGCATAGTCCTACATGGGCTGTCCTATGCTCTTCCTCCCAACTGGAGGTGCCGGTCCCATCTATGGCTGTCCTGTGCTCTTCGAATTTCTCATTTATTCATCTAGGAAAACATTTTGCTATAAATCAATTTCTTCATGCACAACATAAATACAATATTCACTCCAATATAACTAAGGTGAGAAATGAGAACGTATTGTTATTTATTTATATAACTATGAAGAGCCGATTATTGTTTGAAATGCCTTCTACCAAATTATTACATATATATATATATTATGAGTATAGGACTATACTATACTTAGATCACTGCCTATGAACCCTACTATCACTTCAACTTGAACTTTTCACTACTTAAAACTACAACGAACTTAGCAATATCCTGGAATAGTGACTATCATCTAAAGCATATACACATACTAATCAATTCATGAAACTAGAGAGATTATTTAAACTATTAAATTTCCCATTATGACCAGGTGAGACAGATTTCAACCAGAATCAGAGAGATTAATAAATTTATTACACCTTTGCTAATCTAAAGATGCAGCTGTAACGGGTTGCCAATGGTTCAGGGAGATTATATAAATTTAGACTACCAGACTATGCGAAGGAGCTCATCTAAACACTGTATCCAATAACATCAATTTCGCTCAGCTTCGACCGAACGGAGGTAATTGGCAAAGGCTTGAAACCTTGCGCAGACCAAAATAATTAAATAATCTGCTCATTGGTCCTCAATTTCTTCATTTGAACAATCTGCTCATTGACGGCATCAGAGAAGACACACGAACCAAGCTTCCTCCAAGTTTGAGATGGTTACGGTTGCAAAAACGTGGGAAACCACTTTTCTTCAGTCTTATGGATAATATTTGGGATTTTGATAATAAAAATAGAGAGTTTAATTAAATATATACACCCTACCATGATCAAGTGCTGCGGCTGTGATAGGTTGCCAAGTATATTAGAAAGTGAATATTGGAATTTGGAAATATCGCCACCTACTTGCATTATTATCAAATCCCAAATGTTTTCCCCAAGACTAAAGAGAAGGAGTCAGGTGAAGTGCAAATACGTGACTTATGAGGAGGAGAAATAATGTTCAACCTATCTTTTGAACTTGACGCATATCTGGTTGGTGGCGAGTTTCCAGAGATATGCCAGTTTGGACAATATTTTATTTTCAAGTGCTGCAACTGCGATAGATTCTCAGAGGAATCAAGCAGGTAATTTAAACCTTTAAACTTCCTATTATGCTCTTGTGCGCGACTGAGATAGGTTTACACAGAAACCAGAGGTTATTTTAACATTTAAACTTCCTATTAAGCTCAGGTGCCGCGGTTGAGATAGGATGACAATGAAATCAGAGAGAGAGATTATCTTAATCTTTTAACTTCCTATAAATTTCAAGTGCACGGCTAGGACAGATTGATAAAGCAATCAGAAAGATCACTAAATTTTATAGACAAAGCATTTGCAATACCAAATTTTGAATGACAATACGCAAACATGCCCTCTGATATAACTTGAAGATTCAACCTTGAATGAAATACGCAAAATATTAAGGCAAGAAAGAATGGAGGTTGTTTGGCCTAAGAGAAAACACTGCATGCATACATAAAAGAAAGAGGACCTCCAGAATAAACAAATGAGAGACACCAATTCATAGTATAGACTAGATATGAGACAAAGTAAATACATAAGCAAATACCTCAACAAGAAGATGGTACTTTTGCAGCTATTAGTCCATATGGTATCGATGGCTTTCTGGATTTCTCTCCTCTTCTGTCCCCCTGCCTCCTCACGAACTAGATTCTTGTTTGTACGAGATCTTCTCCATCCCCCGTATCCCTCTTCCCAAAAGATAGATATACTTTATTTATTTTTCATATCCTACAATTCAGTTCTTTTCGACTTCCAATTGCTTGCTAGGTGAAGTTTCTTTCCAGCTTCTCTTGCCTTTTACACTTCCCAAAAATCTTATCATGATTTATTTAATTAATAAACTATTCACTTTCCATTTTCCAATTGCCTTCCTTTTTATTATTTTCTTTTCCAGATTATTTTGTTCATTATTATTATTAAATCAATTTATCTAATATCACTTGTGCTTTTAACAAATTAGTTTAATTTGATCATTTGATCTAAATCATTAGATTTAATTTAATGGATTGTTATTTTAATTTCTAATTATATTTTAAATAACCTCACAGATTCACTTATGATTTAAATTAATTATTTAAACATGACTACTAACATTTGATATTTTCCACACAATCGAATAACACAGTAATCAATGAAGCATACACAAATACTCACACAAAAGTTCAAAACAACCGACACAGAGGGGTATTACACATATGATACTTTACCTTGTAGTATCGCTTGACAAAGATATTGGAGTCGTTTACCTTCTTTTGAGATATTTGTTAGTAAAATATATATTTCAATGTTGTTGTTTTATTGTTAGAAAAATAAATAAATGGTTATTTATGGTTTATAGAGACTGTTGATCATTGTTGTTATTGAATAAAATAAATTAAATAATTTTCTAATAACAGAGGTGGTAGAAATAACAAAAGCTAAATAGTTTTCGACTTAATACTATTTCAGAAATTAAAGGAGTTAGCAAATGAATGTCTTCTTGTGTGATACTCCTAGAAATAAAATTTAGTTATTTTCAATCAATCCAGAATGATTAAATGTATTTTCAATCGATCAAGAAATCTCAATACTAAATACATTGTTCTATTCAAAGGGTGATTATGTTATTCCAAAAGCCAATAAAAATGATTCTATTATAGATATCAATAAAAATAAAAATAAAAATAAAAATAAACTAAGAAGCTGAAAGGTCACTATATTAAAATGTCAATGCTTAGATAGTCGATTGTGGTGCATGACCATCTCCATTGCTTGTTGATAGTCAACAATCTCCATCACCTGCAATCTAACCTCATTGTAGTCTTACCCTTCTTTTCACTGCAAAATTCCACCAACTGTCAGGGTTATCAAATCCAAATTATTAGGATGCACCAATTACCCTGTGCCCGTACTCTGATCGGGTGGTGACGCTGGAACTTTTCAAACACTAACATTCATGTAGAATATGTTAATCCTCATGGGTTAGAGTGATGCTTGTCTTCTTCACACATACAAATATTACTTGCACCATTGTTCACTGCATCTTCACGCCCAATAATAAGGGCTCTATGCTTGCAAAGAAATCAAAACTGAATGGGTATAGATCTTAACATCTAACTGTTATTTCTCTCCTAATCATTAGAGTCTCCATATAGCTCTCTGTTTGGATGCAACGCATGGGATTATTGAGACATTAAAATGATGGTCAAATAAAGAAAAAAATAAAATATCAGTACATACCCATGAACCCGTCACTTAAGATCTGCAGTTTACAGCTTCATTGGCTATGGCATTAGAAAATAATAATAATAATAGTAATAATAAAATAAACTAATAACTTTAAAAAGAGGGAACTTATCCACCTGGGAAAACTCATGTTAAATAGTAAATACATATATCGACCTGTTACACTCAACAATGTTATAGTGAAATGAAACAAACTAAAATGACATGAAGATAATATCAACACTAGATTTAATGGCGTGATATCCTAGCCGTTGGTTGCATGGCAACAACAACTAGGCTTACAATTTTTTTGTTTCCACTGTAACTTCAGCTCCCTTGTGGTTCTCAGTTCGAACCCTCGCCTATCTGGAAATGCCTATTTCCCTGCATAAGGAACTGGCCCAGAAGGGGTGTATCCATAAAGGCTAGGGCTCAAGCTATAGATGTATGTCATAGTTCACCAGCAAATATGTGAAAAGACATCATTAATACCATTGCAAGGTTTGGCGTTGCAGTTACCGTAATTCCCTGTGTGTTGCAATTAGCATGAGCTGTCATGAGGTAGTAGGTGAAATTTGCATGTATGATGGAGTAAAATAAAAGGAAAAAAATAAAAAAATAAAAAAATGCAAGCCATACTGTACAATGTATGTATATTCACATATGTCACAGTCAAATCACAAGTGTCATAGGGATTTCCACTGCAGTCGGCCAACCAAAACAGGATAGTCTATGCACTTTGAGATCCTGCACATAAATCTAGGGGCAAATTGTGGGTCTCACAACTTATAGGATGGTTACATTAATAAATCCAACTGTGTGTAAGAGGAAAACAGTGTTCTTTCTTTCCTTATACATCAAGGATTAATTGCATTCACATGTAGCAAGTGAATTAGGCAAAGTCAAGGAGCGCTGGTATCAGTATACAGTAGTAAATGCCCCTCCAATATTTAAGGGAAGTGACCCGGTCCTACGAAGTTTCAAATTTTGTAAACACTCTCTTCTAGCTATATGTGGGCAGGAACATTTAAATAAAATAGTGAGTTGTCGCCATGCATGATAGAAACAATAGATGGTATAATTGGTATTGTAAAGAAGGAAGCCTTGCTGACGGGTGGAGAATGCAGAAAATTAGTGGAGAAATAGTATTAGAAAAAGCTTTTCATTTCAATATTGCCTTGATTAGCTACGAAGTAAGGTTAAGTCTAAATGACTAAGTGAACACGTGGTAAGGAAATTGTCCTTGTAATTTTAATTGCAATGGTTGTGGTGTTAAAAAAAGAAAAAAGAAAAAGAACAATTCTCATTTGGGCCACGCCGACTCCATGCACTTGATCTCTTACGAGCTCAAAAAAATCTTATTCAATCATTTATATGGTCCATTAATAAAGGAGACAACGAATATACCTCCACCTCTTTTCTTTAAGGATCTCTTTAACAAACAATACCAAAAGGAAAAATAACAATAAGAATAGGTATAAAATTAAGGATTGGTATGTCCCACCATATTTGTTTAAAAGAGATTCTCTTACTGATACTTTAGTTCTTTGAAAAGTTAAATATTATTTATAAGAAAGGGAAACAACACATATAAAAGAGTTGGGTAAAATTATAGATTATTTGATATTACTTCTTCTTTAGCTAATAGATATAATATGAACAAGTAAATAAAGTTATTCTTTTAGAGATAATCTTTATTATTCATATAGCTAAATATGGATATAATTAAGAGGTGTTAGTAGATTTCTTTTAAATAAGTAAATGCCTCATATGTAGATAAAATAATTTGTATTTGTGTTAAATATTATTAGTATTGGTAGATGCAAAATATTAATATTAATTTTGAGAAAAGTATTATTATATTGGTATTGCCATTATCATAAAAGAAAGGGAATTAGTGAAATTAGCACCATTATTGATGTTAACGACATAGTTGGTATTTGAGATAATAATTAAAAGAAAAATTAATTACTTAAAATTAGTATTTTTTTTTCTTTGTTTGCTCGAGTGCAAAATATGGGCATTGTGCATTAGTAATAAGAAATATTATTATTAAGGAGTAATAGCAAGGTTAGTGATAGATGTGGAGATAAATGTTATTCATCAAGAATGGTAATAAACAAATTAACTAAGTTAATATGAGATTTAATTTTATTATTATTATTCAATCAAATAATAATAGTATTATTGAGTCAAAATATGTAATATTAAGATGTGTTTTAATATTGATACATATTAATTCATTTATAATCTAGGATTTAATAATATTATTAAGGTTGTCCGTGTAAAAATGGCATTATCATTGATTTCATGCGACCTTACTATTAAGTTAGGTTGGATTAGAATAAAAGATTATTTCCAAATATAAAATTTTATGGGAAAATTAATTCAATAAAAGCTAGTGATCCTCAATAAAAGTCTTAAATTATATCATATAATTTCTAATGCATTGATATGATATATTTGGAATAAGAGATTTCCATATGTGTTCCAATGCTAACTGCTTCACGAGAATGTTATTTTTAGGAACATGAGGTTTACTAGATAGTTACCTCTCATTTTGGATGACCCAATTCATTAATCTAGAAAGCCATACTGAGTATATATATAAAAAAAGGATAGATATTTTAACTACCTCTTCTAATTAAATTGAGAGGTGAAACCCCTTAACATTGCGAGAGAAGGGAATAGAACAACCTAGTATTTCTATTTTATTTTATTTTGCATTCGAAGAAAGATTAAGGAAAGCATATTTAAAGACCAACAAATTGAGTCGGTAGTAGGAACCTATAGTTGATAAATCTTGAGTTGTTCCTCATCCAATATAGTATTACCAACTATTGAGTAGAATTTTGAAGTTGTGTTGTGTAAATTTTTTATGAAGGGTATGTGTTAGGTTGTAAACTTATGTTGTAAAAAAAAAAAAAAAATGTTGGGTTTTTCTAGTGAAAAATGTGGGCATGACAGAATACCTTTGTTTCTTTTGTAATGTACCAAACTTGGGTATGTGTAGGATCATCATGGAAAAAATAGGCCCTTAAGTGGCAAAATAAAATAAAATTAGAATTAGGCAACTTGATGTAAAAATTTCAATAAGTTATCTATATTATTTCAATAATATGTAAGAATAGAATCTATAGAAAATTGAATCTAGTTTCTAAACAACTAGGTTTGTTCAAAAAAAATAAAATCTATTTGGTGAAAATTTTAAATTTCAATGAAGTAGTACTTAAATTTCAGGGAAAAAATAAGTAGGTGTCTGTTTGACCACCCTAACCACAATAAAATAATAGTATTTTTTTATAAGATTTTAGATATAAGTAGGGGACTCATGTCCCGATGTGATGCATTTTTTTTTGTAGTTTTTTTCCAAGTAAACAATTAATTATGAATTTTGTATTACAACTTTTAAAAAATACAAAAAACTTGTATGTCTAACCACCTTAACTTGGTCAAAACTTCGTGAAATTCAATTTTTTTTTTAATCCTATAGTATGTGAAGCATAGAATGTGACACATGCTTTGGATTCAAAAAAAGGGATACCATTTGAAACCTATAATTTTTTTTCAATCAGGACTTTAATCGTAATTTGAATAGAAAATCAATAATAATTACTTATTAAATTCAAATTAAAGCATAATTTATATTGGTGGAAAGCTAAGAATCTCCTCTAAAAACTATTTTCGTTTCATCAATTTTGGGTAAAAAAAAGTCATCAGCCACATACCCATCATATTGCCACTTTTTGGTCCATCGTGATCCTACACATACCCACTTATATAAATCATTTAGAAGGAAAGGAAAGGGAAAATATGTAGTTTATTTTATAAAGAAGTTGGAACATTGTTATAGAGTTCTCCTTTCTATTTTTATAGTTCAAAAAGAGATATAAAATAATTCCTTTGAGAATCTATATGCAATTTGTTCAATAAATTTCATGCAATGAGCATAAGGGTAACATACTATTTTCATTCTATAAGTTTAGGTGTTTGCTCTGCTTAGATTACCTTTTGTAAGGCTTTGCACTGTGAGTCTGAAAAGTTTTCTAAGATATATATTTTTTAAAGCCACTGTAGTGTTTCAGTTCTGCGAAATGATAAATATGTGGTTGGTCTACTTGCCTCTATTCAGTTTTCTCAAACAAACGTGAACTTCCAAGTTAGAAAATTATGTGAGAATTTTGTAAAAGGGTAGCTGAAAGGAAAATAATCAATTTGAATTTTTTTCCTTCGGTGCATGTTAATTGTATGAGCATAAATCCTATCAGATAACAGATGAATATTTTGGTACGAAGAGGAATTTTCTGCTTTAAAATATTTACATATTACTCTCCTATCTGAGTGTAAAACTGCAGTTGTATGTGAAACAAAAGAAGATAACACTTATGAGAAAGTTGTTGTTGCATTTACTTTTGTGATAAATCTGAATATTGCTGAAAGTGAACTGTATACTTACTCCCCACCATGAACTGTTTGTTCATGCCGTGGCATGATCTGCTTACCTATCTTTGGAAACAAGACTAAAAAAAAGAGGAGATATAATGTATGTTATCAATCTTTGAAGAGCACTTTATTTAATTTAGTCATGATGGCTTTGTGTTTTAGTTTAAAAATAAACAAAACAAAAATAAATAAAATGAAAACGAACAAGGGGTATACGCAGGGCTAAAAACTAGTAAGACCGCTCAAGCTATACAACCAAGAACATAGGTTTTCTTATCCTCACCTGTGTGCCATTATTTGGACATTTCCTCATGGCTATAATAGCTAGGTCATCCAGTAATCCATTTTGTTTCAAATAAAAGTATGATAGACAATATGGTTTCGATAGACCCACTAATGTTATGTATTCACTGACCTAAAATTTCTAAATGAAAATCGACGCTTAAATCACTCTTTTCTGGATGTGAAATATATGAGATGTGGTTATAAGAAAACTGACATGTGGTGATTCCACCAATGAGCTACTATATAGATAACATCCGTACTTGATACGTTGCATATATCTCTTTCTTTTTATGTTCACTTGGCTTAGTAGACAACTCTCTACCTCACCCAATGGTCATCACATTGCAGACAACGTTATAAAGTTGTCACTATCATTATAATGTCCATCTCAAAAACTCCTTTACCATAAGATATAAATATATATCTGACTCACAGTAACTCTCTTTTCCAGATCATTTCGATCAAATACAACAAGTGTATTACAACTCTTTCATGTAAATTTTGGCCTAGTGTCAGATCTGCCTACACAATGAAATTTCCCAGCTGCCATGTCCATTACTTTTGTTGCTTATCTTGAAACATACATATGATATTTTGTTTTAGGGTATCTCGCATAAAATTTCTTCTTATCGGATGTGAACGGTATTTTCAATATCGTTTGGGGTTTTAAAACTTATTAAATTATTTCTGAGATATTTGGACTACTAGTTGGTGCTCGATTTAATTTGGAATTTTTCCTTTTGCTGCGTTACTCATATTATCATTTTAATAAAAAAAAAATTTAATCATCATTCACACCTTAATATTAATATCATACACGTTGAATGAGGCATATCACAGATTCAAAGCCTTGGAAAAATAACTAAAGTTATGAGTGTGACGTGGAATAAAACATAACCACCAAGTAAGACTTCACGTTGACTCCATATGAGAAACCACTTTATCATTTTAAAGAAAGTCATCAAGATAATCCCTAAGTTAAGAAAAAAAAGAAAGAAATGAAATACATTCCCATATGGCTTAAAAGAAAGAGATTCTTCTCAAACTGAATTAAGTTAGTATTAGTGGGCTTTCTTTAAATTATCCCTTTACTTTATTTTAATTATTTCCTTGTAAGAAGAGAAGGGGAATTGTGAATTTCGGCATCGATTTTAATTCTTTAGCTTTAGTATTACTATGAAGTGTACCTAGTAAAATAAACTTAAAAAAAATATATATGTGTTAATAATAGTTTTTGTTTTATTATCATGATGGGCATAAATATACAAATTTAATGTTTTAATAATATTCCCTAAATAAAAGAGAAGGGCATGAAAATAATCTAATAGTCTTAAATAATAATATGTGTAAGGAAAAGGGGCCCACGCAATAGTAGGGAGCTTTTAAGAAAAATATAATTTTCCTCTATGTATTAACCTCCTCCCTCCCTCATTTAAAAGAAATTAATAATAGGTAATATGGGGAGGAATTTAATGTATATCTATTTGTATAAGTTATTCCTCATTCTTATAATTATTAAGTTTATTTCTTTAAGTATATAATTAATATATATATTTAGGAATTGCTTATCTATATTTATTTATTTAAGGAAAAGTAAATAATTCAATACGTAATAAATAAATAAATAAATATTAAAATTTTAAAAGTAGAATAAATTAAAAAATAAAATTAAATAAAAATTATGCATTTGAAATTCAAAATTTGATGTTAATGTAAATTTTATAAATCTTGTATTTGTCAATTTTGTATTTGGGTGTGATGGTCTCTTCCTTCACCCACTCGTTTAAATACTCTCTCTCCACCCTCGGGCTTCATGCCAATGATGTTATTCTTGGACCACATCATTCGGTCATTCAGTGCATGTAGCTAGTTAACAAGTGCAACACATTATAGCATTTAATAGGTGGATAATGTCTTCTTTTAAAAAAAAATTGTTAGTAGTGTTTTTGCTCTAGTGTAAATTATGTGCACTACATGAATCTCCTCAAAATTTTCAACACTAGATGCCTCAATGTGAAAATCTGTTGAAACGATAGTGTGAGAAAAATGTGAGAAGGTATAGACTCAAGATTAATGATAAGACTCCCCAACTGCAACTATATCTCTATGATGCAAATCCCATATTATGAAAAAATCTAGTGTGAACTCAACACTCTTTCCTGCTCTGGACCATGTGTGATCTGATAGATAGAAAGGATATTATTTGACAATGAAGGCACATAAAGAACATCATTGAATGCTCCATCATCCATGTCAATGGATCCATTCCCACAAACACACATATATGTGTTGTTGGTCATTAGGACATGTGTGGTGATGAAAAAATCTCAAATAAAGAGAGCATACTCGCTGATGAAGCCATGTGATGTGAGGCTCTTGAATCAAGTTTCCACCTAACTCATAATCTACAATTGCAACAAGTTCTTTTCCCTTAAGTCAAAAAAATTTTGATGATGAAGAAGACGATGAACCCTTTAATGGTGAAGACTCATTGATTTGAGCCTTCTTCAGAAGATGTTTCAACTCATCAATATATTTTCAATAATATTGATGTTCATCATGCCCTGATTTCTTATAATATGCACATGTATAGGGGTAAAAGTATAGACCTGTGTCACCCTTTGGGCTAAGTGTATGCATTCTATTAGATGTATTTTGAATAGAAGGGATTTAGTCAAGTAGGTTTCAACTAAACCCATGTGGCGACAACATGGTGCCTACGTGGCTTCAACTTTTCGGCCGAGGGGGTTTTGATAGAAACACACTTGTCTGAATACCTTCCAGCTGAATGAGATGAATATTAAAAAAAAAGGCAAAGCGCAGGCATTTTGCATGTTCGTCTGAAGATATTGCGCTCGGAAGTAGCTCAATCGAAGATGTGGTCTACAAAAGTGACTTTCAAGCCAAGTTCCCTCATTCAATTTCTTGCATTTAATTTTAGAAGTGCTTTTTTTATCTATTGATTAATTAGTTTCAAGTTATAAGTGTGTTTTTTATTGGATTCCATATGCAACTACTAGTAGTTAGGAATTTTTTTTTGAAGTTTTTTGTTTATTGTAGTGTTTTTAGCAATATATTGCTATGTCCAGGCCATTTTATATTGCTCGGCCCTGGCCATATTTGATAAGGCCATTTTTTTCACTCATATAAGGGTTTGAGTTTCAAAATTATTGTGTTTTTCTACCCTTTAAGGGTTTAATTTTAGAAAAAAAGAAAAGAAAAAGTGTCTAATCTACAGTTTCTGCATAAGTAATCGAATAATTGTGACATGGAAGTTTGTATATGAATTTTATTATAGGGTTATCAATCTATGACAAAGAGTTTTTGGCTTAGTTATGAACTGATAAACAATCATTTTTGGGTTAGTTATGAACTGATAAACAACCGCTTATCTACAATTTTCAGGATAAGGGTTATTAAATTTGTTGTTTAATAAAAAACAAAGATAATATTGTCAACCATATATTCCATCAAAATTAACTCTATAAAGAGAATTAACTATGAATTTTTGACCCTTTTTAGAGCCTTAGATAAAAGAAAAACATAATTAACAGGATAGAATAGTTCACACACTCTGAACTTGG
Organism: Sequoia sempervirens; assembly: GCA_007258455.2. Lineage (NCBI taxonomy): Eukaryota > Viridiplantae > Streptophyta > Pinopsida > Cupressales > Cupressaceae > Sequoia > Sequoia sempervirens. The sequence goes on along the minus strand of VDFB02193867.1, from coordinate 724,363,459 downwards.
CGAAAGAAGCAATGCAATAGTTAGATATCTTTGCTAAAATGATATGGCCTGCTATTAGTGAAGAGAAGACATTATTATTATTTTGACCAAGATGCTATTTGAAATTTGGCTAAATCCTCACTGAAGATCATCAAACCAGGCTAGATTATTAGACATCTTAGTAGCGCCTTTTGTGTTGGTGTTTTCCCAATTGACCGATGTAGGGTGTTGTATGATTTTGATAAGGAAATAAGTAATATACATTGAATTTTCTTTTAACTCGGTATCGAGGTTTACTTTTTCAATAGGCCTGATATTTGGAGTCAAATAAAAGTTGTATATTAGGCTTTAGTATAAACCAAGTTTATCTTTCAATGGTGCAACTTTTTGATAATCAATTGAACTATTAGCTTTTGTGTGACTGTGATCTTTGGCCTTTGAATTTGCATTTCTCACCACAGATTGTGCATAATATTTGTTGTGAGGTGGTTTACCATTGGAATATTGTGCATAAGATGTCTTTTTCAGGGAAAATTCATTCTACACTAACGCCTGATGACTCTCCTTTATCCTTGTTAAACTCTTCTTCTTCGTCAGTTTGTTGACTTAGTGACAAAAACATCCAACTTAGGCCTCCCTTGTTGGAGATAGTTGTAGCTCCTAATCTTGATATGCCATGTTCATTCTTCGAGCTTTCTAGTTCTCTATTAGAATATTATACTTTTTTGCTTTGTTAATTTGGATGATATCTATGATGGAGAAGAAATAGTCTTTGGGTCCTTGACTATATCAACTACTCTATTTTTATAATCTTTAGGAAACCCCCCCACTCGTTGCACCTCCTTTTTTCAATGGGTGAAGGCCTCAATTTCTCTCCAATGTTTGGTATCCTTATTAACTCCATTAATGTGTTATGTAGTCTTATCCTATTCAACCAAGAATGGAAAGTTTTTTATATGAATGATTTGAATTAACTTAATAATTTAGATAATATATTGAGGAATTTAATATATTATAAGTTACATTAATTGAATGAATTCAAATACAATAAAATGAATTCATAGTAAAATACAAAATGGAAAGATTTTGTAGAAAATATGTATTTTCTATATTTTGTTTACATCTTTCAAATTCAATTATTATTTAGTTTTACAATGTAAGAAATAGAAAACTTACTAAACTAGTAAATTAGGATTCTTAGCGAGAATTAAAGAGTTTTCCACAATTAATAGTGACTTCTTTTTGTCTTGGAAGTTGAGATGGACATGGAAATAAAGATAGTCTTATTAGAAAATTGGAAAAGTTTTTTGGAGTTACTTAATTTTGGCAACCCCTACTTGTTAGGGTAACAACTTCTAGCTTGTTATTCAAAATTTGAAAGATGGATCAAAATAACATAAGCAAGGTCAAACAAATACATTGCCAAATTTATCTTTGAACAATACATCTTTACTAGGAGCTGTAGAACTTTACTAGAAGCTACAAAAATTTTTGCACCTATACTTTCACAATATTTTTAGAATTTTATCAAGTGCCAAATTACCCTTTACATCTGACATTTGGACAGTCTAACCTTAATCTTTATAATGAATATATTCTTTAGGTGTTGAATCTAATTTGGAGGCCAAAGAGGCTACTTCACTTACACTAACTGCATTTGTTTTGATATGTTTGTGATTCATTTTCTTTTGTTCCTTTGGCCTCCCATTGGAGAATTCTAGAAAGCTTGTCAAAAACTCTTTCTATAGATGTTCCCAATCATCCTCCATCCCTTCATCTTCTTGTGCCTTTTCCTGCACTTTATGATTTTCAATTTTCCTTTTGTCACTTTAAAATGCAAAAGCCAGAAAAGAGCACTCCTTATCAATAACATAGAGTGGCCTAGTGTAGATTAACACTGGATTATTTGAAAGCATGTATGTATCATGAAATGAGCACAATGAATCACCTCTTTTCAATAAATCTAAGCCTGGAGAAGCTGTAAAAGATAAATTATATATTTAGTGAGTTATTCCAACACCTAAGAAACTACATTAAAACAATTTTCTAGTCAAAAAAATTTAAACAAGATGCCAATTGTGATTCTCCAAAACATAAGAGATATTGTGATTCATCACATTCTTAAATAGCCCACAAAACAAAACTTTAGCACAATGAGAATGATTTGAAAGAGCACAACTACAACCATTTTCAAATAGAGAGAAATACATTGTTTAGGTGCCAATTGCAAGCAAAAGGAATAAAGGATCAAAAACATCAAAGATATCAAAAATAAAATTTACTTTTGAATAAAGAAAAGATAGCCCCATCATGCGAATCCTTCATTTCCCTAGTAAATTCAAGATACAATATTTTGTCAGGATGTCAATTCCCAATATTGCCTATTCAATTGTAGCTTTTAAAGTAAACCATCTATCTTGATGTGCTTTCAGTCACACCTACCAAACTTCAGTCAACTGAAAATGTTGTCTTATTTCTCCAAAAAAATTACTTTCTTACTTCTTATAAGACACTCCATAAATTATATGTGAACCAAAACTTTAATTTTTATTGTCCATTCATTTCATCCTAATTAATTATAGACAATAAGATAAAATTATAGACGATAAGAAAATTAATGTTTTATATTTTTATAGACAATAAGATAAAATTATAGACAGTAATAAAATTAATGTTTAATATTTGATATTCATTTCATAGTAGGGTTGAGATGAGCGTACTCTTCTACAAAAGATTAGAATATATAGAGTAGCTTAAGAAATAACCAAGAAATATGGCATGGTGAATAAGAGGGCATTAGTTGGTCCAAACCTTTTGGTTTAAATCCAAAACATTTGGAACTAGTAGTAGTAATAGCAAGAAATGTTTTTTTCAAAACGTTTGGACCAACTAATGCTCTCTTGTTGACTATATCAATAAAAGTATAAAGATACAATATGAACCAATTTCATATTTTTAAAAAATAGAAGAATCAATGAGATATTAGATTTAAAAATGAAATCCTTTTTGTACTCAACTTAAATTGGATATAACCTATGCTACTCAAAATCTATGATAGGCTTAGATTAAGCAAAAGAGTTAGTAAACATTGATGAAAAATGAAAGCTCACTAACACCAACCCTTGTTGCAAAAATTGAAGTCAGTTATAGTAGAAATTTTGGTGTTTGAAACAATTTAACTAATTTCATTTATAATCCATTCATATAACTCAAATTACTAAGGGTTATAATAAAAAAATTGTTGTGTGCAATGTATTTTAGGATATGACTTACAACTAAATATAATTTCATTTAAATGCATGATTTTATGAATCAGTATATCTTAAAATACATATCACAAAATACATAAAATTTCTACTATAACTAGTTTCACTTATTTATTCACATAACTCCAATTAATACCCTTCCAAGATTATTTCAACAAAGTCTAATCATTTATTGTATTCAATGTATATCATCATCGAAAAAGGCCAATTATTGCTCTTCAAAATTATTTTAATAAACTGTTATTTAATATTCTTTTGTATTTGATTGACCATTTATTATGAAAAATTTGGATTCAAAATGTAAATTTGTAAACTCACTCTTTGATCTATGAGCCTTCAAACGTAGTCAATTCACTTGAACATGCAAAATGCCAATCAAACACAAAAGAATATTGAATAACAATTTATTGAAATAATTTGGAAGGGTAATAATTGGCCTTTTTGGATGCCTCACACTAAGAGAATGTATAATAGGTCATGCTTGGTGGTGGTGTACATTTAATACAATAATTGATCAATCAAATACTTTAATGAAATAATCTTGGAAGGGTAGTAGTTGGAGTTTATGTGAATGGATAAATGAAACTAGTTCTATAGTAGAAATTTTTGAGCCTACAATGTATTTTATGATATGACTTACAACTAGATATAATTTCATTAAAATGCATGATTTGATGAATATATTTAAGTGGTGCATTTAAATGAAATTATAGTCACTCTTACATTAAGTTGTAAGCCATATCTTAAAATACAAATATCCTAAATATTTACATTGTGATATGGACAAAAAATTCTACTATAACTAGTTTCACTTATCTATTCACATAACTCCAATTAATACACCCTTTCAAGATTATAATAAAGTATTTGATTGATCATTTATTATATTCAATTTATACAATCATTGAGAATGTTGAAAAGGGCCAATTATTACCCTTCCAAATTATTTTAATAAAATGTTATTTAATATTATTTTGTATTTGATTGATCATTTAATATATTGAATGTAGGAAAACTTGGGTTCAAAATGTATTTGTAGACTCACTCTTTGACATATCAGCCTTTGAACTAGTCAATTCATTGAACATGCAAAATGCCAATCAAATATAGAAGAATATTAACTAATAATTTATTGAAATAATTTGGAAGGGTTATAATGGCCTTTTTGGAAGCCTCACACTAAGTGAATGTTTAATAGGTCATGCTTGGTGATGGTGCACATTCAATACAATAATTGATCAATTATCAAATACTTTATTGAAATAATCTTGGAAGGGTAGTAGTTGGAGTTTATGTGAATGGATAAATGAAACTAGTTATAGTAGAAATTTTGGTGCCTACAATGTATTTTAGGATATGACTTACAACTAGATATAATTTCATTAAAATGAATTATTTTTTGAATATATTTAAGTGGTGCATTTAAATGAAATTATAGTCATACTCTTACATTAAGTTGTAAGCCATATCTTAAAATACATATATCCTAAATATTTACATTGTGCTATGCACAAAAATTTCTACTATAACTAGTTTCACTTATCTATTCACATAACTCCAATTAATACACCCTTTCAAGATTATAATAAAGTATTTGATTGATCATTTATTGTATTCAATGTATACAATCATTGAGAATGTCGAAAATGGCCAATTATTACCCTTCCAAATTATTTTAATAAAATGTTATTTAATATTATTTTGTATTTGATTGATCATTTAATGTATTGAATGTAGGAAAACTTGGGTTCAAAATGTATTTTTAGACTCACTCTTTGACATACCAGCCTTCAAACTAGTCAATTCATTGAACATGCAAAATGCCAATCAAATATAGAAGAATATTAAATAATAATTTATTGAAATAATTTGGAAGGGTTATAATGGAATTTTTTGATGCCTCACACTAAGTGAATGTTTAATAGGCCATGCTTGGAAATGGTGTACATTCAATACAATAATTAATCAATTATCAAATACTTTATTGAAATAATTTTGGAAGGGTAGTAATTGGAGTTTATGTGAATGGATAAGTGAAACTAGTTATACTAGAATTTTGGTTCCTAGCGCAATGTATTTTAGGATATGAATTACAACTTAATGTAAGAGTATGACTATAATTTCATTTAAATGCACACCACTTAAATATATTCATAAAATCATGCATTTAAATGAGATTATATCTAGTTGTAAGTCGTAGCCTAAAATACATTGTAGGCACCAAAATTTCTACTATATAACTAGTTTCACTTATCCTTTCACATAACTGAAATTACTACACTTAGTAATTGGCTCAGTTAAATGTGAATGGATAAGTGAAACTAATTATAGTAGAAATTTTGGTGCCTAGGACAATTGTATTTTAGGATATGAGTTACAACTTAATGTAAGAAAGTGAAACGCCCCGCCATGCAACCCTAAGGGAAGTTGCAATTTACTACTCAAAAAAACTATTTTTTTTTTGTTTAAGTACAATAACATGCAAGTTCACTACCCATTGCCAACAACCACTAAGGTTACAAGACTAAGTTTACTTAAAACCAAACAAGAAACATGAATAGAATCCACAACATTTAATTATTTATAATTTAAATACTCATACATATACATGATAAAATTACTTCAAAAGCATAAGAGATACCACATGTTTCCAATAACAATAATTTAACAATAAGATTACAACTCTCATTCCATGAATGAGGTAAATCTAATAAACATGATTACAAATTACATCTTCTACCTTGATACAAATGAGGGGTAATAAAATTACAATAATAACTAAAAAGAATAAAGCATGAAAATAAACTGGATCCCACGAGCTCTCCAATTGGAAATCTAATCCACACGAACAAGAAGACGACCCAATAGATTAAGGTGCATGTTCCACCCAGCCAAGTGGTACCCAAAGGGCCACCCCCCGTGCTAGGAGATAAAAACAAGGAGTCCTATACAAGACCATCAACCGCTAGACATAGGCTAACTCACACTGACACAACCAATCACATGAACCACATAACCATACAAATAACACAAGTACAACTCTAACATAATTGACATAAGTCACATTGCTTCCAGACATAAAACAAATCGAGTATGATAAAAAGACCATACACATAAAACCAAATGCCAACTATTGTCGTAGAAAGAGTGTCATCACACATCTCGTCATGGGATATCCTCTAGGAATCTTCATAGGCTCCGACCCCCACTATGATTTGTCCTGGTGGCCTCTACCAAATCCTGACACCCATACTCACTCATGCAGAATCAAATACCTCTTGTAAAGACAAGATAGATGACCTTGCCATTCTAGGCCTTCCCACTCATCCCAAGCCTATACGATCACTTGCGTCCATGAGTGAGGCTCCATTATCTTAATTAGTGTGAAATACTACCTAACTTCTAAGTACATTGATTTAGTTATCACTTGATTAAACCACCTCTGAAGGTTATCTAGGTTACCTCTTTGGGCTTTGGCCCCTAACAAAAGCCACTCTTCTACTTGACAACATACCAACCAAAACCAATCACCAAGGGAATCCCAAGTGCATACCAACAAGATAAAACCACTCCAACTCTAGGAGGAACACATAATGAAAACTCACTCCAAACATTGGAAACAACAAAAGTCAAACCCCCCTCCAAACACTGGAGGCAACAAAACACATACTCCACTCCTTCCAAAGGAGGCACAAATCACATAACCCACTCCTAATCCAAGGAGGCACAAACCACATAAACCACTCCTAATACAAAGGAGGCACAGACCATCCTCGTTCGTGAAAACTGGGTAAAACAACAAGATACAACTATACGCCCTACCCAAGGCAATACAATGGTTGACTAATATAATACAACAACCCCAAAAGTTAAACCCCTTCTGGAAGACTTAACAACCCTTCTAATCAACTTCCCCAAAGTGAAAATAGAAGAAGTGTACATTCAAGAAGGGCAATCAAACATGAATTAAATCTATATTTGGATTTCCTAAATCCACTTCCTTCATTATCATTGAATAATTTATTGCCTTAATAAAACTGACTTAATAACGTCTCTTTTAGACAAAAGATGAAATTTAAACCATATGTTCAATTCCTTAATTGCTTTTAAATAATAATAAAATAAAATAGTTACTTCTTCTATTTAGAACAAATCAATAATTCATTTCTTCTTTTCAAATAATAATAATAATAACCATTTCTTTCTTTTTTCAAGATAAATCATTTAAAAAAAAAAATTAATTCCTTTTTTCCCAACATCAAGAATGAGAGAGAGAGATCATGACAAAAGGACAACCGATAATTCAATAATCTACTTTAGGATTTCCTAAATCCAAGTAAGGAAATATCATATTGCATGTAATCAAATAAAATAATTAACATCATTTGCAACTACTCAAAAGTAATTAAAATTACAATTGCAATATTGAGGAATTTAAAAATAATAATTTAACTCCCTATTTCTCCAATTATCCATGATAATCAAAATCAACTTTTCAAGTAAAGTCATTTATTATAAAGTCAATTTTATTTCTCTCTATAGTTATAGAATAATCATTTAAAAATATATATATTTAAATATTAAAAAAAATTATTTAAATATATGCCTAAAACAAAAATATCATTTTATAAATTCTAACTAGATAAAAACAATTCTCTATTATTTAAAATACATACATAATATATATATATATATATATATATATATATACTTAAATAATAATAATAAATTATTAATTTAAATTATAATATTATATATTTATAATATATAAATATTATAATATATAATATATATATTATAAAATATATATAATATAAAATGATTTTAATAAATAATAATAATAATAAATGAAATTTAAAATTTCTTTTTAAAAAACAATGAAACCCTTGTTGGCCCCACAGGCCCCCAAAGGGGAGAAAGGACGCACCCAAGGCTACACCCAGCCTCCCCTATGGAGGTCGATGCTGCCTATGGCAGCACTTTCCCCATGGCTATGGGGAGCGTTGCCACAACAATGCCCCTCTAATGTAGAGCAGCTGTGTGCAACCTTGGGTTGTGCCCCCACACACATACCCATCATATAAAAAATAAATTTGTTTATATTTTATTTCAAAAAAAAAAAAAACCCTATTTTGCATAGAAATTTTCTGTGTAGCATTTTTTCTAAAAAATAAACTTTTCCAAAAAGTTAAAAATATGTTTATAACATATATTTGTATATATATATATTATATAGAATATATATATTTATATATATACAGACATATGTATAAATATATACCTAAACTCACATTAATAGACAAATTATGCAACTTCTCAACAAATTTTTTGCAATAAGACTAATTTATCAACACAATTTCTTGGTTTAAATTTCAAATTGATATGAACTATTTCAAATCCAAAATAGAGGTTTCCAAATTTTATTTTTATTTCTTTCATTTTCTAATGTTGAAATTGAATATTTTTGTTGCAAACTTTGTTTTTCAACAACAATCTAAATTATTTTCAAGATTTAAATAGGGTTTTCAAAATATTTCCAAGCAAGTTTTCAAATTGAAAATGCAATTTTCTAAAACAATAAGCAAGGAAAACCTGTGATCTGGAGCTTGAAGGTGAGTTTGAAGAAGATAGTTGAGCTTCCTTGCAAGAAGATTTTTGAAAGCTTTTTCCAAATCCTCACCCAAAATCCAAAATGCATCAACAAATCATGAAGAACTCTCTTTCCTTTTTTTCTCAAGGCCAAATTTTAAGAATGAAAAGCCTTCTCTATTTTTTTCCACAAATTTGGTCAAATACCTTAAAATATCCCATCCACCATAGTTATTGCAAATTTGGAGATATTTGGTTTTCTTTTTTAAAAATTAAAAACCCAAAATTTCTTTCAACATGACTTTATTTCATTATTTCATTTTTCTAAATTTCTATTTCAAAAGAATTTAAATACTTTTAAAACATTTTCATTTCTAAAAGAATTTCATACATTTAAAAATTTATTTTCACAAAAAGAATTTAAAACTTTTAATTTATTTTTTTCTTTTCAAAAAGAATCTAACACTTTTAATTCGAAAATGGATAGCTTAATTCATTTCAACACAATAAATTTAATTAATCAATAAAATAAATCTAATCCAATATTAGATCATTTTGTTAATTAATAAATTAAATAACATTTCTAGCATTATAACCAGATCAATTTAATAAATAACTTAAATACATAGAGCCATTTATTTACCTTTTCCAACTGCAATTAAATGAAATCAAGGAGAGAAGAACAAAAAAGAAGCAACTTAACCCAAAGACACACTATGACTAGGGTGATGACTTGGCACAGAAAACCTAGCTACTATCTCCCAATCGAATATTGTTGGCCAATGGACACGCTCAAACCTATGTAACCAGGTGGAGTCGGTGTCATGTACTTGTCAACCTGTAGACAAAGAGTACATCAAACATGAATATATATAACATAATACACACCATGAAGAGGAAATTGTCGAATTGTAGGGCACTCGCAAGTGAGTGATGCGATCTCATCCCCTTCACCAATACACTCATCATAGACTAACATTTCCTTCATAAATAAATGTCTCATGCAATAATATGTTACAATAACTAATCATCTTTACACCAATTAAATCATGTCAAATAAAACATCAGATAAGGTACATCACATCACACAAATAGACTATCACTCTATAATTAGTGATCAAATCATACACACATGATAAAGCATCTCAATAACCAAAAAGCACATCAAAGAAAACAAGGACACACTGTCTAGCCAGAAAGAAAAATAGAGGGGTATTACAGAAAGTACGACTATAATTTCATTTAAATGCACCGCCTAAATATATTTATAAAATCATGCATTTAAATGAAATTATAGAGTTGTTTAAGGGTATGTGCAGGATTATGATGGGACAAAAAGTGGCAATATGATGGGTATGTGGTTGATGACTTTTTCTACCCAAAATTTATGAAACAAAAAGGGTTTTTAAAGAAGATTTTCAGCTTTCAACCAATGGGTATGTGCAGGATCATTTTGGACCAAAAAGTGGCAATATGATGGGTATGTGGCTGATGAATTTTTTTTTACCCAAAATTGATTAAACGAAAAGGGTTTTTAAAGGATATTATCAGCTTTCCACCAATATAAATTATTCTTTACTTTGAATTTAATAAGTAATTATTATTTATTTTCTATTTGAATTAAGACAAAAGTCATAATTGATAGGTTGATTGAAAAATATCTATAACTTTCAAATGGTATCACATTTTTTGAATAAAAAACACGCGTCACATTCTATGATTCACATACTATAGGATTAGAAAAATAAAAATTGAATTTCATGAAATTTTGACCAAGTTAAGGTGGTTAGACATATGAGTTTTTATATTTTTAAAAGTTATAATAAAAAATTCATAATTAATTATTTACTTGGAAAAAATGACAAAAAATATGCATCACATCGAAACATGAGTCCTCTACTTATATCTAAAATATTATAAAACATCATTTTATTGTGGTTAGGGTGGTCGATAAACACCTACTTTTTTTCCCTGAAATTTAAGTACTCGCATTGAAATTTCAAAATTTCACCAAATATATATTTTTTTCTTTAAAAACCTAGTAATTTAGAAACTATATTCAATTTGCTACAGATTTTATTTTTACTTATTTTTGAAATAATATAGATAACTTATTCAAATTTTTACATCAAGTTGCCTAACTCTAATTTTTTAAATTTTTGCCACTTAACCCTTTTTCCATGATGATCTCATACACCAATATAAATTATGTTTTACTTTGAATTTAATACATAATTATTATTCATTTTCTATTCAAATTAAACTAAAGTCTTGATAGACTGATTGAAAATATCTATAGCTTTCAAATTGTATCACATTTTTGAATCCAAAACATGTGTCACATTCTATGCTTTTTACACACTATAGGATTAAAAGAAGAAAATTTGAATTTCATGAAGTTTTGACCAAGTTAAGGTGGTCATAAGTTTTTATATTTTTAAAAATTTGTAATAAAAATTCATAATTAATTATTTACTTAGAAACAAATTATAAAAAAATATACATCACATCAGGACATGAGTCATCTACTTATATATAAAATATTATAAAAAATATTATCATTTTATTGTGGTTATGGTGGTTAGGACACTTCTTATTTTTTCCCTGAAATTTAAGAACTACTCCATTGAAATTTCAAATTTTCACCAAATAGATTTAAAAAAAAAAAAAAAACCTAGTAGTTTAGAAACTACATTCAATTTGCTACAAATTCTATTCTTACATATTTTTGAAATAATATAGATAACTTATTCAAATTTTTACCTCATGTTGCCTAACTCTGATATTTCTTTTTTTTTTTGCCACTTAAGGGCCTATTTTTTCCATGATGATCCTGCACATATCCTTAAGTCATATCCTAAAATACATTTTAGGCACCAAAATTTCTACTATAACTAGTTTCACTTATCAATTTATATAACTCCAATTAATAGCCTTCCAAAATTATCTCAATAAAGTATTTGATTGATCATTTATTGTTATAATTTAATATTCTTTTGTATTTGATTGATCATTTATTGTATTGAATGTAAAGTGCCATCACCAAGAATGGTATTAGACATTCACTTAGTGAGGCATCCACAAAGGACTAGATGTGTGTAATGCCAAAAGGATAAACGCTTAAGACCTCAATCATAATAGAATATCCCCTTCTCTAATGTGAAGTAGAATTGCACCACACATAATTATAGTGTAGAATTGCTTATTGTTGATTGTAATTTATAAGTATCCTAAAATACAATATATATCTTTAAATAGAAGTTATAATGCATGATTATCTTTGTATCCCTACGTATATAGATGCATTATACTTAATCCTCATGTCTGTAATTCTTAAAGCATTCAAGATTTATTTGGTCAAACACAATTCAAACAATTCGAATTCGGCCAAATCCAATTTGGCTGAAACCATCCACATGGCAAGTGACATGGCAACAAAGTCACCATTTTATCAAATTTTTAGGAATTTTCAACTTCTATTGAATATTTCTTCAATCAATTTAAAAAATAAAATAAAATAAAAAAAACCTTTTGTAGAGCTCATATTGTTGAATCCAAATATATATATATTTTGATTAATTTTAATATTTAAATATTTGAAAATATTGCAAGGAGGTTTTTCAAAGTAAAAAAGAGGCTCAGTTGAAATTAAATAAAAAATAGTAAATCATCATAAAACAAATTGCAAAATATATGATGCCCTAGAGGAGAGAATCCTCTTCAAAAGGATATATTTTTTCTTTTGAAAATGAAAAAAAAAACAATAGTTGATGTCAACTGAAAACTATCAAAGTCGGGTTATTTTGACTTTAAAATGTTATTACGAGAAAAATATACATCAAAATTTTATTTTATTTTTCCATGCCCTAGACATTGAAGTTAGCTATCTAGGAAAAAAATCATTAGAAAATAATTTTTTTTTTTGTATGTTTCTTGACGTCAACTAAATGTCACTTTTTCTTGAAATTTTCAGCATAACAAAATCTACTTTTAAATTGATAAAAATATATCAATTTAAAAAAATAAATAAAATTAAAAATTACAGGAATAAACTTCAACAAAATTTCTACATTTTATTAGTTTACATTATTTTGAAATTTAAAACATAAATATCACTTTTATGTGGTTGAAGTTGAGAACTTTTTCTCATGTTGGCCGATTCCTTTATAAAGTGTGACATAGGTTTGTACTTTTACCCCTAGGATTCTCATTCTTAGATGATTCCCCTTTAGAGGGAGAGGATTTTGATTCCTTATGTGGATTGTTCTTTTTCTTCTTTTTATTCTTATCAATATTCCCTTATTCTTTTGGTACCTTAGACTCACCATCCAACTATGCTTGTGACTTGGAAGTCTTGATTATACCCATGTTCATTAACTTAGCTTACTATTGGATTAGGATATTTGTAAATTCTTCAAACTTAGAATGAACATATGATGCTCCCATAGAAATTTGATAGGTATGAAAGCCAAAAAGACACTAAATACTTAGGACCAAGCATGGATAAGACATTCAAAATTAATTGAAAATCCTCCTTATCAATGTTACAATCTTCTAGCTATGTTCTTAGTTGTTTCACCTTGGAGATGTAGTCTTGGATGTGGTCATAACTTTTAGGATCAAGATTTATCAAATCATTATCAATTTTATATCCCCTAATCTTTTTTGTTTTACCATACAATTTCTCAAAAGCCTCCCAAGCCTTTTTAGGTGTTTTGCATGATTCAACATGAAATTGTAAATTACATGAGACTACTTAAAATATGAATCCAAGTATTTTCTCATTATTAATTTCCCATCTTTTCAATTATTTATCATTAATAGGTTTATAAATGGTTTATTTTAGATGACCAACAAGACCCTTTCCCATGTGATAATTCCATTCTAATTTTCTCCATGTAGCATAATTATATGGAGTTAGGAGTTCAATATGAGATTTACCCATTATAAGAAAAAAAATACAAGCAAAAGAAAGCAATCAACCATTGCAAGATTACCCCCCTAAATTAATCAATCAAGACACCCCTAAGCAATATATGATTTGTGGCTTTATATTTAGTGTGATTACATATGACACTTGCCAATAACAATGAAGTTGACTTGATCTTAGCACATACAGATTGTCAAATTCAACCAAAAGATCAAAGTAAATTTTTTACAATATATGAGATCAATCTGAACACATCATTGGAAAGTAGACAAAAAGTTATGCACATTAAAAAAACTTAACGCAAAATTGTTATTGTAGGAGCCAAAACAGAGCCTCAGAAGTTTTGAAAATGAGAATGGCTCAGCAACACCTCTGATAATCTTTTTTTTTTTTGGAAAAATAAGGTACCAAAATAAAAAATAAGTTACACCATTACATAGAGAGTGAAATTCTACCCCCAATAAAAAAAAATCGTGCTAAAAAAGGAGGTCGGATGACTGAGTTATGGTTGTTTGAAGATTTCCCTTCAAAACCAAAATGCAAATAGAGAGAGGAATTCAATTGGATGCTAATGTGATGCTAACATTAGCAACACACCGAATTAAATTTGATGGCCAAATGGCTATCATAGGTTAGTGTGAGCCTGTGTAGTTGATGAGAATATGCTTGAGAATATTTTGGTATTGAAGGTTGGAAAAATACAGTAGATGCCTAATGAATATTACTCAGAAGGTAGAATCTTGGATGAATCTCCAACTTTGATGAAATATTTGCTTTTGGCGATTGGTGATGGAATATTTTTGACACTGTTAGAATATTCTTCATAATTTATTTGGTTGGTGTTTTTTGGTCAACGTGTGGGGTCATGAAACATTGTGGCTCACCTAAAACTTATCATGTGGTTCCCTCTACAGTGCCCATGGTACTAGGTGATACCCTCTAAATTGTAGATTATGTTTGTGTACCATAAAAATCCGCAAAGTTTTGATTTTTGATTTATTTATTTTTTAATTTTTCAGAAAAACTTTTAATAAAACCTGAATTAAAAAATATATTATTTTTCACCTCATATTTTTTTTGACTTGACCAATTTTTTTTGTCAACCTACAATTAATGATGGTAAAATTTGTACAGTTGAGAGGGAAATTTTTTCCTAATGGATCTAAGAAAATTTGTCCAATTTTTGCAATTTGACAGTTGATCTTGGGGTTTTTGGACCTCCTAGATGCAATGGAAGGGTCAGATTTGACCCAAAATCTCCAAAATTGCAACTACATCCTGGATCTAACAACCACACTTTAGCTTCAAACCCTCATAGATTTAGTCTCATATGTCCGATATAGATGAAACAAAAGGAAAAACTAAATTTCTCAAACCTTTTGATCTCATTGGTGAGCTTAGATTTGAATCAACAAGCTCTAGATTGAACTTGAAATATATATCCACTAAAAGAAAAACCTTAAATTTGGTATTTCTTTCAAGGTTTTTTGATTCTCCAAGTCATCATTCAATGCAAGAGAAGAGTATACTCAAATTTTCAAGATCTACCAAGATTTACAACCTAGATCTCTCAATAAAGACTAACAAGAAGCAATCCCACAAGATCTGATACCATGTAAGATTTAATATAGAATAACTCTACACCCTACAAAATTTTACTGAAGATTATAGCTACCCAAGGTCTAGGAACTTCAAGAGAGCACACGAGAGATCAATATACAATGCTCAAGATTGCAATGGAATTAATTATCCAATAAATCAATATGACAGTTGTTATGATACCACCTAGTTATATAGCCAATGTGAGACATATGATTACACATGATTATGACAAGTGTCTTAATCCTATGACATGTGACAAATTTTCACAACTCTTATGAGACATGTGTTAAAATTCAAAAGATAAGATAATATATCTAGTGACAACTAACATCTTCTAAAAAGATTCCCTCCTAGGACCTAATTAGGTGAAAAATAGGGTTCACCAAAATGAATCTACAAAGTGATGAACCACAATTTTTTCAAAGACCCTAAACACTACAATTATGTGTAAAATAAGATGAAAATAGCAATAAGAAATGCTACCTAACTATTATAGCAACTGTGGGGGAATTTTTTAAAGCATAGAAAGTTGTGTACTTGGTTAGAAAGTTGTTGTTTTTGAGCTATAGATGACTCATTCACCTTCAGTGGCGAATGGATCCTTTTAGGGTTTTGGAAAACTTATTTTAGGGTCATGTTCCTTGATGTCTGTACTCTCAAATTCCTTGTTATCAACTTCTAGAAGTGTGTATGTAATTCTATAGCTTTGATTCCTTGATTTTTCACTTTGAATGACAACTTTAGCAACTTTACAACTTTGGAAATTTTGCTCCAAACTTGCTCAACTTAATTTTCAACCTATAAATCTGCAATCGCACACTCAAGGGAAGAAAAACTTATTGTTTGTTATTGAATAGGGTTTTTCCTCAGTAAAACCCCTTGTAGGTAATCAAACCAAACGAAATGAAGGAATGAAGCATGAAATAATGCAAATGATGTCACCTTGGATGTTGTCTTGTGAAACAAATCTATAATCTAATATGTAGTGGCCATGAAGACTATAGATCTTGGATCCTCGAATGTGATTTGAACAATGGTTACAAGTAGATATTCAATGCTACATCCACTTCTTTAGCTCAATATACATGAATGAATTAAACCCTTGTCATGTTGATATGATCTTGAATTGTTGCAATAAACTCTTGAAATCTTCGTTGAAATGCCTTGTAAATTCCTTTGAACTACTCCATAATGCTCTTGTAAAATATTAGGATGTCTCATAAAAGTGCTAGGAGAAACAATGTGAATTAACTCCTTATTTATACTAAATTAGGAGATTAACCCTAAAATTCAAACAATTATGGACGACACCGGATTTGGAAAGAAAAATTATTAAATTCCCGCTAGAATAAAAATCAAAAAGGGAGGTCTCATTAAGGGAGGACCCATTCCCCACCTTGGGAAAATGGGTCCTGGCTCAGTTTAGCAAGACCTAACCCTAGGGGATTGAAAGAGGGCTAAAATCCTATTTTGGATCAACTAAAAAAGGGGGGTCCTATTAAGGGAGGACCTATTCACCATCTAGGGTGACTGGGTCTTGGCACCATTTTCTAGGACCAAACTTTCCCCAATGAAATATTTTTTTAATTAAATTATGAGTGTCAAGATAGATCTTTGGGAGGTGTCAAAATTAAGGCTTAAATTTGAATTAAAGGGGGGTTAATTACTCTAATTACCCACAATTAATTAATGACCACATAGATAAATGTGGAAGCATGCCTTACAACACTTTACAACACTTAAATAAGGTATAAATTTAAATACATTTTATTGAAGAGGGGCCCATTAGGCTTAATTAAGCAAATGCATCCTAGAAAAGTGTGAAAGTGTGTTACAACACTTTACAACACCCTTGCAAAGGATCAATTAAGGTATGTTTTAGTCAAATAAATGTCCTAGAATAGTGTGAATGTGTACAACACCATTCCAAGACATCATTAATTTAGTTTTAATGTCAATTATCAAACCAAGTAAGGAAAAAGGCCCTACTTTTTTCGTTACTACATTTTTCCCCGACTTTAGTGAGAGGATGACCCCATGTCAAACTCACACTAAAGTAGGCATCCAAGACACTTAAGTATGCAACAATAAAGAAGATACATGATCATACCCTATCAAAGGCCAAGGAAAAAAAGAAAAAAAAAAGGATCAAGCACAACTTTTTCAACCGAATGTGGAATGGGGTTGTTTGTCCATAACATACGCTACTCACTCTAGGGTAGTGGAATCTCAATCTATACAATAGGTGAGTTGTCCCAATGAAGTGGTTTTAGTGAGAAGGTCATATCAATGTGTTGGCTTCCCACCATATAATGAGAAAATCATGCTAGTGTATCGAATTCCCATCATACTAACCATACCAGATTTATCCTCCTAATAGCTTTAATAAGGCACCATATTGTAATGCTTTTGTTATGTAAAATTTTGTTAAAGGGGATTTTGCTTTGTTTGTGTAATAGTCTTCCTCTTAGGGAGCATTGTGCCTAATGTCTCCAAGAAAGGACAAGTCAAAAGTGTTAGATCACCACCCATGGGACACCTCATTCACATCATCCCATGTCATTAGATCGTACACTCTTAGGTGGCATCAAACCTAATGGCACCACCAAGAAGAGGACAAATCACAAGAAAAAGAAAAAATCATGTCATGAAATTTTTCCAAAAGATGTCATCGATGTATGTCCCCACTCTAAAGTGGTTTCTACACCATTACTATGAACAATTTTTTTAAAGTAGCCAATGTTTTTAGCCTAAGACATGATAGCTTTCCTCGAAAAACCCTATGCCAAGTCATATGTTTCCAAAATAAGTTGTGTCATGAAATAGGAAGGAAGGGTTGCCCCCACAAATACATAAGGGATCTATGGATTTGTGCTCAATATGTGTGTGCTACAATGTTGTCATAGAGCATGGATCTTTCATCATTCCCCAAATACTCATAGAACTCAAAAAATGACATCAAGAAAAGTGAAAACAAAGAACAATCCTTTCAAGTCAACATTGAAGAAACATGAATGTCTCAACACCTTGCTTCATCCCCAAAAGGAAAAAACAAGACAAATGAAAAAGATAAAGACAATGATTTTGGGTCAACATGGAAGAAACATGAATTTATCAATGTCTTGCATTATCCCCAAAAGGAAAACAAGGGAAAAATTAAAAAAATGATTACAACATAGAGAAGAATGAAGGTACATATAGAATAATGCACAAAAGAGAGAGGAACATAAAATGAAATGTCACAGGGGATCACATTACGTACATGTAATCACATAAAGAAAACATGAAAAAGTAAAAGACTAACTAAGGCATAAGTGTGTCAACCTAAAGTAGGTCATCTGCCTCCCAATCTTAGTTAGTATAAATAGAGGGTGGGAAACTAGCCAAAGGGACAACATCAAGTGTTGAACTAGGACATGTACCAAGTTCAACACTCATTTTAGGATATTTGTCATTTAAGGTCATGGAAGAAGACAACAATGTATTCAACTCATCATGCACTTGTTCATCAATCTTTGCAATGTCAATATCATCATCTAAGTTAATCACAACAGAAGGTTGAATAAAAATGTCCATGCAATGTTCTTGTTTATGTTCTGACGAGGGTTGAGAGTCATCATGCATTGCTTTGGGTAGGTTTAGATTTTGATTTTCTATGTTATGGTTGTTTTCTTGAGTTTATAACCTATGAGAAATAGCACGATGTCTATGTCTACACTCTCTAGCATTTCAAATTCATTTCAGTTTATTGTTAAATTATTTTTGTGTAAGAGTGGGTTTTCCAATCATAGGTTCCTTCTATTCCTTGGGAGGACTAGAAGAAAAAACAAGAGGTTGCTCAACCACTATCTCTTTGACATTTTAAACTTGTTTAACTCTAGGAGGGACAATGGGATTGTTTGTACATATTATCTCTTGGTATTTTGTGGGAAATTGTAGGAGTTTGTTCTATAGATTGTTGTATGTTTGGAAGTGTTTATGGTTCAATCATTGTTTCATCAAGGATGGTTATTTCAGTCATAGGTTGAGGCATATTTTGAAGGGATAGTTCTGCTATTTTCTTTTCTTTGAATTTTTGATATGATTTGAAAAAGAAATCTTCACGAGTCTTGATAGGTTCCATAGGCTTGGGCCAAAAGTAATCTAGTGAAAAATTCCCTTTTGATGAAGCAAGATTAAATCCGCTATGATGTATAGTGAAGATGTCATTGCCAAATGGAAAATTTAGACATTTATGTACAATTGAAGGGACAAAATTCATGGAGCGAAGCCATGGATAGCCTAGCTTCACACAAAATTGGTCCAATTATGGGATGATGGAGAATGAGACTATTAATGTTTTCAGTCCTACCTTTAAAGGAATATCTATCGAGCCTATCGTAGGGCAAGAAAATCTATTGTGTCTTGATCCATGATTTTAGGTTATCACACATTTCTTGATATAGCTCATGCACATATAAGAATTATTTTGTGATCACATTCTCTCCATAGACAAGATCAATCAATATCCCATTAGTGTTTTTATTATTGATTCAACTAGCTATGTAAAGAGGACCATCAAGTGGACATTTAAGTATGTCATTTTGTGAGAAAGCAATGTCAAGAGGTTGTCTAGTCAATCCCTTATGAGGTTTAGCTTTGATAAATGCTATCGTGTTACCCATGGGAGGTAATTGCATATCATCATCCATGTTGACATTGTTTTAGATTTTAATAGGAGGATTAACTGTGGTATGTATATTGTTATTGCCTTGTTTGTTCAAGTACTCTTGAAGGAAGCAACTAAGCCTATAGATGATTTGTGTTTCATTTCAAGTTTTAATCACTTTTCTTAGATTTTGTATAATGGGAACCAAGCTAATTCTATGCATTCACTAAGGATATGGACTTGTATGTTTTCTAATTGTTCATCTAGTTTGTCAATAACATCATGCACATTGATTATAGGAGGTGAAGTCATGGGAAATGAAATATGAAAACTATAAGTTATGGAGGGTTGATTTTGAACACTATTAGAAAGAGAGTTATGAAATCCAAGATCCACGACAAGTGAGATATAACAAGATGACATAAGCCTCGAACTACGTCTTATAATAATATTGTGAATACGACACCAAGTTGTAAAGCTCATGCAAGTTTTACAACCCCCGTATGCAAACCCTAGAATAGCAAAGGGGAAATGCAACAACCTAGAATGAAATGCAATTTTCAAAGTCTAAGCAATGTAATTTACTAATTACATAATGAAATAAGCTGAAAATGAAATGTTTTGATGCAATTTTAAACTTTTAACAATGCACTATAATGAAGCAATTTAAGCTGAATGCAATGAAATTGATGAAACAACAAATTAGGAAATTGAAACAACAAGGTAACATCACCAAACAGAAGCTAAAAGCTAAGATTTTAATGTCCTAAAAATGTAGACTAGTAGCTAATAGGTACTTATTCGCCTATAAGGGAAAATGGGTCCTGGTTAGATGTTTTTGAGATTCTTCTGTGGATTTCAAAGTGAATTTTGATGCTTTTTTAGTTGCTAGAAGGTTTAGATCAGATTCAATCGGGGACTCATTTTCCACTGGTCCTAGTTAGGTATTTTAAATTAATTTTTTAATTATTTGCAAGCTCTTAGTTATATCTTTCAGTTCTAGGTCTAAGACAGTGAGCTTCAGTTTCAAATTTTCTAGAAATTTAATGTAAAAATGCAATGAAAAGATGAAATGCAAAGCCTAATTTGAAATGCAATTTTTTGTTAGTTTTCAAATGAAATTGTATGATATCTAAATGAGATGAAAAATGATTGATTTGTTTTTATAATTTTTAGATTTAAGAAATGCTAAACAATGCAATTCAAAACCCTAAATGAGATGCAAGATTTCAATGCAAAATAAGAAACCCTAAATGAGATCTTAATTCAATGCAAATCTAAATGAAAATGAATGCAATATCTAAGATGTAATGAGATACTATAAATATCAAAAAAATGCAATGTTGAATATGTCAAGTTCACCATTAATGATTATTTGAAAAATAGGGTTTTCCAAAATGAATCAACAAAGTGATGAACCACTAATTTTTTTAAGACCTTGAATACTACAATTATGTGTAAAATAAGATGCAAATAAAATAAAAAATGCTACCTAACTATTATAACAACTATGGGGAAGTTTTTAGAGCATAAAAAGTTGTGTACTTGGTCAAAAAGTTGTTTTTGAGCTACAAAGGACTCATTCACCTTCAATGACAAATGAGTCCTTTTAAGGTTTCAAAAAATTGATTTCAATGTCATGTTCCTTGATTTATGCGCTCTCAAATTCCATGTTATCAATTTTTGGAAGTCTGTATGCAATTTTGTAGCTTTGATTCCTTTATTTTTCACATTGAATGACAACTTTAGCAACTTTGACAATTTTTCTTCAAACTTGCTCAACTTAATGTTCAACCTATAAGTTTGCAATCACAAACTCAAGGGTAGAAAAACTTATTGTTTGTTAGTGAATGGGGAGTTTTCCTCAATCAAACCCCTTGTAGGTAATCAAACCAAATGATGAAATGAAGTAATCAAGCGTGAAATAATGTAAATGATGTTACCTTGGATGTTGTCTTGTGAAACAAATCTATAATCTAACATGTAGTGGCCATGAGGAATGTAGATATTGGATTTTTGAATGTGATTTGATCAATGGTTGCAAGTAGATATTCAATGCTACATCCACTTCTTTATCTCAACATACATGAATGCATTAAACCCTTATCATGATGATATGATCTAATATTACATTGCAATAAACTCTTGAAATCTTCCTTGAAATGCCTTGTAAATTCCTTTGAAGTGCTCTATAATGCTCTTCTAAAATATTGGGATTTCTCATAAAAGTTCTAGGAGAAACAATGTGAATTAACCCCTTACTTATACTAAATTAGGAGATTAACCCTGAAATTCAAACAATTAAGGCCGATAGTAGATCTGGAAAGAAATATTATTAAATTCTTACTAGAATGAAATTCAAGAAGGGGGGTCTTATTAAAGTAGGACCCATTCAGCACCTTGGGCGAATGGGTCCTGGCTTAGTTTATCAAGACCTAACCCTAGGGGATTGAAAGAGGGTAGAAAACCCATTCCAGATCAGCTGAAAAAGTGGGATCCTTATAAGGGAGGACCTATTTTCCATCCATGGTGAATGGGTCTTGGCACCATTTTCAAAGACCAAACTTTTCCCAATTAAATATTTTTTTAATTAAATTATGAGTGTTGGGATAGATCTTCAAGAGGTGTCAAAATTAAGGCTTAA
Organism: Sequoia sempervirens; assembly: GCA_007258455.2. NCBI lineage: Eukaryota > Viridiplantae > Streptophyta > Pinopsida > Cupressales > Cupressaceae > Sequoia > Sequoia sempervirens. The sequence goes on along the minus strand of VDFB02193867.1, from coordinate 724,340,801 downwards.
ATTTGAACTAAAGGGGGTTAATTACTCCAATTACCCATAATTAATTAATGACCACCTAGATAAATGTGAAAGTTCCTTATAAGATTTTACAATACTTAAACAAGGTATAAATTTAAATATATTTATTAAAAAGGGGCCCATTAGGCTTAATTAAGCAAATACATCCTAGAAAAGTTTGAAAGTGTGTTACAATACTTTACAAAACCCTTGCAAAGGATCAATTAAGGCATTTTTTAGTCAAATAAAGTTCCTAGAATAGTGTGATTGTGTCCAGCACATTACATAACCACTCCAAGACATCATTAGTTCAGTTTTAATGCCAATTATCAAACCAATGAAGGAAAAAGGCTACTTTTCTGTTACTATAGGACCAAAGTAAAATTAACATGTAAATAAATCTCCTAATTCCCCTAGTAATGAATTAAATAGGTACAAGACTTTATTTACACCAACAATGGTATTCTACCATTCACTTATCCAAATAAATTCATTTTAGATCTGTCTTCCAACAAACCAAAATTGCTAGTTGTTGGGGCATGGAGATATGAAGTAGGGAGCAAACAATAATAGATATTAGAATAATGATAAATGGGGAAGCTTGAGAGTGTTTATGGTACCTTCATACTTATCATAAATGCTTTGGGTTTGGTGTCAATGCAATTCACAAGTTGCACAAAGATTGGAATGTGATAGGAGAAAGTAATTTCACCCAAGTACACATAAAATCTGAGCTGGAAACACCAAATATTGCCTACAAATTTAATTTTCTACCAAAATGACAAATTGGTAGGGGGTAGATTGGTCCTCTGCTAATTTTTTTATAAATATTTGGTACAATGTGCATAGTGACCAAAAAGTTGAAAAAATAAAAAAATTCCAAAATTGATAAAATGAAAGGTATTTTTCCGTTTCCTGAGCCTTATGAACGCAATGGCGCTATTTGTTTAGCTCTATGATGCTTTCCTTATATGGTTGTATGTGGGAATCACCTTGATGCAAGAATAATCATTCTCTCATGGCTCTAATACCATGTTAAGATTTCCATCCAAGATCATAATACAAAAAATCTTATGCTTCCATAAAAAAACACTTGCACACAATGAGCCTAATTCACATTATCAAAGATATTGATAAAAGAGTTGATTAAAACATATATTTATGACCTTGCATATATAGGCAAGGAAGAGGCAATCATGTGTATTGATAAGTGTCCCATGATGTGCCACAAATAAGTAGACAAGTGACCCATAGGTGTCAACCTTTGGATCACTTGCAATGTGCAAACCAACAACCTATTTGACCAAGTCATCAACCTTGGTGACAAGTGATGAATGGCTACAAAAGTGACCTTTGAGGTGAGATGGAAAGTCTTCCAACCTCAAAAAGTATGCACATGTGGTTTACCAAACAAATAGGTAACCTCTAGAGGCCTAAAAAGTTGCACATTCAGTTAGACAATATGTTGTCTAACCTCATCAACCTAAGTAGACTTAAGCTATGGTGAATATATAAAGTATTCAATCTAACAATATATGCTCATATGTTTGAAGAAAGAAAACAAAATTTAATCATAGAGAGAAAAATATACTTCTATTGGTCATATTAACAAATCAAAAGCTTATAAGTTGTATAATGTAACTAATAAGAAGTTACTTATGAATAGAGGTGTTAAATTAAAGGAAGAAGAAGCATGGGATGGAAGTATTGATAGATCAATCATAATTACAATAATACCTCAAAAGTAAGAAAAAATAGAAGAATAAATTGAGCAACCAAGTCCACAAGATATAATAGGTAATCCAACAAAAAGTATTCAAGGAGACAATGCAACAATGTTGTGAACACAAAATATTTTGTATGAGATGAACCATCATGTACCTATAGTGTCAAAAAAATTATCCCATTTTCTCACTTAATTTGGGTATAATTAATATTAAAATGAGCCTAATGTTGCCTTCATTTAGTGTTGTAATGTGTTTTACATATTCACATTAAGTTTGGGGCCATTTTAAACTAAATGGACTTAGTTGTGCCTTTTCTAGGGTGTTGTAAAGTGTACCTTTACACTTTCACACTAATCTAAGGTTTTATGAATTAATTGAGCTTAATTTTCCTTAATTGGCCCCTTTAATTCAAATCCAAGCCTAATTAATTGCATATTTTGAGGGATAAAGCCCAACATTCATAACTCATATTACACAACACTTAATTTTACAAAGTGTGTGTCCTAGGTTAGTGACCTAGGACCCATTTTCCACCTAGTGAATGGGTCCTCACTAGGTCCTAGGACCCTAATTTTACGTAACATTTAACATCCCTCGATGTGTGTCCCAGTTAAGTGTGCTAGGATCCATTGGCAATATGGCGAATGGATCCTCACTAAGACCTAGGACCCTCCCTTGGGATATGTTTTGGCAGTATTTTAATGATTTGAAATCCTAGATCTGATGTAAGCTTGTGTTATTTAAATTTTAGGATTTAATGATAAGATATGTATAAATACAAGGTTATTTCACTATGTTTTCACCTAAGACTTTCATGAGATCAAGCAATTTTCACAAGAGCATTATACAGTATTCAAGAGCATTCAAGAAGGCATTCAAAGGTAGATTTGTAGATGATTATTGCAGCAATTAAGAGTCATTTCATCATGTCAAAGGAACAATGCATTGTGCATGTTGTTGAGCTAATGTGAAGATCCAATTCAAGCATTGTTACATATCAAGTGTTGTGATCAAGACCTACATTCTTTGAGGCCACCTCATGCAAGATTGTTGATTTGTACTCCAAGGTTTCAATTGAGGATTTGTGAGTTGTGGCATTGTTTTTTCATTCATGTCTTTCCTTTCATGCATTGTTTTATTTCAGGGTTTAATTACCAAAACAAGATTTGACTAAGGCAAACCCCTATTCCTTAACAAAATAATATTTTTCTTCTCCTTTGATGTGTGATTGCAGGTTTTAGGTTTTATGTTTGATTTTTGATTCTCATTTGCACATTATAACCCTCATAATTAAATGAAATTATAAAGATAGGTTGCATCCATTCAAATGGTTAATCCATCTTGGATCAAACACCCTAGTTTTCTTTGTTTCAATACCTTATAAGTCATCCAAATATTAATTAAAAAGTAAGAGATGAATAAGATCTTACACTTGCTTCAATAAGATCAAGGTATAGTGGTAATAAAATAAAACATTTGAAGGATATTTATAATGAAGGATAAGAAAATTTAGATTTGCATTAAAAAATTTCTTTATTCTCTCAAGATCCTATATATTCTGAGGAACCAATCAAGGAAGAGAATTTCTTACAAGACTATAGATGAAGAGATGGACTCCAATTAAATAAATATGGGAGCTAATGAAATGACCTAAAGGTAAATATTGCATAGGTTTTCAATGGGTCTATAAGATCAAGTGCAATGTAGAAGGTGAAGTTGAAAAGTATAAATCAAGGTTAGTAACCAAAGGTTTATACAACAACATAGTGTTAAATGCAATGAAACATTTACATCAATTGCAAGACTTGATATAGTTAGAATATTCTTAGCCATAGTTGCATAAAACAATTGGAAAGTTTATCAAATGGATATGAAATCAATATTTTTGAATGGTACAACCACTAGGTTATGAAATGCATGGAAAAGAAGACAAGGTTTGCGGATTGAAGAAAGCTCTTTATTGTCTTAGACAAGCACCAAGAGCACATTATAGTGAAATTGACTTATACTTAATTAGCAATGGATTAAGCAGTAGTAGTGATCTTACATTATACACAAAGATCAACAAGAAGGGTCTAATTTTGATTATATGTAACTTATATGTTGATGATTTAATCCTTACTGAAAATTTGTGTGCAAATATATTCAAATCAGTTATGAAGAATTTGAAATGACACATTTAGGATTGATGAAATATTTTCTAGCTATTGAAGTTATTCAATCATAGAGCAGGATTTTTATTTGTCAATCTAAGTATGCCAAGGATGTGTTGAAGAGATTTAAGATGTTGAGTTGTAATGTAGTACAAACACCAATAATAACACAAACTAAACTCAACAAAGAAGACAAAGAGACTAATGTTGATCCAAAAAATCATCAAAAGAATTACTGGAACTTTGTTGTAGCTTAGTGTGAAAAAATAAGATATAGTGTATGGTGTTAGTTTAATTCAAAATTTGTGAAGTCGCCAAAAGAATCAAATTGATAAATGGGAAATAGAATATTGAGATATGTAACAAGATAAACAAGACATGGAATACTAGTTCCACAACTAATGATTTAATTGACAATAATGATAGTGATTTTGCAGATAGCATATATAATAATAGGTAGAGTACTTTATATAAATGTTTCAGTTCCGATCAGGTGGTCTCATTGCCTTAAAAGAAGCAACCTACAATGACAATTTCTATATCTGAAGCAAAGAAGTTGTAACATTCAAATGTGTTTGTAAGCATCTCTATCCATCATCAGTTCCAAGTGTAGACGTCTTGGTCAATCAACAACCACCGCCTCCATTCCCTGTTCCACATGGCAACACAATGATTGCATTCCAATTTCACACGTTAGGTGGCGCCACTCCACCATCTAACATTAAATATATGACTTTTTGTTATTATTTTCAAATTATTCCACTTCATCGTAAAAAGCACCCTGCATCAGCGACATAAAACACAAATTAACGAAAAATACAGTCAAGACGAGTATGCTGGACATATCTTCCATGACGTCGTCACAGTCAAAAGATCAATGCATATTTCATAACGTTGGCACTAGAAAACACCAGGTGATTTTTTAAATAAAAGAATTCTTTTGAGTGGGATTTATATTATATTTAATTCCCAATTGTCGTTTCAGTGCAATGATTTTAACAGCCTGCATGTTTCTCAGTGTTCGCCATGTTGCTCTCCAGTATTTGGAAGTTCCTTGAAAGCTCACATTTAAAAATCCAACTTTACTGAATAGCAGATTTAAAGTGACAGAAATAGATCAAATACAATTTCTTGAGAATTTGGTTCATTGGGTGCAGAATATTCGAGTTAATCAGCGTGCTACACGTGCCATAATTGTTCGCAACTTACAACAGAAACGCAATTAAAAATAGAAGGCACATGCTCTTTCAGCCAGAAATTTTGAAAAATGAAACGTGCATGACTGATAAGTTCGGTAATTTATTGTGGATGATGACCTGGTGCTGCACTCCCAACAAGATTCCAAATGGGCGTCTATCATGAACCATGAAACATGCTTTTCAATTTTCAAACTTTCCCATTTGACCGTCCACTTTCGTACATTTTCCGTGGTGTTGAGATTCTATAAATCATTCATGCAACACTTGGTTTTCCAGAGCTAGTGAAAACATTTCGGAACTGTGACGAATTTGATAAGAAAAACTTCTGTCTTATCTCAGTTCTCTTCTTTATATACAGCAAAGACTGTTTTATCAGGATCTGAAGATAATGAGCATGGAAAACAAGATTTTGCCCTCAAAATCCTCGGAGTTGAAGATACATGTTGTGGAAGAGACAGCTTTTAATTCACCCAAATTGTGCAGACCTGTGATTAGACGAGTTTCAGAAGTTTTTCAAAGGAGAAAAAGTAATGTATTATGTCTGTTTTGGAGAATTTGGCAAATTGGTTATGCTGATCCTAGAAGACTCGTCCATTCTCTCAAAGTTGGCCTTGCACTTTCTCTGGTATCCCTCTTTTACTTGGTGAAACCGCTTTTTGATGGTATTGGTGAGAATGCCATGTGGGCTGTTCTAACTGTGGTGGTGGTTTTCGAATTCACTGTGGGTATGTTCACTTGAACTACACTAAACCAGTCTTTTTTAGTAATTGGAATTATTAACAAAAAATTTATTTGTTTTTTCCTTCTATTATACTTGCTCTTAATGTTTATTGTAAAGATATATTATTGATGGCTTTACGAAGTAGAGAAATATTGTGCGTTCCCATAAGATTGGCTTGTTGCTGTTTCGTAGGTGCAACTTTAAGCAAAGGGCTGAATAGATGTTTTGCCACCATGGTGGCGGGATCTTTGGGACTCGGAGTAGGCTACCTAGCAAAATGGACAGGACAAAACGAAGGACGAATCGTACTCGTATTCTCCATTTTTGTTCTAGGTATAAGTTTGTCCTACATATTTATATTTATATGAGTGATTTGACAAGTGTAAATGAACGTATATATGTTTCGATGATGCAGGCACAGTTTCCACATTTTCAAGATTCATTCCACATATCAAGAAAAGATACGACTATGGGGTTGTGATCTTCATTCTCACCTTCAATCTGATTGCGGTTTCAAGTTACCGCGTTGAAGACCTCTTCCAAATGGCACATGAAAGGATAACTACTGTAATGATTGGATGTGCGCTGTGTTTCTTGATAAGTATACTTGTTTTCCCAATATGGGCGGGAGATGATCTGCAAAATTCTATTATAAGTAATCTCGAAGCACTTGCTGGATCCATCGAAGGTAAAAAGCACATGCCAATGACTGCATCGTTGTAAAACAGCTATCTACTTGAAATCTCACAACAAAAACTTTCAAATGGCTGCAGGATGTGTGGGAGAATTTTTCAAAGCCGCCGAGCTGGAAGATGAAGAGAAGGAATCGAATCGAGACTGTAATGGCTACAAATGTGTACTGAATTCAAGAACGACCCAAGAATCTTGGGTACTTATTGAGCTTACAATTTTTTATTTTTTATTTTTGTTATAACAAAATTTGTTGTTCTAGCATTAACATTAATTCTTCTACCTTGCAGGCGAATTTCGCAACATGGGAACCATCCCATGGAGAATTTTTCATCAAGTATCCTTGGAATGAGTTCGTAAAAGTTGGAGCTAAAATGCGCTATTGTGCTTATACTGTGGAGGCTTTGAATGGACTCATCAACTCTGAGATTCAGGTACAACCTCGAGCATGACTATTCGGTCATAACATTAATACTGTAAAATAAGATACAAATTTTAACTATATTTTTTTCCCTAGGCTCCGTCTTCTTTGAAAGAAAATTTTCAAAGCCCATGCACGGATATATGCAGACAGTGTGGCAACATTCTACGAGAACTTGGTAAAAGCATCAGAACCAAAACCAAGTCCACAGCTTGTGCTTCCATGATGCAGCGATTGACTGCCATGGTGGTCGATCTCCAAAATTCAGTGTGCTCACTGCCACAGTTTTTCATGGAAAATCAACGATTCCAATTTGCAGAGAACAAAATATTGGAACACTCGAGTAACTCTGACAAAATATGGGTAAAAGAGGAGATCGTTGATGGTCACAAACTTCATCAATATAGAGATGTCGAGGGAAGTGATCGTGGTATTGCCTTTGAGGAGGCTCTTCCTGTGGCCACCTTTGCTTTTCTTGTCATGGAAATTGCAGCAAGACTAGAGAGCGTCATTTTGGCCGTGGAAAATTTGGCCGAAAAAGCCAAGTTTACAAAGATGGAAATTAATGAACCTAAACCAACATTTACCTTAACTTTGGTAAAACAAGAAACAGACGTTCATGCTGCTACAACCTCGGCTTCAGTTGCAGAATCGTCGGTAGAAATTGACATAAATGAAGACCCGGATCAAAAAGTTTCATTAGCTAGAGAACATTGTATTACTTGTAGCTAGGTGGTATATAGTCCCTCTGTTATTGCTTATTTAAAAAATTATAAATCATATTTAATCACACTCCAGCGTATTTGTCATGTAGAGACATATCTTTGGATCTATTTTTGAAGATATTGAAATTTATTCAAGCTTTCTAATATTAAGAATTTGAATTATAGTCACACTAGGTAATTCATGATAGAGAAATGAATAAAACGTGAAACATAATATCTTCAAAAATTGAAGTGTCATATTATATCATTCAAAAAGGCATGTATGAATTAGGGGAGAAGACCGAGTTACCGCCACCCATTGAATAATCGCGAACTCCATACTCACTCCACCTCCCAAAAAAAATCCACTTTGATCCATTAAAAAACTTTATTTTAACAAATAAAAAATTACAACAATACCAATGGCTGCTCATAACACAATGAGTAACTCACCAATCATAATAGAGAACTAAACATGCTTTTGCATTTATAAAAAAAGTCAACTTGCATATAAAAAGGCTCATTTACAATTTAATTTAAAACATTTACTCTTACAAATACCCCCACTTGCAAATGTTTATCCTTCATTACATTTTATATTTACAACTACACATACACACTTAATGGTGCTTTACATGACATAATCACAATCTCCTCTTAATTCTATGGGATTTGAAATGCACAGTCTTCCACACACTCCTTGGCAGATACATGTACTTACTTCATTTCCTGTAGGTACATGCACAATTAAACATAGGTGTAAGGCTCCCCAAATAAACATCAAATCCAAATATAATGCATAATTCGGTCATATCATCTTTAAAAACTTACATAACTAGCAGCTTCAAATTCAAATGCTCAAACAAATTCAAATTTGAAACACAGCAACCAAATTGAATGCATCCAATTGTTAGATTCAAATTCCTAAATAAGAGGGGGAAAGCAGCCCGCGACATTCACATTTGCATCTTGTGAAGAATTATTCTTTGCAAAATTTAGAGCATCGGCAAGCATCCTCTGCACATTCCTCCAATATTCCAAGTCTCAGGTTGGTACTTTATACATTCTACTTATAGTTATTTTCATGAACTATGCATCTAACATTTATATTTATACAATGTCTTTTTAATTTGCATTATATGTAAATGAAAGGTCTTTCTTGGTGATGGGTTTTTCCTTAAGAACCCCATTTAAAAATTCAATAGTTTGTGTGTTCATTTTCTATTTTGTTATTTATATTTTTCATTTATTTCTGCATATGTGTATTTATATTTTTCTATTTTTGGCCATTTGTCATTCTTTTTAGGGCTTATATCAAGGTTTATATATATATATATATATATTTGTGCATATATACATGTGTATATATATGCATTTAATATATGTGTATATATGTGTTTAAAACATATACACATATATATATACAAATACATACATACAAGTACTTACATATAAATAGATATATACATGTATATATATATGTATAAACATACACAAACACACATATATAACTTTGTTTAAATATGTTTCGTTTGGCTGCCCAATACAACAGACTAGCATTTGTTTATATTTTTCTACTTTCCATTGCACATACAATAGTCCAGCATACATATATTTGTCATTTTACATTCTATGTCTCTTGTTCATTCAGCAAATCGATATATATGTGTGTATCATTTGCCTATCTTTTGAAAATAAAAACAATGGTACTAGTTTATCATTCAACAAATATATATATATATATATAACACAACTTAATGAATTTGTAAATGAATGTGTATAAAGATATATAACACAATTTATTGAATTTGGAAATGAATTTGTGCAATGTTATATGTATAACATTGTACACATTCATTTACAAATTCAATAAGCTGTGTGTTTGAATTTGTAAATGAATGTGTGCAATGTTTTATATATAACATTGTACACATTCATTTATAAATTATGTGCCTGTTGTCTCTTGTTCATTGAGTAGATCAATATATATGTCTGTATCCTTTACCTATCCTTTCAAAATGCAAACAATGGTACTGGTTAATCATTTTATTCTACATCTTTCATGACCCATGAAGGGTTTATTCGATGACTAAAAAATTATTACTGTTTGTTTATGAAATAAATCATTCCTGTAATGCCCAGCCACACAACCCTAGAGTAAGTTGCAATTCACTACTCAAACGCACCAATTTTTTGTTTGTTTAAATGCAGTTAACATGCATGTTGAGTACATATTGCAAACAACCTCTAAGGTTACGAGAAAAAGATTACTTTAAAACCCAAACACAAACATGAATTGAAACCAAACATTTAAATTACTTAAGGAAAAAAGATCACATACATTCCATACATGATAAATTACAACAAGGATAAGAAATATCAAATGGTTTCAATTAATAAAATTAACTATGAGATTACAACTCTCATTCCTCGAATGAGGTAAATCCAATAAGCATGATTACACATTACAACTTCCACCTCGATAGCAAATAAGGGGAAAAAGAATACAAGATCAACTGAAATGAATGAAACCAGAAGAGTAATTAGATCCAACGAGCTCTTTAACTAGAAATCTCGTCCACACGAACAAGAAGAAAACCCAACGAAGTAGGGTACATGCTCCACCCAACCAAGTGATACCCAAGGGCTCACCCCCTATGCTAGGAGATAGTAACAAGGATTTTCGGACAAGACCATCTACCTCTAGACATAGGCTAATACATAACTGAACTTAATCAAATACAAATACATCACTTAACACAATGGCTACAATGCTTCTAGGAACACTGAATCAAGACAATCACTATACAATAAAACCAACGGTACAACACCATACCGACTGTTGTCATAGGAGGAGTGTCATCGCAAAGGTTGCATTGGTTGTCCAAAGGCATTCTTCCTAGGTCCCGGCCCCCTCTAGGGTTATCCTAGTAACCTCTCATGAACCAGGCCCCACATGCACACCAGAGCATAATCGGTTATCTTTCGAGAAGACAAGATAACGATCTTGCCATTCCAGGCCTTCCTGACTCATCTCAAGTCTCGTACAAGCCCTTGAGCCAATGAGCGAGGCTAAATTATCTTATTAAAGTAAAAAGCTATTATATCCCTAATATAGGTTATTTAATTTTCATTTAATTAACTGACTCTCACATGAGTTATCTTGGAACCACTTTGTGCCCGACCCTCGTTGAAAGCCACTCCCCTATCGACAACACATAAATCAACATAAAAGTCAAGGGTACACAGTGCACTAAAACTTATCACCAAAACCAACACACCTAAATAGGTAACACATCACTACGGATGTCCAATACTGAAACCAAAACATGCACTACCAAGGAAAATACAAGATTGACTATCATATTACGACAACCCTCATAATCAACTATAAACCCCATTTGGAAGACTTACATAAACAAACAACTCCAAAAAGAATAAACTCAATCAAAGAGTTTCCCCTAGCCTCTGGAAACAAAATACACTACTACCAAAGTACACTCACAAATATACAATCATAACAATATTGCTCATACAATACCAACAGGAATTCACTTAAATCAACAATCATATAAATACACATTCTTTAAATAACTAAATGTGTATTTCGACATAACGATCTTTTCTTATAAAGCAGGTACCAAAGTACATAAATACATCATACACTTAATCTTTTAACTATACATATACATTCTAAACATTATAATTTTTCATGAACCTTATTTATTCCTTGCAATATAAAAAAAAACATCATTCCCTATTCACTATTTAAGGCAATAGAATATAAGAACTTTTAAATAGCATTCTACCCATTATAATAACCTCGTAATAAATAACCCTTTCTTTTATACCTTTAATATCATCAACTCTTGCTTCTAATTATAATCCATATAACTTAACTACGTACATAATCCTGACATTTAACAAATCCTTTACAAGAACGTCAAGATTCCATCAAATCAAACAAGTCGTTGTAAACATATTATCCATATTCATTTCAATTACAACCCTAACCTTTAACAAATATTTAACCTTTGCACTAACCTTAATTTCCAAAGTACAATAGCACTAATTCAAAAATCAAACTTGCATACACCTTCCAACTCAAACACAATTATACTAAATAATTTTCACATGTTTCATAATACTAAAATATTATTCTTTATTCAAACTTGATAAAAAAAAATATTATTTAAGGAATTCAAATTCCTAATAATTAAATTTAATATAAACGCTTTAGCTTTCAAATGAAATACAAATTACACCTAAATTGACCAATCTAAAACCAACGATATTAATTAACACAACACATACTGAACTCCTCTAGAAGCAATTTAGGTAATTCAATAAACTATCATAACGATTTTCTAAATCTAAGCAAAGCAATGGCATAATGTGAGTAATCTATTACATAACTAACACTATTTGTACATACTCAAAAGTCAATCAAATTTCATTGACAACTTAAGGAATATTAAAACCCATAAGTTTATTCCACTTCCTCAGGTTATTTCTAATGATCAAAATCAATCTTTTAAATAAATCATTTTAATATAAAAAAAAATTTCATCCATCATAATAAAATAATTTTTTATTTTTTTTTAATAATATATTTAAATATAACTATATATTAAATATATAATCATTTTTTAAATACATTTTTTTAAAAACATCCATTTAAATTCCAATTATTTAAAATATATAATATATAATATATATATATATATTTTTAATATTCACAAAAATAGAAACCCCTATTCTTGGGTGTTTTTCTAGAATACCCTAAATTCATGTATATATATGATATATATATAATGTTTCAATAATAGTCAAATAAAGAAAATTCTTTCTACAGAAAATACAATAAAAGAAAATCTTTAATCACAATTTCATGTGCACAAATTTCTGAAGATTTTCAACTTCAAAGAGAGATTTTTCAAGATCTTCTTTTGTTCCTTTTTATTTCTATTGTTTGATTCTTTCCTTGTTTTCTTTTCCATTTTATTTCTATTGTAAGAATCTACCTTTGTGTTCTCTTCTTCCATGATCTCAAATAGGTTTTTTAGATTTGTTTTCTAAACTTGCATTGAAATTGAAAAAAAATATTAAAACTTCAAAACAATAAAACTAGAATAAAACCTGCGATCATGAAATTTGAAGAACAAATTGATGTTGAGTTCCTCTACAATTTCCACTCCTCCACAATTTCTTCCCAAGATCTCCACCCTCAAACCAAGATTGAATCCCCCCAAGAATCAAACCCTATTTTCTTTTTGCAACCCAATTTTTTTTTCCAAATTGAAAACCATTTTCCATAAAATAAACCAAAATGAAAATATAATATTTTCCCCCAAAATTGAAGTTCAAATTCAAAATCAAATGCAAAAAAAATCTCACAAATATCTCCCCCAAATTTAGTCAACTCTTTCCAAAATATCCCATCCCCAAAGTTATTGCATTTTTGAAGATATTTTATTTCTAAATAATTTAAAACAAAATTCCAATTTCCAAATAGAATTTAATGCATTTAAAATTTCTTTTCAAACAAAAGAATTTAAAACTTTTAAAACTTTCTTTCCCAAAAATAATCTAACACTTTTAATTAAAAAATGAATAACTTAATCAATTCAACACAATTAATTTAATTAATTAATAAAATAAATCTAATCGAAGATTAGATTATTTTATTAATTAAATTAAACTAATTAATAAAATAAATAACATTCCTAGCTTTACAACCAAATATATTTAATCAACAGTTTAACAACACAAGCCATTTATTTACCTTATCACTTGAAATTAAATAAAAAAAACCAAAGTAAAATGAACATTAAAACAACTACACCCGACTACAATCCAACGACACACTATGACTAGGGTGACAACTTGGAATGGAAAACCTAGCTACTATCTCCCAATTGATTACTATTAGTCAATGGACACACTGAGACTTGTGAAACTAGGTGGAGTCGATGTCCTGTACCTGTAGTCCTACAAACAAGACGAGTGTCGAACATGCATATAACATTGTAGACACACCATGAAGAGGAAATCACAAAATCATAGGGTGCTCGCATGCGAGTGAGGTAATCATGTCCCCTTCACCAATACAATATTACTAATTGACGAATCTAACATCAATAATATAATCAAAAGCATAAGCATCATTAATTCAAATATCTGCTAAGTTAATCCAAAGCATGCCATAAGGATAAGAGCAGAATAAAATACCATCACATCAAAATATAACATTCTCACCACTTTTACAATAAGCAATGAAATAGTAACCAAGCACCAAAGTCAAAGTGCTAAGAGAAACAAAGCATAACATAGAAGAACACTGTTCGATCAAAGAGAAAAATGGAGGGGTGTTACATCCTCCCCCCCTAGGGTTAGGCTTACTCCTGGAAGCCTGCAAACACCCCTAGTACAACTCCATAAAATCACACAAAATAAATGGTTCCAAACTTGAACCACCCCATACCTCAACATAAAAACAACAACCCATGCTATAATCAACCCAACAAAGTACACTATCAAACCATACAAATCAACATAGTGAAGCAACCACCAACCAAATCTCCAAAACACAAAACCATGGATTAACATACAAAATACACACATGCACGAATACGTATCATCAGGAATCATCACAAGGCCACACATGGGTCCATCTGGACATCGAAAAAAAACATACTAATCCTTGATACAAGAATCCATGAACCAAAAGCCAAGTCCATCACAAATAATCCATACAATATATCATAATGCTACATGGAGTAGATTGACAATGCCATGATAACTCTCACATTCACATTCACTTTTATTAAGCAGTAAATCACCTTACTACACACATATGTTATCCACATTTATTTCCCACACATAGTGCAATAGCATTACAATGTTTACCCAAGAGAAGGTATGCAACACTTCAACCTACATTTACCATTTTTCATTTTGAATCTAGGTACAATAATTTAACATCTACATGATTTCTTAAGACTTAACAATAAATTTGGGGACTATAGGCCTCACCAACAAGATGCACCTATTATGCAATTATCATTAACATGCAATGGTTTCACTAATCCCTTTTCTTTACAATTTTACTTACTATAAAACAATTTTCTATTCATATTATACGTTTTCCATGATTATGAATGAAACTTGGGGACTTAGGTCCTTTACCAAAGGTTTGATCTAATAAAACAAACCTTCATGAATGAATTAGCATTTGCTCATAAGAGGCAAGCATACCATGGATTTCAATACACCACAAATTCAAAGCTAGGCATCTTTGTTAAACCAATGAGAAGAGGGAGAAGGAGAGAGAAGGATTTACAATTCTAACATAGGAACGAATGCAATCATGGTTTCGTCTTCACACAATCACTTTCACACAAATGTATCAATCATATGAGAGCACACACAAATCTCTATGGCTAACAACATGGTCATTCATTTTCTATTACCATATTTCCTAATTCCAATACAATATAACATGCAAAAATAACTCCAAAACCACATAGGGTCAATCAGGCAATCACTTGCAAAATAAGGGAAAGCACAAGAAGGTATGCATAAAAAAAAAAAATTGCATGGTGATGAAAAACCACAAGACTCCAGAAGAGAATACATACAAAAGGAACTTCTTGGCACCCTCAAGGTCAAACAGACCTCCCAAGAACATCAGCAAAGAAATCAAGCAAGGGTAATTTTAGGCAACACATGTCACCTGCAACCCATCAACAAACTAAGGTCCAACATGCTCACCCGAAACATAGGATATAGGGAAGTAATCAATCTCAACCTCAGGAGACTCTCAACCAGGGGAATCACTCCAATCCTGAAGGGTAAGGCAAGACCTAGGAGGTATCATTCCTCCACAACTCAAGACAAGGTTGGAAAACTCAACCCTCTAAAACACCATACTAAGGAACTCAAGGAAAGAGGTCCTATGACTATCTCACCCCACAAAAGAACTTGGAACACAGTCAACAAACACCCTACAACCACACTCAAGAACCACTTAAGGGTCACAAACTTTTACACAATGAAAGAGCCATGCATCAAGAAGGAGACCAATCAAAACACACTTCTTGGTAGGCTCGCAGCCTAACCAACCCTCACAAAAGAATTAATCAACAAGACATGCAAGGGGCGGAAACAACAACAAAACTGGTTGTCATCCACCACACACTACACAATTGTCCATAATGCATTCTTCCAGTAGGAAGCATATCGGTGCATTGCACACTACATCGAGGGTCCTATCCTTTCCACTGGTTATGCACCATTGGACCGACATGACTTAATGACAACTTTTGGGAAAACAAGAGAGATCAACCCAAAGGGAAAACATAAACTAAAAGGTAAAACATCTAGGTTAATGCAATGAGCTCATAGTGCCCAAAGTATAAACCTATGCAGCTTACAACTTAATGGGTTCATCATAATCCCATAGTACCCAGTGTTTAAACCTAGGCTCTGATACCATGTGTAATGCCCCGCCATGCAACCCTAGAGGAAGTTGCAATTCACTACTCAAATGCACCAATTTTTTTTTTTGTTTAAGTACAATTAACATGCATGTTGAGTACACATTGCCAACAACCTCTAAGGTTACGAGACAAAGATTACTTTAAAACCCAAACAACACAAACATGAATTGAAACCAAACATTTAAATTACTTAAGGAAAAAAGATCGCATACATTCCATACATGATAAATTACAACAAGGATAAGAAATACCAAATGATTTCAATTAATAAAATTAACTATGAGATTACAACTCTCATTCCCCAAATGAGGTAAATCCAATAAGCATGATTACACATTACAACTTCCACCTCGATAGCAAATGAGGGGTAAAAGAATACAAGATCAACTGGAATGAATGAAACCAGAAGAGTAACTGGATCCAACGAGCTCTCCAACTGGAAATCTCGTCCACACGAACAAGAAGAAAACCCAAAGGAGTAGGGTGCACATTCCACCCAACCAAGTGATACCTAAGGGCTCACCCCCCATGCTAGGAGATAGTAACAAGGATTTTCGGACAAGACCATCTACCTCTAGACACAGGCTAATACATAAATGAACTGAATCAAATACAAATACATCACTTAACATAATGGTTATAATGCTTCCAGGAACACTGAATCAAGACAATCACTATACAATAAAACCTATGGTACAACACCATACCGACTTCTATCATAGGAGGAGTTTCATTGCAAAGGTTGCATTGGTTGTCCAAAGGTGTTCTTCCTAGGTCCCGGACCCCCTCTAGGGTTATTCTAGTAACCTCTCACGAACTCGGCCCCACATGCACACCAGAACATAATTGGTTATCTTTTGAGAAGACAAGATAACGATCATGCCATTCCAGGCCTTCCCGACTCATCTCAAGTCTCATACAAACCCTTGAGCCAATAAGCGAGGCTAAATTATCTTGTTAAAGTAAAAAGCTACTCTATCCCTAATATAAGTTATTTAATTTTCACTTAACTATCTGACTCTCACACGAGTTATCCTGGAACCACTTTGTGCCCGACCCTCGTTGAAAGCCACTCCCCTATCGAAAACACATAACTCAACCTACATGTCAAGGGTACACAGTGCACTAAAACTTATCACCAAAACCAACACACCTCAACAGGTAACACATCACTACGGATGTCCAATACTGAAACCAAAACGTGCACTACCCAAGGAAAATACAAAGTTGACTATCATATTACGACAACCCTCATAATCAACTGTAAACCCCATCTGAATGACTTACATAAAAAACAACTCCAAAAAGAATAAACAACTCAATCAAAGAGTTTCCCCTAGCCTCTGGAAACAAAATCCACTACTACCAAAGTACACTCACAAATATACGATCATAACAATATTGCTCATATAATACCAACATGAATTCACTTAAATCAACAATCATATAAATACACATTCTTTGAATAACTAAATATGTATTTCAGGGTATGTGCAGGATCATCATGGAAAAAACAGGCCCTTAAGTGGCAAAAAATTTAGAAAAATTAGAGTTAGGCAACTTGACATAAAAATTTGAATAATTTATCTATATTATTTCAAAAATGTAAGAATAGAATTTGTAGAAAATTGAATTTAGTTTCTAAACTACTAGGTTTTTTTAAAAACAAAATCTATTTGGTGAAAATTTTAAATTTCAATTGATAGTACTTAAATTTGGGAACAAATAAGAAGTAGGTGTCTGGACCACCCTAACCACAATAAAATCATAATTTTTTTTTTTTAAGATTTTAGATATAAGTAGAGGACTCATGTCTCGATGTGATGCATATTTTTTGTAATTTTTTCCAAGTAAATAATTAATTATGATTTTTTTATTACAACTTTTAAAAAATATAAAAACTCGTACATCTAACCACCTTAACTTGGTCAAAACTTCATGAAATTCAATTCTTTCTTTTTTAATCGTCTAGTATACGAAGCATAGAATTTTACACATGTTTCAGATTCAAAAAATGTGATACTGTTTGAAAGCTATAGAGGTTTTTCAATCAGCTTATCAATTAGGACTTTAGTCGTAATTCAAATAGAAAATGAATAATAATAATTTATTAAATACAAAGTAAAGCATAATTTATACTAGTGGAAAACTGAGAATCTCCTTTAAAAAGCCTTTTCATTTCATTAATTTTGGGTAAAAAAAAAGTCGTCAGCCACATTCCCTACAAATACCCATCATATCGCCACTTTTTGGCCCATCATGATCCTACACATACCCTTCGACATAACGATATTTTCTCATAAAATAGGTACCAAAGTACATAAATACATCATACACTTAATCTTTTAACTATACATATACGTTCTAAACATTATAATTTTTCATGAACCTTATTTATTCCTTGCAATATAAAAAACAAACATCATTCCCTATTCACCATTTAAGGCAATAGAATATAAGAACTTTTAAATAACATTCTACCCATTATAATAACCTCATAATAAATAACCCTTTCCTTTACACCTTTAATATCATCAACTCTACTTCTAATTATAATCCATATAACTTAACTACGTACATAATCCTAACATTTAACAAATCCTTTACAAGAACGTCAAGATTGCATCAAATCAAACAAGTCGTTGTAAACATATTATCCATATTCATTTCAATTACAACCCTAACCTTTAAAAAATATTTAACCATTGCACTAACCTTAATTTCCAAAGTACAATAGCACTAATTCAAAAATCAAAACTTGCATACACCTTCCAACTCAAACAAAATTATACTAAATAATTTTCACGTGTTTCATAATACTAAAATATTATTCTTTATTCAAACTTGATAAAAATAAATATTATTTAAGGAATTCCAATTCCTAATAATTAAATTTAATATAAATGCTTTAGCTTTCAAATAAAATACAAATTACACCTAAATTGACCAATCTAAAACCAATGATATTAATTAACACAACACATACTGAACTCCTCTAGAAGCATTTTAGGTAATTCAGTAAACCATCGTTAGGATTTTCTAAATCCAAGCAAAGCAATGGCATAATGCAAGTAATCTATTAAATAACTAACACTACTTGCACATACTCAAAAGTCAATCAAATTTCATTGGCAACTTAAGGAATATTAAAACCCATAAGTTTATTCCATTTCCTCAGTTTATTCCTAATGATCAAAATCAATCTTTTAAATAAATCATTTTAATACAAAAACAATTTTCGTCCATCATAATAAAATAATCTTTATTTATTTATTTTTTTTAAATAATTATATTTAAATATAACTATATATTAAATATATAATCATTATTTAAATTTTTTTTTTTAAATCATCCATTTAAATTCCAATTATTTAAAATATATAATATATAATATATGTATTATATAATTATATAACATTTAATAACAAAATACATATTATATATAATATATGTATATATATTATATATATAATATTTAAATATTATATATATAATATATATATATATTATATTTACATAATATAATAAAAATAAATTAAATAAAGTTTAAATGGTCGCAACCCCTAAGGAGGAGGGGACGTAGCCAAGGCTGCAGCCAGCCTCCCCCTTGTGGGAGGCGGTGCTACCTGTGGCAATGCTTCCCCCATAGATTGTGGGGGGGCACTGCCACAACAGCGACCTCACATGGGGGTTGGGCTGGGGTAGCCATGGCTATCGACCCCCCCCCCACACATAGTTTTTATACATTTTTTTTTTTTAATATTCACAAAAATAGAAACCCCTGTTCTTGGGCGTTTTTCCAGAATACCCTAAATTCATGTATATATATGATATATATATATATATAATGTTTCAATAACAATCAAATAAAGAAAATTCTTTCTACAGAAAATACAATAGAAGAAAATCTTTAATCATGATTTCATGTGCACAAATTTCTAAAGATTTTCAACTTCAAACAGAGATTTTTCAAGATTTTTTTTTGTTCCTTTTGATTTCTATTGTTTGATTCTTTCCTCGTTTTCTTTTCCATTTCATTTATATTGTAAGAATCTATCTTTGTGTTCTCTTCTTCCATGATTTCAAAGAGGTTTTTCAGATTTGTTGTCTAAATATCTCCCCCATAGTTAACTCTTTCCAAAATATCCCATCCCCAAAGTTATTCCATTTTTGAAGATATTTTATTTCTAAATAATTTAAAACAAATTTCCAATTTCCAAATAGAATTTAATACATTTAAAATTTCTTTTTAATCAAAAGAATTTAAATTTTTGAAAACTTTCTTTCCCAAAAATAATCTAACACTTTTAATTCAAAAATGAATAACTTAATCAATTCAACACAATTAATTTAATTAATTAATAAAATAAATCTAATCCAAGATTAGATTATTTTAATAATTAAATTAAATTAATTAATAAAATAAATAGCATTCCTAGCTTTACAACCAAATATATTTAATCAACAGTTTAACACAAACCATTTATTTACCTTATCACTTGAAATTAAATAAAAAAAAAACAAAGTAAAATGAACATTAAAACAAATACACTCAACTACAATCCAATGACACACTATGACTAGGGTGATGACTTGGCACATAAAACCTAGCTACTATCTCCCAATCGATTACCATTAGTCAATGGACACACTCAGACCTATGAAACCAGGTGGAGTTGATGTCTTGTACCTACTGTCCTGCAAACAAGACGAGTGTCAAACATGCATATAACATAGTAGACACACTGTGAAGAGGAAATTGCAGAATCACATGGTGCTCGCATGCGAGTGAGGTAATCCTGTCCCCTTCACCAACACAATATTACTAACTGACGAATCTAACATCAATAATATAATAAAAAGTGTAATCATCATTAATTTAAATATATGCTAAGCTAATCCAAAGCATGCCATAGGGATAATAGTAGAATAAAATACCATCACATCAAAATATAACATTCTCACCACTTTTACAATAAGCAATCAAATAGTAACCAAGCACCAAAGTCAAAGTGCTAACAGAAACAAAGCATAACATAGAAGAACATTGTTCGATCAAAGAGAAAAATGGAGGGGTGTTACAATTCCTCTTACACTCCTTTTCACCATGTGTTGTTTGATTTTGTCGGGTCATGGTGCTGGTGTTTTACACATGGGTTCTTTTGGGGTTAAATGATTTCCTCTCCCTATTTTACCGCACACTCACGGCCTAGTAAAGTCCATTGTATCATGATTTTGTTTGTAGAAATGATCAAGGAATTTAGTGGGTTTGACCACATGTCTATAAAAAATGTTTTTTTGGGTCTACATCGACCTTTCTATAAAAAAACATGTGAATATGGGCATAAATCGATAAGCCCATTTATTATATGCCATTTTTTGTGAAAACCCTTGCTTGGTTTTTTCCAAATTTGTGTGCTTAAGAAATTAATCTCATGAAACCCTTGCATGGAATATTCGACATCTATCTAAAAATGCACTTCTGTATTCTTGTGAGTGAGGAATTATTATTATGAAACCCTTGGTTACTTTTTTGTGCATATTTCTAAAAACCCAAGTCTATAATTGATCTACCTCTGTTAAAATTAATATCCTATCGCTATTGAATACAACATAGCTTCTTTCATTTTCTATATAATGTGCTTTGAACATTGACATATATACATACATATATCTATGTATATATGTATGTATGTATGTATGTATGTATGTATGTATGTATGTATGTATGTATAGATATATGCATACATGTAACTATGTAATTATATGTATACATAGATACATGTATACATATATTTATACAAATACATATAAATACATCTATATGTATGTATATATATATGTAAACCCAAATTAAATGATGGAAAAAAATTGGATACCCAAAAAGAAACATTAATCATATGCATTAATCAGACCCCAAATGAAGTCTAATTGGGGTGTAATGTGTTTTTTGTTTGGTGCTAATGTTAGGACATTAATATGTAGGAGTTATTTTTAATGAGCACCAAAATGACTTTATAAGGTGCTAACGTGAATTAGACCCATTGACTTTTGAGCAGATTTGAATAATAAAATAGATCTAATTGCATGTTAATAGTGACAAAATTAGCATTGTTGTAATGCCCCGCCACGCAACCCTAGAGGAAGTTGCAAATAACTACTCAAACATACTATTTTTTTTGTTCAAGTACAATTAACATGCAAGTTAACTACCCATTGCCAACAACCCCTAAGTTTACGAGACTGAGTTTACTTAAAACCCAAACAAGAAACATGAATTGAAACCATAACATTTAATTACTTAATAAATTAAATACACATACATTCCATACATGATAAATTACATCAAAGCATAAGAGATACCACATATTTTCAATAACGATAATTTAACAATAAGATTACAACTCTCATTCCCAAAATGACGTAAATATAATAAGCATGATTACACATTACATATTCCACCTCGATAACAAATGAGGGGTAATAAATTACAATATCATTTGAAAAGAATAAAGCATGAAATGAAATTGGATTCCACAAGCTCTCCAACTGGAAATCTCATCCACATGAACAAGAACATGATCCAATGGATTAAGGTGCACGTTCCACCCAACCATGTGATACACGAAGGCTCACCCCCCATGCTAGGAGATAGTAACAAGGATTTCTAGACAAGACCATCTACCTCTAGACACAGGCTAAAACATAATTGAACTGAATTAAATGCAAGTACAACATCACTTAACAAAATGGTTACAATGCTTCCAGAGTTAAATAATCAATTGCATCACTGATACAAACATACTGCTGACTTAGAAGTGTCATCACAATGTTACATAGGATATCCTGGTAAGTCTTCCTACGTCCTGGCCCCCATCTCAGGATATCTTGGAAACCTCTAACGACTCCCAGCCCCTCATGCAAACCAATGCGGAATCAATTATCTCTCGTAAATACGAGATAACGATCTTTCCATTCCAGGCCTTCTCATCCCATCCCAAGTCTATGCAAGCCCTTGTGTCCATGAGCAAGGAAAAATTAATCTTGTTAAGTGTTTGATACAACCTAAACCTCTAATAAGTTTATTTATGTTATCACCGAATTAACTAACTTACAAAGAGTTATCCTGACACCACTTTGTGTTGATAAGTAGGAGGTATTTTTCCACAGTGTGTCAAATTATGATATTGCTATCAGGATTCAACCGTGTAGTTTTGAGTCAAACTCATTGACCCATGTTTCATGAGTAGTGGTTCAACAAGAACCCATCTCTCATGATATCGAATGGTCCACTTAGCACTCATTGCATCTAGGTGATGCTCACAGAGGTGAAGCACTGGTCCGTCCCGGGAGGTCACCCATCCCAGGCTCAAGCGCGCTTAACCAGGGAGTTTTTCTCCAAGGTTAAGCCCGGAGTTGTTATCCCATTTGCAAAACCTTCAGCAAGTGTTGTGCCTTATGAACCATTCATAATAGAGCCCCTTTAGCTCATCAATTGATAATTAGGAGGTATTTTCCACAGATGTCAAATTATGATATTGCTATCGATTCAAGTGTAGTTTCGGTCAAACTCATTGACATGTTTCATGAGTAGTGGTTCAACAAGAACCCATCTCTCATGATATTGAATGATCCACTTAGCACTCATTGCATCTTTGATGCGCAGGTGAAGCATCGGCGTGCCTTATGATCTGGCTTAACCGGGAGTTTTTCTCCAAGGTTAAGCCCGCTTGAGTTGTTACCCCATTTGCAAAACCTTCAGCAAGTGTTGTGCCTTATGAACCATTCATAATAGAGCCCCTTTAGCTCATCAATTGATAAGTAGGAGGTATTTTTCCACAGCGTGTCAAATTATGATATTGCTATCAGGATTCAACCGTGTAGTTTCGAGTCAAACTCATTGACCCATGTTTCATGAGTAGTGGTTCAACAAGAACCCATCTCTCATGATATCGAATGGTCCACTTAGCACTCATTGCATCTAGGTGATGCTCACAGAGGTGAAGCACTGGTCCGTCCCGGGAGGTCACCCATCCCAAGACTGCTCCGCTCAAGCGCGCTTAACTAGGGATTTTCTCCAAGGTTAAGCCCGCTTGAGTTGTTACCCCATTTGCAAAACCTTTAGCAAGTGTTGTGCCTTATGAACCATTCATAATAGAGCCCCTTTAGCTCATCAATTGATAAGTAGGAGGTATTTTTCCACAGTGTGTCAAATTATAATAGACCACTTTGTGTGTCGGCCCTCATTGCAAGCCACTCCTCTAAGACAACACATGGAATAACTCCACAACCCAAGGGTACACAAGTGCAACCTAAAGATATTAAATCCCTATACATGACATAAAGCCAACACATCCCGTTCGTGATAACTGGGTATTTAACTGGATACATTTAGACGCACTAGCCAAGGCAATTCCAAGATTGACTATCACATTATGACAACCCATGAAATTAAAAGAAAACCCATCTGGAAGACTTACATAACAAATAACTCTACTTGCTCAATCATCAAGAAAGAGGGAGATTTCATAACGAAAAGACAAGTTAGGCAAATTATTATCCTACTTTAGGATTTCCTAAATCCAAGCAAGACGATAACATATTACATGTAATCAAATAAAAATAATTAAAATTATTTGCAACTACTCAAAAGTAATTAAAATTACATTGGTGATGTTAAGGAACTTAACTAATAATTTAATTCTCTTTTCTCCAATTACACATAATAATAAAAATCAACGTTTTAAATAAAATCATTTAATATACAGTCAATTTTATGTCAATCTATGATAATAGAATAATCATCTTAAAATCCATATATCTAAATATTCAAATGTTATTTAAATATATATTTAAAAAAAAAAACATTTTATATTCCTACTAATTAGAATAACTCCCAATTATTTAAAATATATAATATATACATATATATTATATATATTTAAATAATAATAAAAATATTTATTTAAATTATAATATATTATATATAATATATAAATATTATATATATAATATATATAAATATTATATATTATAATATATATATATTATAATATATATATATATATATAATACAAAATAAAATTAATAAAAGAAATAAATTAAAATTTAAAAAGTGAATTATTTTTGGCCCCACGGGCCTCCAAATGGAGAGGGGACATAGCCATAGGCTGCGCCCAGTCTCCCCTATAGAGGCGGGACTGCCTATGGCAGCGCTTCCCCCACACAAGGTGTGGGGAGCACTGCCACAACAACGCCCCTTCACTGGGGTGTGGTTGTGCAGCCATGGCTGCCCCCTCCCCTGCCACTATATATATATTAAAACATATATATATATATATATATATATATATATATAATTTCATTGCTTTGCATCTAAAATTGGGAAAAATTTTCCCACAACTTTTTTTTTAAAGAACTAATTTTTTTTATTCCAAATTTCTGAATATTTTCAAATCCAAACAAAAAAGTTTCTAATTTCTTTTGTTTTCTTTCCATTTTTCTATTGTTAAGATTGAAGATTTCTATTGCAAGTTTTGTCTTTCTACAAACAATCTAAATTTCTTCAAGATTTCAACAGGGTTTTCAAGAATGTTAGCAACAAGTTTTCAAAACTAAAAACCAAAATTTCAAAACAATAAAAGAAAACAAGAAAAACCTGTTTGAAGCTTGAAGGAGAATCTGGTGTTGAGTTGCAATTCCAATTCTTTCAAAAACCTTTTCAAATCTTCACTCCAATCCCAAGTGCATCCGCAACAAGAGAGAATCCTTTCTTTCTTCCTCACAGCCCAAATTTTCATGAATGAAATCCTCTTCCATTTTTTTCCCCAAATTTAGTCAATATACCCTAAAATATCTCATCCACCATAGTTATTGCTCCTCTATCCAATTTGGAGAATTTTTTTTTTTGAAAATTTAAAACTAAAATTTCTTTTCAAGATGACTTTATTATTTTTATTTTTATTTTTTAAAGTTTCTATTTCAAATGAATTTAAATGCTTTTAACCATTTTCATTTCCAAAAAGAATTTAACTTGTAAAAATTTTATTTTCAAAAACTTGAACACTTTTACAATTTTCATTTTAAAAAGAATTTAACCATTATAATTTCCAACATGAATAAATTGATTTAATTCCACACAACTAATTTATATAATCAATAAAATAAATCTAATCCAAGATTAGATTGTTTTATTAATTAAATTAAATTAATTAATAAATTAAGTAACATTTCTAACACTATAACTAGATTTATTTAATAAACAACCTAAATACAAAAAACTATTTATTTACCTTTTTTAACTTGAAATTAAATAAATCAAGGAGAGATGAACAACAAGAAGCAACTTAACCCAACTAAAACCCAATGACACACTATGACTAGGTTGATGACTTGGCATGGAAAACCTAGCTACTATCTCCCAATCGAATACTGTTGGCCAATGGACACGCTCAAACCTGTAAAATCACGTGAAGTTGATGTCTTGTACCTGTCAACCTACGAGCAAAGAGTATGTCGAACATGCATATATATAACATAATAAAACACACCGTGAAAAGGAGATCTCATAATCGTAGGGTGCTCACAAGCGAGTGGTACAATCCCGTCCCCTTCACCAATACAAAATTACTAACTGACGACTCTCTAACATCAATAATATATTAAAAAGCATAAAAGATCATTAATTAAATATCTGCTAAGCTAATTCAAAGCATGCCATAATGGTAACATAAAAGGAAAGTACCATCACATGAAAATATAACATTCACATCACTTTACAATTAGCAATCAAATAGTAACCAAGTACCACAGACAAAGTATTAACAGAACAAAGCATAACAAAGATAAATCACTGCCTGATCAAAAGAGTCAAAATGGAGGGTTGCTACATCCTCCCCCCCAGGGTCACAGTTACTCCTGGAAGTCTGTGAACAAATAGGGATAGAGCTCCCTCATTCTAGCTGCATCTTCCCAAGTGGATGACGTGTCATCCCTAGGATCCCACTAGATCCTAACCTAATCAATATCTCACCCTCGAAGAGCGAGCGTTCTGTGCTCCATTATAGCCATGGGCTCCAAATCCAGCTGCCCGTCCTCTACCTATAATGCATTCCAATCAAGTACATGAGAAATGTCTGGATGGTATGGCCAAAGAACTAAAACATGAAAAACATCGTGAATATGCGAGAGACTGGGTGGTAAAGCAAGACGGTAAGCAACTAGACCAATCTTCTCGAGTATCTCGAAGGGTCTGACAAAGCGAGGTGCCAACTTAGAGCCCTTCCCATAATGGATGGGACTCTTTCACGGACACACCCGCAAGAAGACTCTATCACCTATAGAAAAATGACGATCCACTCTATGTGCATCCACATACTTTTTCTACCTATCTTGTGTTGCCACCAAGTGCTCTCTAATCCCATCCACCTATTGCTCCATATACCAAAATGTCATCAAGGAACACAAGGAAAAATCTATCTAGATATGTACAAAATACCTTGTTCATCAGACTCATGAATACAGAGGGTGCATTCATCAACCCAAATGGTACTACTGTGAACTCATAGACCATACCGCATTCAAAACATTGTCTTATGGATGTCCGATTTGAAGATACAAAGCTGATGGTATCTCAATTTAAGACCAATCTTTGAAAATATCGTGGCGCCCTTGATCTAGTCAAATAGATCATCAATCCTAGGAAGCAGATATTGATTCCTGATGGTCACTTTGTTCAACTGTCAGTAATCAATACATAACCAAAGTGAACCATCCTTCTTCTTCACAAAGATAACTGGTGCTCCCCGTGGAGAAACACTAGGGTGAATAAAACCCTTCTCTAACAACTCCTCAAGCTGCAAGCGAAGCTCTTTCAACTCCTGGGTAGTCATACGATAAGGAGCTCATGAAATGGATTCTGATCCAAGTACAAGGTCTATTTTGAAGTCTATATCCCTCTAAGGTGACATCCCTGGAATCTCATCTAGAAAGACATTGAAATACTCCTGAAGAATAGGGTGACTATCAAGACAGACTTTCTCTTCTCCACCTCCTAAATCCAAATTATCCACTATAATAGTGAATAACTGGCAACCTTGATGCACACACCTTCTCAACTACATAGCTTGGATGACCCTCAAGGAAATCGGCCTTTGAACTCCCACTATCTCTACTACTCTGCCAGATGCCTCAATGCATCGAATCGACTTACGTCAAAAATCTATGACCACACTATGCACCTCTAACCAATCCGTCCCTATGACAATGTCATAAGAACCCAATGCAATAACTCGGAGGTCCAATGTAGCATGAAGAGGTCCAACCTCTAATCTACAATCTAGTACAAGGGAATGGGATGCAACTCTTGCGCTTGAGGCTAACTCAACCTGCCACCTATCGACTTGCCTTACCACACCCAATCTACATCGTGTCACAATGGAAGAAGAAATGAAGGAGTCTGATGCTCCAGAATTAAAAAAAATGGTAACTAGGTTACCTGACAACATACCATATGCCTCAACAACAGTACCCTGATGCTCTGCATGATAGTTATCAACCGTTGGAAAAACATGATGCCCTCGACTAGCATCTCCAACTGTCGGCTCAGATGCTGCTGGTCCCTAAGAAAACCCAAATGTGCACCTGCTGGGACACATTCTAGCTATATGACCCTACTGGCCACATGTGAAACACTTAGTACCTCTGCCATAGCCCTTGCCTCCAAGTGGTGTGCTAGATTGCTCGCACTACCCCTGAAAGTGGACTGAGAACTCTGCACTGGCTTATCAAAGTTGAAGCGTTTAATATGCCTCCAGTTCCTATCCCCATGCCTCTACTGGAAACATTTACATTTCCCATGAGATACCTGCTGCTGCTGCTGACCACTCAGTGATAGTCCCTGTTGAGCTCTAGAAGGTGCACCTCCCTGAGGCTAACCTCCTCTAGCACTAGACCCTACCACCGAAGTATTGCTTATCTAAACACCCATATGGCCTCCCAGTGCCAAAGCCAGATTATCCTCTATCAGGAATGCCTTCTCCACCGCTACCTCCATGATCTTGGGTTTGAAAACCCTCACACCTCTGCTAAGATGGGTGTTTAAGCCCCTGACAAAATGGTGGACCAACATACCCTCATCATCTCCTACCCCTACATATTGTTTGAGCTCATAGAAGTGTCACTCATACTCCTCAACTGATAAGGCCAACTGACGCAAGGCGTGAAACTCATTGCCTCAACACTGATGCCAGTGCTTAGATAGGAAACGAGCTCTAAACTACTCTAGGAAAATCTCCCAAGATATAGAGTTGATGTCAATGTGGAGCTTTTGTTCCTCCAACCTCCACCATGTGGATGGAAATCCCCGCAGATGCATGATAGTGCATCGAGCTTTGGTATTACTATCATAAGGATGCATCACAAAACACCTATCCAAGTCTATGAGCCATGTCTCAACCTCTAATCAAGTGCTTGCTCCATCATACAATGATGGAAGTTCCCAGAGTAAATCTCTCATATGGGTCTCTATCTAAGGTGGAACTTCCCTCTCAGTAAGGTTACCCTGAACCACAGCCTGCCTCCTACCAAGGAGCGCTAATGCCTCCTCAAGTGCTCTACGTGCAGCCTCAATCCATCGAGGATTATGTTTCTGATCTATACCCCCTGAAACATTCTGAGATTCCTAGTGTTCTTCTTGATCTGGTACAAGAGGAATAAGAGGAGAGTCATGTTGACTCTCATCATGACCGCCTAGATGGCCATGTCCATGCCCTCTACCTCTTTCGAGTCTAGGAGGCATAATCCTGCACAGACACATCAAGGTATTAGGCAAGGTACATAACATAAAACCTACACATCTAAAAGCTTAATGGGTTCATCATAATCCCAGAGTACCTAGTGTTTAAACTCAGGCTCTGATACCATGTGTAACATCCCGCCATGCAACCCTAGAGGAAGTTGCAAATAACTACTCAAACGTACTAATTTTTTTTTGGTTTAAGTACAATTAACATGAAAGTTGACTACCCATTGGCAACAACCCATAATGTTATGAGACTGAGTTTAATTAAAACCTAAACAAGAAACATGAATTGAAACCATAACATTTAATTACTTAATAAATTAAATACACATACATTCCATACATGATAAATTACATCAAAGCACAAGAGATACCACATGTTTCCAATAACAATAATTTAACAATAAGATTACAACTCTCACTCCTTGAATGAGGTAAATCCAATAAGCATGATTACATATTACATATTCCACCTCGATAACAAATGAGGGGTAATAAATTACAATATCATTTGAAAAGAATAAAGCATGAAATGAAATTGGATTCCACAAGCTCTCCAACTAGAAATCTTGTTGACACGAACAAGAAGATGACCCAATAGATTAAGGTGCATGTTCCACCCAACCATGTGATACCCGAAGGCTCACCCCCCATGCTAGGAGATAGTAACAAGGATTTCTAAACAAGACCATCTAGCTCTAGACAAAGGCTAAAACGTAACTGAACTGAATTAAATGAAAGTACAACATCACTTAACAAAATGGTTATAATGCTTCAAGAGTTAAATAATCAATTGCATCACTGATACAAACATACTGCTAACTTAGGAGAAGTGTCATCACAATGTTACATGGGATATCCTACTAAGTCTTCCTAGGTCTTGGCCCCCATCTCGCGATATCCCAGAAACCTCTAACGACTCCCAGCCCCTCATGTAAACCAATGCAAAATCAATTATCTCTCGTAAAGATGAGATAACGATCTTTCCATTCCATGCCTTCTCATCCCATCCCAAGTCTATGCAAGCCCTTGCGTCCATGAGCAAGGAAGAATTAATCTTGTTAAGTGTTTGATACAACCTAAACCTCTAATAAGTTTATTTATGTTATCACTGAATTAACTAACTTACAAATAGTTACCCTGACACCACTTTGTGTGTCAGCCCTCATTGCAAGCCACTCCTCTAAGACAAGATGTGGAATAACTCCTCAACCCAAGGGTACACAAGTATGACCTAAAGATATTAAATCCCTATACATGACATAAATCCAACACATCCCATTTGTGATAACCGGGTATCTAACTAGATACATTTAGATGCACTAGCCAAGGCAATTCCAAGATTGACTATCACATTACAACAACCCACAAAATTAAAAGAAAACCCATCTGGAAGACTTACATAACAAATAACTGTACTTTCCCAATCATCAAGAAAGCGGGAGATTTCATAACGAAAAGACAAGTTAGGCAAATTATTATCCTACTTTAGGATTTCCTAAATCCAAGCAAGGTGATAACATATTACATGTAATCAAATAAAAATAATTAAAATTATTTGCAACTACTGAAAAGTAATTAAAATTACATTGGAAATGTTAAGGAACTTAACTAATAATTTAATTTTGTTTTCTCCCATTACACATAATAATAAAAATCAACCTTTTAAATAAAATCATTTGTTATAAAGTCAATTTTATTTCAATCTATGATAATAGAATAATCATCTTAAAATCCATATATTTAAATATTCAAATATTATTTAAATATATATTTTAAAAAAAAAACATTTAATATTCCTACTAATTAAAATAACCCCCAATTATTTAAAATATATATTTTATATATAATACCTGTTTATTATATATAATATATATATATATTATATATATTTAAATAATAATAAAAATATTTATTTAAATTATAATATATTATATATATATATAATATATAAATATTATATATATATATATATTTATAATATATAAATATTATATATATATAATATATATATATTATATAATATATATAATACAAAATAAAATTAATGAATAAAAAAAAATTAAAATTTAAAAGCGAATTATTGTTGGCCCCACGGGCCCCCAAAGGGAGAGGGGACATAGCCATAGGCTGCGCCCAGCCTCCCCTGTGGAGGCGGCGTTGCCTGTGGTAGCGCTTCCCCCACACAGGGTGTGGGGAGCGCTGCCACAGCAGTGCCCCTTTACTCGGGCGTGGTTGTGTAGCCATGGTTGCCCCCTCCCCTGCCACTGAATATATTTTTATTTATATATATATATTTTTAATAAAAAAATTCAAAATAATCCTCCCCTATTTGCAAATAATTTTTTTTGTGTAATTTTATTTTTTATTTTTTTCTATATAATTTTTTTTTATAAAAAACAGAAAATTTCCCCAGCATAACTTCACCCATATGTAAACATATAAATATATATATATATATATATAATTTCATTGCTTTACATCTAAAATTGGGAAAAATTTTCCCACATAAATTTTTTAAAGAACTATTTTTTTTATTCCAAATTTCTGAATATTTTCAAATTCAAATAGATTTTTTTTTAATTTCTTTTGTTTTCTTTCCATTTTTCTATTGTTAATATTGAAGATTTTTTTTGCAAGTTTTGTTTTTGTACAAACAATCTAAATTTCTTCAAGATTTCAACAGGGTTTTCAAGAATGTTAGCAACAAGTTTTCAAAACTAAAAACCAAAGTTTTAAAACAATAAAAGAAAACAAGAAAAACCTATTTGAAGCTTGAAGGAGAATCCGGTGTTGAGTTGCAATTCCAATTCTTTCAAAAACCTTTTCAAATCTTCACTCCAATCCCAAGTGCATCCACAACAAGAGAGAATCCTTTCTTTCTTCCTCACAACCCAAATTTTTAAGAATAAAATCCTCTTCCATTTTTTTCCCCAAATTTGGTCAATATACCCTAAAATATCCCATCCACCATAGTTATTGCTCCTCTATCCAATTTGGAGATATTTGTTTTTATGAAAATTTAAAACTAAAATTTCTTTTCAAGATGACTTTATTTATTTATTTATTTATTTTAAAGTTTCTATTTCAAATGAATTTAAATGCCTTTAACCATTTTCATTTCCAAAAAGAATTTAACTTATAAAAATTTTCTTTTCAAAAAACTTTAACACTTTTACAATTTTCATTTTAAAAAGAATTTAACCATCATAATTTCCAACATGAATAAATTGATTTAATTCCACACAATTAATTTATATAATCAATAAAATAAATCTAATCCAAGATTAGATTGTTTTATTAATTAAATTAAATTAATTAATAAATTAAGTAACATTTCTAACACTACAACTAGATTTATTTAATAAACAACCTAAATACAAAAAGCCATTTATTTACCTTTTTTAACTTAAAATTATATAAATCAAGGAGAGATGAACAACAAGAAGCAACTTAACCCAACTAAAACCCGATGACACACTATGACTAGGGTGATGACTTGGCATGGAAAACCTAGCTACTATCTCCCAATCGAATACTGTTGGCCAATGGACACGCTCAAACCTGTGAAATCAGGTGGAGTCGATGTCCTGTACCTGTCAACCTATGAGCAAAGAGTATATCGAACATGCATATATATAACATAATAAAACACACCGTGAAGAGAAAATCTCATAATTGTAGGGCGCTTGCAAGCGAGTGGTATAATCCTGTCCCCTTCACCAATACATAATTACTAACTGACGAGTCTAATATCAATAATATACTCAAAAGCATAAAAGATCATTAATTAAATATCTGCTAAGCTAATTCAAAGCATGCCATAATGATAACATGAGAGTAAAATACCATCATATCAAAATATAACATTCACATCTCTTTACAGTTAGCGATCAAATAGTAACCAAGTACCATAGACAAAGTATTAACAGAACAAAGGATAACAAAGATAAATCACTACCTGATCAAAAGAGTCAAAATGGAGGGGTTCTACAACTATTTTCTATTTTGTAATGTATATCAGTGATTTTATGTGTAATTATATGTACACATACACATACATATAGATATATATGTATATGTGTGTATACATATAGTTACACAGATAAATGTATACTTATATAAATTTGCATACATACATATGTTTGCTAATGTCTGTTGTCCATGGTGTGAGCTAACAAAAAACATCATTCTCCTTTTAGAATGAAAACAATGGTAATCTTGGGTTTGTTGGTTGTTTCTAGCTTGATTTCAACTTCTTTTTATCACTTTCAACATTGTTTTTCTGACACTTTATGGCTTACAATGTATAGGATCATTGACAATGATGGCACCAGGGTAGAAGAGGAAAATATTGGCTGGGAGGTGCTTGATTAGAGTACCTCGTGGACTAACATTCAATGTTCAAGATGTTGTTGATGAAGAGCTAGTAGTGAACATCAATGAGGATGTTATTTCAGAAAATGCAAAACAAACCAATGAAAATGATGGTTTTGAACTTGTTCATAATACTGAGGTAGAAATGGAATTGCCACCTGCTGACCATGTGACAACCCCATATCTATGCATGAAAATTTGGTCTATGCATGACATGGAAAAAGCCATTGCAGCTGTTGAGGACAATCAAATGTCAATCATAGGTTCAATGATCAAATGGGGAATCCCACCTGACAGTTTGCGGGCATGGCTCAATGGTGTGACATACACAAAAAGGAGGGGGCCACGAATAGTCCTATCTAACAAAGAAGAAGCTAAAATTGTTCAGTGGTGTAAAGATATGGCTAACATTGGCCATGGCCTTCAAGTGTCACAACTTAAGTCAATGATGGCCACAAAGGTTGGAGTGAGGCCTAACCCATTCACAAATGGGATACCTGGGAGTTCATGGTGGGTTTGATTTCATTAAAGGAATCCCTATCTAAAAATTTGAACACCTGAAGGAGTTGACATAGATCGAGCTATAATGATACGCCCCAAAATATTTTCTTTATTCTATTATAACTTGGAGGAGTTGTACAAAAAACATAATTATGGGCCCAACAAAATATGGAACTGTGATGAAACAGGTGTGCAGGTTAGCAAAAATTGTACAATGAGAGTTACTACAAAATAAGGGACAAAATGTGTTCCATAATTAATTTCTAAAAGTAGAGAATGGATCACTGTTCTAGCTTGTGTTAGTGCAACAGGTCAAGCCATACCTAGAACTACTATTTGTTCAAGTCTAAAAGGAACATTAGAAACTATATTGTTAACTGTGAGCCAAGGGCATGCATGGCAATCCAAGAGCATGCTTGGATGACCAAAGAGTTATTTGTGGAATGGTTAAAACACTTTGCAAGAAATTTCCTAGGAGGGGTGTCACCAACCAACAGACAACTTCTCATCTTTGACGGTCATGGTAGCCATGCGACATTCAAAACGATTGAAGAAACAAAGACTATGGCAATAGATTTGCTCACACTTCTAGCACATTATAGCTACAAATTGCAGCTGTTTGATGTTAGTTGTTCTCACCATTCAAGAACTAATTCAAACAATAAAGGATTATATGGCTCTCTACAAATCCTCAACTTGACATTGTAAGGGAAGAGTTGGCAACACTTTCTAGCAAAGCTTTTTCACAAGCTTTAACTCCTAATAACATTGCAAGTGGTTTTAGAAGAACGAGAATTTGGCCATTAGATCAACATGCACTTGACTTGGATATGGGGCCAAGACAAGATTTCATGGTTCAAGAGGAAAGAACCACATTGGGAGAAGAAACAGAGGGTGATACAGTTGATGATGAGGCATAATTCATGGCAGTAAATACTTGTTTGAGGATAGCAGGTTGGAATGAGGAACAAATTGGACAGTTTGTGGAAACCTTTTCTACAAGAATTCCCCCAAATCTAACAAACGAAGAAGGATATTTCCTAGAAAAAATTGAGGCAACAAAAATTGAACAAGAACCAATAGTTCAATCATGTAATCAGTCAACAGAAAATGAAGAGAGTCTCAATCTGCCATCTAAATTTCAAGATGCAGCTTTAAACCTAGGGGTGCATCTCAATTTCAGTCAAGTGGATGAAGGGATGTCCATGCCATCACCACCAGATGTTGATCCTGAAGATGTCATCCATTACTTCACAACTGGGAGAAATTAGGAGGTTGGAAATGATGAAGAGGATGGAGTCGAAGGTAATGACTCAAGTGACAAAGAAGCTGACTATGTTACATGCACACAAGTCAATGATCAACAACTAGCAAGAAGGAGAAGCATTTTTTTACAACTCCCAATGAAAAGGGTGCACATCATCTAATAAAGGTTGCAATGGGGTCCTACACCTAAGTAGGCAATCTCAAATTTTGACATCAGATGATTTTTTCAATTTGTTGAATGAAAAAGAGGCACAAAAATGAAGAAACCAACAATTGCATCAAAGGAAAAGGGAGTAAATGGCTGAAAAGAAGGCAAAAAGAGAAGCAATCCTCGTGCAAAGGGAGGAAAAGAGATTGGAGTGTGCTGCAAAAGAATAGAAAATTGCAGAGGAGAAGCTAAGGCAACGACATCAAAAGGAGCTTCAAAGGGAGCAAGCAAAGATTGCTCAAAAATTGAAGGAAGACCAAAGCAGGCAGAAAGAGTAGAAAGAAATAAAAGTAAGAGTACTCCTACAACTCTTCTTCCAAGTCAACATCCAATTTTAAGGGATATGATTAACATTTTGTCTCGAGCCTTTGCTGCTTTTAGCAACCTACAAAACAGGTCTTCTGAAGGCTCCTCTCCATAGTTACAACTCACTCCAGAGGAAAATCAAGCATTGCTTGCTTGTATAGCAAGTGCCATAGAAAACAATCTGTAGTCCTTAACATCTTCTCCAGTTGATGTGAAGTCAGTTCACCCCCAAGGACACACCACTTCTTAATTAGATCTATGGATGTCTAATTAGGATTTTTTATTGTCAACTTTTTGACCTCTAAGTGTGCTAGAGTGTTTTTCGTAAAAATGAATGCTAGTCTATTGTATTGGATAGCCAAAGGATACTAGTCTATTGCATTAGATAGCCATAGGATACTATTCTGTTGCATTAGATAGCCAAAGGAGACTAGTGTCTTTTTTTGTAAAACTAAATGGTAGTCTGTTGTCAACTTATCTACTTCAATGTGTGCCAGTGTTTTTTTTATAACACTGAAGACTCCTTGTCTTCTTTCCAACTTTGTCTTAATCATGTTTATGTTGTAATAAATTTTATTTCAGCCTAGGCATATTTTAGGAGCTGTCCAAGTTAATGATCTATGCTTTTGTGATTTGAAATTAGTTTTGTGTTGGTTGTATTCATCTATCATTTTGTTGGATATGTGTTTGTTGTATTCATCTAACTAACATTGTTGAAAATTTAAATGTACATTAAGAAATGTATGTAATTAAAATTCAGAAAATTATGTATGTATATATATACACACACACATACAACTATGTATATGCATACATATACATATATATGTATACATACATACATACATACATACATACATATATATATGTAAATGTATATGTATATGTATATGTATAGTTGTACACATATGTATATGTGTGTATGTGTGTGTGTGTGTATGTATATGTATGTATACACAACTAAGTATATGCATACATATATATATATATATAACTATACATCTATATGTATCATATCCATATAAGTTTAAGTGTAAGTGGAAATCAATCTAATTGTAAATTGTAAGTGTAAGTTTACAATGAATAAGAAAAATGAACACAATGTCTACCAGGCCATAGCCAAAGTAAACTCTTGAAAGACGTGACCTAAAATGTCATCTTGCAATTTCACATGCTCTTTACAACCTCCCTAGTTGTTTATATGTGTATATACATAAATGCATACATACATACATACACACACACACACACACACACACATATATATATATATGTATGTATGTATGTATGTATGTATGTATGTATACACAACTAAGTATATGAATACATATATCTATACATCTATATGCAACATATCCATAAATTAATCTAATTGAAATTATAAAATTTTCAACACCTACACTTGGAAATCAATCTAATTGTAAATTGTAAATGTAAGTTTACAATGAATAAGAAAAATTAAACATTATAAATGAACACAATGTCTACTGGGTCACAACCAAAGCAAATTCTTGAAAGACTTTACCTAAAATGTAATCTTGCAATTTGACATGCTCTTTACAACCTCCTAGCCATTTGACATGCCTGCCACAACAAACAAATATAATAGAACAAAGAAACATGGAAAATAGTTATTGAAATAAATAAAAGACATACTAGTTAGTGAATAATATAGAACAATAGTTGAAAGTTGAGCCATTTGAACAAAAAATCCTTAATTATTTGGTGTGTTGACAAATGCATTTACCAAACCGCCCACCATGAATATTGTTGCACCACCTCTTCTTGTCCTCTCGTGCCTGCTGGCTCACACTCACAAAAGGATATGAATATCATAGTAAAACTTTCCTGGGAATTGGACATTCCAACAGGTGACTAATATCTCTCTGTGGACGTTCATTTACTTGTCAAACCAGGGGACGTAGAATTTAAATGGCGCAGAAAAATATATGCACTAGGAATTTGTTTTGGTCAAATCTTAGCAAAAATACATACTGGAACGAAATTCTATCTAAGCCACAAAATAGTAATGCAGAATTCTTTAACTCAACTATGCTTGATTAAAACAGAAACCGTAACAGCTACGACTGAGGCACAAACCATGAACTGGCCTTATGCTATAGAAACAGTCACAGGGATGGACTCTCTATGTTGTAGGAGTAGTATAAGACTGGATTTGTATAAAAACTTCAAAGATGAAAACTAACTGGATATCAGCAAAAAAGAACATCTAACTAATTAACTACAGATACTTACTAAGTGGGCCCCCTTAGCAAGCATCTACTGATTACACAGATGCTGAACTCAGAACTTCATCGATCTTTATTCATGAAAACAGAATGAGATACATTGTTTTGTTGATGTGAAAACTAACAACAAACTCTGTTTCTGGTCAAACAGATTCTGTCTTTCATTATCATACTAATTCTTACATGATATCTGCTACTCTATTTCTATCTTACCCTGAATATCATCTATTACTCATTCTATTCATCTTCTACTACTCTCTCGCGCAGGAGGAGTATCTTATTTTTAAATCAGAAGAACAACTAACTAACTAACTAACTAACTTCATCAAAGAAAGACGTGGAAGTAAAGTGTATCCCTGAATCAAGGAACAAAATTCATAAATGAATTTATGTGTTCAACCCGATTCAGAGAGAATCTAGTGCTCCACTCTTTTCAGATTGACTTATCATTAAAAACATTTCCAAATCGGTTTCGGTCAAAGAGTCTTCACCGGAGCTTCCTCAAAGTCGTGCAGGAAATGGACTTTACTGCAAGGCCGAGATCGGCTGCGCTTGACTCGATCATATCTTCAACAACCTGTGAAACAAAAGGTAACAGACGCGCAAGAAAAGGCATATGGCACATACACGATATCTATTCATTAATCACACATTTTAAATCTACTTCACCATTCAAAAACTGTATACAATATATCAGCCATTTTTGGGAGTCAACAGGGCAATAAATGCAATCAAGTCAACACAATAGGTTGCAGGAATATAAAAGTGTCCTACTACAGGATATCCCCACAAAAGGTTTCAACAAAGTTTAAACAGCCGTGAAATAGCAAAAATAAAGTCATTTAAAAGTTTATCATAACATCAAATTATGAGCATATTTTAGGCTCATCACTGCCCCCTACTTAGCCCAATGCTGGTCCTCCAGCATATGAATTTTGGGACGTGTAAGATATGGGGATGAGATATTTTGAAAGGTCAGATTACAATTCTTGAACTTGGAAACCAAGGATGGAACGAAGGATGAAGGAAGCAACCAATACTCATCTTACCTACC
This sequence comes from Sequoia sempervirens, assembly GCA_007258455.2. Classification (NCBI taxonomy): domain Eukaryota; kingdom Viridiplantae; phylum Streptophyta; class Pinopsida; order Cupressales; family Cupressaceae; genus Sequoia; species Sequoia sempervirens. Next base: position 724,300,926 of record VDFB02193867.1, on the reverse strand, counting down.
CAACCTTTCCTACCTTAACACCACCTACACTTACACCTACACTTGCACCTACACAACTATTTATATTGAAGAAACTCATAACTAACTCACTCCCAAACCGACATATGTTCATACAAACATCATATGACCTTTGAAATAATGCATGTACAACAACACATAATTAACCAATTTCAACATATTAAAAGTTCCATATGGAATACATAAATATATGTAAAAAAATACATATAAATATATGTAAAAACATATAAATGTTAATAGAATTGTATACCAAGATTTATTCAACTTATATTCATTATTTCTCATCACCCTTGGATATATGATGAATGTGCAAAGGATGCCATTCAATGGTCTATAGCATCCAGAGAGGATATTACTAGAGGAGAATAATTGTGAATGTCATTGGTTGTTGTCCCTCTTATTTACAAATTCAAATCTGACAATTGAATGCATTCAATTTGATTGTTGTGTTTCAAATTTGAATTTGTAGCTTCCACTTACGTAGGTTCTTAGAGATGAAATGATTGAATTCTGCATTATATTTGGATTTGATGTTTATTTGGGGATCCTTATATTGATTTTTTGCATGTTTGTATGCATGGATACAGTCATAGAAACATAAGCATACATGCAAACATTCATAGAAACATAAGCATAAATGCATGTACTCATATAAACATATACATACATATACATTGCAAAAAATCACTAATATACATTGCAAAGCAAAAAAAACACCTAAATATGTCACTATTAACATTTAATTAAAACTATTTTATCATTCAAATCCGCTCAAAATTCAATGGGTCTAATTCACATTAGCACCTTATAAAATCATTTTGGTGCCCATTAAAAATTACTCCTACATATTAATATCCTAACATTAGCACCAAACACCAAACACATTACACCCCAATTAAACTTCATTTCGGTTCCGATTAATGCATATGACATATTTTTTTTGGGTATCCCATTCTTTTCCATCATTTTACCACGTGCTTTCTTTGGATGGTTCTCATGGTGATGGAAGGTATATATATACATACACAAACACACATATATATGTATGTATGTACATGTGCATACATACATACATACATTCATAAATATATACATATATATATATATATATATATGTATATATTTATGAATGTATGTATGTATGTAAGTGTGTATGTGCATACATACATATATACATACATACATACATTCATATATATATATATATATATATATATAACATGTGTGTATACATACATATATAATTTTATTGCATCCTAATAAGAATTAGGAGTACCATTGTTTGCACTTTGAAAGGAGAATGATGTTTGTTGTTACCTCACACCATGGACACACAACTTTATACACACACACACATAGATATATATATATATATATATATATATATATATATATATATATATATATATATATATATATATATGTATATGTATGTATGTATGTATGTATGTATGTATGTATGTATGTATGTATGCATATATTTATGTATGTATGTCTGTATGTGCATTCATGCATACATGCATACATACATACATACATACAATTTGAGAAAAAAACCAGCACCATGACCCAACAAAATCAAACAACACATGGCGAAAAAGTGTGTAAGATGAATGATTTATTTTATAAACAAGTAGTAATAATTTTTCAATCATTGAATAAACCCTTCATGGGTCATGAAAGATGGAAAGGAAAATGATTAACCAGTACCATTGTTTTCATTTTGAAAGGATAGGAAAAGGATAAAGACATATATATCGATCTTCTCAATGAACAAGAGACAACAAACATAGAATTTGTAAATGAATATGTACAATGTTATATATATATATATATATACATTGTACACATTCATTTACAAATTCAAACACACAGCTTATTGAATTTGTAAATAAATGTGTACAATGTTATATATAAAACATTGTACACATTCTTTTACAAATTCAATAAGATACAGAAGAAAATGATTAACCAGTACCATTGTTTGCATTTTGAAAGGATAGGAAAAGGATAGACACATATATATCAATTTTTTGAATGAACAAGAGACATAGAATATAAAATGAAAAATATTTGTATGCTGGCTTGCTGTATATGCAATGGAAAGTAGAAAAATATAAACAAATGCTAGTCTATTGGGTCATCCCGCAATAATGGGTTACACTTTTTGGCCAAACTTGACATTGAAATCAACATTTTCAGAGAAAACTTCACTTTCTAACACTTATAGTAGATAAACTATTAGGAATTTGAAAATGATGTAAACTAGTGATTTGTGATATTTTGTCTGTAGATTTTAAATGTATTTTTTATAAAAAAATTGAAATTAAATTGTAATTTTCTTGTGTCTCCTTTGATAACTAGTTTTTAATAGTAAACAACATTTTTAAAAAGTGGTGTGTACTTCGGCTCACATAACTTTTTTTCTACAGAGGATAAAATTCTAATTCTTTTGAATTTAGGTTGGTAACACAAGTATCTAGCTCTTTCATTTTGTTTCATAGCATTTTGTTGAATATTTTTCTTTTAATTAAGTTTTGAAGTCAAAGTATTTATAATTTAGACATAGGTTCATTTCAGCTCGCATAACTTTTTTGGTAGATAATGAAATTCATTTTTTCCTTTTTTGTTAGAACACAAACATCAATACCTAGTGGATATATATTTTTCAAAAAAAAATTCCTCAAATTTACTATTTTTTCACAATGATTTTTCATTGAACTTGACGTTCGGTGAAAAGCCTATGTACAGTAAAACTAATAAATAAAATATAAAATAAAAACAAATATATTAAATTTATAGTTTTTGGAAAGCACGTTTCAATCACTACAATCATCCAACTTGGTTTTATCAAGTTGACTCCATTTGCACCTCCTTCCCAAGCTTCAATAGTAAAAAAAATGCATAAATTTTGAAATGGTGGAGGTGAAGGTGAAAAAATGAGGTTCATTAGAACCCCCCTTATATGGTGCAAAAGGGGGTTCATTAGAAGGGAGGAGGGTTCATTAGAAGGGGGGATTCATTAGAAGGGGGGTGGTTAATTTGAACCTCCTTCATTAGAAGGGGTAAACCATTTTAATTTTGATGAGCAGTTCTATTTTTTCTTCATTCAAAAAATTGTAACCCACTATTGTGGGTTTACCCTACTGTATTGGATAGCCAAACAAAACATATTTGAACAATGGGTTTTAGTTACAATATCAAACACACGGCTTATTGAATTTGCAAATGAATGTGTACAATGTTATATATATATAAACATTGTACACATTCATTTGCAAATTCAATAAGCTTAGTTATATATAACTAACATTGTTTGTACACATTCATTTGCAAAATTAATAAGTTGTGTTACATATAACTAACAATGTACACATTCATTTGCAAATTAAATAAGGTGTGTTATATATAACTAACATTGTACACATTCATTTACAAATTCAATAATATGCATAAGAAAATGATTAACTAGTACCATTGTTTGCATTTTCAAAGGATAGAAAAAGGATACACACATATATATCGATTTGCTAAATGAAGAAGAGACAAGAGACACAGATTTGTAAATAAATGTGTACAATGTTTTAAATATATATATATATATATATATATATATATATAACATTGTACACATTCATTTACAAATTCAAACACATAGCTTATTGAATTTGTAAATGAGTGTGTACAATGTTATATATATATATATATATATATATAGCATTGTACACATTCATTTACAAATAGAATAAGTTGTGTTATATATATATATATATATATATATATATATATATATATATATATATATATATATATATATATATATAACATTGTACACATTCATTTAAAAATTCAATAAGTTGTGTGTTTAATAATTAAAGAGCTACAAATTGCATACAATGATGAGATTTTTAGTTTACCCATGACTGTGCTAAAAGAATTCCGGCAAAACTTAGGAGAATTCATTTTTTAGATCTTATAGAATGTTTAGATGTTTGTAAATTACCCTTTTCTATACAAAGTGGGCAATTGATGCAGACCAAAGGTGGAAATCAAATTGAAATGACAAATAACATATGGTCAACCCAAATTTCAAAGCGAATCAAAATAACTTCACAAATCCACTTGTTAGATGCATTCTTCCCATCAACACAGCCAAACAACTTCAAGGGATTTTTCACCCAACTTTCTCAAAATAATTTCTAAATAAATAATGGATTTAGACACCCATTAATGACTTACACAACATACTTCAATATCAGATATAACTCCTTTGGACTATTTTAGACTTCCAATACACTCACCATGTGAAAAACAAGGAAAAGAGGTCAATTTAACAAAGGAAGTACCCTTCAAACTTATCCAATCACCTTGAAACCTTGAGAAAGCAAATTAAATGTCCTAAAATCATAGAATCCATAATTGGTTTGCACCTGTACAGCCAGAAACACTCCCAACTCAAAAAACCTCATTTTCTAATGCAAAAACAAGGGTTTTGTCAAAATCTTCATTCCCAAACTTGAATAAAAAAATAAATGGTCCAAACACCTTTCATAGGGTCTGCCTTGACATTTTAAATTATTAAAAACTCAACTCCATCAATAACTCATTGAAAAGCACTTCAAAACCATCACTTTTCAAGGGAAATTTTACATTTTCAGCCCTAGGGCATCACATATTCACCACAAAAATGCTTTATTTTGATGAAATATTAATACGAACATCTAACCTAAGAAATTTTTAACCAATCCACTAAGTTACAGGAGAAAAAAGTGGGTGGATTGGTCAAAATCTCATTTTTTACCTTCAAAGCCCTTAATGCAAGGAAAACAGGGTACTTGCAGCAAATTTTGAATTTCTCTCAGAAAATAATGAATGAGAACTCCAAATCAAAAGTAGATGAAATAAAACACATATACACACATTAAATGAAGTTTATAGATTATTATGAGACTATACAAGTCCGTACAACAGTAAAGAATTCTGGAAAATAGTGAAAAAATATAGAAAATGCACCAAAAAATGTGGTATTCTTGTTGTGTGAGTTTTTTTACATCTCCATCAACCTTGATTCAAGACTTAGAAGGCCTCTTATAATATTTACAAGCCATAACCACCTCCAAAACAACCAAATTTCACCTAATCACCCTTTAAATGACTAAGTTTGCAAATTAGCACAATTTTGACAACATTTGCAATATTTTGCATTTTTGCCATTATTGAAATTTTAAGACTCTAAATACCTTTAGAAACCTGAAATATGGTCATTTAGACCTTATTTAACTTTTATTAAGACTTCTAGACTCAAAAACAACAAAATCCCTTCATTTACCCAATTTGACATCTTTGACAATTTTGACAATTTTTTAAATTTTCACTCATTTTCCAATGTCTTCATGGAACAAAGATGAAATCATGTTAAAATGACCTTATAAACCTTTTGATATCATATTATTGACACTAAAAGGTGTTGGTGCTCCTGCACCATACACCCCACCAAGAAAAAGACCCTTGTCCCAAGTGGTAGAATATGCTCCAAGCATTGACCCTGCTGCTCCATGCTTCTTCAATTGTGTTTGCTGCCTTCTTGTCCTTAAATCATGTTTTGATACCACTGATACAAACCTCATACCTGCACACAAAAAGTCATTAGCAAGAAATAACCCTGCACTTTCCTTTTTTTCATTCATATAATTGCAATTGCTCTTCATTTTATGCATGCTCTGCCCTGTGATTAGTTTTTTGTTCCTTGAAGGATTGTGTGCACTCCTTATTGTCCTTAGACCTTTCACACCTCTATCAACATATTCCCAAGCATTATAAACTCTATTTACCCTTACATCAGCACCTCCCACTATCTTTGTGACTTTACATTCAACAATAGGACACACTATGGTCCAAACAATCACTACACCCTGCTCATTGAACTCCTTAAGTATGCCACCCTATTTCTCATACATCCCTGCAGATTTGTTAGCATTTATTGTGTTAAAATCAGACTTTGACATGAGTTTTGCTACTTTCCTTTGTAAAATCAGATTGTTCACTATCTTAACACCATTTTAAGGTGTTCCAATCACTGTCCTAACATTATTACCCTGCTGCAAATCAGAAAATGCATTGTCCCTTTTGTCTTCAAGCCTTAAGGGCTGCTTTCTACCAAACATAATCACTTTTGACTTACCTTGGATCTGCTCTCTTTCCTGCAAAGGAGTTAACTTATAGCTTTGATCATCCTTCCATATTGTGTAAGTTATATTGGCCCAACCATCATACATAGACCTTCTATCATATTGCCATAGCCTTCCTCAGAGAAGATGACAACAATCCATTGGCAATATATCACACAAGATTCTATCCTTGTACTCCCCAATTTGGAAATCTACATAAGCTTGCTTATTCACCACTAAAGTTTGACTATCATTCACCCAAGAAACCTAGTAGGGTGCTACATGAGGTATCTTTTTTAGACTCAACTTATCTACCATTTCCCTAGACACCATGTTATCTTGAGAACCTGAATCAATGACAACTTGAACCACTTTACCTTTGCATTTGCATGAGGTTCTGAATAAACTCCTTCTTTGGCTCATGTCTTTTTCCTTTGGTGTTT
>VDFB02193867.1:724241548-724294198 GCA_007258455.2 Sequoia sempervirens | reverse complement strand
GAATTTGGACAAATCCTCCCCAACATCTACCTCATCTACTTTGGAAAAAATATAACTTACACAACAAATTTTGATGAGATATATTATCAACGCACACCCAATCCAACAAAAATGGAAAGAATTTATGGTCAGGGTTATGAGCTTGTGAAACAATTGGGATATAATGGTAAAGGATGTGGAAAGAATGAACAAGGAATTTGTATCCCTATCAAACCTAATACACAAGATACAAATATTGGTTTGGGGTATTCTTTTTCTAACATAACAAAAGCAACTCAACACTTATCACTAAACATCAACACCATCACATGTAAACAAAGAATTAATCTTACATTAAAACATCCTAAATTTCTTGATATGGATTCACCACCATCTTGAGAGTATGTTGAAAGTGATGAAGCCTTGAAACAATTGTTAGGATTTTCTGATAGACCATCTTCTTCCAAGATAAAATTTACCTATGCCATGATAAGTACCAAGCAAAAAGATAGTGACATTAATGAAGAACCATATGATCCTTAAATTCCTAAGAATAATGCACTCCCTTAGGAGATACAATTGATATACCAATGGACATAGATGACAAAGAAAAAGTTATTAAGATTGGAAAGTTCCTTGACGATGAAGAACAAGAGGACACTACAACTTTGCTTCATGATTTTCCTAAAATTTTTGCTTGGAAATATTTTGATATGCAAGGAATAGACCCAAACATAGTCATGCATAACATTGTTCTTGCTAAAAATGCTAAGCCTGTTCAAAAAAAGATACACAAAATGAACCCTAAGATAGCCTTACATGTTAAAGGAGAACTTGAAAAGTCCTTGACGTAGGTTTCATTTGACCTATTGATTATTCTCCTTGGATCTCAAACATTGTCGCAGTTGCTAAACTTGATAATCGTATTAAGATATACATGAAATTTTGTGACTTGAATAAAGCCTCCTTAAAAGATGATTTTCCTCTTCCTAATATAGACATGATTATGGAATCAACTACTAAGCATGCTTTGTTGTCATTCATGGATGGTTTTTCTAGTTATAATCAAATCTTCATAAACCCACACGATCAATACAAGACAACATTAACAACTATTTGGGGAACGTTTTGTTGGGTTATGATGCCTTTTGGATTAAAGAATGCAAGCACAACTTATCAAAGAGGAATTGCATTGATATTCCATGATTACATACATAAAATCTTGGAAGATTATGTTGATGAAATCCTTGCCAAATCCTTAACAATACAAGACAATGTGAATGTCCTTAGAAAAATCTTTGAACAAAATACAACATGAGACTTAATCCGAAAAAGTGACTTTGAAATAGATAGTGGAAAACTCTTAGATTTTATCATATCTCACAGAGGAATTGAGGTGGATACAAAGAAAATTTATGCTATAATCAACATGCCACCTTCGCAAAACATTTCTCAATTGCACATGTTACAAGGGAGAATTCTGGTCATCCATCATTGTGTTGCCTCCTTAGCTGATCGAACATTACCTTTCATGCATCTCCTCAAGAAGGATGTACATTTTGATTAGAATGAGGATTGTAAATAGGCTTTTGAGAACTTCAAGGAATAGCTTGCAACTCCACCCATTTTACAACCTGCTATGCCAAACAAACCATTTATCCTTTACATCACCGAATTAGCCCATGCTCCTGCAACATTGTTGGCTCTACAAGATGATAATGGAAAAGAACATCCTATTTATTACATTAGTTGAAATTTAATTGATTATGAAACCTGATACACACCAATCAAAAAACAATGTTTGGCTCTTGTATTCACTACTAGTAAGTTGCAACATTATTTACTAAATGTTTAAATACAAGCCATGAAAATTTTTGATCCTCTCTTGAACATATTTTCACTAAAACAGACTTATCAGGACTTCTCGTAGCTAAATGGGTAATGTTGTTCATTAAGTTTGACCTTAAGTTTCTTTCACATAAAGAAATCAAAGGCCAAGCCTTAACCGATCACTTAGCCGATGCTCCTTTTTTAGCATTACCTTCTAATTACTATTTTCCTAATGAGAGTGTGTTACCCCTCACAACTAACATATGGGAACTAGATAAAAGTAAGAAGTTGGGTACACAAAGAGGGGAAATTTCGGGCAAAACAAAAAGTTTCATAGGAAATGCATATGCATTTTCAAACAAATGCATACACGTTATGTATTAGGTACCTGAGCCTAAATTTGAATACATACACGTTCAACTTTGGGTATGTGAACTGAACATGCATACACGTTATGAAACATGTACGTGTTTAGAATGCGTACGTGTTTTGAAATGTATATGTGTTGCATGAAAGTATTTATTTTTTAAGTTAGCGACTGTATTTCATTTTTCCTCACCATTTTATTCTGCACTAGAGAACAATAGAGGAGATTGTGTATGTGTTTCAAAGGCCTTGATTGAAGAAAAATTTGACTACCACCTCCTCCCATTGACACAACCGACCTCATCAACCTCCAGGTTGGTTGAATTTTTCCTTTTTTTTGGCTTTATATCTTGTTTTTTTGTTTTTGTAATTAGTATTTAGTTTTTGTTTGTTTAGTGTGTTTTAGTTCAATGTTTTATAGTTTTTAATTGCATTTAAAAAACCAAAAACATCAATGAAACAAATAACATTAAATTGTAAATTGAAAACCATAAAAACTAAACCTAAATTAGACACATTTAACTTAGAAATCAAAACCCTAGAAACCCTAGGTTACAAAATTTACATAGGTCCCTAAAAACTAATTTACACAGGTTAATCCTTGGACCTAAATCCTAAAGTGTAAACCTAAAACCCTATTTACCCTTAAATGTAAACCTAAAATGAGCTATTTACCCTAAAACATAAACCTAATTTCCTAAATTAGGGCTCCTCAAGGAGGTTTAGATTACATTTTTTATTTGACATAACCTTGTTTGTATGATTTTTACTATCACTCATGGTTCTTAGTTTATTTAGGGTGGAAGTGATGAAAAGTTCAATAGTAGGGGCATGCGATATAATAGAAGAGGTAAAATAAGGATGTGTAGTAAGATTTGATGACATAGCATGTAGGGAGGGATCACAAATTATAGTCCATAGGTTAGGTACACTTTGGTATGTCGTTGGTGATCCACACAACTACTAATGAAATTCATAATTGACTAATAAAGTAGGTACAAACAATCCATGCATAGATCTATATATTAACCAACAAATTGATTTAATTATAATATGTTCACATAATTTATAAATTTGAAAGCTAATTTTATCTCAGAAAACTTCATGATTGTATAATTTAACTTGAGAAAGTGTACCAGTGAAGTAAAATAATGTACCTCATGTGAAACTATGTGCTTGATTTAATAAGTTTATATATCATGATGCTAGTTGATATGAGCATGTAATCACTCTATATCAATGTTATTAGCTTATATAGTGTATGATGTATTCTCTTAAAAAAATATAGAAATGGAAATCATACTTGTTAATCTAGACTATGTACAGTATGGATAGAGCTAGACACATAAATTTTATTAAATCAAATAAATATTAAAATGTGAGGCATGAATGATTTCTACCCATTTCTCTTATTTGGATGAGACCCTTTGTGAATTATGTAAGGATGCATTATGATCATATTTAAGCCTTAATTTATAGGATGTTATTCATAAGATCTATTGATTGTGTGTAATCTAATTCTTATTTTAAATCTCATGTGTAGTGGCATTGTTCTAGATTAGGAAAACTAAATGTTGTACTTTATCTAAACTAGTGTATCAAATCTAACTTGTAGCATGAACATTTCAATGGAAAATTCAAATTACTTTTGGAGAAACTTGATAGATGATTCATAAATGCAAGTAAATTCTATAACCAAAGGTTTATTTTCTAAGATTATTTATTTATTGAATTGATCAATTGATTCCTCACTTAGTGGCAGTTAGGCTCTTTTTTGAAAACCCATGTGTTTAGAATTTATATAAATATGAAGGAAGAGTCTATGCCATAGAAAAGTTTAAAAAAATATATTATTAGAAAAAAGTTTGGCTCTAAATCACTTTAGATCCCCTCTTCCTTTTTAAATCATCCAAGAGTGATGAGAGGTCCAAATAGGTTCAAAATCCATAGTAACTCAACAACTTAGTTATAATTGAAATCTAAAATTCCTAATTGTTGATATATTGAAGCTATTCCTAGAATGTCACATATTTTATTCAAAGCACTAAGTTTAGGTGGTAGGGTTTCTCATTTACTTGTAAAAATTTATTCATGTGTCTTCTATATGTTTTCATGTCATCAAATCTCTAAATCTAAACCCTAAACCCTAAAATCATTGATTTTGTTGTAGGACCTTAAAATGAAATTTGGTTGCCTTAGGAAACTCAACCAAATTTTATTCCCTCAAGCCATGGAACATTTTTTCCTAGGACCTTACTAGACATAGATCCCTTAAGCCATCCTATCACCCTAAATCGTAAATCAATGTCTTAAGGGGTCCTAATATGACATTTCTTAAGGGGATCAAAGAAGTTCTCAAAATTTGGTGAATAGAGCTCAAGCTCATCTTTGTTTATTTTGTACATTGCAATTAGGTCACTGGCATATATATCTATGTGTTCCTTTGAATGTATTCTATTAATTTTTCATTCTTATCTTTAGTATTCTTTGAAAAAAATGAATGAGATTATAAATTTTAATGTTAGTGTTAAACTTATAATTTCTTCTTAACTACTTTGTACCTCTATAGAGAACTTGTGTCTCTTATCATGAAATTTGAAAATTTAGATAAATCAATTTGTGTCCTCGAATTTAATTAAATTCTATGTCATACTTGATTAAAACATCTATTCATTTTGTTGTAGGACCTTAAATTGAAATTTGGTTCCCTTAGGAAACTCCACCAAATTTAATTCCTTAAGCCATGGACCATTTTGTCCTAGGACCTTACTACACATAGATCCCCTTAAGCCATCCTATCACCCTAAATCGTAAATCGATGGCTTAAGGGGGAATTTGAAATTTCTTAAGGGGATCAAAGAAGTTCTCAAAATTTGGTGAATAGAGCTTGGTCACTCATCTTTTTTTATATTTTGTACATTGCAATTAGGTCACTAGCATATATCTATGTGTCCCTTTTAATGTCTTCTAATAATTTTTCATTCTTATCTTTAGTATTATTTGAAAATAATGAATGAGATTAAATAAATTTTAATAAAACCCCATAAATTCATTTCTACCCTTCATATTAACAACCCCACATTGGACTCAATTTAATTTGTGTACATGCTATGAATTTTTAATGTTATGGATTTTTTAATGTTATAAATCGAATGGTCTTCAAATGAAATATATTTTGAATTTGTGCATGTTCAATGTGATTTTTAAAGAACTTTCAAATTGTGTGCATTATTTAATTAGTTTGTTGATATATATTTTTTAATTGTTTAACATGCAGTTGCCATATCATTGCTCACATGGATCCAATGTTTAATTTAGAGGATTTTATGCCTGATCAAGAAATTCCTATGGATCTCATACATCCCAATCCACGTCATGAACAAAACCCTAGCACACCTCCACATTCTCCACCGCTTAACCCCCCACCCCCTCCTGTAGTTGATCAAGATCAATTACGAGAGAATATCCAAGCAAACCTCATTGTCATTCAAGGAAATATAGATCTCATAAAAAATGAGCTTAGAGTCCCTCCCCATCTTGCACGGTTTGCATCTACGATGCAAACTATTTTTGATTCTATTTGATCTATTGATGTGGACCTAGATAGGTTCTATCAATGGAGAGAAGAGAGGAGATAATTCTATGCAGATGGATTGTCATATGAAGAAATCAATGACCTAAAAATTACCAAACAAGCCATGTGCCAATATTTTATTAACCCCCAAACAAACTAGCCAATTCCATCCATGAAAAAAAAAATTTCAATTTTATGGTGTAGGCACCTACAAATAGCTGTGCATTTTTGGGAGAGATGGTGGATGGTGTTTGATAATCCACCACATGGCAATAGTAAGGTTCCTTTATACTTTTTGAGAAAGTTATGGGCTGAGTTTGAGTTGGGTAAAAAACCCAACTATTTTGATATGAGGTCATTTTAGGGAGTTGGGAGTGGCAGGCCCCAACATAGACTAGTAGCACGTGTTGATCCTTAGTGGCATGCTCCAATTGCTCCTATTGTTCCTCCTTCTCCTAGTGTTCCTATTGCATTTTAGCAGCATACCATGTGATCAACATTAGGAGCATTGAGTTCACTTTCAGGACAACTCACTCAACAGGCTACACAAGTGACCACTGAAGTGGCCAATAGAGAGCATGGAGGCTCGAGCTATAAGGATATTCAGACATCCACTTCAGGTTACACACATGCATTTGGGACAAGGTCATAACCGAATTTACTATATTCTAAGGATTGTCTTATACAGGTATGTTCATCTTTTGAACTTAAATTTAATTCAAGTTTGAAATGTGAAATATTCATGTAAATAATATCAAATTATATATATAATATAATATTAATTCAATAATTTTTTGGTGTAGACACATGATCATGTGATGCCTGAAACTCAATATGATCATCATGTGTATATGTTGAGTGTTGTAGATCTGGGCTCACCTTTTGGATAGGTACTTGAACCAATATATGTTAAATAATTTGTGTGGATATATATCTAATTTAATTTTAATTTTTACACATGTGTAAATTGATATATTATATCTAGATGCAGGGAGGTCATACGATACCTAGTACTCACCAACCACAAGTTACAGTTGTGAACACTCTCGAGACATCATCAGCTTAGGTGCGTGCTTTCAAAATTTTATTAAGTTTAAATTAAATACACATCATAGATCTAATTTAATTTTTTCATTTACATACACATGTGTGAGTGATCTATACGAACTGTTGTACATCTATATGCAGGAATTTCATGAGATATCCATGGCGGGTCGTGCACCTGAGACATCATCGACATTTATGCATGGGAAATCTCAGGTGTGTGATCATGAGGTCATATCAATCGATGTTGTAAACTTTACTTTAAATCTCCTATACAATTTTTATGGACCTTTTATATATATATACATATACATATATATATATATATATATGAGGTTTTCACATATTGTTTGGTTTATATGAATATCCAGGATATAGTAGATCAGGCATTTGCATCTTCTCAAGTGACATTTATGCTACTCGTTGAAGAAAATGTGCCAATTACATATTCACGTGATCATATGGTAATTTATGCATACTAGAAATCATTTTTATTATATTTCCTAGATATTTAATTAAATTTATTTTTATCTAAAATTTTATATTTTCAATTTTAAATATGTTTAATTATATCAAAATTTCTAAATAAATTTAAATATAATTTCAAGTTTCTTGTACTTTTTTACAACATGATGCAAGTACATCTAGTCAACATGGAACAAAGAGGAGACTTGATTTGACTAATCAACCTGAAAGTTATATGGTTTTATATTTTATGGACTATAGATCTCTAGTTTTATTTAAATGTATATGTTGGACTTGACATATAAATTTTATGGAATATCTATCTCTAGTTTTATTTTGAACATGTTATTATCATATTTGTGTTTATTTATATCAGTTGACTTTAATATGATGATTATATATGCAGTCAATTATGAGATTATGCTATGTTCATTTTCATGATTATATGCACTCATACATATCTACATTTATATTTTATCTAATTTTCAAGTATTACATGAACTATATAAATTCTTATTTAGAATCAAATTTCATATATATAATTTATCACATGTTTAGGTGATAAATTAAAACATTCCTTAAATAGTTTAGATCATATTCATAATAAATCAAGGTCGAGTAATTTTAACTATTTTCCAATTAGATAGCAAATATTTCAATAAATAAACAAAAAAACTATCTCCTTGTATGTATAAAATGTATAGTATATACAATTGAATAATTATATAAAATGTGGTAAATACAAGACATGAAATGTATAATCTATAAAATTGGAACAAGATATTTAGAAAGTGACATTGACCAAACATATATAATGTATATCCAGATGTTTATTACAACTATATAACATGATGAAACTGTAGACACGTAAAATATACTGATTGACATTGTGCATCTGATCCTAACTTACTAACAGTGTTTCTTCCTTAATCATCCCTTAGTGTAACCATTTAATCAAATTCCCCTATCTGATTAAATTCATCAATAGTCCTCTCTTAATTAAATAAATCATTTTATCTAATCAAGTCATCTCTTTTGTTAATTAAATCAATCCATCTGATCTAATTATCCCTATTTAATAATCAATTTATTTGATTAAATCTCTAAAGTCTATCCATTAAATAAAATAAATTAAAACCTTATTTGATTTAATCTAACACCATCTCTTTTAATTAAATAAATCAAAATCCTTATTTAATTAATCTCATCATGTTTTCTCTTATTTGATTTAAAATAAATCCATAAATTTGAGTCAAATAGGTCACATCATCTAACCTCTCTCATTAAATTAATTAACCCTTGATTAATTTAATCTCATCTCATGTCCCATCCTCTAGATAATGAAAGTTGCACATGAAAATAGATTTAATTCATTTATTAAATCTCTATTTTCCTCACAAGGCATCTTTTGGAATATTCTCTCAATTTGAATTCAAAAATTCCAAGTCAACATGTACATCCAACAAGGCAATAAATTCATCTTACATGTCCTTTTCCTTGAGCCAAGTGGCATTTATTGCATTTTCCCTTACCTCTTGCATGTCATTTCAACAAATTTGAAATTCAAAATTATGCATTTATTGGCACAAACCCCAAATCTTGTACATCCTTCATCCATTCATAGATTGACAAGTGGCATCATACCATTGGATGATTGTTAGTCCCACATTGCTCAAATTTGGACATTCATTCATCTTGGAATTCTATAAATGAAGAGCTCATATCCTCATTTCATCATCCACAATCTAGGCAAAGTTACCATGCTCAAATATCTTTTGAATTTCATCCATTATCATTGAGTCATAGCTAGGTTTTTGCAGATTTTGGCTTGGAGTTCTTATTCTTCACCAACAAAGTGGATCAATCATCTTCAACACATCAAGCTTACATCATAGGAATTGGGAAAGGGCCAATTTTCACATCAAATTGACACCAATTCCCCCATGGGATCATGAGTTGGCACATCTAATTAGGATTCAATATTTGTTTTATCATTTCCATTGTGTTCTTTAATATTTTCTTCCTAGTTTGAATGTTGTAAATGGATTTCATGGGGAATCCTTGTTTTAGCTTGCAATCTCTTGTCTAACTTGTTTATTCTTGTTGTTTTGCAGGTACCAAGGTTGGGGTTCGCACATTTGGCGCTAGGAGGGTTGGATATCATTCTTTCTCATATTTTCTTAAAATTTATGTGTTTTCACTCACACATAGAAAATTCCAACGCTGGGAGCTTAGTGTCGCTATTTTGGCACCGCTGAATCTTCAGCGTCACTATATGGCACCGCTCAAAACTAAAACTATGACGTTGGACTGGTCTTGCCAAAATATTTGAATTTCAAACTCCACCGCTAGACTCGTTGACTTGCAGAAATTTTCAAAATTTTAAAAAACTGTGACGCTGGAAGGAAACTACGACATTGGGCAAAAAGTGCGACGAAGTTGAGCTCTTTGTCCTGACATAGAGCGACGCTCACTGGTAAGCGGTGCTATGAGGGCACCGCTCAGAAATCAAACTACGACGCAGTTATGAGTTGTGATGCTGGAAGATAGTAAAAAAGGGAAAATCTAATTTTAGCACGTGCTTTTGATTTATGATTAATGTGTCTTCTATTTTCTACTTTTTTAAATTTTTGTATTTTCCACAATCTGACTGGTTTTTCTTCCTTGTAGGTTGGAAATCAAAATTGAAGAAAGGAGAAGCATGAGGAGGATGTATCATCAAATCAAAGTTTTTTTAAACACTTTAGTGTTTTCTTAACACTTGGTTAAGAAATTGTTAGCACCTCCTATTTAGGACACTAATTTTCGTTTGGGTTTAAAAAGAACCTTTCAATTTCTTCTTGCAAACGCTAAAATGAACTTTAGGATCACAACTTACTAGATTTTTTTTCATGGATTAACAATTGAACAAAGTATCTCTCACTTGTCTTTTGGTGCTTAAAAAGAACTCACATTTTGCTTTGTGGATTTAAAAAAAAGAAAAGAAGAACAAGTGTAACTTTTTTTTTCATGAGGGCTTACTTAAACTAAAGCCATTGAAAAACGACGTATGCGCTTCTCTCACGCTTTATAGCAATCTTGAGAATCAAAAGGCCTTTTTCATGACTTTAGGGTGAGACAAAGAAATCACCTCCACACTTTGATTTGGGTTTAAAATTGAACATCTTGTGCGAGTGTGAGTGGGGGCATTGTTGCATATATTCTCTCTCTTTGTGGCCAACAAAGATTAATCGAGTTACAAATATTGTTCTTCATTCACTTTCGTTTATCCTAGAGGGCCTGCCTTGGGAAAAAAGTACTCACCCAAGGGAACGACTCAACCGGTAACACTCTACAGCCAAGAGTATTTCCAACTGGGATATAAATGTGGATATTGGAAGAAATACCAATATCATGCTATTGATTCTGACAAGATGGATCCAAAAGGGGACTCTTAACGTATGGGTCAATCTCCACGAATGGAAAGTCCTTATTAAAACCCATGTGCTAGAATTTTCCAAAATCCTTTAATCTATTTGTTGTTGCAAGAATAGTCATTCTGAAGCCATCCCACACTTTTACGGTCTTCTAGTAGAAATGGAAAACACGCCATGGGAGTTTCATGGGTGTTGATGCTAGGCTGCCCCGTATAAGTGAGTGTCATGGAGGGGAGCCAGTGGGGTCAAGCATCTAACCATTTGCTAAAGATAAGCGTAGCTGGACTTGTCCAAGTGGGAATCCAACAAATATTTTCTTACACATCCATAGGATTGTACTCATTTTTGGGTTACAAAATGCATTGCTTGATCGAAAACACCATGGAAACAAACACTTGAACCTCATCCAAAATTCAAACCCTTTTGAAGACAAATACAATTGGCTTAATCCATATGTTATTGCTTTCCCTTGGGATTCACATCCTTAGAGGTTTCTAAACATTGGATTATATCTCGAATTGTCTCCTTAAGTAAACAATAGGAAAACCGTTGCCTTAAGCTCATTGAATTTCCACATAACATATCTTGTGGGGTTTCTAGAAATTAAGACATTAGACATCTTAATTTGAAAACCTAATTTAAGAAAGTGTTTTTGGTAAAATAAAGACATTAAGAAAAGATAAGCAAAATGAACTTTCATATGTGTTGAAGACTCACAACCCCAAAGCAAAAATCATTGGTTGGAAATCCGAAAATGAATGTTCAAATGAAATCATTTCTTGGTTACAAAGGTCTTTAGAAAACATTTGCATGCTCTTCAATACCTAGGTCTAGGCAAACAAAGTGCCTTTTTTAGGTTCATCTTAGGATAAAAAAAAATCAAAATATTTTTCATCCATCCTCCAAAACATCAAAACAAGATCATCTCATCATCACCTTTTGGAAAATCTTGAAAATCATCCTTAAATACTAGGCTTTGTGGAAAAATCAAAATCATCAAAATCATTGAGACTAAATCCTTGAAAACATTATCAAAAAACACCTTTGGCTAGGTATGTGTAGATGCATCCTTTTGCATATGCTTATTCAAAGTTATCAAAATCATCTTGTCTAGCTTAGTATATGTAAATGAATCCTTCTTTGTATACTTAGTGAAACGATCATCTTGTTTGAATAGGTGTGGGTAGATGCATCCTTCTCCTCACACATATTCAAATCATCATCCTTTGAGAAAATCTATCCCTTAGATCATTATCCAACATCTTAGGGTCTTTTTGTTCAAAATCAAAAGAAAATTCAAGGAAAAATCCAAAATCCAAAAACAAATCAAATTCAAAATCCGTAAGTCCTAAAAAGCCTAGTATCTCATTCAAGATTTATCAAAAGCCAAAAAAAAATCCGTATCATCCATCCCTAACATCATCATCATATCATCACCTTTGATCCTCAAGGTATACTAAAAACTTTCTACTTTGAGCATAAAATAAAGATCGATCCAAAGAATCAAGAGATTCATCTCCCATATTCTCAAAAATTGATCCTTGTTTAATGGCTCTAACTAGATCTCAATACAAGAAGAGTATGGAAGCCAACAAAGAAACACCCGCTTCAAGCAATCTTAGCCAAACAAATGCATAAATGAATCCCACCGAATCAATTAATCCTTTGACCCTCTCATCATCACAAAATCTACAAGAAGAAAACCAAGGAGAGGACCTTACCTTTGGAATGTATTGTGAGGAAATGACTGAAATGCTCCAAAATCTAGACAACCATAGAATCATCAATATCATGACGAGGATCAACCCTTCATTATACATGCTTGAGCTAGCAAAACAAGGGGCCAAATTACCTTCAAATTTTGATGTGAGTACTATAGTGGAGACATCTTTTCCTCCAATCCCATCCACCATTCCCATTTCATCTACACCCCATCTAAAAACATCACGCAAAACATTCTGCAAATCACATCTTTTGCTCCAACCCAACCTAATGTCAACAAGGGAAACACATTCCTCAATTCTCTTCAAGCACACCCCCTTGTTAATAATCAAAAATTGGATGCAAACATCACCTTGGAAC
This sequence comes from Sequoia sempervirens, assembly GCA_007258455.2. Classification (NCBI taxonomy): domain Eukaryota; kingdom Viridiplantae; phylum Streptophyta; class Pinopsida; order Cupressales; family Cupressaceae; genus Sequoia; species Sequoia sempervirens. Next base: position 724,281,442 of record VDFB02193867.1, on the reverse strand, counting down.
AAAATATACCCCGAAACCCATTGCACAAAAATGTTCCTCTCACCTTCCATCATGATCCATCATCATCATTTTTCAATGCAACACCTCAAACACCTCTTCTCACAAATTCATAAGAAGAGGGAGATATGTTCGGACCAGGGGGCATATTTGACACCACAACATTCTCACAACAACTCACACCCCTTAAATTTTCACCACTTCGACCATTTCCATCATCATCCGCATCACTCCTTGGTTTAGGGCTTCCTCCCCCACCAAGTATCAATCAAACCTATATCCCAACCATCAATCAAATCATTACACCAAACACTCAAAATTTGTCGTTGATATCGCAACAACAAACGACAAATGCACAAGTAATTGCAAGACCATAAAACACCCTTCTAACATCGCAAAGCATAGGACCAACCACCACACCAATACCACCATCCACCACTCAAAATATCAACATGACATTACCACTCACCATAAACACCATTCCAAATCCACCACCACTAGCACCAACTTCCACCACATCAAGTCAATACAATGCAACATTGCAAGCTACTTTCCAAAGAGGATACCAACAAGTTCAGAAACAAAAAGAAAAACAACAAGCTGCTCAAGCTGCACAAGCTACCCAAGCTACACAAGCTCTATTACAAGTGCAACAAGCCACGCAAGCCCAAGCTTTATTGCAACAACAACAACAACAAGAAGTTGCTCAAGCTGCACAAGCTGCACAAGCATTGTAAGAACAAAAGGCTACTCAAGCATAAATTCTATCGAAACAAGTAGCACAAGCTCAAGCGCAAGCTCAATATCAGGCACAAAAAGATCAATATCAAGCACAACTTCTCGCACAAAGACAAGCAGTGCAATTGCAAGCATATCAGCAAGCCATAAAGTAATACCAAGAGTAGCAAGAAGCAGCAGAATTGGCAGCCCAACAACAAGTGTTGTTGGAACAACAACAAGCATTGTTGGAACAACAACAAGCATTGTTGGAACAACAACAAGTGTAACAAAAAGCACAAATCTTAGCGCAACAACATCAAGATCAACAACAAGCATTGTTCATACAAAAGCAGGTGGAGGCCTACCTCGCCCACCAGAACATACAGATACCATTGAACAATGCACCGACCAACCCACCCATCCAACCCATGATTGAAACACCCCAAAACACTTTCATCCCACCCCCTGATCCACAAAATGATGTGATCAAACAACTCAGGTTTCTCTTGCAACAAGTGCTCGACCTTCAATCAGGGCGAACAACCAAAACACCAGGAACTTGTGTCCCTATCCATTTGATAGGAGCTTAGTAATGAAACCATTCCCCAAGGGATTTGAAGTCCCCAAATTTCACAAATATCGAGGGATGGGAATGCCTGAAGATCACATCAAGGAATTCTAGATTCATTGCATGGAGGTCGCATATGATGATACTTATCTGTTGCGGCTATTTCCTAGGAGCTTGGTAGGCCACGCTATAGAATGGTTCTCTCATCTACCTTCAGGAATTAGAAAATTTCAAGAAATAATGGACTCATTCATTAAGAACTATGCATGCAACATCGCAATGGATGTTAGTCTAGAAGAACTTTCATCTCTGAAACAAGGAAAGGGAGAATCATTCACCTCATTCCTACAATGATGGCGATTGAAGGCCAATCAGAGCAAGTGGACCATGCTAGAAGAACAACAAGTTTGCACGAACATAGCCAACCTTGAAGGACACTTGGAATTTTATCTCAAGGTTCAGGGCATCACTACATACGATCAGTTGATCCCCAAGGTGCTTAGCATCGAAAGAGCCCTTGTGACTCAACCCACTGAATCAACATCATACCATGAACAACAAAACAACTACCCACCATCCAATTACAATGATAAACCTCGCACATGGGAAAGGAAAAAAAATGTTACTAATGATGGTGTCATTGATGCCAAGGTGTTCATTAATGCCCCTCGCCAAAACACACTCACACCACAAATCCAAACACAACACCTCATCACACAACACACCAACCCAACAACAATCCAAACATCAATAATCTCAATGACCAAAGGGACCACCCCAATGCAAAAGTTATCCCAAATGAAAATACACCACTTTGGGGGAGCCACTTGAAGACATAATGAAAAAGTTGATCGACGAAAAACTCATCAAGCCTCCTACATTTGAGAATTACCAAGAACCTGATGTCAAACCTCCTTGGTATAACGAGAATCAACTTTGTGAATTTCATTAAATCAAAGGCCATACCATAAAAATTTGCATGAGATTCAAAAACATCATCCAACATCTCATCAATAAAAAAATCATAAATGTGGAACAACCTATGGGAAATCATGATCTTAAGATATATACGAATTTGATGCCGAATCATGGGAACAAAGGGAAGGTCAATGTAAATCATGTGTATGAAATAGTTTTTGCCTCCTAAATGAAGACTGCATGGTCATCACCATCAAGGGAGCCCATGCTGAAGATTGTGGAGTCACCACAAGAGGCGAAAAAGTCACCATTGCAGGATCATCCCAACCAAATAGAGTCCCTTCATCTAGATGTATTCCGCATGGCTATAATGTTGTAGATCAACTTAGGAGAATGCCAACACAAATCTCCATCGTGGAGTTGCTAAAAATATCATTTTCCCATAAGAAAATCCTAGAGGAGGCGATGGCATCATCCACTGTCTACATAGATCTCGATGCGGAGCAATTCCAAGCTATGGTCAGAAATATCATAATGCCTAATCTCCTTACATTTTCTAACCAAGATTTCCCCACCCAGCCATCTCACAACCGTGCACTTCACTTGGAAGCCATTGTACATAAGAGAAAAATTAAAAGGGTCTTGGTGGATGGAGTTACAGGCTTGAACATATGTTCCCTAAGCCTCATCAAGCAGTTGAAAATATCAGAAGATTCCATCAACAAAGGAAAGGGCATCACAATAAGAGCATATGATGACCAAGAAAGAGTGTCTCAAGGCATGATTAAACTCCCTATTCAAGTAGGGCTGACTCTCATGGAAACCACTTGTCAGGTCTTGGACCTTGACTTGTCGTATAATATCCTCCTAGGATGCCCATGGATACATGTGATGAAATCCGTAGCATCAACCTTCCACCAATGTGTGAAATTTACACATAATGAACAAGAGGTTACCATCCATGGGGTTCCTGAACCTTTCTCATATTACAAAAATCTTGAAGAAAAGTATTAAAAAATCCCTCAAGTGCCAAAAAATGATGAGGGCCCATCCACACCATACATCGACCCCGCCACTCTCGCGTCCACTTCTGTAATAGAGACACCCACCACTCCCACCATTCCCACCATCTCCAAAATCAAGCTCATCATCCAAGAGGATAGTTGTGGAAGCTACAAGCTCCCTAACAATACTTTTGTGATAGGAGAGTTACCACAATCTCCTAGATCATGGGGACATCCACAAGAAAATTAAGCTTCCACATCACAAACGTCTCCTGAAGACTATCCTGAATTCACAAGATGGGTAGACCTTGGCTAGAAGGTTATTGAAGTAGATCCATCTCACATGTTATATCAAGATGAAATACCGACACCTGAATTACCAATGGATGAGACAAGCAAGAACCTACAAATGATGCTCGCAATGGGCTACGACATAAATCAAAGACTGGGACAAAACAACAATGGGCTCATAATACCTATCATGCTAGAGATGCGACCCATAACAAATCTTTGCCTTGGATGTACCCCTCCTAGTATAACCATATGTGGTCAAAGTCCTCTGGTTAGAACAATTAATATTTCTCCTCAGCCAATAGTAGTAGAAGTACACTCACCAATATCCATAGGTAGAGACATACATAATTTATAACTGAGGCCTATATTAGTAGTGATGACGAGGATACCATGACCAATCTACCTATTTTATTTGAGGATATCATCCTTTGCATGATTAGCACCCTCTCCTTTGAAACAAACCATCAAAATTATGAGATCTGCTTAGTATATCCCCAACTCATCGACTACGACCAACGAGGACCACCAGTTCTTGATACATTAAAAAATGATGAGGCACTCTCAGAATTCATGGGATTGTGGGACAACATTCCAAAAGGGGATCACAAGGCAGGGTTTATAATGGAGTTGGACACACATTCTTATTATGGGGAAATGACTGAATCCTTCAGTCGCAAAAGTGAGAAACTAAGAATCATATCTAAGTCCTTGAGTGAAAACCACATTGTGGCACTCTCTGACAAGAAAAAAGTAAAAACAAAGGACATATCCAATGGTGAAAACCTCTCTTAGGTGCTTGAGGATGAAGGATTCAATCTTCCTTTAAGAGTTATTCATCAGGAAAAGTTAGCAGTCTTGGCCAAAAAATGCAGTCCAGTCAACCTAGGAACTTAGGAGACCCCACATATTACATTCTATGTGGAATCACTACTTTCAGAAGAGCAAGAACTCCTAGCAGCATTCCTAAAGGAAAGACAAATAAACTTCGCATGGAGTTATGCTGACATGCCAGGGCTTGATCCAGAGACTGTGGTTCATCACTTAGCAGTGTATCCAGAAGCAAAAATGGTCAAACAAAAGCTTTGAAAAATGCATCCTCAAATCGCCTTATTGGTCAAAATGGAGCTCAAAAAGTTGTTAGATGCAAGATTCATTTGACTAATCAATTATCCAGAATGGGTGTCAAATTTGGTACTTGTTTCAAAACCTGGTGGAGCCATTAGAATCTGCACAGACTTCAGAGATTTGAACAAGGAATGTCCAAAGGATGATTTCCTGCTTCCCAACATCGACATGATAGTAGACATGATAACAGGACATGAGATGCTATCACTAATCGACAGATTTTTAGGATACAACTAGATCATGATAGCAAAAGAAGATCAACATAAGATGACTTTCACTTGTCCATGAGGGACTTACTACTAGAACATGATGCCATTCGGCCTAAAAAATGCAGGAGCAACATATTAATGGGCCATGACATTGATATTCCATGACATGATTGATAAAACGGTTGAAGACTATGTTGATGATATCCTAGCTAAGTCTAGAAAGAGAAAAGATCACATAGCAACCCTAGGTGCTATTTTTGATAGACTGGAAGAGTACAAAGTCAAACTAAATCCTAAAAAGTGTGTCTTCAGTGTATAATTAGGTAAATTGCTAGGATACATAGTGTCCATGAGGGGTATCGAGGTGGATCCAGTAAAGGTGAAAGCAATCCTTGATATGGAAGCACCAAAGACATTAAAACAATTGAGAGGCCTCCAAGGCTGACTTCAATCCATCTGATGATTCATAGCACAATTGGTGGACAAGCAGAATCCATATTCTCACCTACTCCACAAGGGAGTAGCATACAAATGGGATACAAAATGTGAAGAAGCATTCAACAAAATCAAGGAATATCTACTGACACCACCAGTCTTAATGCCACCCATCCCAAGAAAGCCATTGAACTTATACATGTCAACAACAGCAGCAGCCCTTGGAGCTCTCTTAGCTCAGCATGACGAAAGTGGAATGAAAAGGTCTATCTACAATATCAGTAGAATAATGGTCGGTCATGAGCTAAACTACTCATTCATCGAGAAAGCATGCCACACAGTAGTGTTTGCATCACAAAAATTCAAACATTACATGTTGGCACACAAGATAAAGCTCATCACCAAAATTGACCCCCTCAAGTATCTCTTATCAAAGGCAATGCTCACAGGAAGAATGGAAAAATGGGTGATGATACTATCAGAGTATGACATCGAGTATGTAGAGTGGAAAGCCATTAAGGGCCAAGTTATTGTAGATCAAATAGCAGAAGAACCTATTTACTCTGAGAATCCTCTTGTCTCAGAGTTTCTAGATGAATCCATTTTTAACCTCAACGTAGTAGACCACTGTAAACTATACTTCGATGGCTCATACACATGGTATGGATTAGGAGTTGGTGTCTTCTTCATCACCCCACAAGGGGTTTCATACCAAGGTCATACAAACTGGCATTTCCTTGCACCAATAACATCATAGAATATGAAGCTTTTACTATAGGTCTCAAGATAGCAGTGCAATGGAACATCATAGCTCTCAAAGTGTACAGAGACTCTTAGTTGATCATAAATCAATTCAATAATGAATATCAGACCAAGGATGATAAGCTCACTCCATACAAGAAATTGGTGGAGACTCTTAAAGAATCTTTCATTGAAATAACATTTGAGCAGATTCCTTGAACCAACAATAGAGCAGCAGACACCATGGCAACAATTGGATCTCTATTGGACATCGCTCACAATGTTCCAAAATATGAATTCTTGATTGAGCAGCTTCTCATTTCCACATTCGAGGTACCAGAATCAGAATTCGTGTGTGAAATCATTGGTTTCGGTCATCCTTGGTATCATCACATCTACACATATCTTCAAATAAGAGTCATACCTACTGACCTACCATCAAACCTAAAATGAACCTTTGTTAAAAAGGCATCTAGATTTATCATCCTAGGTGATACCCTATACTGTAGAAGCATAGAACATACCCTACTATGTTTTTTAAATGTTGAGGAGGCATTAACTGCTCTAACTGAAGTACATAATGGTATCTGCGGTTCACACTCGAGTGGAATGACCATAGCCAAGAAACGACTCAGGATGGGGTATTATTGGCCCATAATGGAAAGAGAAGCACATGATCATGTTAGAAGGTGTCTACAATGTTAGTAGCATGGGGACCTCATCCATTCTCCAGCTCAAGAGCTTCATCCTATCGTCACACCATGGCCCTTTTCATAGTGGGGACTTGATCTCATTGGGAAAATCACACCCACCTCATCTAACGGCCACAAATTCATCATAACCGCAATCGAGTACTTTACTAAGTGGGTAGACGCCATACCCATGATGTACATAATGAGGAAGTAGATTTCTAAGTTTATCTTGAACTACCTCATTTTTTGATATGATGTCACACAAGCCATTATCTTAGATAATGGGACACCATTCAAGAATCAGGATGTTCATGACTTGTGTGAGAAATTCAAAATCCAACATCGCTTCTCCACCCTGTACTATCCCAAAGGCAATAAGCAAAAGCCATAAAAAAAACCATTCTAAAAATCCTCAAGAAAACAGTCAATGATGCAAGTCGTGACTGGCATTTGTAGCTTAATCCCACCCTCTAGGCCTATCAAACTCACATCTGCACACTCACTAGCGCCACCCCCTTTTCCTTGGTCAATGGATTAGAAGCCGTACTCCCCATTAAGATCAAGCTCCCATCCCTTAGGATATCACTGCAAAACCTCATCACTAATGAAGAATATTGGGTATCAATACTAAATGAGCTGGAGCTACTAGATGAGAGACATATAGATGCTTTGAATCATTTGCAAGTCTATCAGAATAGACTCAAAAGGAGTTACAATAAGAAAATTAGAAGTAGGACTTTCCAAGTCAGAGAACTGGTCTTAAAAGAAAATCAAAAGAATGTCCTAAACCCAAGCAGCAAAGGCACGTTCAAACCCAATTGGTTGGGACCATTCGTCATCACAGCAAGTTACAAATCAGAGGCATATTAGCTATCAACACCTGAAGGGGAACCTCTGCAGGAGCTCATGAATAGCTCTAATCTCAAAAAGTTTTATGCCTAAATCTTTAAAGGTATAGAACCAAAAAAAATCCAAAACAATCAAAAAATGTCTTGAAAAAATGGTTACCTTGGTGAAAACCTGGCAAACAGGTGTCTTGGTGACAACAAAAAAATCAAAAAAGAAAAAAATCCAAAAAAATCAAAAAGAGGATCAAAAAATAATAAAGAAAAAAATCGTCCTCTAGTGAAAACCACTTTGGTGGCACTTTGGGCAAGTACCTTGGTGAAAACCTGGCAAACAGGCACCTTGTGTAAATAAGCACTTTCCATCCACCAAGATCTTTATGGCTTGTTCTACATCATTCCTCCATTTCACTTCCATCATCCATCAAATTCAAGTCTTCATTCATCACTCATCCACTCGCATCCGCACCATAGCTTTGTCCTGTGTTCGTATCATGATCCCTCCTAGTACTGCTCGGCCCATCCTTAAGGTCATTTTCTCCTGCCTTTATCGGAGTATTCTATTGCATCACACTGGGGGAATGTTCTCATTAGATCAAATTCATGTATATTCTTAAAAGGTCCTCAAATCAGAAAATCCAAAAGCATCAAAAAAGCACAAAATCCAAAAACATCAAAACATATCAAAATCCAAAAACATGTCAAAAAGTCATTCAAAAAGATCAAAAAATAGAGTCGTCTTGTCGAACTACGTCATCTCTGAGCTTGAACATAGGCAAGGATGATCTTTGATCATCCCCCGAGACACTTAGGTTAGTCCTTTAGGAGTCTATCATAATAAACTGACATCTCATCATGTATATCATCATCTGTAAATCGGTCAGGTCATCTTGTCGAACTATGTGGTCTCTGCGTATATAATGTAGGCAAGGATCATCTATTGATCAGCCCTCGAGACCCCTAGGATAGGTCTTTAGGTTAGTCTTTTGGTCAAAATCTCAGAAAATCCCCAAAAAACCATTCGAAAATCTCAAAAAATACCAAAAATAGCCTCAAAACATTGAAAAACATAAAAAAAATACAAATATTTGAAAAAATCCATCTATATCATCTCACTTACACCCACAATAACACCATCCATAATAAACTGATCATCATCATCAACCTTTGGTGAAACAGTTAGAAACAAGTCTAGTAGATTAAAAGTAAAACTCCAAACGTCAAGTCTTAAGTCTAAGACAGTGCGTGAGCAAGTTGGTCATCTCTTCATATTGGTAACTCATCATCCAATCAGTTCCATATCAATCATCCCTTAGAACACTTTGGATAAACAAAATAACATGCCGCCATCCACTAACATGTCCTATGATGAATCCTTCCTACAATGGGCATTATCTTTTCGCAATAAGTTTCAGGTATGATCCTTAGAAAACACATCCTCTTTCCATTAGCGGTATTGAAGAGCATCAGTTTGTTTGTTTACTTGGTCTTTATATTTTCACTTATCTTATTTTTTTCTCATTCCAAGAACGTCTCAATGATATCCCAAAATAGAGGATTTAGAGAAATAAGGAATGGGGCGATGATCATTATCTTTTGTCTGCTATGCTTGTTGGACGTTCTTGTAATATAACATCGGTGAATACTTGCTTTGTTAGGTATGTATGGAAGAGGTCTAGGGCAACTTGTTGACTATTGCATGGATAGGTTTACCTTTCTATGTTTTGGTCCGAGGTGCCTGAAACTTCTAAAGTGCATCCTAGCAAGGTTTCCATATGTCAAGTGTGAACAAGAATACTCCTATCTACTTGTCAAGTCAAAGTTCATCTCACTAGGTACAACGCCATCTTGGTTTTCTATACCTTGATGCATCATACCACGTGTGTTATCAAACATAAGAAAATTTGGCCCTTTGAAAATCCCAATTCCTCAGCAAGTAATCATCATCATCATCATTTTCATTTGCATCATCTTGTGTCTTGTTGAAATGACTTCTTTTATTACTAACTGCACTAATAAGGTACTATGATAGTTGATCATTATTGCCAGCATCATCACCGGTCCTGCATCCACAAATCATTAGCATATCACATAAACATATCATATAGGAAACATACGCATTGCATAAACATATAATATAGCAAACACACACATTGCATTTTTATTATCATATAAATAGGTTATCATAAATATTCTTCATAGATAGGTGCATCCATGTCATTGTATTTCACCCATTACACTACATCGCATGCCATTATATCAATCATTGCATAAACACTAATTTGCATCTCATAACCATTTCATATTACCATATATCATATAAATCATCACATAGCATCTATGGAAGCATTTCATAATCATTTTTGCATAATCATAAACAATAGGTATATAAGCATTTAATTCATTAGGCATACATACTTGCATAACATTAATGACATCATCTCACCACTTTACATTCACATTACATTACGCATTAACATATCATTGCATCACATACATCATCATTTATTACATTTAGGATAATAACATTTGTTATTCTAAGCATCTCATAAAACCATCTCATTACGCATTAACACCATTTCATTTGCAGCATATTACGACCATCGCATTTGCATTATCATAAATAGATCATCACATTTGCATATCATAGGTTAACATAATACATATATGTTAGTCATAATCATAACACATGTATCATTAGAAATAAATGCATCCATAAAGACATCATTTCAAAGCATATAGGAATAAACCATCCATGCATAAAAGAGAGCACAATGCATCACATCAAAATCATTATTGGCTCATATATATATCATCAATAATGTCACTATCATAGTACAAAGAATAAATCAGATCATTGTACATATATGTCAATCAGTACAAAACGTTCATTGGGCTATCAAAAATGAGCCCATAAGTCACAAAAAGTATATATCATCTTGATCAAGCTTGATCCTTGTGAATGTTGCCCTCGCCCCTGTCATTGTGACCCTCTACTGGTCTGTGGCTGGCCCGCTCTGAGTACTCTGGGACACACTCTGCTCTGCGGCCTCATGATAAGACTGTTGATAATACTCTACCTCTCGGATGGCATCCCTATAGGATCAAAATGACACTGTACCCTGGGAGGAGGAGGTTGTCATTCTCTCTATCTATTGTCTATGACCTAGCTCATTGGTTGCCTATAACTCTGCAACCTGTCTCTGCTGTACAGCCTGATCTCTCTCAGCTCTAAGATGCTCTCTTTCGGCCCTCGCTTGATCTCTCTCGGCGGTCACGACCTGGATCTGAGCTTGTAACTGTGTAATCAACCCATCTCGAGCATCTGCCTATTCCTGTGGCTGCACCCAAGGTTGATCCCCACCTTGTGGTGGCTACTGCTGCTAGTCCTGCATGTGTACATCTCCATGCCCTAGCTGGACTGGGGGCACGATCGGCGGATCTCATCGAACCTCAGCTCTCCATCCTCGGCCTCCCCCTCTGCCCCTAACTCTCCTCAGATTTGGGTCCTCACCTAGAATGGTCAACCAAAGTGGAAGTCGGAACTAGTCCCTGTAGGCCTGATTGGTGCCTGGATCTACTAAATCATAATCATAAGCCCATGGTTGGCCTACCAACTATCAGAAACTGTCGATTTCCTCTGAGGTAGGAATGTACTATCCCCATGACACCTGTGTCATGCTGTGAGCAAAGATGACTACATAGTCGTCATCAGGCCAATCTTGCGGCTCTTTGAACTGATGTTGCATGCACCTAGGTAGATACCTCTCAATCATGGTATGCTCCCACCCCTGCATATACCGGTCCTAGCGGTAATAAAATAGCTGATCGACATCGTCGGCCCATCCGAGCCGACCAAGATATGGTCGCCAAGTGAAAACTAGCATCTCATCTAAGACCTACCTCTAGTACGGGATCTTGTACTCACTAGTGTGTGTAAAGGATACACCGCATCTATATCATTCCATGAGGGCATTGTCTGCCCCCATCGGAACTAGAACGACACATGGACACAGCATAAAAATGTGCTCGCATGCCTAGACGTGAAGTAAAGTCACCCCAGCCCCCAGTGCTATGTTGTCCATGTAGATGTACTCAAGGAGGTCCTTGTAAAGCGAAGCTAGAAGAATAGGCCCCCATGTGAAACGAACTAGCCTGACTCGGACCATCCGCTCCCAGCAATACCCCTAGCGGGGATTGAAGTATTGCCCTCATCTATCTAGGGCAACAAGACCCAAAATGATAGCTGCAATTGCCCAATGGTAGGCAGATGCTATGGCCCTTTATCACTCTAGCTCTATCTGTCCCTCATAGAAGATGATGTCCCATGTGGTGAGGACTCTATAGTAGGCCTTGTGCCCCTCGTCCATATCAAAAATTGTTTGTCAGCCATGAATTGAAAATCGTAGAATGCGCCAAATGTCCTCCAGAGTGATGGTAGCCTTGCCAGTGGGGAGATGAAATGAGGACCTCTTGTTGTACCACCTCTCGGCCAGTGTTGACAACATCCCTAGGTGAGTGTGCATGGGATTTGCATACGCAATGTGCCACAACCCCACAACCCTGATTCGATCCTAGTCCCTGTCGCTCAGGTCTCACAAGACACTAGCCAAATCTCGTGACCAGTGCTCCTAAGAGTAGAGCTCCCTCGCCGCATCCTCCATGAACGAAGGTAAATGTGTTAAAAATTTTGAAAAATTTCTGGTCAAACGCTCCAAAAATTTCCCCAGTGGCATAGTTTGTGATGGCGTCACAGTTTGGGTGAATTCAGCAACGCCATGTCGCACTTTATCAAACCAGCCCGCCAAACTTGAGCTCAGTGTTAGAGTTTTTAAACTTCGAATAGCACCATTGCAGCTCAAAACAACACTGCGTGGCACATTTTGAATGTCGAGCAGTGCTATATAGTGCCGCTATAGGCAAGTCGCCCCTTTAAAGCATTAAATAATCCATTAAATGAAAGGATGAAGCTTGGGTAAGGGTCACATACTAGTGCCCCGATGCCAAGTGGGCGCTGGTATGTCTGAACTTGATCAGTAATGTGTCAAGGAAGCTATCGTTGCACCATATTGCTAGAGAGTTAGAGCTCAAGTCTCAAGGTTGCCAACGAAGGTGTGTGAAAATGACTTGAAAGTGACCCCTCGAGCCCCTTTTAAGCCTAAAAATTAGAGTTTTTAACCCTGAATGGTTGTCCTGCTAAGGTTTTGGACCCCTGAACCTATTTTGTTTGATTGAGGCTTGTTTTTCATTGTTTTATTACATTTGAACATGTTTTTAGCCTCCCAAAGCCCTTTCATACCTATTGGGTACTTTGTCATCTTTTTTTCTCGAGATCACACAAAAAATTAAAATTTTCGTCTGATCTCTCGATGGGGCATTATATTGGAATATTCTCTTCCGCCAAGTAGTAGTGGGGCAATTTTTAATTATCAATTTTTTTTGGCTTTGATCGAGATAGTTTATTCTTTGAGCCAATGCAACGAGTGCATTGCTTCAAAGAGGGGCAAAATGTAGACACGTAAAATATACTGATTGACATTGTGCATCTAATCCAGACTTACTAACATTGTTTCTTCTTGAATCATCCCTCGGTCTAACCATTTAATCAAATTCCCCTATCTGATTAAACTCATCAGTAGTCCTCTCTTAATTAAATAAATCATTTTATCTAATCAAGTCATCTCTTTTGTTAATTAAATCAATCCATCTGATCTAATTATCCCTATTTAATAATTAATTTATTTGTTTAAATCTCTAAAGTCTATCTATTAAATTAAATAAATTAAAACCTTATTTGATTTAATCTAACACCATCTCTTTTAATTAAATAAATCAAAATCCTTATTTAATTAATCTCTTGTCATATTCCTCTCTTATTTGATTTAAAATAAATCCATAAATTTGAGTCAAATAGGTCACATCATCTAACCTCTCTCATTAAATTAATTAAACCTTGATTAATTTAATCTCATCTCATGTCCCATCATCTAGATAATGCAAATTGCACATGAAAATAGATTTAATTCATTTATTAAATCTCTATTTTCCTCACAAGGCATCTTTTGGAATATTCTCTCAATTTGAATTCAAAAATTCCAAGTCAACATGTACATCCAACAAGGCAATAAATTCATCTTACATGTCCTTTTCCTTGAGCCAAGTGGCATTTATTGCATTTTCCCTTCCCTCTTGCATGTCATTTCAACAAATTTGAAATTCAAAATTATGCATTTATTGGCACAAACCCCAAATCTTGCACATCCTTCATCCATTCATAGATTGACAAGTGGCATCATACCTTTGGATGATTGTTAGTCACACATTGCTAAAATTTGGACATTCATCCATCTTGGAATTCTATAAATGAAGAGCTCATATCCTCATTTCATCATCTACAATCTAGGAAAAGTTACCATGCTCAAATATCTCTTGAATTTCATCCATTATCATTGAGTCATAGCTAGGTTTTTGCAAATTTTGGCTTGGAGTTCTCATTCTTCACCAAGAAAAGTGGATCAATCATCTTCAACACATCAAGCTTACATCATAGGAATTGGGAAAGGGCCAGTTTTCACATCACATTGGCACCAATTTCCCCATGGGATCATGAGTTTGCACATCTAATTAGGATTCAATCTTTGTTTTATCATTTCCATTGTGTTCTTTGATATTTTCTTCCTAGTTTGAATGTTGTAAATGGATTTCATGGGGAATCCTTGTTTTGGCTTGCAATATCTTGTCTAACTTGTTTATTCTTGTTGTTTTGTAGGTACCAAGGTTGGGGTTCACTCAGAAACATATATGTGCAAGTGGATACAATTAAAGCTTATCAACTTTTAGGTGAAGACCAAAAATTGATATTTACATAGTCTCTTGATAAAATAATCTCTAGTTCAACAATCACATTGTAGACAGACTTGATGAGAACCTGCAAAAATAATTAATGTAAGTAACTACAATTTTTATGAGTCATTTAAGAAAAAAAATTCATGCGAGAACAGAACAATATATAGTAAATTCCATAGAAATTCAAATGATGTTTTCCATATGATGGATTAAGGGGACCTAGGAGGATATATAGCTTAAGGGGGGTCTTAAGAGAATGCCTTAAGGGGAGTTAAGAGGATGGTTTAAGAGGATGTATCTCATGAACCCTAGGATATGGCTTAATGTATCCTAAGAGGATGGCTTAAGGGGAGTTATGAGAGTCCTTTAAGAGGATGGCTTAAAGGGATGGAAGAGGGTGGATTAAGGGGAGTTGATAGAATGACTTGAAGGGATGTAAGAGGGTGGATTAAGGGGAGTTGATAGAATTAATTGAAGGGATGTAAGAGGGTGGATTAAGGGGAGTTGATATAATGAATTAAAGGGATGTAAGAGAGTGGATTAAGGGGATGCCAGAGGGTGGATTAAGGGGAGTTGATAGAATGAATTAGAGGGATGTAAGAGAGTGGATTAAGGGGATGCAAGAGGGTGGGTTAAGGGGAGTTGATATAATGAATTGAAGGCATGTAAGAGGGTGCATTAAGGGGATGCAAGAGGGTGGATTAAGGGGAGTCGATAAAATGACTTAAAGGGATGTAAGAGAGTGGATTAAGGGGATGAAAGAGGGTGGATTAAGGGGAGTTTATAGAATGAATTGAAGGGATGTACGAGGGTGCATTAAGGGTAATTCATAGAATGGATTAAATGGATGTAATATAGTGGATTAAGGGGATGCATGTCACAAACCTTATGATATGGCTTAACAGGCACTAAGAGGATGGCTTAAGGGGAATTATTAGAGTGACTTAAGGGATAATATTATGGATTAATGGGATGTAAGAGGATATGACTTAAGGGTCCTTTAAGAGGATGGATTAAGGGGATGCAAGAGGGTGGATTAAGGGGAGTTGATAGAATGACTTAAATGGATGTAAGAGAGTGGATTAAGAGGATTTGATATAATGACTTAAAGGGATGTTAGAGAGTGGGTTAAGGGGATGCAAGAGGGTGGATTAAGGGGAGTTGATATAATGACTTGAAGGGATGTAAGAGAGTGGATTAAGGGGAGCTGATAGAATGACTTAAAGGGATGTTAGAGAGTGGATTAAGGGGATGCAAGAGGGTGGATTAAGGGGAGTTGACAGAATGACTTGAAGGGATGTAAGAGGGTTTATTAAAGGGAGTTGATAGAATGACTTAAAGGGAAGTAAGATAGTGGATTAAGGGGATGCATGTCATGAACCTTACAATATGGCTTAATAGGCCCTAAGAAGATGGATTAAGGGGAATTATGAGAGTGATTTAAGGGATGCAATATTGTGGATTAAGGAGAGTTGAGAGAATGAATTTAAACCCTAAACCCTAAACCATATGGTCTAAATCCTAAGACCTTAAAACCCATATAGATTTGTTATTCTAAGCATCTCATGAACCCTATAAACTATAAACCCTAAACCATATGACCTAGAGATTGGGAGATGAACCCTAAATCATTAACCCATATAGATTTGTTATTGTAAGCATCTCATGAACCCTAGAAATCATAAACCTTGAACCATATGATCTAGAGATTAGGAGATGAACCCTAAACCATTAACCCATATAGAATTGTTATTCTAAGCATCTCATGAACCCTAGAAACCATAAACCTTGAACCATATGACGTAGAGATTGTGAGATGAACCCTAAACCATTAACCCATTTAGATTTGTTATTCTAAGCATCTCATGAACCCTAGAAATCGTAAACCCTAAACCATATGACCTAGAGACTGGGAGATGAACCCTAAACCATTAAGGGGTCCTAAGAGGATAGCTTAAGGGGTGTTTAGAGAGTGACTTAAGGGGATGCAAGTGGATGGATTAAGGGTAGACATACACGGATATGGATTAAGGGATCCTAAGAGGATAGCTTAAGGGGTGTTGAGAGAGTGACTTAAGGGGATGCAAGTGGATGTATTAAGGATAGACATATGGGGATATGGATTAAGGGGTCCTAAGATGATAGCTTAAGGAGTGTTAAGAGAGTGACTTAAGGAGATGCAAGTGTATGGATTAAGGGTAGACATACGAGGATATGGATTGAGGGGTCCCAAGAGGATAGATTAAGGGGTGTTAAGAGAGTGACTTAAGGGGATTCAAGTGGATGGATTAAGGGTAGACATATGAGGATATGGATTAAGGGGTCCTAAGAGGATAGCTTAAGGGGTGTTGAGAGAGTGACTTAAGGGTATGCAAGTGGATGGATTAAGGGTAGACATATGAGGATATGGATTGAGGGGTCCCAAGAGGATAGCTTAAGGGGTGTTAAGAGAGTGACTTAAGGGGATTCAAGTTGATGGATTAAGGGTAGACATACAAGGATATGGATTAAGGGGTCCTAAGAGGATAGCTTAAGGGGTGTTGAGAGAGTGACTTAAGGGTATGCAAGTGGATGGATTAAGGGTAGACACATGATGATATGGATTAAGGGGTCCTAAGAGGATAGTTTAAGGGGCGTTGAGAGAGTTACTTAAGGGGATACAAGTGGATGGATTAAGGGTAGACATACGAGGATATGGATTAAGGGGTCCTAAGAGGATAGCTTAAGGGGTGTTGACAGAGTGACTTAATGGGATGCAAGTGGATGGATTAAGGGGTCCTAAGAGGATAGCTTAAGGGGTGTTAAGAGAGTGACTTGAGGGGATGCAAGTGGATGGATTAAGGGGTCCTAAGAGGATAGCTTAAGGGGTGTTGAGAGAGTGACTTAAGGGGATACAAGTGGGTGGATTAAGGGTAGATAGACAAGGATATGGACTAAGGGGTCCTAATAGAATGGCTTAAGGGGAATTAATAGAGAGACTTAAGGGGATGTAAGAGGATGGATTAATTGTATATAAGAGCATGGCTTAAGGGGATATGAAATCAATTATAATATTTTTATAAAATGACAATGAATTAAATTTAGTTTTATATTTATACTATCAATTAAATGTATCTAGAACTATATATATAGTTACCTTTCTCTATATTCGAATTCCATTGTAACATATGTATCTTCTCTCATTTTTGTAAAGCATCTAATTTTGGGAGACCTAAAACAAAAAATGATATAAAACTTTAATTAGCAAATGACTATTAAAGGAATATATATATATATATATATATATATCAATTAAATATATATACTTGACTATATATACTTACCAATATTTATTTACTCCATTGTACCATCTACATCCTCTCTTTATTTTAATGCATCTACGATTTCCTCATGATCATCCATTGAAAGTGTCCATAAAACTTTATTATCAGGCCTCCCTTGATATCTAACTAGTTTTATATTGGTTTCCAAAATCAAATGTGAATAATGTATGATCTTGTGTCTTTCATAATCTTCAAATGCAGGCAAGCCATTCTTTCTCATCAAATATTTTCAAAGCCAAGTGGCAACAACAACCATTGAACCAATTGGATACTCAAAGTTGTCATCATCCACTCTAGGATGTACCAACTTATGTTTTCTCTCAAAACATCTAGCCAACCAATACTCGATCTGCTCTTAATTCCCCTTAGGTGCAACAACAACATACACATGTCCTACAAAAATAAATAAAAAAATCAATAAAGAGTGACTTATATTTAATTCACATATATTACACATGCATACATATAAAATTCAACTCAATAAATAATTTACCTTCCCATACAATATCCAAAACATGATCATAATCATTTGATGTGAATAATTGATTATCTTCAATTGTCATTTTGTGTTGAACATGTGTCGATGTAGGTGTTAAGGCTCTTTGTTGCTATTTTTGACCCATTATGTATTTTCACATGCCTCCCAATCACCTACAATACAAATTTGACAAAAGCATGCCAACTCCCTTGTCCAAATTGTCCATGTGTTTGCATTCAAACTCTTAGACGAATGCCATTTTGCAGATCCATTAATTGTTTCACAATCTTGTCAAGAAAAAATATCATTTTCTTCAACTAAACAAAAGAAGCATCGAATTAATGAGCTCTCACTTGTTCTTGTAGATAATTTGGTATTGCACCAATCTACAATTGCACGTGCATCTCTAAATTTCATAGCATCTTCAAATTTTAGTTGCCCTCTAGCAAGAGCTCTTTTCACACATGCACCTACTCCATCGTGTTCTCCCTTACCATGAACAACTTAAAAAAAAATCCATATGTGATGGATCTTATTTTATTTATGAAGTCTAAATAACTAATAAAACATTCTATCATTTTTGAATCGACCCATATAATTATCCGACCATATGAGATGTTCTAACATTTGAATTCTTCTCTTTTAATTTTTTATAAAATATATCAAAACTATATTGAACAAACTTAGATGAATGTAATTGATTATCACTTACATAAAAATGGTACTCTCTAAAAAAATTTCTATTATCTTTTGTACTATCATCTACATTTAGGGTATGTGCAGGATCATGATGGGCCAAAAAGTGTCAATATTATGGGTATTTGTAGGGTATGTGGCTGGCAACTTGTTTTTTACCCAAAATTGATGAAGCGAAAAGGGTTTTTAGAGGAGATTCTCAGCTTTCCACCAATATAAATTATGCTTTAATTTGAATTTAATAAATAAGTATTATTCATTTTCTATTAGAATTACGACTAAAGTCCTAATCGATGGGCTGATTGAAAAACATCTATAACTTTCAAATAGTATCACATTTTTTGAATCTGAAACATGCGTTATGTTCTATGCTTCACATACTATAGGATTAAAAAAAGAAAAATTAAATTTCATGAAGTTTTGACCAAGTTAAGGTGGTAAGACATATGAGTTTTTTATATTTTTTAAAAGTTGTAATAAGAAATTCATAATTAATTATTTACTTGAAAAAAAAAATTACAAAAAAATATGCATCACATTTGGACATAATTCCTCTACTTATATATAAAATATTATAAAAAAATATTATCATTTTATTATGGTTAGGGTGGTCAGACATACACCTACTTCTTATTTTTTCCCTGAAATTTAAGTACTATGCATTGAAATTTCAAATTTTTTACCAAATAGATTTTATTTATTTTTAAATAAACCTAGTAGTTTAGAAACTAAATTCAATTTTCTATAGATTCTATTGTTACATATTTTTGAAATAATATAGATAACTTATTCAAATTTTTACGTCAAGTTGCCTAACACTGATTTTTTTGAATTTTTTGCCACTTAAGGGCCTATTTTTTCCATGATGATCCTGCACATACCCTTTCTATAAAAAATGTGAACAAATATAGATACTTGCACTAAATTATAATACAGTGATTGAATTTCTTCTTGTGGAGCAAGAGTATAATTTTTAGCAAACTCAACAACTGACAGTATAGTTCCAATTGAGAATGTATTTTTACATAAACAAAATTGATTATCAAGTCAATGAGCATATTGAGAGTTTTGAACATATTTAGGTACAATATTATCTTTAAATTCATTAATAAATGCATGCACACTAAATTTTTCCACAATTAGCTCACAACATTTTCCAATTTTTTCCATCTTTCAAAGTATACTCAACATTTTTAAATACTTTTACATCCACTAATTGTTGTCCAATTTCATCTAAACTACTTTCATGCATGAATTCTCCTAATAATGAAAAATTACCACATATATCACATTCTTAAAAAATACATGTTTTTAAATAAAATAAGTTTCCATTAGAGGGTTCACAAAACAAACCTACAATAAAATCTTTGATTCTTTCAGCTGGCATATGAATACCACAAATGTCCTGCATAATTTGGTTAACATGCAAATTGCATCGTATATATCAAAAAGTATCATAATAATAATAAAATTGTGCATGAGTCTTACAACAACAAGAGATTCATTGCTTATTAATTCTAACTTACCAAAGTTTACACTTTTCAAATGATCTTTGACTTATATTAATATTCAATGGTAAGATTGAAGCATCTAATTTTTTTTTATATAATTCAGTTTGAGTCATATCTAAGAGATGCTTTGGATGAGGTTAACAAATTTTCAAACCCACCCTTAATTTTAAGACATCTCTAATGTTAGGTGATACTCTTGTATTATTATGCCAAAAAAATTTGATTAAAGATTTAATTTCATTAGTTAATTTCATGTCTGATCTTGGAAGTCTACCACTAAAACTCCAACATTGATTAATTGGATCATTTTCAATTATTTCTCTTCTTTTAGCAGCTCTTATCAAAGTTCTAGGATTTACTTTTGTAAATTTACTAATCTTACTTAATATTCTTTTATTTGAAGCTGCTTTTTCAGCTAGAGTAGTTGTTATTGCACGACGAGCCACATTCTTATCTTTTGATCAACTTTTATTACCTATAAAATCAATAGCATTAGCAACACTAGATATGACTTGTTCTACTAAGTCATCTTTATTTTTTGGTTTTACAAAAACACCTAATTTTTTCATTACTATTCTCATTTTTTACATTATCACCAATTGCACCATGAGTTGACATTGGAATCCTAATTTCTTTCTGTGTAAAAACATTTTATATATTCTATTTTCATAATTTCTAATTTGTCTCCAAGCAAATTTAACACGAAGTTTATCTGGCACATCTCTTTCAATCGTAAAAGAAACATTTTTATGTTCATCCATACAAGGGGTTTCATTTTCATTCACACAAGGGGTTTCATTTTCATTTTCAAATGTAAAAGGGATTTCATTCTCATTTTCATTCTCATAAGATATAATTTCATCATTTTTTTTGTTTTTACATTGTTTCAACCCTAGAATTATTGATATCATCAATGGTGTACCTACTTCATCTAAACAAGCAATATCAATATTATTAAAACTTGGGTTTGAACACATACGTAGATGGATTGTATGAATAGGCACATTTTCCATATCATGGAGAGGTGTATTTGAAGACATACTCGAAGTTGTTTGCATATGTACTATTTTCACATCATTCAAAGTTGAAGTTGAAGGCGTAGATGGGTTTGTATCCATAATTGCATTTTCTTCCATATTCACCATCTCCACATTTGCATCATTTACATTCATTTCATCATTCATGGCTTCCTCTTCAATATTGTTGGAACTATATTCTTGCAAATTTTTCATTTGATGAATCCTTTCTCTTTTATCCCTTTGTCTTTTTTGCCTCCATATCTCTATTTGCTTGAATTTCTTCAGGTGTCATTAATTTTCTACATCTTTTCCTTTGTCTTTACTTATCACCCATAGTTACCAAAACCTCTTTGATGACAAAAAAAATGATTCAAATACAACTTATTTTTGAATTGTTATCTCCTTCAAATATTCAAATAAAACTATGTAGTATGAAGATGCTTTTTTCTTTAAACTAAGAAGTACAAAAACATGATGAATGCATCAAAAAATTCTCTTTCCAAATCTTGTAAAAAGTTCTTGTACTTTATTCCACTTCAGAAAATTCAACCTGCACTTTGTCTCTTCCAACAATTTGAATAGAATATGCCCTGCACAAGACAAATTTGCAATAAAAAACAAGGAAAATGGTGCTTTCGGTCTGTACTGCAGAAAAAGAATGTTGCAGAAAAAACATGTTTTATTAGTATTTACTAAATTAGGAAAAAATGGCTATATCAGAAATGTGTATGCGTTATGAAATGTATACGTTTTTTTTTCTAAGAATGCGTACACATTATATAACACATACGTGTTACCTTTACCCAACAGGTAATTAGATAATGTGTATGCGTTTTGTTTAAATAACACGTACGCATTTTAGTAATGTGTACACATTATTTAAAATTTGATTCCCTAACCCACATGTAGCCTTGGTTTTAGGCTTGGGAAAGGTTTGGAAATTCGAGTTTTAGCCTTTGACCTGCAACTAAAAAACTAAGGCAAATTGAAGAAGAATGTCCAACTTTGGCAATATGGCTGATGGCCTTTTTGTCTGAATCAATCTATAAAATTAAAACCCATTAGAGAACACGATGTCTACTTTCCAAATATATAAATTTTATTAAGATTGGATTGTGTTTTCTATTTTTTAATTAATTTCTAAGCAAACTAGTCCTTAAACTTGAAATATCAGGCTTTTTTTGTTTTTTAATAACTATTTTTGGTTAAATTTCTTGTAAAAAAATATATATGGCATCAAACTTCAGATAATTCTCTACACAATGAAAAAAAAGAGATTCAAAAAATGTTTAGTTTAGGTCCAATTATGTTGTTCATACATGTTGATTTTTAAAAACAACAATTAAAGCCAATAAAAAATTAATAAAAAAAAATATTCAACAAAAAATTACAAAAAAAATCCCACATCAATCTTCATGTTGTTAGCTCTCTTTTCCCAAAATTAATTAGCAAAATACTTTTATTTGGGTCAAAAATTGGTTTTCGTACACGTGCTTGGTATGGTTAAAAAATAGGGACTTTTAAAAAGTGGTTTTTATAGATCCGTATCAAAATTTAATTTCTATAATATGGGTATTTGAATAATTTACATATTTGGAAACTAGATTCAAAATGTTAAATTTCATATATTACTAACTTTTTTTAAGATTCGTTGTGTACGTGCGTCAAATTTTCAGTCCAAGTATAACAAATTTTGAAAAACAGCAAAAACACTTCCACTTTTTGAGCTTTTTGAGTACCCAACTTCTTGCATCAACCCAACTATATTTCAATGGATCTAAGTGTAGAAAAGGATTCGGTGCTAGGGTTATATTGATCCCACCTATAGGAAATCCTATTCTCTTGTCATATCGATTAAATTTCGTATTTACAAATAACATAGCTAAATATGAGGCGTTAATTGCTTGGTTACATGTTGCTTTAATCATGTATTTCAAAGATATTAAGATCTTTGGTGACTCACAATTAGTAATTAAACAAATAAATGGGACATATCAAGCTAAACATGACAAATTATCCAAATACAAAGATCTTATCATGCATTTTTTAAAGTTTCAGACATTTACCATTGATAACATCCCACAAAAAGATAATCAACTTGTAGATGGAATGGAAAGTGTGGCCTCTCTTATATTCCCTCATGATCCTTCCAAAAATTCCACATTCACTATTGGGTATGTGGAGGATCATCATGGAAAAAATAGGCCCTTAAGTGGCAAAAAAAATAGAAAAATCAGAGTTACGCAACTTGATGTAAAAAATTGAATAAGTTATCTATATTATTTCTAAAATATGTAAAATAGAATCTGTAGAAAGTTTAATATAGTTTCTAAACTACTAGGTTTGTTTAAAAAAATAAAAATCTATTTGGTGAAAATTTGAAATTTCAATGCAGCAGTACTTAAATTTCAGGGAAAAAATAAGTAGGTGTTTGTCTGACCACCATAACCACAATGAAATGGTAATATTTTTCTATAATATTTTAGATATAAGTAGAGGACTCAGGTCCCTATGTGATGCATATTTTTTTGTAATTTTTTTCCAAGTAAATAATTAATTATGAAATTTTTATTACAACTTTTTAAAAATATAAAAACTTGTATGTCTGACCACCTTAACTTGGTCAAAAATTCATGAAATTTAATTTTTCTTTTTCAATCATATAGTATGCAAAGTATAGAATGTGACACATGTTTTGGATTCAAAGAATGTGATACCGTTTGAAAGCTATAGATGTTTTTCAATCATCCTATCAATCAAGACTTTAGTTGTAATTCAAATAGAAAATGAATAATAATTACTTATTAAATTCAAAGTAAAGAATAATTTATATTGGTGGAAAGCTGAGAATCTCCTTTAAAAACCCTTTTTGTTTCATCAATTTTGGGTAAGAAAAAAGTCATCAGCCACATACCCATCATATTGCCAGTTTTTGGCCCATCATGATCCTGCACCTACCCTATTTTCCCTCTCATGAAACCTTCGATCAACGAAAACAATGAACACTTTAGTAACAAATGAGGAAAACTTGAGTGAATGGTATGATGCCATATTCAACTATTTGAAAAGTGGTACCTTTCCTAAGCCCACAACAAGAAACCTTTGTGCTTATTTAAGAAATCTTGCATCTAAATATGCCATCCTTGCCAATGTGCTATATTGAAGGTCATTCAATGGTATCTTACTTCGATGCTTAAAAAAATCTGAGATACCTTTAGCATTTCACGAAGCCCATGAAGGTGCTTGTGATGGACATTTTCGAGGGAAAACTTTGGTTCAAAAACTTATCTATATTGGGTATTATTGGCGCAACATGGAACTTGATTGCTTTGAATATGTTCACAAATGTCATAAATGTCAAGAATATAGCAATTTTCATCATTCTCCTACTAGTGAAATTCAAATTCAACATCTGATACGACCCTTTGCAGTTTGGGGATTGGACATTATCGAAAAAATTTCACCCCCCTCTTCCACTGGACATACCTTTATTATCACTGCAACTAATTATTTCAAACAATGGGTAGAGGCCATTCCTCTTCGATCTACAACAAATGAGGTAATATGTCATTTCATTCTAGAACACATTATTGGTCACCTTGGACTCCCTTCTGCATTAATTTCTGATAATGGTACACCATTTAAGAATAATGAAGTGAAGAAATTTTTGGAGACATTTAATATCTAACATCATTTTTTGACAACTTATTACCCACAATCTAATGGTCAAGCTGAATCAACTAACAAAGTCCTTGAACAAATCTTGAGGAAAATTGTTACCAAAAATCATAAGGATTGGCACACACAACTGCATTATGCACTTTGGGCTCATCGTACAAGTTTTTGATCTTCCACAAGTCCTTATAGTTTGGTCTATGGTAGTGGAGCAATAATTCCTTTAGAGTTAGAAATTCCTACACTAAGGATTGATCTTCAAGGACTTTTTGGTGAAACACATTGTAAGAAACAACAATTACATCAGCTTGAGATGCTCGATGAATAGAACATTAATGCTCTTGAACATCTCCAAGCTTATTACAAACAAAAACATAATCATTACAACCTTAATGTTATCCCTCAATCATTCCAAAAGGGTGACTTAGTTCTATCTGTTAATAAATGTAACATCAATTCCAACCCAAATGAACATGATAAATTCAATTCTATTGGTTAGGACCTTACATAGTTGAATTTTTTTTGGGTCTGATGCATACATGTTAACCAAACTCGATGGAACACCCCTTAAGGAACCTATCAATGCCATGCATTTGCATTGGTATTATGTCTAATCCCTTTGAATAGTATGAATGGTAAAACAATGTTTTTAGAGCTATTAGATCATATCCTATATGCTTTTGCATTGCTTAATTCTTAACAAATTACTCATGCATATGTCTTGAGAACTAAAGTGATTATTTATATTTGCTTTAGGTTTCATACTATTCAACCTTCCTCTTCTATGTTATGATAAGTGAGATTGGTAAAAATATTTAATTTCGCAAAACATACTTAATCATCATGTTGTATCTAAAGGAAAGTGCAATAATTTTTACTTAGATCACATTAACTTTGTTAAATCATGAAGAAATTAATTAAGTAATTTTAATAAGGTTATTCAATTAATCACATTACCATTTGAAATTCCAACACATTAAGATATATAGAAAAACATCAAATACTCATATATGTATATCCAAAATTTTATGTACATCTCATCACAATATACAATACCACTAAGGTTTGTAGGAACTAGATTCCTCAAGATCTAGTCCTCGTGATCTGATATCAGGATGTCAAGTGATGGTCGTATGTGATCATGACCATGATCCACTGACCCTGAGTACAAACTCTAAGCCATGTATCTGCCCAAGGGCTACATGACACTCGTCCACTATCTAATAACTCTCCACTCGTAGCCATGATACCTATGCCTGAGGTCTCTCTACCTCTACTAGAGTCTAGGATTTCCATCCTATAATCTCAGCTTGATAGAGTCATCTCATCACACTCTCATACACTTCTCGTAGCCTTGCAAATAGTATAAGTGACTCTAGCTCCTCCTTCATGATTAGTGGGGGCACATAATTAGGGTCCATCTCCTCGTCAATGAATGTAGGAACTATCTCTATAGCCAACTAATGATAGAATTATTGCCAGTCTCTCATTGCTCATGCAAGGTAGAAACAATACACAATCAGTAAACATTATCATGATATATATATAAAGAGACCATAAGCAATAAATTACATGCATCAAATTAAATATCATCACCTATATCTCCAATAGGATGAACAATATCAATATCATCCTATATAGGGGGCATGGAGGATGCACTAGCCTCTCTATGACTATGAGTACTGATGCCTGCTACAACCACTAATTGAGATATTGTCATATAGATGGGAGAAGGATCTCCCCACTCGTGTCGATATGTAGCTATTGCCTCATTACTCTCACTCAAGGGTGGATCCTCCTCATCCTCCTCATCCTCATCTTCCTCTCCTTCATCTTGTCCATCATATTCAAGATCGACATCCTCATCATTGTCATCATCTATAACATTACTGAATATATCTACAACCCTATATTGTACATCCACGGCCTTGTCCTCTACCTCATCACCCTCATCTAGCACTAGTCCTATATCACCTATAGGGATATCCATAAAAAATACGGTAGTTGGTCATGTCACTAACCACCACTCCTCATGCTCATCTTTGCTGCCAACATCATTAGTGTTAGAGACTAGCGCCTAATCATGATCTAAGTAATCAGAGTCACTCTAGACTAGATGGTCTATAGTGAGTTGTATGGTACCACTTGGCCTCCTAGCACTTTTTATTGATATCCTTTTGTAGGGGCACACCCTCAGTGTTGTCTACACTTGCCCAAACTACCACATGACTCAACCATGTTAGAAGGGATGTACTACATAGTCACGTCGGCCAACCAGAAATCTATCTAGCTACATCCTCCTTAGTTTTCTTATGGTATCTGGCCACTGTACTATCAACTGATAGGGTATCCAAAGGATCTCGACCTCCTCCAACTGGTTAAACATGACTCTCCAAAAATGCAAATCTCCATACTGCCATAAGTGTCATAAAAGATGGTTGAAGGCTCATGGATACCCTATGGCTATAGCACATGGGAAATTAATAGGCCTTGTGCACGTAATATGCTCAAGGCACCACACCTATAGAAGCATCTAGTGCACCATACTCTCTATCTCCTAAAAAAAAAATCGAACCATATGATAATACAGATGTGTCAAGATACAATGTCCCCAAGTGTAGACTATCATGTTCTCTACCATCGCAAGAATCAAGTGAACTAATCCTCCATCAAGGTGTGTCGCTCATTTGTCTAGATTGAGTACTAGTGCCACCATGTGCGTTATAATCTATCTCACTATAGGGGATCACAAATATAGTAGCATCGGTAGCTTGATTCACACCCTCACACACTCATCATGAACTGGTCCATCAAGGAAGTACTGCATGTCAACCTTCCAATCGTGAAATGACCTATCTCCTAATAAGTGCACCATTTTTCCCTGAATAGGAACTCAAAGAATCTGATGTACATCCTCTAAGGTAATTTTCATCTCCCTGGTCAAGACATGAAATGTACATGTATCAACATCCCAACACTCATACAGAGCCATCAACATGGCATCATGGTATCTCATGGGAGGCACATGGTATGCCCAATAGATGCCTACCACCTAAAGTTGCTCTATCTCCTCTGTTGATAGTGCAAGGGCTGGGTCTCTTAAAAAGCTTAATTGTCTCCCCCCTAGCCATTGTCGCGACCAGGCGAGTACCTATGAAAATAGCAACAATATGCTCTAAAAACTCATCTAATATCTTTAATTTTTACATTATTCATCATGCAAGTGTGCTAATGTTCTTCTAGTGTGATATTCTAAAGGCCCTAGACACTTTAGAACCCTTTTGGGACACTTCACAAAGAAATGAGACACTTTGCAAAGAAATGGGACAATTTGCGAAGAAATGGGACACTTTGCGAACAAATGGAACACTTTGTGAAGAAATGGGACACTTTGAGAACAAAAGGGACACTTTGTGAACAAATGGGACACTTTGCAAAGAAAGGGGACACTTTGCAAACTTTTTTCCAAGATCCTAAATTAACCTATAAATGCATCATTACAAAATCACTAAGCAAAGGTTACAAAATTGACTCACCTTGTGATACAGCTTACTGTGTGCCACCTGGTCTCGAAGCACATCCAGTCGTGAAGGCTTGTAATCCCATCTACTTGACATATTCTCATCTCACTCATCACTCTCACACTACAAGAAGGTAAAATGCAATAGTAAGTGAAAAATTCCTCTACTTTCATCTCTTTTAATTATTTTCATTCCTTTTACTCTTATGCATTAAAATAGGGTTATTTTCTATCTTAAGAGTTAATAAAGTACTTCAAAACAACATAACGAGAGCTAGGGAACTCCATTTTTTATGTCATTTGATGCATTGGAATCATGATTCTACACCCAAAATCATCAATTGTATATCATTTTGTGGCATGGTACTTGGAAATTCCCTATGATATAATTGTTCCTTATTCAACGTGGCTAGATTGCTACCTTGATTCCACCTCTGTAAAGCAAGAAGATTCAAGGGAGTGCATACATCTACCCTTGAATTTGATCTCTAGAAGTTAGATAAAAGGATTTTTGGACAACTAATGAAATTGTGTTGCAGGATGCAGTTTCTAATGTTGTGGTTTTGCAAATAACTACATAGGGGGATTCATTCTCCTACCTTTTTAATGAGTATCCCTTTGTGTAATAGAGTATATTGTTTGGATTCCTTTAGCCTACATATGCACGTAGAGTCATATGGGCACTAAAGTGGGGGCTAACTATGGAAATGGAAATTGTACTTCATTGTACAAAGTATAATTTGTGGCCTAATTTATTCCTATTTTAGACACCCTTGCACTAATCACCTCTTAAAAATTGCATTTATAGGCCCCTAATGTTCATTTTTTTTAATCTAGAGGTCCATTCTACTCAAAAATCATACAAATCATGACAAATGATGCTTAAAAAATTCATATCTCAAAAACCCACCTCATAAAACCTCATGTGGGACCCATTCACCACCTTGGGTGAATGATTCCCCTCTAGTGGGACCCATTCACCGAGGGTGTGAATGAATCCCTTTTAGGGGAATTTTCAATTTTAAGTAAGAAATTCATTGACTTAATTCAGATTTTCAATGGATGTTAGCCTCTTAGGTCTTAATAACGAGCAATTAGGTATTTTTTCCTATAAATATTTGTTTTTAGGTCATTTTTCACATTTCTTAGTCAGTTTTACAAAGCAAATTCAAAAGTCCAGTGTTGAGAATCTTCCATAAGAAGTTTTATTAGCATTTCTACAACAAAGTTAAAGCTTTTCGACAACAAGATAGTGTTTTTTCAAGTCTTTAAGCTCACTTCTCATTCAAGATCCAACATTACAAAGAGTTGATTATGGATGCCTATGGAGAATCATGGAGAAATCTAGGTTGACAAGATGCAACTAGCCATCAAATCACACCTTATGAGATTTTTTCAAAGTGATTCCATCTTCCATTTTATCTCTATCTTCAAATTTAAGGTTTGCATGTCATTTAAATTCATTTGAAATGTTGTAAGGTTTCTTGGATTAAATTCTTGCATCGTTTAAGTTCCATTTACTTATCTTATTCTAGCACATTAGAATAGGGTTTTGTCTATCTTCAAATTTTCCTAGTCTTAGACACACTTAAGGCTAGGGTTTTTGTAGATTTTATCCATTCAAGGTTTAACTACCAAATTATGGGTTTGACCAAGGTATACCCCCCATTAGAAAACAAAATTTAAGCTATTTTGCAAGTGTTTTTTAACGATTCAGATTTGGGTTTCCATCAAAAAGTGTTGTGTAGGTGACAAAGTGTAGATCTAAAACTTGAAGTTTTAGAAAATAAAAGAAGAAATAATTCACCATGGATGGTGAATGAGTCCCACTATAGGTTTCTGTCAGAGCTAAGTGTAGATTCCAATTCCCTTTTGGCAGAAACATGATTTTGGGCAAAAGCCCTAGTCTAGGACTGATTCACCTAGGGTGGTGAATGAGTCCTAGTCAGTCGAAAAGTCAACATTTCTAGTTTTTCAGAGTATTTCCCAATCTCCATTAGGTTTATAGGTGCACACATTCAGTCTTGTAACTTTATGTTTTATTCTATTTTCATTTTTACTTATCTTTTTAGGTCTTTTGTAAAAAACACTGTGTTTTCAAACACTTCATATTTCTCAACTTTGCATACATAATCAATAGTATTTTTAGTTCCTTGTATTTAGTTTACCTCATTTATGTATATTACATCCACATCAACTCAATCCTTGAATGTTAAACATTGTATTTTTTCCCAATGCTTTCCCCTTTTAGGTGAAAAACCTTTGAAGCGCTAGAAAGAACATTAGGGTTGCCAAAAAATTTGTTTACATTTATCAAACTTAGGAAACTCTATTCCTTGCAGGAATTGAGTACTCAATATTTATACTGACAATGGGCTATGATAGAAAAAATGCTAAAAGGTAGGCTGGATAGAGGCCTGGGAAAGACTCAGGAACTAGTTTTGCATTGGACCCATACTTTAAAGAAGGGCATTCAAAATAGGGTTAGAAGATGACAAAGGACCAGTGAACCTCTAGAACCACTACCACTAGAACTAGCCATGGAGCCACCTCTAGATCCACCACCACCAATAGGGCCTCCACTACCAAAACCACCACAATGACCTCCACTAAAGCCTCCCTTGCTAGTACTACCTTTGTTACCAAAGCTACCACCATTCATTCCATCGAAGGCCCCACTGCCAAGGGTAGTAGGTGTAAAACTAAACCCAAGGGGCATTTTACTCAGCTTGAGAGTTTCAAGACTTTGGAAAGTAGAAAGACACTAACTGAGTTCCCTGTTTTGACCATGCACACAAATGTGGTAGGCATTGAAACACATATTTATCTTTCATAGGCATCAAGCACTTCTCCTCAGGTGGTACCCGATCTAGGCATATACAAAGGGATATAAGCTTTGGTTAATGCCTCATAGAAACTCTATGCATGTTCAATTATTCCCTAATAAATGTCTCACCTCGCTAGTAAGTTTAATATCTCTCACCATGCTTGGTACTTTCTCCAAATTATTTAAAAGGTCTAATAGTCTATTATCTAATGCCATAAGGTTTTCCATAGAAATACATATAAGATCATCCTCGTCTATGGATGAATTCATAGGAGATGCTAGAGGAGTAAGCACATGAGTGGTTTCTTCTATTAAACCCATCTCTTCATTATAATTCATGGGAAAATTAGTGGTACGATTAGTAGCTATACAAAATTGGAGGTGAAACTAGAAGTGACCTTCATCTTCTCCATCAATAAGTGTTGCACACTTCTCCTAACAACATACCTAGAAGTTGTTGACTGGGTTGTGATGCTCATAAACCTTCATAACACTCAGGGTTATGACAACCACTAGATGTGGTGGAAAAGTCTCAACACAGGAAAATGGATAGACCTTGTTCACATCAATTTCACCAAAAATGTAAGAGAGGGGGACCAGCCACATCAAGGCTCCACATCATGGAGAGCCAAGAGTGGAGGGATTCCCTAGCTTAACTCACTCTATAGGGATGTTTTGGGGTAAGGATCGAGAATGAAGAGCACTATGAAGTGCTTATGTCACTCTACAACCTAAAATTCTATTTGGGGCTAGTTGAGCCAATTTTTGGAGTTCAAAATATACCTTAGACAACTCTCTATCCATGGATGGTAGTGTGGGTCTGGGATGACAACATAGCGTGTTGGTGTCTATATTGCCAAAAAACATAAAATATAGTGAAGAAAAGCTCAAAAACCTACTGATAGCCTAGCTAGTGGATCTTAATGAGAAGAAAAAAATGATAAGGTATGAAAAGTAAAGATAGAGATGATAAAGAAAGTAAATAAAAGCTAAGGTGATGAATATGATCTCACAAAAGTGTTGACTCTCTAGTTAGCTCCACACAAACATTCACCTACACATAAGCAAGAGGGGAAAATTTTTGGGGTTGTATAGGAGCCTACCTCAATCAGACCCTCGCTTTGGTTTTTTCACCTCCATGAAAAACTAGAAAAGAAATGGAGTAGAAAGTATGATAAAGAATATTGAAATAAGTGCAATGAACACTACAAAATAAAAATTATACTCTATCAAATCACAAAGGAGAGGAATAAAGTGTTACCACATCCACCCAAAGGCTCTCAATGCCAATGAAGGGAGAATGAAAGCAAAAAAATTGGAAAAGTCACAATTGCCACAACTGTGGTGAAGGGAGGTCTCAAAGAACTCCAATCTTCCAACTTCAATGGTGACATCACACGTGCAATGTGGAGTTGATGGAGTGTCAAGTTTCCACAATGCTAAAAAATGGAGTGCTAGAATGTTGAAGAATGAATTAACTAAAGTGAAATGCTTGAGAAATATGAAGAAGCTTGAATGAATTGCTAAGAGAGATGAAGTGAATGTGAAATGGATGCTTTTTAAGGTAGGATGAGAAGGACTAATTTGTTTCTTGGTTGGTTGGTTGATAGGATGCTACAATTCATCCTTAATGAGGATTGTAATGCCTATGTCAACTTCAGACATGGGAATCTATTAGAGATGGTAGTGCACCATGAAGACGTTCCTGCATCACACTTGCATGCTCAAAAAATATTCTCCCATTGACACACAAGACAAACACCAATTGGATGCATTCTAGATGGGTGATATGGAATTTCACATTTGTATTTTATTTTCTAAGGTGAGGGTATGTAAAGGGGGAATTTACACAAGGGGTGCAAATTCACTCCTATACAAGAACTTGCAAACTTGAACATTCATGGTTGGCCTAGGCTCAACCCTAAGGAGCTATGAATATTTAAAGTAAACACTATCAACAATAAAAAACAATTACATATAGTATATATGGGTTAGGGAAAGATCATGGGGGTCAAAACTAGGCCTCTAAGTGCTAATGAAAGTTCAGAAAAACTGAGTTAGACAACTTGACATAAAAAAATGAATATGTTATTAACATAATTTGAAAAATATGTAAGTACAAAACTTGTAGAAAATTGAATGTAGTTTCTAGGCTACTAGTCCTTTTTTGGAAAAAAGGTTAATCTGTTTTGCAAAAAAATGAAATTTCAATGCATTGGTACTAAATTTTCAAGAAAAAGATAAGTAGGTGTATGTCTGCCCACCCTAAGCACAAGAAGAAAATAATATTTTTTTCTAAAAATTTCAATATATGTAGAGGACACATGCCTAGATGTGTGAGATGTTTTTTGGTAATTTTTTTCCATGTAAATAATTATTTATGATTTCTTTATTAGATCATTTTAGAATTATTAAAACGTGTGTGTCTGACAACCATAACTTGGTCAAAAATTTATGGAATTCAATTTTTTTTATCCTATAGTATGAAAAACATAGAATGTGATGTATCTTTTAGGTTAAAAAAATCTGAAGTAGTTCAAATGTTAAAGAAGCTTTTCAATTTGCCTATCACTCAGGACTTTAGTTGTAATGTATGTAGAAAATCAATAATAATTATTTATTAAATTCAAAATAAGAAATATCTTATATTGGTGGAAAGCTAACAATTTTTTCTTTAAACCATTTTTGTTTCATGAAATTTGGATAAAATAAAGTTGTCAGTCATAAGGGAAAACTTCGAAAAAATAAGAACATTTTGTAAACACATTTTTTGGATTGAATTTCTAGGTTATGCAATCCCAAACCAAATCTCGAACCAAATCCTGAGCCTACTATTTTTTTCAGAAAAAATGGATATCCGTTCAGAATGGATATCTATTACTTATATTATTTATAATATATAATATTTAATATTTTAATATATATACTAATATACTAATATACTAATATTATATATTATATATTTTGTATTATATAATATGTATTATACTATATATTATATATATTATATAATATATTTAATACATAGTATATATTATATACTACATATATTATATATTTATTGATGTGCAACCAATTCACAAGAGAGAGAGGGAGAGGGACATACCTAAGAGAGAGATCTAAAAGAGAGAAACCTGAGAGAGAGTAGGAGAGACTTGAGAGCGAGAGATAGAGAGAGACTTGACTAGGAGAGAGGGAGAGGGAGATAGACAGAGAAAAAGCTAAGAGGGAGGAAAAGAGAGACTTGAGAGGGAGAGAGAGAGTTGAGAGGGATAAAGGTGGAGAGAAATACTTGAGGAGAGAGAGAGAGAGACAGAGACAGATAGACAAACAGACAGAGGGAGAGACCAAAGAGAGAGACCTGAGAAGGAGGGAGATAGAGAGAGACTTGAGAGGGAGAGGAGGGAGAGAAGGATAGAGATAAAATTGAGAGGGAGAGAGGGAGGGAGAGTGGGAGGGAGAGACCTGAGACTGAGGGAGAGCTTGAGAATGAGAGAGAGAGACTTGAGAGGGAGAGGGAGTGGGAGGGAGAGGGAGTGGGAGGGACCTAAGAGATAGAAATAAGAGGGAGGGGGAGAGAGAGTCTTGAGAGTGAGAGAGAATTTATAGGGGGAGAGGGAGAGAGGGAGTGGGAGAAACTTGAGAGAGAAAGATAGAGAGAGAGAGGGAGTGGGAGAGACCTAAGAGTGAGAGGGAGAGAGAGAGAATGACCTGAGAGAGAGAGCGAGAGAGAGAGAGATGAGAGATAGACCATAGAGGGAGGGAGAGAGAGAGAGTTTGTTTATAGAGGGAGATGGAGAGAGGGAGGGAGGGAGAGAGAGAGAGAGAGAGAGAGAGAGAGAGAGAGAGAGAGAGAGAGAGAGAGAGAGAGAGAGAGAGAGAGAGAGAGAGAGAGAGAGAGAGATAGTTGATAGGCAAAGAGAGAGGGAGTGGGAGAGACTTTAGAGAGAAAGATAGAGGGATGGAGAAACTTGAGAGGGAGAGAATTGGAAGGGACCTGTGAGTGAGAGGGGTATGTGCAGGATCATATGGGCCAAAAAGTTACAATATAATGGGTATGTGTAGGGTATGTGGCGAATGACCTTTTTTTACCCAAAATTGCTGAAAAAAAATGGTTTTTAAAGGAAATTCTCAGCTTTCCACCAATATAAATTATGCTTTACTTTGAATTTAATAAATTATGATTATTCATTTTCTATTTGAATTATGACTAAAGCCCTGATTGATAGGCTTATTGAAAAACATCTCTAGCTTTCAAATGGTATCACATTTTTTGAATCCAAAACATGCACATCACAATCTATGTTTTTCCTACTATAAGATTAAAAAAAATGAATTTCATGAAGTTTTGACTGAGTTAAGCTGGTTAGACATACGAGTTTTTATATTTTTTAAAAGTTGTAATAAAAAATTCATAATTAATTATTTACTTGGAAAAAAATTACAAAAAAATATGCATCACATCGGGACATGAGTCCTCTACTTTATCTGAAATATTATAAAAAACATATTATCATTTTATTGTGGTTAGGGTGGTCACATAGACACCTACTTATTTTTTCCTTGAAATTTAAGTACTACTGCATTGAAATTTCAAATTTTGACCAAATAATTTAAAAAAAAATAAACCTAGTAGTTTAGAAACTACATTCAATTTTCTATGGATTCTATTCTTAGATATTTTTGAAATATAGTAGATAACTTATTCAAATTTTTATGTAAAGTTTCCTAATCTAATTTTTCTAAATTTTTTGCCACTTAAGGGCCTATTTTTTTCATGATGATCCTTCACATACCCAGAGGGAGAGAGAGAGAGAGAAAGAGAGAAAGAACTGAGGGGGAGGGAGAGAGAGACTTGAGAGAGAGATACCTGAGAGGGAGAGAGTGGTGTTGATGACGATGTCACTCGTAGCAACAATGTAGGTAAAGTCCTCACAAGCAAACAATGGAGAACTTATCTTTCTTGAAAGACTGAACCAGGGAAACCTAGCATGTCTGTGTTATAGGAAAAGGTTAACTTAGCTTAATCCCAAGTCTCTAGTAGTCAGGTCTTGACCATACTAGGTTCACTTCAAGGTACGATTTGATATTGTTGTTAATCTCAAGGGGTCTATGGTTGATCAAAATTATAAACATTCAATACCAATTTTCCAATTCAATCATAAAATAATCTCATGAAATAAAAATATTTGCAATAATATTTCATGAAAATTAATAATTTTTCTATCACTTAAGTATATTTAGCTTTAAGCATTCAAAAATTTCATAAAAAATGAAATATTTTCAATAATTTCCATTCATTCATATATTTTTTGAAACAATTTTCAAGAATTAAACAACTAATCTAAAATAAAGCATAAAATAAGTTAAAAATTAAAATTTCTCCCAATTATTCTCCATGCATGCCCCTAGAGTTAATCAAATCAAAGAAAATTTCTTTCTCCTTCACATAGTCTTGTTCGATTGAACTAACAAAACCAACTACAAAAATTAATGAGATGGGTAGCTATCGAATTGGCTTCAATATTGATTAAATTTTATGTGTACATAATTTTTTAGTTTGGAATGATTCAAAAAATAGGAAAAAAGAAAAAAATTCAAAGAAGTTTTGGCTCTTTCAACATCTACAAATTTTGAACTTAACTTAAAAAGGTATCCCCTGGCCTTTTATAGAAGCAAGACATAGGTGGGATAAGACAAATACATGAGAGGAAATCCAAGGGATGAATCACATCAAGGCACGTGGAATGTGGTAACTGGTAAGAGAATTGCAGATGAAGTCAACAAAGGTCAACCTTCATCTACACATTGAAGTCTTTCGAGTTTCTTGTCTTCTTATTATCACTAGGATTATAACTTGAATTAGAATAGTGTGTAGGAGTTTTCCCATATATTCTGAATGATTACTTCATCATCCCATTCCTACACTTTTGTTCTACCTCAGACATTCTACTCTCGGGAATGAACTTCCTTAGAGGTTGTTGCTTTCTATCATCAAATGTGTGAAATACTAGGATCCCAAGTATTCTCATGGATTCAAAGACCTTTGGATCACTTCCCAGAACATACAACATGATCTAGATATGATTTTATTTATGATTCAAATTTTCCTGACCATCCATACCCAAACTCTACATCACAATCTGCTTCTCCTACAATCACAAATTCCACTCATTAAATCCCTTAAAAAAAAAATTATAAAAAGATATCATGTAAATAAAACCATCATTAAACTTCTTATCATATAAATACATCATAAATAACATGCTTTCCAAAAAGAAAAAAATATTACGTAATTATCCTTTGGGTATGTGCAGAATCATCATGGAAAAAATAGGCCCTTAAGTGGCGAAAAATTTAGAAAAAATAGAGTTATGCAACTGGGTATGTGTGGGATCATGATGGGCTAAAAAGTGGTGATATGATGGGTATTTGTAGGGTATTTGTAGGGTATGTAGCTGAAAACTTTTTTTTTACCCAAAATTGACGAAATGTAAAGGACTTTTAAAGGATATTCTTAGCTTTCCACCAATATAAATTATGCTTTACTTTGAATTTAATTAATAATTATTATTCATTTTCTATTTGAATTATGACTAAAGTCCTAATTGATAGGTTGATTGAAAAACATCTACAACTTTCAAATCGTATCACATTTTTAGAATCCAGAACATGCATCACAGTATACGCTTCACATACTATAGGGTTAAAAAAGAAAAAATGAATTTCATGAAGTTTTGACCAATTTAAGGTGGTCAGAAGTACGAGTTTTTATATTTTTTTAAAGTTGTAATAAAAAAATCATAATTAATTATTTACTTGGAAAACAATTACAAAAAAAATTGCATCACATCAGGACATGAGTCCTCTACTTATGTCTAGAATATTATAAGAAAGTATTATCATTTTATTGTGGTTAGGGTGGTCAGACAGACACCTACTTATTTTTTCCTTGCAATTTAAGTACTACTACATTGAAATTTCAAATTTTCAAGAAATAGGTTTTTTTTTTAAAAAAAACCTAGTAGTTTAGAAACTAAATTCAATTTTCTATAGATTCTGTCATGCCTGAAAATTTAATCAAAAAAAAAAAACCCAACAATTTTTTTTTTGAATCCATAAATCATGGTAATTAATGCTCTCAGCAATTAGGGTGTAATAGTAACCATCTCCATCCTGCTGCTATAATCTTTATCCATAAATGAAACCACTAATCCTGTCACCAATACTCGATTCACATTTAATGTTAGTCTAACATTATTATTTATAATTAGAGGTAAGGTTAATATCAATATTCCTTCTAATGATAATTATCATCATCATAGAACTTGATGATATTGGTATCCTTTCTTTAAACTATTATGGGTTTTAAACCTGTTAATGTGATGCTATTATTAATATCTCTCACTATTAAACTATGCTCTAAATATCTGATTTACAAGTAGCACAATTTAATGGTTACGTTAATGGTATTCTCACAATAATGGTTATGGCACCTTAACCCACATTGAGCAGTTTCTACTTCTATTTCCTGTTGACAAAAATGCCAATACGGTATTGTGATTATTAGTATAGTTCCTTGTGACCCAACAATGGTATTTTAGAGTACTAAATAGGTAACTTTTAATGGTAATACAAATAAGATTAATTATATTGTCTGTATATTTAAAAAAAAAATCCACATGTTATCATCTATAGAAAGTTGTACCACTATTAGTACTAAGGTACCTACAGATATGATTATTGATAAGAGTAATATTAAGTCGTTGATCATTAAAACACTCAACGATAATAAGACTTCCTTTACAATTTTATTACTCACAAGTAATATCAAATTTTATTCATAATAGAAATGTAAATGTGAAAGTAATATCATGTTTATGCATACCCTCAATAATATCATTATATTTTATTTTTTTATTATCATATATTATTTTTAGTTCTTTTATTTAATTCTTATACATACAAATAGTATTTTTTTTTTTTTATTATTCCTCTTTATTATATACAAAAAAATGTTTACATGGTTCATTTATATACCCATTTCATTTTATTTATTAATTTTCTTGAAAAGAAGTTTTATATATTATTATTTTTTAAAGAAAAATAAAAGAAAAGATAAATCCCAGCACTTTCACAAAAGAATGTTAATGGTAACTAATGTTGCTTTTTATTATTATTCTCTTTCCAAAGGAAAAGAAATGTATTCTACTTTATTCTTTTACTAAGGAATATTTAAACATGGAAA
The DNA here is from genome assembly GCA_007258455.2 of Sequoia sempervirens. Taxonomy (NCBI): domain Eukaryota; kingdom Viridiplantae; phylum Streptophyta; class Pinopsida; order Cupressales; family Cupressaceae; genus Sequoia; species Sequoia sempervirens. The sequence continues at coordinate 724,241,751 of VDFB02193867.1, read as the reverse complement.
TTCAAATTGAAGTCCCTTAAATAATAAAATAAAACATAAATTATAAGGAAATCATAAAGTAACTAAGTCTCTTATTTTTTGTTTCTTTTATGAGTGGTTTCTCTTGTTTTTAACATCCATGAACTTTTTTCTATGGCAAGGAGGGAGTGTGGGAGCTAAAGAAATATTAAAGATAAACTAGAATAGCGATAACTTTTATTCAA
>VDFB02193867.1:723835379-724241448 GCA_007258455.2 Sequoia sempervirens | reverse complement strand
ACCATGTGATACCCGAAGGCTCACCTCCCATGCTAGTAGATAGTAACAAGGATTTCTAGACAAGACCATCTAGCTCTAGACACAAGCTAAAACGTAACTGAACTGAATTAAATGAAAGTACAACATCACTTAACAAAATGGTTATAATGCTTCCAGAGTTAAATAATCAATTGCATCACTGATACAAACATACTGCTAACTTAGGAGAAGTGTCATCACAATGTTACATGGGATATCCTACTAAGTCTTCCTAGGTCCTGGCCCCCATCTCGGGATATCCCAGAAACCTCTAACGACTCCCAGCCCCTCATGTAAACTAATGCGGAATCAATTATCTCTCGTAAAGATGAGATAACGATCTTTCCATTCTAGGCCTTCTCGTCCCATCCCAAGTCTATGCAAGCCCTTGCGTCCATGAGCAAGGAAGAATTAATCTTGTTAAGTGTTTGATACAACCTAAACCTCTAATAAGTTTATTTATGTTATCACTGAATTAACTAACTTACAAATAGTTACCCTGACACCACTTTGTGTGTCGACCCTCATTGCAAGCCACTCCTCTAAGACAAGATGTGGAATAACTCCTCAACCCAAGGGTACACAAGTATGACCTAAAGATATTAAATCCCTATACATGACATAAATCCAACACATCCCATTCATGATAACCGGGTATCTAACTAGATACATTTAGACACACTAGCCAAGGCAATTCCAAGATTGACTATCACATTACGACAACCCACGAAATTAAAAGAAAACCCATCTAGAAGACTTACATAACAAATAACTCTACTTGCCCAATCATCAAGAAAGAGGGAGATTTCATAACGAAAAGACAAGTTAGGCAAATTATCATCCTACTTTAGGATTTCCTAAATCCAAGCAAGGTGATAACATATTACATGTAATCAAATAAAAATAATTAAAATTATTTGCAACTACTGAAAAGTAATTAAAATTACATTGGAAATGTTAAGGAACTTAACTAATAATTTAATTTCATTTTCTCCCATTACACATAATAATAAAAATCAACTTTTTAAATAAAATCATTTGTTATAAAGTCAATTTAATTTCAATCTATGATAATAGAATAATCATCTTAAAATCCATATATTTAAATATTCAAATATTATTTAAATATATATTTAAAAAAAAAACATTTAATATTCCTACTAATTAAAATAACTCCCAATTATTTAAAATATATATTTTTTATATAATACCTGTTTATTATATATAATATATATATATTATATATATTTAAATAATAATAAAAATATTTATTTAAATTATAATATATTATATATATAATAAATATTATATATATATAATATATATATTATATAATATATATAATACAAAAAAAGATTAATAAAAAATAAATAAAATTAAAATTTAAAAGTGAATTATTGTTGGCCCCACGGGCCCCCAAAGGGAGAGGGGACATAGCCATAGGCTTTGCCCAGCCTGCCCTGTGGAGGCGGCGTTGCCTGTGGTAGCGCTTCCCCCACACATGGTGTGGGGAGCGCTACCACAGCAGTGCCCCTTTACTCGGGCGTGGTTGTGTAGCCATGGTTGCCCCCTCCCCTGCCACTGAATATATTTTTATTTATATATATATATTTTTAATAAAAAAATTCAAAATAATCCTCCCCTATTTGCAAATAATTTTTTTTGTGTAATTTTATTTTTTATTTTTTTCTATATAATTTTTTATTTATAAAAAACAGAAAATTTCCCCAGCATAACTTCACCCATATGTAAACATATATAATATATATATATATATATATATATATATATATATATATATATATATATATATATATATATATATATATATAATTTCATTGCTTTACATCTAAAATTGGGCAAATTTTTCCCACATAAATTTTTTAAAGAACTATTTTTTTTATTCCAAATTTCTGAATATTTTCAAATTCAAATAGAATTTTTTTTTAATTTCTTTTGTTTTCTTTCCATTTTTCTATTGTTAATATTGAAGATTTTTTTTGCAAGTTTTGTTTTTGTACAAACAATCTAAATTTCTTCAAGATTTCAACAGGGTTTTCAAGAATGTTAGCAACAAGTTTTCAAAACTAAAAACCAAAGTTTTAAAACAATAAAAGAAAACAAGAAAAACCTATTTGAAGCTTGAAGGAGAATCTGGTGTTGAGTTGCAATTCCAATTCTTTCAAAAACCTTTTCAAATCTTCACTCCAATCCCAAGTGCATCCACAACAAGAGAGAATCCTTTCTTTCTTCCTCACAACCCAAATTTTTAAGAATAAAATCCTCTTCCATTTTTTTCCCCAAATTTGGTCAATATACCCTAAAATATCCCATCCACCATAGTTATTGCTCCTCTATCCAATTTGGAGATATTTGTTTTTATGAAAATTTAAAACTAAAATTTCTTTTCAAGATGACTTTATTTATTTATTTATTTATTTTAAAGTTTCTATTTCAAATGAATTTAAATGCCTTTAACCATTTTCATTTCCAAAAAGAATTTAACTTATAAAAATTTTCTTTTCAAAAAACTTTAACACTTTTACAATTTTCATTTTAAAAAGAATTTAACCATCATAATTTCCAACATGAATAAATTGATTTAATTCCACACAATTAATTTATATAATCAATAAAATAAATCTAATCCAAGATTAGATTGTTTTATTAATTAAATTAAATTAATTAATAAATTAAGTAACATTTCTAACACTACAACTAGATTTATTTAATAAACAACCTAAATACAAAAAGCCATTTATTTACCTTTTTTAACTTAAAATTATATAAATCAAGGAGAGATGAACAACAAGAAGCAACTTAACCCAACTAAAACCCGATGACACACTATGACTAGGGTGATGACTTGGCATGGAAAACCTAGCTACTATCTCCCAATCGAATACTGTTGGCCAATGGACACGCTCAAACCTGTGAAATCAGGTGGAGTCGATGTCCTGTACCTGTCAACCTATGAGCAAAGAGTATATCGAACATGCATATATATAACATAATAAAACACACCGTGAAGAGAAAATCTCATAATTGTAGGGCGCTTGCAAGCGAGTGGTATAATCCTGTCCCCTTCACCAATACATAATTACTAACTGACGAGTCTAATATCAATAATATACTCAAAAGCATAAAAGATCATTAATTAAATATCTGCTAAGCTAATTCAAAGCATGCCATAATGATAACATGAGAGTAAAATACCATCATATCAAAATATAACATTCACATCTCTTTACAGTTAGCGATCAAATAGTAACCAAGTACCATAGACAAAGTATTAACAGAACAAAGGATAACAAAGATAAATCACTACCTGATCAAAAGAGTCAAAATGGAGGGGTTCTACAACTATTTTCTATTTTGTAATGTATATCAGTGATTTTATGTGTAATTATATGTACACATACACATACATATAGATATATATGTATATGTGTGTATACATATAGTTACACAGATAAATGTATACTTATATAAATTTGCATACATACATATGTTTGCTAATGTCTGTTGTCCATGGTGTGAGCTAACAAAAAACATCATTCTCCTTTTAGAATGAAAACAATGGTAATCTTGGGTTTGTTGGTTGTTTCTAGCTTGATTTCAACTTCTTTTTATCACTTTCAACATTGTTTTTCTGACACTTTATGGCTTACAATGTATAGGATCATTGACAATGATGGCACCAGGGTAGAAGAGGAAAATATTGGCTGGGAGGTGCTTGATTAGAGTACCTCGTGGACTAACATTCAATGTTCAAGATGTTGTTGATGAAGAGCTAGTAGTGAACATCAATGAGGATGTTATTTCAGAAAATGCAAAACAAACCAATGAAAATGATGGTTTTGAACTTGTTCATAATACTGAGGTAGAAATGGAATTGCCACCTGCTGACCATGTGACAACCCCATATCTATGCATGAAAATTTGGTCTATGCATGACATGGAAAAAGCCATTGCAGCTGTTGAGGACAATCAAATGTCAATCATAGGTTCAATGATCAAATGGGGAATCCCACCTGACAGTTTGCGGGCATGGCTCAATGGTGTGACATACACAAAAAGGAGGGGGCCACGAATAGTCCTATCTAACAAAGAAGAAGCTAAAATTGTTCAGTGGTGTAAAGATATGGCTAACATTGGCCATGGCCTTCAAGTGTCACAACTTAAGTCAATGATGGCCACAAAGGTTGGAGTGAGGCCTAACCCATTCACAAATGGGATACCTGGGAGTTCATGGTGGGTTTGATTTCATTAAAGGAATCCCTATCTAAAAATTTGAACACCTGAAGGAGTTGACATAGATCGAGCTATAATGATACGCCCCAAAATATTTTCTTTATTCTATTATAACTTGGAGGAGTTGTACAAAAAACATAATTATGGGCCCAACAAAATATGGAACTGTGATGAAACAGGTGTGCAGGTTAGCAAAAATTGTACAATGAGAGTTACTACAAAATAAGGGACAAAATGTGTTCCATAATTAATTTCTAAAAGTAGAGAATGGATCACTGTTCTAGCTTGTGTTAGTGCAACAGGTCAAGCCATACCTAGAACTACTATTTGTTCAAGTCTAAAAGGAACATTAGAAACTATATTGTTAACTGTGAGCCAAGGGCATGCATGGCAATCCAAGAGCATGCTTGGATGACCAAAGAGTTATTTGTGGAATGGTTAAAACACTTTGCAAGAAATTTCCTAGGAGGGGTGTCACCAACCAACAGACAACTTCTCATCTTTGACGGTCATGGTAGCCATGCGACATTCAAAACGATTGAAGAAACAAAGACTATGGCAATAGATTTGCTCACACTTCTAGCACATTATAGCTACAAATTGCAGCTGTTTGATGTTAGTTGTTCTCACCATTCAAGAACTAATTCAAACAATAAAGGATTATATGGCTCTCTACAAATCCTCAACTTGACATTGTAAGGGAAGAGTTGGCAACACTTTCTAGCAAAGCTTTTTCACAAGCTTTAACTCCTAATAACATTGCAAGTGGTTTTAGAAGAACGAGAATTTGGCCATTAGATCAACATGCACTTGACTTGGATATGGGGCCAAGACAAGATTTCATGGTTCAAGAGGAAAGAACCACATTGGGAGAAGAAACAGAGGGTGATACAGTTGATGATGAGGCATAATTCATGGCAGTAAATACTTGTTTGAGGATAGCAGGTTGGAATGAGGAACAAATTGGACAGTTTGTGGAAACCTTTTCTACAAGAATTCCCCCAAATCTAACAAACGAAGAAGGATATTTCCTAGAAAAAATTGAGGCAACAAAAATTGAACAAGAACCAATAGTTCAATCATGTAATCAGTCAACAGAAAATGAAGAGAGTCTCAATCTGCCATCTAAATTTCAAGATGCAGCTTTAAACCTAGGGGTGCATCTCAATTTCAGTCAAGTGGATGAAGGGATGTCCATGCCATCACCACCAGATGTTGATCCTGAAGATGTCATCCATTACTTCACAACTGGGAGAAATTAGGAGGTTGGAAATGATGAAGAGGATGGAGTCGAAGGTAATGACTCAAGTGACAAAGAAGCTGACTATGTTACATGCACACAAGTCAATGATCAACAACTAGCAAGAAGGAGAAGCATTTTTTTACAACTCCCAATGAAAAGGGTGCACATCATCTAATAAAGGTTGCAATGGGGTCCTACACCTAAGTAGGCAATCTCAAATTTTGACATCAGATGATTTTTTCAATTTGTTGAATGAAAAAGAGGCACAAAAATGAAGAAACCAACAATTGCATCAAAGGAAAAGGGAGTAAATGGCTGAAAAGAAGGCAAAAAGAGAAGCAATCCTCGTGCAAAGGGAGGAAAAGAGATTGGAGTGTGCTGCAAAAGAATAGAAAATTGCAGAGGAGAAGCTAAGGCAACGACATCAAAAGGAGCTTCAAAGGGAGCAAGCAAAGATTGCTCAAAAATTGAAGGAAGACCAAAGCAGGCAGAAAGAGTAGAAAGAAATAAAAGTAAGAGTACTCCTACAACTCTTCTTCCAAGTCAACATCCAATTTTAAGGGATATGATTAACATTTTGTCTCGAGCCTTTGCTGCTTTTAGCAACCTACAAAACAGGTCTTCTGAAGGCTCCTCTCCATAGTTACAACTCACTCCAGAGGAAAATCAAGCATTGCTTGCTTGTATAGCAAGTGCCATAGAAAACAATCTGTAGTCCTTAACATCTTCTCCAGTTGATGTGAAGTCAGTTCACCCCCAAGGACACACCACTTCTTAATTAGATCTATGGATGTCTAATTAGGATTTTTTATTGTCAACTTTTTGACCTCTAAGTGTGCTAGAGTGTTTTTCGTAAAAATGAATGCTAGTCTATTGTATTGGATAGCCAAAGGATACTAGTCTATTGCATTAGATAGCCATAGGATACTATTCTGTTGCATTAGATAGCCAAAGGAGACTAGTGTCTTTTTTTGTAAAACTAAATGGTAGTCTGTTGTCAACTTATCTACTTCAATGTGTGCCAGTGTTTTTTTTATAACACTGAAGACTCCTTGTCTTCTTTCCAACTTTGTCTTAATCATGTTTATGTTGTAATAAATTTTATTTCAGCCTAGGCATATTTTAGGAGCTGTCCAAGTTAATGATCTATGCTTTTGTGATTTGAAATTAGTTTTGTGTTGGTTGTATTCATCTATCATTTTGTTGGATATGTGTTTGTTGTATTCATCTAACTAACATTGTTGAAAATTTAAATGTACATTAAGAAATGTATGTAATTAAAATTCAGAAAATTATGTATGTATATATATACACACACACATACAACTATGTATATGCATACATATACATATATATGTATACATACATACATACATACATACATACATATATATATGTAAATGTATATGTATATGTATATGTATAGTTGTACACATATGTATATGTGTGTATGTGTGTGTGTGTGTATGTATATGTATGTATACACAACTAAGTATATGCATACATATATATATATATATAACTATACATCTATATGTATCATATCCATATAAGTTTAAGTGTAAGTGGAAATCAATCTAATTGTAAATTGTAAGTGTAAGTTTACAATGAATAAGAAAAATGAACACAATGTCTACCAGGCCATAGCCAAAGTAAACTCTTGAAAGACGTGACCTAAAATGTCATCTTGCAATTTCACATGCTCTTTACAACCTCCCTAGTTGTTTATATGTGTATATACATAAATGCATACATACATACATACACACACACACACACACACACACATATATATATATATGTATGTATGTATGTATGTATGTATGTATGTATACACAACTAAGTATATGAATACATATATCTATACATCTATATGCAACATATCCATAAATTAATCTAATTGAAATTATAAAATTTTCAACACCTACACTTGGAAATCAATCTAATTGTAAATTGTAAATGTAAGTTTACAATGAATAAGAAAAATTAAACATTATAAATGAACACAATGTCTACTGGGTCACAACCAAAGCAAATTCTTGAAAGACTTTACCTAAAATGTAATCTTGCAATTTGACATGCTCTTTACAACCTCCTAGCCATTTGACATGCCTGCCACAACAAACAAATATAATAGAACAAAGAAACATGGAAAATAGTTATTGAAATAAATAAAAGACATACTAGTTAGTGAATAATATAGAACAATAGTTGAAAGTTGAGCCATTTGAACAAAAAATCCTTAATTATTTGGTGTGTTGACAAATGCATTTACCAAACCGCCCACCATGAATATTGTTGCACCACCTCTTCTTGTCCTCTCGTGCCTGCTGGCTCACACTCACAAAAGGATATGAATATCATAGTAAAACTTTCCTGGGAATTGGACATTCCAACAGGTGACTAATATCTCTCTGTGGACGTTCATTTACTTGTCAAACCAGGGGACGTAGAATTTAAATGGCGCAGAAAAATATATGCACTAGGAATTTGTTTTGGTCAAATCTTAGCAAAAATACATACTGGAACGAAATTCTATCTAAGCCACAAAATAGTAATGCAGAATTCTTTAACTCAACTATGCTTGATTAAAACAGAAACCGTAACAGCTACGACTGAGGCACAAACCATGAACTGGCCTTATGCTATAGAAACAGTCACAGGGATGGACTCTCTATGTTGTAGGAGTAGTATAAGACTGGATTTGTATAAAAACTTCAAAGATGAAAACTAACTGGATATCAGCAAAAAAGAACATCTAACTAATTAACTACAGATACTTACTAAGTGGGCCCCCTTAGCAAGCATCTACTGATTACACAGATGCTGAACTCAGAACTTCATCGATCTTTATTCATGAAAACAGAATGAAATACATTGTTTGTTGATGTGAAACTAACAACAAACTCGCTTTCCGGGTCAAACATTCGCCTTTTCATTATCATACTAATTTTACAGCCAGATAACCGCTATCATTTCTATCTTACCCTGAATATCATCTATTACTCATTATATTCCTCTTCTTCTACTACTACTCTCTCGCGCAGGAGGAGTATCTTATTTTTAAATCAGAAGAACAACTAACTAACTAACTTCATCAAAGAAAGACGTGGAAGTAAAGTATATCCCTGAATCAAGGAACAAAATTCATAAATGAATTTATGTGTTCAACCCGATTCAGAGAGAATCTAGTGCTCCACTCTTTCCAGATTGACTTATCATTAAAAATCTTTCCAAATCGGTTTCGATCAAAGAGTCTTCACCTGAGCTTCCTCAAAAGTCACCGCGGCAGAGCTAATTTTAATCAAGTATAGTTTAGATCAGCTTCCAGCTTTGGATTCCTAGGATTATTCTTCAACAACCTCAGAAACAAAGGTACTGTGACGCTAAGAAAGTGCTGCATATGGTACATACAATTTATATCTTATCTTGTATTAATCACACATTTTAAATCTATCACCCATTCAAACTGTATACAATATATCAGCCATTTTGGAGTCAACAGTGGCACAATGCAATCAAGTCAACACAATAGGCTGCAGGAATATAAAAGTGTCCTGCTACAGGATATCCCCACAAAAGGTTTCAACAAAGTTTAAACAGCCGTGAAATAGCAAAATAAAGTCATTTAAAAGTTTATCATAACATCAAATTATGAGCATATTTTAGGCTCATCACTGCCCCCTACTTAGCCCAATGCTGGTCCTCCAAAGATATGAATTTTGGGATGTGTAAGATATGGGGATGAGATATTTTGAAAGCTCATATTACAATTCTTGAACGTGGAAACCAAGGATGGAACGAAGGATGAAGGAAGCAACCAATACTCATCTTACCTACCCAACCTTACCTACCTTAACACCACCTACACTTACACCTACACTTGCACCTACACAACCATTTATACTAAAGAAACTCATAACTAACTCTAATTCCAAAACCGGCTAGTATGTTCATACAATCATCATATGACCTTTGAAATAATGCATGTACAACAACACATAATTAACCAAGTTCAACATATTAAAAGTTCCATATGGAATACATAAATATATGTAAAAAAATACATATAAATATATGTAAAAACATATAAATGTTAATAGAATTGTATACCAAGATTTATTCAACTTATATTCATTATTTCTCATCACCCTTGGATATATGATGAATGTGCAAAGGATGCCATTCAATGGTCTATAGCATCCAGAGAGGATATTACTAGAGGAGAATAATTGTGAATGTCGTTGGTTGTTGTCCCTCTTATTTACAAATTCGAATCTGACAATTGAATGCATTCAATTTGATTGTTGTGTTTCAAATTTGAATTTGTTATAGCATTTGAATTTGTAGCTTCCACTTACGTAGGTTCTTAGAGATGAAATTATTGAATTCTGCATTATATTTGGATTCAATGTTTATTTGGGGATCCTTATATTGATTTTTTGCATGTTTGTATGCATGCATACAGTCATAGAAACATAAGCATACATGCAAACATTCATAGAAACATAAGCATACATGCATGTACTCATATAAACATATACATACATATACATTGCAAAAAATCACTAATATACATTGCAAAGCAAAAAAAACACCTAAATATGTCACTATTAACATTTAATTAAAACTATTTTATCATTCAAATCCGCTCAAAATTCAATGGGTCTAATTCACATTAGCACCTTATAAAATCATTTTGGTGCCCATTAAAAATTACTCCTACATATTAATATCCTAACATTAGCACCAAACACCAAACACATTACACCCCAATTAAACTTCATTTCGGTTCCGATTAATGCATATGACTAATATTTTTTTTGGGTATCCCATTCTTTTCCATCATTTTACCACGTGCTTTCTTTGGATGGTTCTCATGGTGATGGAAGGTATATATATACATACACAAACACACATATATATGTATGTATGTATTGATAAGAGCTATTATTAAGAGGAAGATACATTCATAAATATATACATATATATAAGTTATATATATATGTATATATTTATGAATGTATGCATGTAAGTGTAGTATGTGCATATATATATATATATATATATATATATATATATATATATATATATATATATATATATATAACACGTGTGTATACATACATATATAATTTAATTGCATCCTAATAAGAATTAGGAGTACCATTGTTTGCACTTTGAAAGGAGAATGATGTTTGATGTTACCTCACACCATGGAGACACAACTTTATACATGCATACATACATACATACATACATATATATATATATATATATATATATATATATATATATATATATATATATATATATATATATATGTATATGTATGTATGTATGTATGTATGTATGTATGTATGTATGTATGTATGCATATATTTATGTATGTATGTCTGTATGTGCATTCATGCATACATGCATACATACATACATACATACAATTTGAGAAAAAAACCAGCACCATGACCCAACAAAATCAAACAACACATGGCGAAAAAGTGTGTAAGATGAATGATTTATTTTATAAACAAGTAGTAATAATTTTTCAATCATTGAATAAACCCTTCATAGGTCATGAAAAATGGAAAGGAAAATGATTAACCAGTACCATTGTTTTCATTTTGAAAGGATAGGAAAAGGATAAAAACATATATATTGATCTTCTCAATGAACAAGAGACAACAAACATAGAATTTGTAAATGAATATGTACAATGTTATATATATATATATAATACATTGTACACATTCATTTACAAATTCAAACACACAGCTTATTGAATTTGTAAATAAATGTGTACAATGTTATATATAAAACATTGTACACATTCTTTTACAAATTCAATAAGATACAGAAGAAAATGATTAACCAGTACCATTGTTTGCATTTTGAAAGGATAGGAAAAGGATAGACACATATATATCAATTTTTTGAATGAACAAGAGACATAGAATATAAAATGAAAAATATTTGTATGCTGGCTTGCTGTATATGCAATGGAAAGTAGAAAAATATAAACAAATGCTAGTCTATTGGGTCATCCCGCAATAATGGGTTACACTTTTTGGCCAAACTTGACATTGAAATCAACATTTTCAGAGAAAACTTCACTTTCTAACACTTATAGTAGATAAACTATTAGGAATTTGAAAATGATGTAAACTAGTGATTTGTGATATTTTGTCTGTAGATTTTAAATGTATATTTTTTTTAAAAAAATTGAAATTAAATTGTAATTTTCTTGTGTCTCCTTTGATAACTAGTTTTTAATAGTAAACAACATTTTTAAAAAGTGGTGTGTACTTCGGCTCACATAACTTTTTTTCTACAGAGGATAAAATTCTAATTCTTTTGAATTTAGGTTGGTAACACAAGTATCTAGCTCTTTCATTTTGTTTCATAGCATTTTGTTGAATATTTTTCTTTTAATTAAGTTTTGAAGTCAAAGTATTTATAATTTAGACATAGGTTCATTTCAGCTCGCATAACTTTTTTGGTAGTTAGTGAAATTCATTTTTTCCTTTTTTGTTAGAACACAAACATCAATACCTAGTGGATATAGATTTTTCAAAAAAAAATTCCTCAAATTTACTATTTTTTCACAATGATTTTTCATTGAACTTGACGTTCGGTGAAAAGCCTATGTACAGTAAAACTAAAAAATAAAATATAAAATAAAAACAAAATATATTAAATTTATAGTTGTTGGAAATCACGTTTCAATCACTACAATCATCCAACTTGGTTTTATCAAGTTGACTCCATTTGCACCTCCTTCCCAAGCTTCAATAGTAAAAAAAATGCATAAATTTTGAAATGGTGGAGGTGAAGGTGAAAAAATGAGGTTCATTAGAACCCCCCTTATATGGTGCAAAAGGGGGTTCATTAGAAGGGAGGAGGGTTCATTAGAAGGGGGGATTCATTAGAAGGGGGGTGGTTAATTCGAACCCCCTTCATTAGAAGGCGTAAACCATTTTAATTTTGATGAGCAGTTCTATTTTTTCTTCATTCAAAAAATTGTAACCCACTATTGTGGGTTTACCCTGCTGTATTGGATAGCCAAACAAAACATATTTGAACAATGGGTTTTAGTTACAATATCAAACACACGGCTTATTGAATTTGCAAATGAATGTGTACAATGTTATATATATATAAACATTGTACACATTCATTTGCAAATTCAATAAGCTTAGTTATATATAACTAACATTGTTTGTACACATTCATTTGCAAAATTAATAAGTTGTGTTACATATAACTAACAATGTACACATTCATTTGCAAATTAAATAAGGTGTGTTATATATAACTAACATTGTACACATTCATTTACAAATTCAATAATATGCATAAGAAAATGATTAACTAGTACCATTGTTTGCATTTTCAAAGGATAGAAAAAGGATACACACATATATATCGATTTGCTAAATGAAGAAGAGACAAGAGACACAGATTTGTAAATAAATGTGTACAATGTTTTAAATATATATATATATATATATATATATATATATAACATTGTACACATTCATTTACAAATTCAAACACATAGCTTATTGAATTTGTAAATGAGTGTGTACAATGTTATATATATATATATATATATATATAGCATTGTACACATTCATTTACAAATAGAATAAGTTGTGTTATATATATATATATATATATATATATATATATATATATATATATATATATATATATATATATATATAACATTGTACACATTCATTTAAAAATTCAATAAGTTGTGTGTTTAATAATTAAAGAGCTACAAATTGCATACAATGATGAGATTTTTAGTTTACCCATGACTGTGCTAAAAGAATTCCGGCAAAACTTAGGAGAATTCATTTTTTAGATCTTATAGAATGTTTAGATGTTTGTAAATTACCCTTTTCTATACAAAGTGGGCAATTGATGCAGACCAAAGGTGGAAATCAAATTGAAATGACAAATAACATATGGTCAACCCAAATTTCAAAGCGAATCAAAATAACTTCACAAATCCACTTGTTAGATGCATTCTTCCCATCAACACAGCCAAACAACTTCAAGGGATTTTTCACCCAACTTTCTCAAAATAATTTCTAAATAAATAATGGATTTAGACACCCATTAATGACTTACACAACATACTTCAATATCAGATATAACTCCTTTGGACTATTTTAGACTTCCAATACACTCACCATGTGAAAAACAAGGAAAAGAGGTCAATTTAACAAAGGAAGTACCCTTCAAACTTATCCAATCACCTTGAAACCTTGAGAAAGCAAATTAAATGTCCTAAAATCATAGAATCCATAATTGGTTTGCACCTGTACAGCCAGAAACACTCCCAACTCAAAAAACCTCATTTTCTAATGCAAAAACAAGGGTTTTGTCAAAATCTTCATTCCCAAACTTGAATAAAAAAATAAATGGTCCAAACACCTTTCATAGGGTCTGCCTTGACATTTTAAATTATTAAAAACTCAACTCCATCAATAACTCATTGAAAAGCACTTCAAAACCATCACTTTTCAAGGGAAATTTTACATTTTCAGCCCTAGGGCATCACATATTCACCACAAAAATGCTTTATTTTGATGAAATATTAATACGAACATCTAACCTAAGAAATTTTTAACCAATCCACTAAGTTACAGGAGAAAAAAGTGGGTGGATTGGTCAAAATCTCATTTTTTACCTTCAAAGCCCTTAATGCAAGGAAAACAGGGTACTTGCAGCAAATTTTGAATTTCTCTCAGAAAATAATGAATGAGAACTCCAAATCAAAAGTAGATGAAATAAAACACATATACACACATTAAATGAAGTTTATAGATTATTATGAGACTATACAAGTCCGTACAACAGTAAAGAATTCTGGAAAATAGTGAAAAAATATAGAAAATGCACCAAAAAATGTGGTATTCTTGTTGTGTGAGTTTTTTTACATCTCCATCAACCTTGATTCAAGACTTAGAAGGCCTCTTATAATATTTACAAGCCATAACCACCTCCAAAACAACCAAATTTCACCTAATCACCCTTTAAATGACTAAGTTTGCAAATTAGCACAATTTTGACAACATTTGCAATATTTTGCATTTTTGCCATTATTGAAATTTTAAGACTCTAAATACCTTTAGAAACCTGAAATATGGTCATTTAGACCTTATTTAACTTTTATTAAGACTTCTAGACTCAAAAACAACAAAATCCCTTCATTTACCCAATTTGACATCTTTGACAATTTTGACAATTTTTTAAATTTTCACTCATTTTCCAATGTCTTCATGGAACA
The DNA here is from genome assembly GCA_007258455.2 of Sequoia sempervirens. Classification (NCBI taxonomy): domain Eukaryota; kingdom Viridiplantae; phylum Streptophyta; class Pinopsida; order Cupressales; family Cupressaceae; genus Sequoia; species Sequoia sempervirens. The sequence continues at coordinate 724,226,629 of VDFB02193867.1, read as the reverse complement.
AAGATGAAATCATGTTAAAATGACCTTATAAACCTTTTGATATCATATTATTGACACTAAAAGGTGTTGGTGCTCCTGCACCATACACCCCACCAAGAAAAAGACCCTTGTCCCAAGTGGTAGAATATGCTCCAAGCATTGACCCTGCTGCTCCATGCTTCTTCAATTGTGTTTGCTGCCTTCTTGTCCTTAAATCATGTTTTGATACCACTGATACAAACCTCATACCTGCACACAAAAAGTCATTAGCAAGAAATAACCCTGCACTTTCCTTTTTTTCATTCATATAATTGCAATTGCTCTTCATTTTATGCATGCTCTGCCCTGTGATTAGTTTTTTGTTCCTTGAAGGATTGTGTGCACTCCTTATTGTCCTTAGACCTTTCACACCTCTATCAACATATTCCCAAGCATTATAAACTCTATTTACCCTTACATCAGCACCTCCCACTATCTTTGTGACTTTACATTCAACAATAGGACACACTATGGTCCAAACAATCACTACACCCTGCTCATTGAACTCCTTAAGTATGCCACCCTATTTCTCATACATCCCTGCAGATTTGTTAGCATTTATTGTGTTAAAATCAGACTTTGACATGAGTTTTGCTACTTTCCTTTGTAAAATCAGATTGTTCACTATCTTAACACCATTTTAAGGTGTTCCAATCACTGTCCTAACATTATTACCCTGCTGCAAATCAGAAAATGCATTGTCCCTTTTGTCTTCAAGCCTTAAGGGCTGCTTTCTACCAAACATAATCACTTTTGACTTACCTTGGATCTGCTCTCTTTCCTGCAAAGGAGTTAACTTATAGCTTTGATCATCCTTCCATATTGTGTAAGTTATATTGGCCCAACCATCATACATAGACCTTCTATCATATTGCCATAGCCTTCCTCAGAGAAGATGACAACAATCCATTGGCAATATATCACACAAGATTCTATCCTTGTACTCCCCAATTTGGAAATCTACATAAGCTTGCTTATTCACCACTAAAGTTTGACTATCATTCACCCAAGAAACCTAGTAGGGTGCTACATGAGGTATCTTTTTTAGACTCAACTTATCTACCATTTCCCTAGACACCATGTTATCTTGAGAACCTGAATCAATGACAACTTGAACCACTTTACCTTTGCATTTGCATGAGGTTCTGAATAAACTCCTTCTTTGGCTCATGTCTTTTTCCTTTGGTGTTTGCAGCAATGTTCTTCTCATCATGAGTGCCTCTCCTACTTCTGGATCTGCAGGCCTACTTGTACTTGTAGAAATTTCACACCCTTCCTCTTGAATCAATTGTGTTCTTCTCTCATTCCTCCTATCACCACTTGAAGTTGCACCTTGATTTTGAGGACACTTAAAGAAGGGGTGTCCAAATTCATTACACTTGAAACATCTACCTAAAAATTCATTGGAATCCCTCTTTTCAACCTAAAGTTTGTTCTTCCACCTCTCCATCCACCTCTTGATTCAAGAGCTTGTTCCTTGCTTTTATCAGCCTCTTCATGTTCTTCCTTGGAATTCCTTGAACCTCTTCCTCTATTCACACCACCTCTACCCATTGCTTGTCTCTCTTGTCTCCTTTTGATTCTATCTCCTGCCCTCATTGTCATTTGAAAGTATTCTTCAACTGTTTTAGGTGGATTGAGGCTGATCTCATCCCTTATATTCAACCTCAAACCACTCAAGTATCTAGCCACTCTCTCCACTTCATCTTCATTATGACCTACTCTTATACACAATCTATGAAACTCTTCAGTGTAAGACATCACATCCATTTCTCTTTGCTTTAATTCTTGCAATTTCATGAAAGTTTGAATAGCATAATCTGTTGGTAAGAATTGAGCCTTAACTTTTGCTACCATTCTATCCCAAGAACATATTTTAGGCTTACCTTTCTTAACTCTATCCTCTTGAAAAAAATTCCACCATGTAAGAGCTGGTCCTTTCAACTTTGTCTTTGCATACTTAACCTTCTTGTTGTCATCAATATCTTCAAACTCAAAAAAGTTATCCAATGCATCAATCCATGCTAAAACTTCTTCACTACCCATCTTACCTCCATACATGGGAACATCAAATTTTACCTTAGGAGTCTTGTCACCCTTGACCACCTTCAACATCCTAAGCATTCTTCTTTCATCAGGATCTAATTCATCTTCTTCATCTGGAACTAGAGGATCCCCTTCAGCCTCTTCATCACTTTGCTCTTCATCTACAACTCCTCTCCTTTGATTCTTCTCGAAAGCAGCTATCCTTGCTATAGTAGCATCTTGATATTCTTTGTATATCCTCTCCTTCCTTGCCAATTTCTCCTTCAACTCTTGTATTTATTTAGCCATTACACTAGCCTTTGGAGGCATTCTTCACAACCTACAAAATCAAACAACCAACAACAAGATCTTGTGCCTGATGCTCTGATACCACTTTCATGCAAACCCAAGGTGGAAATAAACTTGAAATGACAAATAACATATGGTCAACCCAAATTTCAAAGCAAATCAAAATAACTTCACAAATCCACTTGTTAGATGCATTCTTTCCATCAACACATCCAAACAGCTTCAAGGGACTTTTCACCCAACTTTCCCAAAATACTTTCCAAATAAATAATGGATTTAGATACCTATTAATGACTTACACAACATACTTCAATATCAGATATAACTCTTTTGGACTAGTTTAGACTTCCAATACACTCACCATGGGAAAAATAAGGAAAATAGGTCAATTTAACAAAGGAATTACCTTTCAAACTTATCAAATCAACTTGAAACCTTGGGGAAGCAAATTAAATATTCCAAAACTATAGAATCCACAATTGGTTTGCACCTGTATAGCCAGAAACACTCCCAACTCAAAAAACCTCCTTTTATAATGCAAAACAAGGGTTTTGTCAAAATCTTCATTCCTAGACTTGAATAAACAACAGTCCTTCTCACAGTCTCCTTCCAGCTCAAAACCAACCCACTGGAATAACTCACTGTTATCTGTGTTCAAATACTAAGGAAAACAGCATCTCTGCAGCCCCAGGCATCTGCCCGCTTTACTCTGATGAAACACACTGGCTGACTGTCCATCATTCTTTTAACTGTCCTATTTGAGAAACAAAGATTGGATCAAAGTCTCCTGCCCCAGGCACCTACATGCCCTAGAATCTATAACCCCAAACCCAGGCACAAGACAGCTCACATGTCCACCAAAGTTTGTGAGCATGAGACCCCACAAGTCTGCACCCCAAGTTACAGCCACAGAAAACCAAAACATGGTATTCTTATTGTGTGAGTTTTTTTACACCTCCATCAACCTTGATTAAAGCCTTATAATGTATCTTATAAAATTTACAAGCCATAACCACCTCCAAAACAACCAACTTTCACCTAATCACCCTTTAAATGACTAATTTTGCAAATCAACACAATTTTTACAACATTTGCAATATTTTGTATTTTTGCCATTAAGACTCTAAATACTTTTAGACACCTGAAATATGGTCATTTAGACCTTATTTAACTCTTATTAAGATTTCTAGACTCTAAAACAACAAAATCCCTTCATTTACCCAATTTGACATCTTTGACAATTTTGACAATTTTTCAAGTTTTCACACATTTTCCAATGTCTTCATGGAACAAAGATGAAATCATGTTAAAATGACCTTCTAAACCTTTTGAACTCATATTATTGACACTAAAAGGTGTTGGTGCTCCTGCACCAGCAAGTGTATCCTTTGTACAAGCTCAGGATAAAGCTTTTTTTCCAACATATTATCCACCATTTTCAGGTGTAACGGTTAAGAAGTGTGTGAATGTCTTTCATAGTCATACAAAATATATATAGCTATCATTGTACACATTCATTTATAGATTGAATAAGTTTTGTGTTTATATATACATACATAAAAATACACACACACATTATATACTGTACATATATATATACACATACAAACATATATATATGTATATATGAGAGTGTCTATGTGTGTATATATATACACAAACAGACACAATAATATATAGAAATATATACATATATAATGAAAATGGAAGCTGAGAGAACCAAAAATATTAAATGAAAAAACAAATTTTTGAATTTTTAAATGGGGTTTGTAAGGAAAAACCCGTCACCAAAAAAGACCTTCATTTACTTATAAAGTAAAGTAAAAAGATAGTACATAAATATAAATGTTAAATGCACAACTCATGAAAATAACTATAAGTAGAATGTACATAGAACATTGCACAGTAAATGAAAGAAATTATGCTATATTCAAAAACAATAAGATATTAATTTTAGGGTATGTACAAGATCATAATGGGCCAAAAAGTGGCGATATGATGGGTATGTGTAGGGTGTGTGGCTGGGAACTTTTTTTTAACCCAAAATTGATGAAACAAAAGGGGTTTTTAAAGGAGATTCTTAGCTTTCCACCAATATAAATTATGCTTTACTTTGAATTTAATAAATAATTATTATTCATTTTCTATTTAAATTATGACTAAAGTCTCAATTGGAGGAAATGATTGAAAACATCTATAGCTTTCAAAACAAGATCATTACTCTTTTGATCCGAAAATACAGGTCACATCTCATGTTTGATAATTATAGGATTAAAATAAATGAAATTTGAATTTCAAGGAAGTTTGGCCAAGCTAAGGTGGTTAGACATATGATTTTTATATTTTTAAAAGTTGCAATAAAAAAATTCATACACCATTAATTGAAAAAAAAATGTATTAAAAAATATGCATCACATTAGGAAGACAATTTACTTATGCATCTAAAATCTTATAAAAATTATCATTTTATTGTGGTTAGGGTTGTTAGACATACACCTACTTATTTTTTCCCTGAAATTGAATTACTATTGCATTGAAATTTCAAATTTTCACCAAATAGATTTAAAAATAAATAAATAAACCTAGTAGTTTAGAAACTACATTCAAATTGCTACAAATTCTATTCTTATTTTTGAAATAATATAGATAACTTATTCAAATTTTTACGTCAAGTTATCTAACTCTGATTTTTCTAAATTTTTCACCACTTAAGGGCTTGTTTATTCCATGATGATCCTACACATACCCTTTAACAGAGGTAGATCAATTACACACTTGGGTTTTTAGAAATGTGCACAAGAAATTAACCAAGGGTTTCATAATAATAATTCCTCACTCATAAGAATACATAAGTACTTTTTCAGATAGATGCAAAATATTCTAGGCAAGGGTTTCATGGGATTAATTCCTTAAGCACATGAATTTGGAAAAAAACCAAGCAAGGGTTTTCACAAATATGTCTAATTTTAAATGGGTTTGTCGATTTATGCACATAGTGACATGATTTGTTTATAAACAAATTAAAGTAGACCAAAAAATATTATTTTGCACACATGTGATCAAACCCACAAAATTCCTCATCATTTATGGAGACAAAATCATGAGACAATCAACTTTACCAGGTCATGTTTAATCATTTAACCCCAGAAAAAGTTGTATTTGGAAAAAAAAAATCAAGGGTTTTCACAAAAATGGCGTATACTAAACGAGCTTGCTGATTTATGCCTATATTCACATGGATTTTTTATAAAAAGGTCAATGCAGACCAAAAAATCATTTTTTACAGACATGTGGTCAAACCCAGGAAATTCCTCTATCATTTTTGCAGACAAAATCATGATATAATTGACTTTACTAGGCTATGAGTGTGTGGTAAAATGAGGAGAGGAAATCATTTAACCCCAAAAAAACTATGTGTAAAACACCAACACCATGATCTAACAAAATCAAACAACACATGGTGAAAAGGCATGTAATAGGAATGATTTATTTCATAAACAAGCAGTAATAAGTTTTCAATCATCGAATAAACCCTTCATGGGTCATGAAAGATGCAAAAGAAAATGATTAACTAGTACCATTGTTTGTATATTTAAAGGAGAATGATATTTGATGTTACCTCAAGGAGTGCAAACCAGCAGGAGCCATGGAGAGTCATCACCATCTACATTCACTTCCATTGTCGGGAACCTTCTAGACAGAGCACGTGGTAAAATGAGAGAAAATAATGGGATACCCACAAAAAAAGAAGTCATATGCATTAATCTGACCCCAAATGAAGATTAATTGGGGTGTAATGTGTTTAGTGTCCAGTGCTAATGTTAGGATATTAATATGTAGGAATGATTTTTAATGGGTGCCAAAATGATCTTATAAGGTGCTAACGTGAATTAGACCCATTGACTTTTGAGTGGATTTGAATGATAAAATAGTCTTAATTAAATCTTAATAGTGACACATTTAGGTGTTTTTTAAAATTTATTTTGGCGGTTATAGTTGGCAGATACTGGGATGTTAGGTGGTGGCAAATGGATGACACCTCTAAAAGGTGTCTTTTTGACCCCCATGCGCATATCCAGTGCTCCCACACTTGACCAAATTTACCACAAGCCAAAACCTTAGTTATAAGAACTTAACTCATGAGTGAAAAAATCCATAATTTATTTTTCGATTCAACATATGGTTTGAATTCTATGGTTGCATGAAGTTAGACCAAGCGGATACTAGGTCTTCCCCCCATCCTTTTTTGAATTATTTTGTTGAATATTGAATTATCACCACATGCTTGATAATAAAATCTACATTATATCTACATTATAAATCACTATAGATTCATTTCATAGAGATTAGACAACATTTCCATAGACCTATATTACAATTCTTGGTCATTGAAATGTACTATAGTGATTCACTCTAGGTTTAAGAATTGAAATGTTTTGAAGTGATTTCTCAAGCCTATAAAATAGATTAATAAAGGATATGATAATGATTTTAAAATGTGGTTGTGCTAAGAATCCATGTTCTAATTTAATGTTAGTCAAAGAGTACAACAATACTTGTACTATAAATTTGTAAGAATTTAAAAATTATTATCTAAAATTTGTGGTATGAGGGAGTGTAAGGCCTTTTTAATGTTCAACCAACTTGGTGTTTCATGGATAGGAACTCAATTCAAACGGAAGATTCCTAACTAAACAATTCACTAAACCCTCACAATGACTTCAGTTAATTATCGACTAGGAATTTGTAATATTTTGATGGTGTGGACACTATATATGCATCTAAGGACTCTATACGACATATATTTTTGGATATAGGTGGTTTACACGTGCATAAAATAGGAAATGCTAAAAAGGAAAGTAATGCATAAAATTGAAAAACACAATGAATAAATTAATTTTCCACCTATGCTATGGGTACTCTCAACTTAGTGTTATTACTAGTTAACTACTAAAACTCAAACTCTGCAATAAACTATACCACTAACTATTGACTCTTCGTAACTTAACTAATTAACTACTTTAGAGATTGACTCAAAGTAATGTTACAAAAAACATACAATCATAAATCTATTTGACATGAATACAACATGAAACATCTACTCTATCAAAGGAAATTGAAGTGAGTGGATAGTACATTGAGTGGCCCTTGCTCAAGCTATTTTTCCCACAAGATAAAACCAAATACAAGGTACTAAACAAACTGATCATCATAGTAGACTGAAAAAATCTTTATTGCATTGAAAATTAAATCTTCACAATAAGACAAGAACTTCCAATAGAATTACCATTTAGAAATCCATATTCATTACAATAGTAAACTAAAAGTTTTCTTGCCAAAACATGAACACTAAAAATACACTCCACTTGCAATTCTAACTAGATTTACTCCTCGACCATCAATCATTGGATATAGGTGTGGAAGGAGATTTATTTGCATAAAGACTCAAAATTGAAATCAAAACAAAAAACTAAATGCTAGTGTCCACTCTCCTCAAGAATTGAAGGTGAACAAGTCTTTGCAACTAAACTGTAATTAAAAGAATAAGAGAAAGGAAGTTGAAGTAGGACTCTTGCTCAAATGGTTTTGACAGAGGCATAGTCAAACTATCATGTGAGTGTAATTGTATTGAACCCCTCTTCCTCTATCATGTTTACTCATTTCCTTGGCGACTCACAATTTGACCTTGTCAATGATCACCTTCATTTATTCTGGAACTATTATGTGTTCATCAATCTAGACTCTCCCCTATTGTTCATGATCCTTTCGTTGTGAGTTGAGTGCTCCAATTGGTATAGGTTACTAGTTGTAAATAGTTAGTTTCATCTAACATATAAACACCATTAATAACCATAAATCAAACACAAGTTCATATCAAATTTCATACACATTCACACATTTATCCATGCAAATACTAACATATTATAATCATATTTCTATACATCAAAATGTATTTTAGGTTGCATGAAGGATATAAAAAGATATATAAGCTCAGGAATGTATATGAAATAAATGGCTTGAAATGTCTAAAAGGTATGAACTAAGAAAGAGAAAACTAGCTATTAATTAGTCTCATTAGGGAACTATAAGAGAGGGGGGCCAACCATGTCAAGGCTCCAACTCACGAAGAGCTAAGAGCGAAGGGATGACCTAACTTACCTCACTCTAAAGGGATGTTTTGGGGTGAGGATCAAGAATGAAGTGCACTATGAAGTACTTTTATCACTCTACATACCCAGAATTCTATTTGGGGCTACATGAGATAGTTACTGGAGTCTGAACTATACCTCAGGCATCTCTCTATCTAAGGATGGCAATGTGGGTTTAGGACAATAGCACAGTGCATTGGCATCTCTCTAGTTTGTTGGAATCCATACAACTAGAAAATGTAAAGCACAGTGAAGAAAATCTCAGAAACCTACTGACAATCTAGCTAGTTGATCTTAATGAGAAGAAGAAAATGATAATGTATGAAAATTAAAGACGAATATGATAAAGAAAGTAAATGAAAGAAAAGGTGATGAATATGATCTCACAAAAGCGTTGATTTTCTAGTTAGCTCCATGCACATGTTCATCTACACACAAGAAAGTGGGGAAAATTGTTGGTGTTGTATAGGGGCATGCCTTAGTTAGACCCCCACTTTGGTGTTTCCACCTCCATGGACAACAAAAAAAGCAATGGAGTAGAAATTATGATAAAGAATATTGAAAGAAGTGTGATGAACACTACAAAAGAAAAATGCTACTCTATAAAATCACAAACGAGAGGAATGAAGTGTTACCACCTCCACCTAAAGGTTCTCAATGCCAATGAAGGGAGAATGCAAGCAATGAACTTGGAAAAGTCACCACCACCGTAACCATGGTGAAGGGAGGTCTCGCAAGACTCCAAGCTTGCAACTTCCAGGGTGGCCTCACATGTGAAATGTGGAGTTTATGGAGTGTCAAGTTGATGAAATGCTAAAAAATTGAGTACTACAATGCTGAATAATGAAAGAACTAAAGTGAAATGCTTGAAAAATGTGAAGAAGCTTGAATGAATTGCAAAGAGAGATGAAGTGAATATGAAATGGATGTTTTTAAAGGTAGGATGAGAAGGAATAATCCATTTCCAAGTTGGTTGGTCAACAGAAGGATGTTACAATTTGTCCCCAATGAGGAGTGTAATGCCTCTGTCAACTTCAAATGTGAGAATCCATCAGGGATGGTAGTGCACCCCACAGACATTTGTACGTCGCGCTTGCATCCATAACAAATATTCTCTCACCGGCACATAGGAAAAATTCCAAGTGGATGTATTCTAGATGGGTGATTTGGGATTTAGCCTTTGAATTTTATTTTCTAAGATGACGAAATGTAAAAGGGGGATTTACACAAGGGGTGAAAATTCACTCCTATATATTTTTCCCCCGCTTTAGCGAGTGTGAATATCGATGAGTGTTCAGTAAAGTAGATTGAAAAGTTAGAGATGTATACCTAAACCATCAAGGAAGCAGACCACAATTTGGAAAGCTTAAAAGTCCAGGCATGCAAAGGACTCCATAGGTACTCTCTCCTAAGGAGGTTTGAACAAAAGGACTCCATAGCCCTGCAAAACTATGAAGTTACACAAAGTAGACTAGAGGTCGTCAGACCAATGATGGAAAAATCTTGCAGGATGTAAGCACCTTACAAGCCCGCAAACCTACAAGAAGGCATTCCCCCAAGTACTCTCTCATGAAGGAAGCCTAGTGGAAGGGTACTCCACAGATTCAGACTGGAAAGCGGTTTCATAGGTGCACCTCCAAAGCAACATGTTAATACATAGATAAACATGCCAAAAAACAAAAAGCAGCCATGCAGAAAAACAAGTAGATAGTCAAAATTAAAAAAATATTTCAGAGGGGTCCCTCGGGAACCCTTCAAAAGAAGAGGGGTCCACTCAAGGGATGTTCTGTTTCAATGTGCAATAATTTTCTTTTTCGTAAATCAATTGATCATCAAGGAATCCTTTAAAAATATGTTCACTTCATTAAGGAATTCGAAAGGAAGAAAATGCCCCCTCATGAGGGGAAGGTCAAGGCTTCTCCTACAGGAAAATTTTCTCTCTCATCAAAGGAAAGTTCTTCAAGTTCTTTCTTCACGAACATGAAGGAAAAATGTTCCATTAGGGGTCCAAGTTGAGAATGTGATCTTTGGAAAAGGGTTTGTAAATATTTTTCAGGAAAACATTCATTGGAAATGAATGTGTTTTCTAAAAATCAAAGTAAATATGGTGGTACTGTTGTCACACATACGAGGGAAAACCCTATAAAAGAAGAGAGAAAGATAAAAGAGAATAAGAAAAGAGGAAACATTATGAACAAGAGGCATAGGGGTGACCTGATATTTCAAGGTCAAAGCTGCTTAGAAATATATATATATATATATATATATATATATAGTAGATAAATGAATTGTCATAAAACCCCTACTCTATCAGACCATGTGAAGAATATAAGAGAAAAAAAAGTAAAAATAAAAATTAGGTCAACATGGAAGGGAAGCCTAAATTCCCCCAACACTTTGTATCATCCACAATTTATAGAAAGTGAATACACATAAAAGAGGAAGAATGATGGAACAAATAGAGGAAGTTTTATGACATATAATCACTCTTGTATCCAAGCACTACAAGGGTGACAAGGGTCATCCAGGAACACATAATGCAAGCAAAAGGGAACACATCACAACAAATACACATCTAATCTAAATATAAAGAAGAGGCATCCCCCTAACACTCATCGACCGAGAGGTCATCTGATTCCCAATCTAGATCATTATAAGGGGAAGGTGGACGAGCCTACAATGGGGGAATATTAATAGGAGGTGCTTTTGACCTTCCCACAAAGGGATAAGGAAGAAATCCTCAAAAGGTCTTCTCCACTAGGCTCTTGTGGAGCAATGTTCAGTGACTTTGTGAAGGTCGCTGACAAGGTTGAGACCTCATCCAAAGAGTTAAACATGCACCTTATGGGAGTGCCATGTGGTACCTCAATAGATGGGGAGGGAAGTGCCTAAGACTCATTGCTTGGCTCACTGAATGATTTAGGAGCGGTGATAAACTTGGGGGAAGCCAGAGCTGGCTCCATCACAAGGACGTTGCATGCTAACGCAGGACAACCCTTTGAAAGGGGTGGAATCCTCTTACAACCCTCATTGCTTCAAGGGCCAACTTTTTCTTTCTCCTTTGTCAAAGGATGTGAACTCCCCACAAACAAGGAAAGAGCTGTGGAGGAGGAGGATAAAAGCATGGTGGAAAATATAAAAGTATTCAACATTTCCATGGGTTTAGCGAATGGTGGGATGTCATGGAGGGACATCAAAAGAGGTAGCTCGACCTAAGGAGTAATAAAAACCTACACCTTTTTAGGATTAGGTGCACCCATAGTCACAATGGGAGTCATAAGAAAGACTAAATTTTATTGAACAAAAGCATAGGAGAGGAGAAAGGAGGATGCATTAGGAGGCCCTAAAATAGAGGGGTCAATTCCTCTCAGGAGGCTATGTGTAGGATCATCATGGAAAAAACAGGCCCTAAAGTGGAAAAAATTCAAAAAAATCAGAGTTAGGCAACTTGATGTAAAACTTTGAATAAGCTATCTATATTATTTTAAAAATATGTAAGAATAAAATATGTAGCAAATTGAATTTAGTTTCTAAACTACTAGGTTTTTTTTTTTTTTTAATCTATTTGGTGAGAATTTGAAATTTCAATTCAATAGTACTTAAATTTTGGGAAAAAATAAGTAGGTGTTTGTCTAACCACCCTAACCACAATAAAATGATAATATTTTTTTATAAGATTTTAGATATAAGTAGATGACTCATGTCCCAATGTGATGCATATTTTTTTGTAATTTTTTCCAAGTAAATAATTAATTATGAATTTTTATTACCTTTTAAAAAATATAAAAACTCAAATGTCTGACCACCTTAACTTAGTCAAAACTTCATGAAATTCATTTTTTAATCCCACAAGATGTAAGCATAGAATGTGACACATTTTTAGATTCAAAAAATGTGATATTGTTTGAAAGCTATAGATATTTTTCAATCAACCTATCAATCAGGACTTTAGTCATAATTCAAATAGAAAATAAATAATAATTACTTATTAAATTCAAAGTAAAGAATAATTTATATTGGTGGAAAGCTAAGAATCTCCTTTAAAAACCCTTTTGTTTCATCAATTTTGGGTAAAAAAAAGTCATTAGCCACATACCCTACACATACCCATAATATCACCACTTTTTGGCCCATCATGATCCTACACATACCTAAGAATTTCTCTACAAAATGACTTGCTCAGTTCTCAAATGCTTTCACTAGCACTTGAGCTCACATGCAAGGTGGTTTCTACGACTCTTTGAGCTAGAGGCTGGGTGTTGGGGTGGGACTAAAGGATCTTTCTTAGTTTTAGGAGTGTCCATCACAACCATCTCCAACAGGGGAATGGACTCCTAAATAGAGTAGGAGGAAGAGGTTGAGAAAAAATGGGGGGATTCAGCTCTAGTACCTCAGCAACAAGCCTCTTCACATTCACTACTTTAGGAGTGGTGGTAGGCCATGGTGGATGAGACATAGAGGATTCCCCATGGGGACCCTTTCTTCTACCATACAGGTAGGACCAAGGTCTAGGAGGCACAATAGGAAGGTCTGATATCCTAATCTTAGATTTGCACCAAGTAGGCACCATCAGACTCCTCATGTGGAATCCAGGAGTAGACATCCAAAACTCTTCTTCAGAAAGAGGAGTGGAAGGGGCACTATTAGGATGAGGAGGCCTCTCCTTTCCCTTTCGAGAAGAGGAGGTAGCTTGCTGCTATACTACCAGAGGGGTCACTTTCGGCTGTCCCTTACCCTCAATTATCTTATACTTCACATAGTTATTGTAAAGTAAGTTCATTCTTGGGAGAAGTAGATCGACCAGGGTGGGCCAAAAATGATCCAACAAATAGCCCCCACGAGACACCAATGGCTGGTATCCAGTGTCATGAATGATGTGCATAAAACCTTTGTGGGATAATTTCAAACACTTATGAAAGATGAAAGTGATTCTATTTATGGAAGCTAGCCAAGGTATGCCTAACTTAAACCTGAACAAATCTAATTTCAGAATAACTTTAAAGGTTGTGTCCATAGCCCTAGGTCCAACTAGGATGGACACAGATATTGAGCCATACAACTTGAGAGAAATTCCATCATGTGTACAGATGGTAGAATTTATTTCTTCATACTCCTCCCTTTATAATGAATTCAGCCATAACATCTCCTTTGTGATAACATTAACTCGCCTCATGAGGTCAACGAAGACCCCCATCACGATGTTCCTATTGAGGTGAGTGGGAATGTAGAGGGGAGAGGGCTTGTTATTCAAATGCATGTCTTGCACAGTGAATGTCACATCTGGTGAACCAGTCATAGGTTGCGAGGAAGGAGTAACCATGACCATATTAATGTAAACCAAGGGTTACGTAGAAGAATCAGAGGGTTGATATTTAAGTTAGTAGAATAAGATAGAAATGGGTCCATGTATATTTGCAACTTACTATTTGCTTTCACCACTAATTTATTTTTATTTTGTTTCGTCCCATCGAGACGAATGGTACCATCATCAATGCAATCATGTATCTCATGACGCAGATGCATACAACACTCAATATCATGTTTGTTAACCCAATCATACTAATAGAAATCATTTGCATCATTCCAATAAAGAATAAGGATCCTTGAGAGGTTCATGGTTTTCCAAGGTTATGATCTTGTCCTTCAACAACTTCTGCAAGATGGAAGAATAAGATTCCACTAACTTTGTAAACTTTTTGTTGCATTTGAGGCCGTTATCATTCATCGTGGTGACTACATTCACAACAACCTTACCTTTCCATGAGATTGAGGTGATAGATTTACCTTCCAAATGGGAGCACAAGGAGGATCCCCTTAACTAAACTACCGTCTATTGATATTCTCGTAATGTAGCACACAAATGCACAAAAGAAGGGTATTTCATGAGAAAACTTTTCCTACCAAGGTCTATGTAGGTTTCCTATAAACAAATTTTTTACATCAGAATAGGGCAGCACATATGATATTTGTGAAAAGAGCGCATGATATCGGGTTATGAAATTAGCTATTTTCTCATTATCCCCCTGCTTACAATAGATGATATTCAGAAATGTCATCTTCATTTTGATATTATCTTGGAACTATCAGAGAAACTAATTTACAAGTTGATCAAATGAATAAATAGAAATTTTGGATAAGGAACAATACCACTCAAATGCAGTATCCTTGAGAGATCAAGGAAATCATTTTTTCATCAACGCATCATGATGGGAGAAGTCTATACACATGGCATTAAAGGCAGACACATGAATTAGTGGGTCCCCTTTGCCACCATACTTCTTGTGGACATGAAAATTGTACTCCATTATAGAAAGTATAATCTATGGCCTAGTTTAGTCTTATTTTAGACACCCTTGCACTAATCACCTCTTAAAAATTGCATTTATAGATCCCTACTGTTCATTATTTTTTTATCTAGAGGCCTATTTTACTCAAAAGCCATACAAATCTTGACAAATAGTGCTTAAAACATTCATATCTCAAAAAACCACCTCTGAAAACCTCATGTGTGACCCATTCGCCACCTTGGGCGAATGAGTCCCCTTTTGTGGGACCCATTCGCCAAGGGTGGCGAATGAGTCCCTTTTGCGAGAATTTTCAAATTTAAGTGGGAAACTCATAAACTTAATTCAATTTGTTACTAGATGTTGGCCTCTTAGGTCTTAATAAGAACCAATTAGGTATTTTTGCCTATAAATATGTGTTTTTAGGTCATTTTTCACATCTCCTAGTAATTTTTATAAAGAAAATTCAAAAGTCAAGTGTTGAGAATCTTCCACAAGAAATTTCATTACCATTTCTACAGCAAAGTTGAAGCTTTTGGACAACAAGATAGGGTTTTTGCAAGTCTTCAAGCTCACTTCTCATTCAAGATCCAACATTGTAAAGAGTTGATTATGGATGCCTATGGAGAATCATGGAGAAATCTAGGTTGAGGAGATGCAACTAGCCATCAAATCACACCTTATGAGTTGTTTTCAAAGTGATTCCATCTTCCATTTTCTCTCTATCTTCATATTTAAGGTTTGCATGTCATTTACATTCATTTGAAATGTTGTAAGGTTTCTTGGATTGAAGTCTTGCATCATTTAAGTTCCATTTACTTATATTATTCTAGCACATTAGAATAGGGTTTTGTCTTACTTCATATTCTCCTAGTCTTAGACACACTTAAGGCTAGTTTTTAATGCAAATTTTATCCATTCAAGGTGTAACTACCAAATTATGGGTTTGACCAAGGAAAACCCCCCATTAGAAAACAAATTTTAAGCTGTTGTGCAAGTATTTTCGGGGATTCAGATCTAGGTTTTTGTCAAGAAGTGTTGTGCAGCTGACAGTGCAAATCTGAAACTAGAACTTTGAAAAAAAAAAAAGGACTAATTCGCCATGGATGGTGAATGAGTCTCACTAGAGGTGTTTGTCAGATTAGAGTATAGATTCTAGTACCCTTTTTGAAGAAACATGATTTTGGGAAAAAACCCTGGTCTACGACTGATTCACCCACGGTAGCGAATGAGTCCCAGTCAGTCAAAAAGTTAGCATTTCTAGTTTTTTTAGAGTATTTTCTAGTCTCCATTAGGTTTACAGGTGCACATATTCAATCTTATAACTTTTTTTTTTGTTCTATTCACATTTTTACTTATCCTTTTAGGTCTTTTGCAAATAACACGATGTTTTCAAATAGTTCATATTTCTCAACTTTGCATACATAATCAATAGTATTTTTTAGTTCTTTGCATTTAGTTTACCTCATTTATGCATATTACACCCAAATCACATCAATCCTTGAATGTTAAACATTGTATTTTGGCCCAATTCTTTCCCCTTTTAGGTGAAAAATCCTAGAAGGGATAGAAAGAACATGAGGGTTTCCAAAATATTTGTTTACATTTTGGTGAACTTGTCTTTAGAACATTTTTACTTCTGATTTCAAGTGCATTTGCATCCTAGGGTTAGATTGCATCAACATTGCATTAGGTTTTGTATTGTTTTGCTTCCTAGGGTTTTCAAATATTTGCATTAGTGAAAATATCATATAGATTTCATTATTGCATTTACAATCATTTAAATTATTGAAATTTTGTATTTGCACTTTAGATTAGCATTGTGTAGACCCGAAAACATAGAAAAAAGTTAAAAAAAATAGAAAAATATTCAAAATACCTCTCCTGGGACTCATTCGCCATCTTGAATGAATTAGTGCCACTACACATTCTACATCATTGTTTTCAGAATTCAGTTTCCTATTTTCCACTTTTTTTTTGCCACAGTTACTTTTTTGTTTCTATCTAGTTATTTTATGTTATATTCACATCATTTGCATTAGCATTATTTACTCTCATGGCACTTATGGATAGCATTATATTTTTACAATGTTCATTTTCATTATTAGTTCCTAGTTCATTTAGATTACATTCATCAGAAAACATAAGCAAAAACATTAAACAATACAATGAACCAATCATAACAATTATTCACTTTAGGAAAACTATATCATCCAAACCTCTTAGTAGTGATGACTTGGATAGGTTAGATGAAGCCTTACAAGGTTTCTTCTCACTAAGTTCATCCACTAATGCTTGTGATGACAAGCCTAAACCACTTAATGACAACTCATCCCTAAAACCTTTTAGTAGTGATGACTTTGATATGTTAGATGAATCCCTTGAGGACTTCCTCTCAGAAGAGCCATGCACTAAGGTTTGTTGTGAGCAACTAGAAACATAAGATGTTAATGTAAGTCAACCCAAACTTGTCCTTTATCCACCTTCACATCAACCTCAACCCCCACCTAAACTCGAGTTTACCCTTTACCCACCTACACATGATGTTGTTGCCCATAAACATTACACTCGAAATAATCTGCAACCACCACAACCAACCCCTACCTCCTTACCTTTTACCAATACCACACTACCTAGTGATCCCCGATTACAAGAGTATGATCTTATTGAGCAACTTAATAGCACTCCTTCCAAATATCCCTTTGGGATCTTCTTCAAAGTTCATCAAGCTATCATTCTATGCTCCAAATAGCATTACAACAAATAGTGGTTCCTCTTGGTACAAACACAACTAATGTGGTAGTTCTTATGCAGGGAATGAATACAATGAATGTAGACATCACCTTTCATCAACATGAGCTCCCTCCATTAGAATTAAGGAAGCAAAATGAAGCCTTTATGATAATTTCTCAATATAATACAATAGGCATCAAAAGAACCCTTATTGATAATGGCTCTACCCTTAATGTGTGTAGTGTAAAACTCCTAGATAGGTTACATGTGGATAAATCTCAAATCAAACTTGATTCTTTATCTATTAGGGCATTCGACCATACTACAAATCAACCGCTCGATGTAATCACTTTACCTATCACAATCAGAGTAGTTACCATGCAAACTCCTATTCATTTCATGCCCTATGATCTTGCATACAATCTTGTTTTGGGAAGGCCATGGATTCATGAGATGCATGTGGTACCTTCGACCCTTCATTAAGTAATGAAATCTATCTATAAGAACAAAATTTATTAAGTTGCTAAACCCTGAGCCTAAAAGTTGCTTACAACTTGAAAAAGGAACAACGAGTCCTCTAAACACTTTCATTCCAATATCTAACATAGAACCTCTTGAGACAAATAAACAAGATGCAGACTCAGTCTCTAAATTATTAGGTGACAATTGGGGTACCTTAGAATTCACACCTTCATTTATCGATGAATACATAATCACACAAAAATAAGATGGAAAAGAAGAACAATCAATGATTATGACAACTCAAAATTTGGACAAATCCTCCCCAACATCTACCTCATCTACTTTGGAAAAAATATAACTTACACAACAAATTTTGATGAGATATATTATCAACGCCCACCCAATCCAACAGAAATGGAAAGAATTTATGGTCAGGGTTATGAGCTTGTGAAACAATTGGGATATAATGGTAAAGGATGTGGAAAGAATGAACAAGGAATTTGTGTCCCTATCAAACCTAATACACAAGATACAAATATTGGTTTGGTGTATTCTTTTTCTAACATAACAAAAGCAACTCAACACTTGTCACTAAACATCAACACCATCACATGTAAACAAAGAATTAATCTTACATTAAAACATCCTAAATTTCTTGATATGGATTCACCACCATCTTGAGAGTATGTTGAAAGTGATGAAGCCTTGAAACAGTTGTTAGGATTTTCTGATAGACCATCTTCTTCCAAGATAAAATTTACCTATGCCATGATAAGTACCAAGCAAAAAGATAGTGACATTAATGAAGAACCATATGATCCTTAAATTCCTAAGAATAATGCACTCCCTTAGGAGATACAATTGATATACCAATGGAAATAGATGACAAAGAAAAAGTTATTCAGATTGGAAAGCTCCTTGACAATGAAGAACAAGAGGACACTACAACTTTGCTTCATGATTTTCCTAAAAAATTTTCTTGGAAATATTTTGATATGCAAGGAATAGACCCAAACATAGTCATGCATAACATTGTTCTTGCTAAAAATGCTAAGCCTGTTCAAAAAAAGATACACAAAATGAACCCTAAGATAGCCTTACATGTTAAAGGAGAACTTGAAAAGTCCTTGACGTAGGTTTCATTTGACCTATTGATTATTCTCCTTGGATCTCAAACATTGTCGCAGTTGCTAAACTTGATAATCGTATTAAGATATACATGAAATTTTGTGACTTGAATAAAGCCTCCTTAAAAGATGATTTTCCTCTTCCTAATATAGACATGATTATGGAATCAACTACTAAGCATGCTTTGTTGTCATTCATGGATGGTTTTTCTAGTTATAATCAAATCTTCATAAACCCACACGATCAATACAAGACAACATTAACAACTATTTGGGGAACGTTTTGTTGGGTTATGATGCCTTTTGGATTAAAGAATGCAAGCACAACTTATCAAAGAGGAATTGCATTGATATTCCATGATTACATACATAAAATCTTGGAAGATTATGTTGATGAAATCCTTGCCAAATCCTTAACAATACAAGACAATGTGAATGTCCTTAGAAAAATCTTTGAACAAAATACAACATGAGACTTAATCCGAAAAAGTGACTTTGAAATAGATAGTGGAAAACTCTTAGATTTTATCATATCTCACAGAGGAATTGAGGTGGATACAAAGAAAATTTATGCTATAATCAACATGCCACCTTCGCAAAACATTTCTCAATTGCACATGTTACAAGGGAGAATTCTGGTCATCCATCATTGTGTTGCCTCCTTAGCTGATCGAACATTACCTTTCATGCATCTCCTCAAGAAGGATGTACATTTTGATTAGAATGAGGATTGTAAATAGGCTTTTGAGAACTTCAAGGAATAGCTTGCAACTCCACCCATTTTACAACCTGCTATGCCAAACAAACCATTTATCCTTTACATCACTGAATTAGCCCATGCTCCTGCAACATTGTTGGCTCTACAAGATGATAATGGAAAAGAACATCCTATTTATTACATTAGTTGAAATTTAATTGATTATGAAACCTGATACACACCAATCAAAAAACAATGTTTGGCTCTTGTATTCACTACTAGTAAGTTGCAACATTATTTACTAAATGTTTAAATACAAGCCATGAAAAATTTTGATCCTCTCTTGAACATCTTTTCACTAAAACAGACTTATCAGGACTTCTCGCAGCTAAATGGGTAATGTTGTTCATTAAGTTTGACCTTAAGTTTCTTTCACATAAAGAAATCAAAGGCCAAGCCTTAACTGATCACTTAGCTGATGCTCCTTCTTTAGCATTACCTTCTAATTACTATTTTCCTAATGAGAGTGTGTTACCCCTCACAACTAACATATGGGAACTAGATAAAAGCAAGAAGTTGGGTACACAAAGAGGGGAAATTTCGGGAAAAACAAAAAGTTTCATAGGAAATGCATATGCATTTTCAAACAAATGCATACATGTTATGTATTAGGTACCTGAGCCTAAATTTGAATACATACGCGTTCAACTTTGGGTATGTGAACTGAACATGCATACACGTTATGAAACATGTACGTGTTTAGAATGCGTACATGTTTTGAAATGTATATGCGTTGCATGAAAGTATTTATTTTTTAAGTTAGCGACTGTATTTCATTTTTCCTCACCATTTTATTCTGCACTAGAGAACAATAGAGGAGATTGTGTATGTGTTTCAAAGGCCTTGATTGAAGAAAAATTTGACTACCACCTCCTCCCATTGACACAACCGACCTCATCAACCTCCAGGTTGGTTGAATTTTTCCTTTTTTTTGGCTTTATATCTTGTTTTTTTGTTTTTGTAATTAGTATTTAGTTTTTGTTTGTTTAGTGTGTTTTAGTTCAATGTTTTATAGTTTTTAATTTCATTTAAAAAACCAAAAACATCAATGAAACAAATAACATTAAATTGTAAATTGAAAACCATAAAAACTAAACCTAAATTAGACACATTTAACTTAGAAATCAAAACCCTAGAAACCCTAGGTTACAAAATTTACATAGGTCCCTAAAAACTAATTTACACAGGTTAATCCTTGGACCTAAATCCTAAAGTGTAAACCTAAAACCCTATTTACCCTGAAATGTAAACCTAAAATGAGCTATTTACCCTAAAACATAAACCTAATTTCCTAAATTAGGGCTCCTCAAGGAGGTTTAGATTACATTTTTTATTTGACATAACCTTGTTTGTATGATTTTTACTATCACTCATGGTTCTTAGTTTATTTAGGGTGGAAGTGATGAAAAGTTCAATAGTAGGGGCATGTGATATAATAGAAGAGGTAAAATAAGGATGTGTAGTAAGATTTGATGACATAGCATGTAGGGAGGGATCACAAATTATAGTCCATAGGTTAGGTACACTTTGGTATGTCGTTGGTGATCCACACAACTACTAATGAAATTCATAATTGACTAATAAAGTAGGTACAAACAATCCATGCATAGATCTATATATTAACCAACAAGTTGATTTAATTATAATATGTTCACATAATTTATAAATTTGAAAGCTAATTTTATCTCAGAAAACTTTATGATTGTATAATTTAACTTGAGAAAGTGTACCAGTGAAGTAAAATAATGTACCTCATGTGAAACTATGTGCTTGATTTAATAAGTTTATATATCATGATGCTAGTTGATATGAGCATGTAATCACTCTATATCAATGTTATTAGCTTATATAGTGTATGATGTATTCTCTTAAAAAAATATAGAAATGGAAATCATACTTGTTAATCTATACTATGTACAATATGGATAGAGCTAGACACAAATTTTATTAAATCAAATAAATATTAAAATGTGAGGCATGAATGATTTCTACCCATTTCTCTTATTTGGATGAGATCCTTTGTGAATTATGTAAGGATGCATTATGATCATATTTAAGCCTTAATTTATAGGATGTTATTCATAAGATCTATTGATTGTGTGTAATCTAATTCTTATTTTAAATCTCATGTGTAGTGGCATTGTTCTAGATTAGGAAAACTAAATATTGTACTTTCTCTAAACTAGTGTATCAAATCTAACTTGTAGCATGAACATTTCAATGGAAAATTCAAATTAATTTTGGAGAAACTTGATAGATGATTCATAAATGCAAGTAAATTCTATAACCAAAGGTTTATTTTCTAAGATTATTTATTTATTGAATTGATCAATTGATTCCTCACTTAGTGGCAGTTAGGCTCTTTTTTGAAAACCCATGTGTTTAGAATTTATATAAATATGAAGGAAGAGTCTCTGCCATAGAAAAGTTTAAAAAAATATATTATTAGAAAAAAAATTGGCTCTAAATCACTTTAGATCCCCTCTTCCTTTTTAAATCATCCAAGAGTGATGAGAGGTCCAAATAGGTTCAAAATCCATAGTAACTCAACAACTTAGTTATAATTGAAATCTAAAATTCCTAATTGTTGATATATTGAAGCTATTCCTAGAATGTCACATATTTTATTCAAAGCACTAAGTTTAGGTGGTAGGGTTTCTCATTTACTTGTAAAAATTTATTCATGTGTCTTCTATATGTTTTCATGTCATCAAATCTCTAAATCTAAACCCTAAACCCTAAAATCATTGATTTTGTTGTAGGACCTTAAAATGAAATTTGGTTGCCTTAGGAAACTCAACCAAATTTTATTCCCTTAAACCATGGAACATTTTGTCCTAGGACCTTACTAGACATAGATCCCCTTAAGCCATCCTATCACCCTAAATCGTAAATCAATGTCTTAAGGGGTCCTAATATGACATTTCTTAAGGGGATCAAAGAAGTTCTCAAAATTTGGTGAATAGAGCTCAAGCTCGTCTTTGTTTATTTTGTACATTGCAATTAGGTCACTGGCATATATATCTATGTGTTCCTTTGAATGTATTCTATTAATTTTTCATTCTTATCTTTAGTATTCTTTGAAAAAAATGAATGAGATTATAAATTTTAATGTTAGTGTTAAACTTATAATTTCTTCTTAACTACTTTGTCCCTCTATAGAGAACTTGTGTCTCTTATCATGAAATTTGAAAATTTAGATAAATCAATTTGTGTCCTCGAATTTAATTAAATTCTATGTCATACTTGATTAAAACATCTATTAATTTTGTTGTAGGACCTTAAATTGAAATTCGGTTCCCTTAGGCAACTCCACCAAATTTAATTCCTTAAGCCATAGACCATTTTGTCCTAGGACCTTACTACACATAGATCCCCTTAAGCCATCCTATCACCCTAAATTGTAAATCGGTGGCTTAAGGGGGAATTTGACATTTCTTAAGGGGATCAAAGAAGTTCTCAAAATTTGGTGAATAGAGCTTGGTTACTCATCTTTTTTTATATTTTGTACATTGCAATTAGGTCACTAGCATATATCTATGTGTCCCTTTTAATGTCTTCTAATAATTTTTCATTCTTATCTTTAGTATTATTTGAAAATAATGAATGAGATTAAATAAATTTTAATAAAACCCCATAAATTCATTTCTACCCTTCATATTAACAACCCCACATTGGACTCAATTTAATTTGTGTACATGCTATGAATTTTTAATGTTATGGATTTTTTAATGTTATAAATTGAATGGTCTTCAAATGAAATATATTTTGAATTTGTGCATGTTCAATGTGATTTTTAAAGAACTTTCAAATTGTGTGCATTATTTAATTAGTTTGTTGATATATATTTTTTAATTGTTTAACATGCAGTTGCCATATCATTGCTCACATGGATCCAATGTTTAATTTAGAGGATTTTATGCCCGATCAAGAAATTCCTATGGATCTCATACATCCCAATCCACAACATGAACAAAACCCTAGCACACCTCCACATTCTCCACTGCTTAACCCCCCACCCCCTCCTGTAGTTGATCAAGATCAATTACGAGAGAATATCCAAGCAAACCTCATTGTCATTCAAGGAAATATAGATCTCATAAAAAATGAGCTTAGAGTCCCTCCCCATCTTGCACGGTTTGCATCTACGATGCAAACTATTTTCGATTCTATTCGATCTATTGATGTGGACCTAAATAGGTTCTATCAATGGAGAGAAGAGAGGAGACAATTCTATGCAGATGGATTGTCATATGAAGAAATCAATGACCTAAAAATTACCAAACAAGCCATGTGCCAATATTTTATTAACCCCCAAACAAACTAGCCAATTCCATCCATGAAAAAAAAAAATCAATTTTATGGTGTAGGCACCTACAAATAGCTGTGCATTTTTGGGAGAGATGGTGGATGGTGTTTGATAATCCACCACATCACAATAGTAAGGTTCCTTTATACTTTTTGAGAAAGTTGTGGGCTGAGTTTGAGTTGGGTAAAAAACCCAACTATTTTGATATGAGGTCATTTTAGGGAGTTGGGAGTGGCATGCCCCAACATAGACTAGTAGCACGTGTTGATCCTTAGTGGCATGCTCCAATTGATCCTATTGTTCCTCCTTCTCCTAGTGTTCCTATTGCATTTTAGCAGCATACCATGTGATCAACATTAGGAGCATTGAGTTCACTTTTAGGACAACTCACTCAACAGGCTACACA
The DNA here is from genome assembly GCA_007258455.2 of Sequoia sempervirens. Taxonomy (NCBI): domain Eukaryota; kingdom Viridiplantae; phylum Streptophyta; class Pinopsida; order Cupressales; family Cupressaceae; genus Sequoia; species Sequoia sempervirens. The sequence goes on along the minus strand of VDFB02193867.1, from coordinate 724,202,050 downwards.
AGCGACCACTGAAGTGGCCAATAGAGAGCATGGAGGCTCGAGCTATAAGGATATTCAGACATCCACTTCAGGTTACACACATGCATTTGGGACAAGGTCATAACCGAATTTACTATATTCTAAGGATCGTCTTATACAGGTATGTTCATCTTTTGAACTTAAATTTAATTCAAGTTTGAAATGTGAAAAATTCATGTAAATAATATCAAATTATATATATAATATAATATTAATTCAATAATTTTTTGGTGTAGATGCATGATCATGTGATGCCTGAAACTCAATATGATCATCATGTGTATATGTTGAGTGTTGTAGATCTGGGCTCACCTTTTGGACAGGTACTTGAACCAATATATGTTAAATAATTTGTGTGGATATATATCTAATTTAATTTTAATTTGTACACATGTGTGAATTGATATATTATATCTAGATGCAGGGAGGTCATACGATACCTAGTACTCACCAACACAAGTTACAGTTGTGAGCACTCTTGAGACATCATCAGCTTAGGTGCGTGCTTTCAAAAGTTTATTAAGTTTAAATTAAATACACATCATAGATCTAATTTAATTTTTTCATTTACATACACATGTGTGAGTGATCTATATGAACTGTTGTACATCTATATGCAGGAATTTCACGAGATATCCATGGCGGGCCGCGCACCTGAGACATCATCGACATTTATGCATGGGAAATCTCAGGTGTGTGATCATGAGGTCATATCAATCGATGTTGTAAACTTTACTTTAAATCTCCTATACAATTTTTATGGACCTTTTATATATATATACATATATATATATGAGGTTTTCACATATTGTTTGGTTTATATGAATATCCAGGATATAGTAGATCAGGCATTTGCATCTTCTCAAGTGACATTTATGCTACTCGTTGAAGAAAATGTGCCAATTACATATTCACGTGATCATATGGTAATTTATGCATACTAGAAATCATTTTTATTATATTTCCTAGATATTTAATTAAATTTATTTTTATCTAAAAGTTTATATTTTCAATTTTAAATATGTTTAATTATATCAAAATTTCTAAATAAATTTAAATATAATTTCAAGTTTCTTGTACTCTTTTACAACATGATGCAGGTACATCTAGTCAACATGGAACAAAGAGGAGACTTGATTTGACTAATCAACCTGAAAGTTATATGGTTTTATATTTTATGGACTATAGATCTCTAGTTTTATTTAAATGTATATGTTGGACTTGACATATAAATTTTATGGAATATCTATCTCTAGTTTTATTTTGAACATGTTATTATCATATTTTTGTTTATTTATATCAGTTGACTTTAATATGATGATTATATACGTAGTCAATTATGAGATCATGTTATGTTCGTTTTCATGATTATATGCACTCATACATATCTACATTTATATTTTATCTAATTTTCAAGTATTACATGAACTATATAAATTCTTATTTAGAATCAAATTTCATATATATAATTTATCACATGTTTAGGTGATAAATTAAAACATTCCTTAAATAGTTTAGATCATATTCATAATAAATTAAGGTCGAGTAATTTTAACTTTTTTCCAATTAGATAGCAAATATTTCAATAAATAATCAAAAAAACTATCTCCTTGTATGTATAAAATGTATAGTATATACAATTGAATAATTATATAAAATGTGGTAAATACAAGACATGAAATGTATAATCTATAAAATTGGAACAAGATATTTAGAAAGTGACATTGACCAAACATATATAATGTATATCAAGATGTTTATTACAACTATATAACATGATGAAACTGTAGACACGTAAAATATACTGATTGACATTGTGCATATGATCCTGACTTACTAACATCATTTCTTCCTTAATCATCCCTCAGTGTAACCATTTAATCAAATTCCCCTATCTAATTAAATTCATTAGTAGTCCTCTCTTAATTAAATAAATCATTTTATCTAATCAAGTCATCTCTTTTGTTAATTAAATCAATCCATCTGATCTAATTATCCCTATTTAATAATCAATTTATTTGATTAAATCTCTAAAGTCTATCCATTAAATAAAATAAATTAAAACCTTATTTGATTTAATCTAACACCATCTCTTTTAATTAAATAAATCAAAATCCTTATTTAATTAATCTCGTCATGTTCCTCTCTTATTTGATTTAAAATAAATCCATAAATTTGAGTCAAATAGGTCACATCATCTAACCTCTCTCATTAAATTAATTAACCCTTGATTAATTTAATCTCATCTCATGTCCCATCCTCTAGATAATGAAAGTTGCACATGAAAATAGATTTAATTCATTTATTAAATCTCTATTTTCCTCACAAGGCATCTTTTGGAATATTCTCTCAGTTTGAATTCAAAAATTCCAAGTCAACATGTACATCCAACAAGGATTTAAATTCATCTTACATGTCCTTTTCCTTGAGCCAAGTGGCATTTATTGCATTGTCCCTTCCCTCTTGCATGTCATTTCAACAAATTTGAAATTCAAAATTATACATTTATTGGCACAAACCCCAAATCTTGCACATCCTTCATCCATTCATAGATTGACAAGTGGCATCATACCATTGGATGATTGTTAGTCACACATTGCTCAAATTTGGACATTCATCCATCTTGGAATTCTATAAATGAAGATCTCATATCCTCATTTCATCATCCACAATCTAGGCAAAGTTACCATGCTCAAATATCTTTTGAATTTCATCCTTTATCATTGAGTCATAGCTAGGTTTTTGCAGATTTTGGATTGGAGTTCTTATTCTTCACCAACAAAGTGGATCAATCATCTTCAACACATCAAGCTTACATCATAGGAATTGGGAAAGGGCCAATTTTCACATCAAATTGGCACCAATTCCCCCATGGGATAATGAGTTGGCACATCTAATTAGGATTCAATATTTGTTTTATCATTTCCATTGTGTTCTTTAATATTTTCTTCCTAGTTTGAATGTTGTAAATGGATTTCATGGGAAATCCTTGTTTTGGCTTGCAATCTCTTGTCTAACTTGTTTATTCTTGTTGTTTTACAGGTACCAAGGTTGGGGTTCACACATTTGGCGCTAGAAGGAGGGCTGGATATCATTCTTTCTCATATTTTCTTAAAATTTATGTGTTTTCACTCACACAGAAAATTCCAATGCTAGGAGCTCAGCGTCACTATTTTGGCACCGCTGACTCTTCAGTGTCACTATATGGCACCGCTCAAAACTAAAACTATGACACTGGACTCGTCTTGCTAAAATATTTGAATTTCAAACTCCACCGCTAGACTCGTTGACTTGCAGGAATTTTCAAAATTTTAAAAAACTGACGCTGGAAGGAAACTGCGATGTTGGGCAAAAAGTGCGACGAAGTTGAGCTCTTTGTCCTGACATAGAGCGACGCTGACTGGTAAGCGGTGCTATGAGGGCACCGCTCAGAAATCAAACTACGACACAGTTATGAGTTGTGATGCTGGAAGATAGTATAAAAGGGAAAATCTAATTTTAGCACATGCTTTTGATTTATGATTAATGTGTCTTCTATTTTCTGCTTTTTTAAATTTTTGTATTTTCCAGAATCTGACTGGTTTTTCTTCCTTGTAGGTTGGAAATCGAAATTGAAGAAAGGAGAAGCATGAGGAGGATGTATCATCAAATCAAAGTTTTTTTAAACACTTTAGTGTTTTCTTAACACTTGGTTAAGAAATTGTTAGCACCTCCTATTTAGGACACTAATTTTCATTTGGGTTTAAAAAGAACCTTTCAATTTCTTCTTGCAAAGGCTAAAACGAACTTTAGGATCACAACTTACTAGATTTTGTTTCATGGATTAACAATTGAACAAAGTATCTCTCACTTGTCTTTTGGTGCTTAAAAAGAACTCACATTTTTCTTTGTGGATTTAAAAAAAAGAAAAGAAGAACAAGTGTAACTTTGTTTTTCATGAGGGCTTACTTAAACTAAAGCCATTGAAAAAGGACGTATGCGCTTCTCTCACGCTTTATAGCGATCTTGAGAATCAAAAGGCCTTTTTCATGACTTTAGGGTGAGACAAAGCAATCACCTCCACACTTTGATTTAGGTTTAAAATTGAACATCTTGTGCGAGTGTGAGTGGGGACATTGTTGTGTATATTCTCTCTCTTTGTGGCCAACAAAGATTGATCGAGTTACAAATATTGTTCTTCATTCACTTTTGTTTATCCTAGAGGGCCTGCCTTGGGGAAAAAGTACTCACCCAAGGGAACGACTCAACTGGTAACACTCTACAGCCAAGAGTATTTCCAACTGGGATATAAATGTGGATATTGGAAGAAACGCCAATATCACGCTATTGATTCTGACAAGATGGATCCAAAAGGGGACTCTTAACATATGGGTCAATCTCCACGAACGGAAAGTCCTTATTAAAACCCATGTGCTAGAATTTTCCAAAATCCTTTAATCTATTTGTTGTTGCAAGAATAGTCATTCTGAAGCCATCCCACACTTTTACGGTCTTCTAGTAGAAATGGAAAACATGCCATGGGAGTTTCATGGGTGTTGATGCTAGGCTGCCCCGTATAAGTGAGTGTCATGGAGGGGAGCCAATGGGGTCAAACATCTAACCATTTGCTAAAGATAAGCGTAGCTGGACTTGTCCAAGTGGGAATCCAACAAATATTTTCTTACACATCCATAGGATTGTACTCATTTTTGGGTTACAAAATGCATTGCATGATCGAAAACACCATGGAAACAAACACTTGAACCTCATCCAAAATTCAAACCCTTTTGAAGACAAATACAATTGGCTCAATCCATATGTTATTGCTTTCCCTTGGGATTCACATCCTTAGAGGTTTCTAAACATTGGATTATATCTCGATTTGTCTCCTTAAGTAAACAATAGGAAAACCCTTGCCTTAAGCCCATTGAATTTCCACATAACATATCTTGTGGGGTTTCTAGAAATTAAGACATTGGACATCTTAGTTTGAAAACCTAATTTAAGAAAGTGTTTTTTGGTAAAATAAAGACATTAAGAAAAGCTAAGCAAAATGAACTTTCATATGTGTTGAAGACTCACAACCCCAAAACAAAAATCATTGGTTGGAAATCCGAAAATGAATGTTCAAATGAAATCATTTCTTGGTTACAAAGGTCTTTAGAAAACATTTGCATGCTCTTCAATACCTAGGTCTAGGCAAACAAAGTGCCTTTTTTAGGTTCATCTTAGGATCAAAACAAATCAAAATATTTTTCATCCATCCTCCAAAACATCAAAACAAGATCATCTCATCATCACCTTTTGGAAAATATTGAAAATCATCCTTAAATACTAGGCTTTGTGGAAAAATCAAAATCATCAAAATCATTGAGACTAAATCCTTGAAAACATTATCAAAAAACACCTTTGGCTAGGTATGTGTAGATGCATCCTTTTGCATATGCTTATTCAAAGCTATCAAAATCATCTTGTCTAGCTTAGTATATGTAGATGAATCCTTCTTCATATACTTAGTGAAACGATCATCTTGTTTGAATAGGTGTGGGTAGATGCATCCTTCTCCTCACACATATTCAAATCATCATCCTTTGAGAAAATCTATCCCTTAGATCATTATCCAACATCTTAGGGTCTTTTTGTTCAAAATCAAAAGAAAATTCAAGGACAAAATCCAAAATCCAAAAACAAATCAAATTCAAAATCCGTAAGTCCTAAAAAGCCTAGTATCTCATTCAAGATTTATCAAAAGCCAAAAAAAAATCCGTATCATCCATCCCTAACATCATCATCATATCATCACCTTTGATCCTCAAGGCATACTAAAAACTTTCTACTTTGAGCATAAAATAAAGATCGATCCAAAGAATCAAGAGATTCATCTCCCATATTCTCAAAAATTGATCCTTGTTTTATGGTTCTAACTAGATCTCAATACAAGAAGAGTATGGAAGCCAACAAAGAAACACCCGCTTCAAGCGATCTTAGCCAAACAAACACATAAATGAATCCCACTGAATCAATTAATCCTTTGACCCTCTCATCATCACAAAATCTGCAAGAAGAAAACCAAGGAGAGGACCTTACCTTTGGAATGTATTGTGAGGAAATAACTGAAATGCTCCAAAATATAGACAACCATAGAATCATCAATATCATGATGAGGATCAACCCTTCATTATACATGCTTGAGCTAGCAAAACAAGGGGCCAAGTTACCTTCGAATTTTGATGTGAGTACTATAGTGGAGACATCTTTTCCTCCAATATCATCCACCATTCCCATTTCATCTACACCCCCATCCCATAAACATCACGCAAAACATTCCGCAAATCACAACATCTTTTGCTCCAACCCAACCTAATGTCAACAAGGGAAACACATTCCTCAATGCTCTTCAAACACACCCCCTTGTTAATAATCAAAACTTGGATGCAAACATCACCTTGGAACAAAATATACCCCAAAACCCATTACACAAAAATGTTCCTCTCACCTTCCATCATGATCCATCATCATCATTTTTCAATGCAACACCTCAAACACCTCTTCTCACAAATTCACAAGAAGAGGGAGATATGTTCGGACCAGGGGGCATATTTGACACCACAACATTCTCACAACAACTCACACCCCTTAAATTTTCACCACTTCCACCATTTCCATCATCATCCGCATCACTCCTTGGTTTAGGGCTTCCTCCCCCACCAAGTATCAATCAAACCTATATCCCAACCATCAATCAAATCATTACACCAAACACTCAAAATTTGCCATTGATATCGTAACAACAAATGACAAATGCACAAGTAATTGCAAGACCATAAAACACCCTTCTAACATCACAAAGCATAGGACCAACCACCACACCAATACCACCATCCACCACTCAAAATATCAACATGACATTATCACTCACCATAAACACCATTCCAAATCCACCACCACCACCACCAACTTCCACCACATCAAGTCAATACAATGCAACATTGCAAGCTGCTTTCCAAAGAGGATACCAACAAGTTCAGAAACAAAAAGAAAAACAACAAGTTGCTCAAGCTACACAAGCTACCCAAGCTACACAAGCTCTATTACAAGTGCAACAAGCCACGCAAGCCCAAGCTTTATTGCAACAACAACAACAAGAAGAAGTTGCTCAAGCTGCACAAGATACACAAGCATTGTAAGAACAAAAGGCTACTCAAGCATAAATTCTTTTGCAACAAGTAGCACAAGCTCAAGCACAAGCTCAATATTAGGCACAAAAAGATCAATATCAAGCACAACTTCTTGCACAAAGACAAGCAGTGCAATTGCAAGCATATCAGCAAGCCATAAAGTAATACCAAGAGCAGCAAGAAGCAACAGAATTGGCAGCCCAACAACAAGTGTTGTTGGAACAACAACAAGCACAACAACAAGCGTTGTTGGAACAACAACAAGCGTTGTTGGAACAACAACAAGCATTGTTGGAACAACAACAAGTGTAACAACAAGCACAAATCTTAGCATAACAACATCAAGATCAACAACAAGCATTATTCATACAAAAGCAGGTGGAGGCCTACCTCACTCACCAGAACATACAGATACCATTGAACAATGCACTGACCAACCCACCCATCCAACCCATGATTGAAACACCCCAAAAAACTTTCATCCCACCCCCTGATCCACAAAATGATGTGATGAAACAACTCAGGTTTCTCTTGCAACAAGTGCTCGACCTTCAATCAAGGCGAACAACCAAAACACCAGGCAACTTGTGTCCCTATCCATTTTATAAGAGCTTAGTAATGAAACCATTCCCCAAGGGATTTGAAATCCCCAAATTTGACAAATATCGAGGGATGGGAATGCCTGAAGATCACATCAAGGAATTCTAGATTCATTGCATGGAGGTCGCATATGACAATACTTATCTATTGCGGCTATTTCCTAGGAGCTTGGCAAGCCACACTATAGAATGGTTCTCTCATCTACCTTTAGGAATTAGAAAATTTTAAGAAATAATGGACTCATTCATTAAGAACTATGCATGCAACATCGCAATGGATGTTAGTCTAGAAGAACTTTCAGCTCTAAAACAAGGAAAGGGAGAATCATTCACCTCATTCCTACAATGATGGAGATTGAAGGCCAATCAGAGCAAGTGGACCATGCCAGAAGAACAACAAGTTTGCATGATCATAGCCAACCTTGAAGGCCACTTGGAATTTTATCTCAAGGTTCAGGGCATCACTACATACGATCAGTTGATCCCCAAGGTGCTTAGCATCAAAAGAGCCCTTGTGACTCAACCCGCTGAATCAAAATCATACCATGAACAACAAAACAACTGCCCACCATCCAATTACAATGATAAACCTCACACATGGGAAAGGAAAAAAAATGTTACTAATGATGGTGTCGTTGATGCCAAGGTGTTCATTAATGCCCCTCGCCAAAACACACTCACACCACAAATCCAAACACAACACCTCATCACACAACACACCAACCCAACAACAATCCAAACATCAATAATCTCAATGACCAAAGGGACCACCCCAATGCAAAAGTTATCCCAAACGAAAATACACCACTTTGGGGGAGCCACTTGAGGACATAATGAAAAAGTTGATCAACGAAAAACTCATCAAGCCTCCTACATTTGAGAATTACTAAGAACCTGATGTCAAACCTCCTTGGTATAATGAGAATCAACTTTGTGAATTTCATTAAATCAAAGGCCATACCATAAACATTTGCATGAGACTCAAAAAAATCATCCAACATCTCATCAATAAAAAAATCATAAACGTGGAACAACCTATGGGAAATCATGATCTTAAGATATATACGAATCTGATGCCAAATCATGGGAACAAAGGGAAGGTCAATGTAAATCATGTGTATGAAATAGTCGTTGCCTCCCTAAATGAAGAATACATGGTCATCACCATCAAGGGAGCCCATGCCAAAGATTGTGGAGTCACCACAAGAGGCGAAAAAGTCACCATTGCAGTATCATCCCAACCAAATAGAGTCCCTTCATCTAGATCTGTTCTGCATGGCTAGAATGTTGTAGATCAACTTAGGATAATGCCAGCACAAATATCCATCATGGAGTTGCTAAAAATATCATCTACCCATAAGAAAATCCTAGAGGAGGCGATGGTATCATCCACTGTCTACATAGATCTCGACGTGGAGCAATTCCAAGCTATGGTCAGAAATATCATAACGCCTAATCTCCTTACATTTTCTAACCAAGATTTCCCTGCCCAGCCATCTCACAACCATGCACTTCACTTGGAAGCCATTGTACATAAGAGAAAAATTAAAAGGGTCTTGGTGGATGGAGTTACAGGCTTGAACATATGTTCCCTAAGCCTCATCAAGCAATTGAAAATATCAGAAGATTCCATCAACAAAGGAAAGGGCATCACAATAAGAGCATATGATGACCAAGAAAGAGTATCTCAAGGCATGATTAAACTCCCTATTCAAGTAGGGCCGACTCTCATGGAAACCACTTGTCAGGTCTTGGACCTTGACTTTTCGTATAATATCCTCCTAGGATGCCCATGGATACATGTGATGAAATCTGTAGCATCAACCTTCCACCAATGTGTGAAATTTACACATAATGAACAAGAGGTTACCATCCATGGGGATCTCAAACCTTTCTCATATTACAAAAATCTTGAAGAAAAGTATTAAAAAATCCCTCAAGTGCCAAAAAATGATGAGGGCCCATCCACACCATACATCGACCCCGCCACTCTCACGTCCACTTCTGCAACAGAGACACCCACCACTCCCACCATTCCCACCATCTCCAACATCAAGCTCATCATCCAAGAGGATAGTTGTGGAAGCTACAAGCTCCCTAACAATGCTTTTGTGATAGGAGAGTTACCACAATCTCCTAGATCATGGGGACATCCACAATAAAATTAAGCTTCCACATCACAAACGTCTCCTGAAGACTATCCTGAATTCACAAGATGGGTAGACCTTGGCCAGAAGGTTATTGAAGTAGATCCATCTCTCATGTTATATCAAGATGAAAGACTGACACCTAAATTACCAATGGATGAGACAAGAAAGGACCTACAAATGATGCTTGCAATGGGCTACGACAAAAATCAAAGACTAGGACAAAATGACAATGGGCTCATAATACCTATCATGCTAGAGATGCGACCCATAAAAAATCTTTGCCTTGGATGTACCCCTCCTAGTATAACCATATGTGGTCAAAGTCCTCTGGTTAGAACAGTTAATATTTCTCCTCAGCCAATAGCAGTAGAAGTACACTCACCAATATCCATAGGTAGAGACATACATAATTTATAACTGAGGCCTATATTAGTAGCAACGATGAGGATACCATGACCAATCTACCTATTTTATTTGAGGATATTGCCCTTTGCATGATTAGCACCCTCTCCTTTGAAACAAACCATCAAAATTATGAGATCTGCTTAGTATATCCCCAACTCATCGACTACGACCAACGAGGACCACCAGTTCTTGATACATTAAAAAATGATGAGGCACTCTCAAAATTCATGGGATTGTGGGACAACATTCCAAAAGGGGATCACAAGGCAGGGTTTATAATGGAGTTGGACACACATTCCTATTATGGGGAAATGACTGAATCCTTCAATCGTAAAAGTGAGAAACTAAGAATCATATCTAAGTCCTTGAGTGAAAACCACACTGTGGGACTCTCTGACAAGAAAAAAGTAAAAAGAAAGGACATATCCAATGGTGAAAACCTCTCTTAGGCGCTTGAGGATGAAGGATTCAATCTTCCTTTAAGAGTTATTCATCAGGAAAAGTTAGCAGTCTTGGCCGAAAAATGCAATCCAATCAACCTAGGAACTTAGGAGACCCCACATATTACATTCTATGTGGAATCACTACTTTCAGAAGAGCAAGAACTCCTAGCGGCATTCCTAAAGGAAAGACAAATAAACTTCACATGGAGTTATGCTGACATGCCAGGGCTTGATCTAGAGACTGTGGTTAATCACTTAGCAGTGTATCTAGAAGCAAAACCGGTCAAACAAAAGCTTTGAAAAATGCATCCTCAAATCGTCTTATTGGTCAAAATGGAGCTCAAAAAGTTGTTAGATGCAGGATTCATTTGACTAATTGATTATCCAGAATGGGTGTCAAATTTGGTACTTGTTTCAAAACCTAATGGATCCATTAGAATCTACATAGACTTCAGAGATTTGAACAAGGCATGTCCAAAGGATGATTTCCTGCTTCCCAACATCGACATGATAGTAGACATGATAACAGGACATGAGATGCTATCACTAATGGACAAATTTTTAGGATACAACTAGATCATGATAGCAAAATAAGATCAACATAAGACGACTTTCACTTGTCCATGAGGGACTTACTACTAGAACATGATGCCATTCGGCCTAAAGAATGCAGGAGCAACATATTAATAGGCCATGACATTGATATTCCATGACATGATCGATAAAACGGTTGAAGACTATGTTGACAATATCCTAGCTAAGTCTAGAAAGAGAAAAGATCACATAGCAACCCTAGGTGCTATTTTTGATAGACTGGAAGAGTACAAAGTCAGACTAAATCCTAAGAAGTGCGTCTTCGGTGTATAATTAGGTAAATTGCTAGGATACATAGTGTCCATGAGGGGTATCGAGGTGGATCCAGTAAAGGTGAAAGCAATCCTTGAGATGGAAGCACCAAAGACATTAAAACAATTGAGAGGCCTCCAAGGTTGACTTCAATCCATCTGATGATTCATAGCACAATTGGTGGACAAGCAGAATCCATATTCTCACCTACTCCACAAGGGAGTAGCATACAAATGGGATACAAAATGTGAAGAAGCATTCAACAAAATCAAGTAATATCTATTGACACCACTAGTCTTAATGCCACCCATCCCAAGAAAGCCATTGATCTTATACATGTCAGCAACAACAGTAGCCCTTGGAGCTCTCTTAGCTCAGCATGACAAAAGCGGAACGAAAAGGGCTATCTACAATATCAGTAGAATAATGGTCGGTCATGAGCTAAACTACTCATTCATCAAGAAAGCATGCCACACAGTAGTGTTTGCATCACAAAAATTCAAACATTACATGTTGGCACACAAGAGAAAGCTCATCACCAAAATTGACCCCCTCAAGTATCTCTTATCAAAGGCAATGCTCACAGGAAGAATGGAAAAATGGGTGATGATACTGTCAGAGTATGACATCGAGTATGTAGAGTGGAAATCCATTAAGGGCCAAGTTATTGTAGATCAAATAGCAGAAGAACCTATTTATTCTGAGAATCCTCTTGTCTCAGAGTTTCTAGATGAATCCATTTTTAACCTCAACGTAGTAGACCACTGGAAACTATACTTCGATGGCTCATACACATGGTATGAATCAGGAGTTGGTGTCTTCTTCATCACCCCACAAGGGGTTGCATACCAAGGTCATACAAACTGGCATTTCCTTGCACCAATAACATCATAGAATATGAAGCTTTGACTATAGGTCTCAAGATAGTAGTGCAATGAAACATCATAGCTCTCAAAGTCTATGGAGACTCTCAGTTGATCATAAATCAATTCAATAATGAATATCAGACCAAGAATGATAAGCTCACTCCATACAAGAAATTGGTGGAGACTCTTAAAGAATCTTTCATTGATATAACATTTGAGCAGATTCCTTGAACCAACAATAGAGCAGCAGACGCCATGGCAACAATTGGATCTCTATTGGACATTGCTCATAATGTTCCAAAATATGAATTCTTGATTGAGCAGCTTCTCATTTCCATATTCGAGGTACCAGAATCAGAATTCGTGTGTGAAATCATTGGTCCCGGTCATCCTTGGTATCATCACATCTACACATATCTTCAAATAGGAGTCATACCTACTGACCTACCATCAAACCTAAAATGAACCTTTGTTAAAAAGGCATCTAGACTTGTCATCCTAGGTGATACCCTATACTATAGAAGCATAGAATGTACCCTACTATGTTTTTTAAATGTTGAGGAGGCATTAACTACTCTAACTGAAGTACATAATGGTATCTGCGGTTCACACTCGAGTGGAATGACCATAGCCAAGAAATGACTGCGGATGGGGTATTATTGGCCCACAATGGAAAGAGAAGCACATGATCATGTTAGAAGGTGTCTACAATGTCAGTAGCGTGGGGACCTCATCCATGCTCTAGCTCAAGAGCTTCATCCTATCGTCACACCATGGCCCTTTTTGTAGTGGGGACTCGATCTCATTGGGAAAATCACACCCACCTCATCTAACAACCACAAATTCATCATAACCGCAATCGAGAACTTTACTAAGTGGGCAGAAGCCATACCCATGATGTACATAACAAGGAAGTAGATTTCTAAGTTTATCTTGAACTACCTCATTTTTTGATATGATGTCCCACAAGCCATTATCTTAGATAATGGGACACCATTCAAGAATCAGGATGTTCATGACTTGTGTGAGAAATTCAAAATCCAACATCACTTCTCCACCCTGTACTATCCCAAAGGCAATAAGAAAAAGCCACAAACAAAACCATTCTAAAAATCCTCAAGAAAACAATCAATGATGCAGGTCATGACTGGCATTTCTAGCTTAATCCCACCCTCTGGGCCTATCAAACTAGCATCTGCACACCCACTAGTGCCACCCCCTTTTCCTTGGTCAATGGATCAGAAGTTGTACTCCCCATTGAGATCAAGCTCCCATCCCTCAGGATATCACTGCAAAACCTCATCACGGATGAAGAATATCAGGTATCAATACTAAATGAGCTGGAGATACTAGATGAGAGACATATAGATGCTTTGAATCATTTGCAAGTCTATCAGAATAGACTCAAAAGGAGCTATAATAAGAAAATAAGAAGTAGGACTTTCTAAGTCAGAGAATTGGTCTTAAAAGAAAATCAGAAGAATGTCCTAAACTCAAGCAGCAAAGGCAAGTTCAAACCCAATTGGTTGGGACCATTCGTCATCACATCAAGTTACAAATCAAAGGCATATTAGCTATCAACACCTGAAGGGGAGCCTCTGCAGAAGCTCATGAATAGCTCCCATCTCAAAAAAATTTATGCCTAAATCTTTAAAGGTATAGAACCAAAAAAAATCCAAAACAATCAAAAAATGTCCTGAAAAAATGGTTACCTTGGTGAAAACCTGGAAAACAGGTGTCTTGGTGACAACAAAAAAATCAAAAAAGAAAAAAATAAAAAAATCAAAAAGAGGATCAAAAAATAATAAAGAAAAAAATCGTCCTCTAGTGAAAACCACTTTGGTGGCACTTTGGGCAAGTACCTTGGTGAAAACCTGGCAAATAGGCACCTTGCGTAAATAAGCACTTTCCATCCACCAAGATCTTTATGGCTTGTTCTACATCATTCCTCCATTTCACTTCCATCATCCATCAAATTCAGGTCTTCATTCATCACTCATCCACTCTCATCCGCACCATAGCTTTGTCCTGTGTTCGTATCATGATCCCTCCTAGTACTACTCGGCCCATCCTTAAGGTCATTTTCTCCTGCCTTTATCAAAGTAGTCTATTGCATCACACTGGGGGCACGTTCTCATTAGATCAAATTCATGTATATTCTTAAAAGGTCCTCAAATCAAAAAATCCAAAAACATCAAAAAAGCACAAAATCCAAAAACATCAAAGGGTGCTGTCATAATAGTGGTTTACAATTCCTGAGAGGAACGAATTTTAGCTGAAATCACATATTTTTAGAAAATATAATGATTTAATCCTTAAAAAGTTCCATTTTAAGGATTCCAATTGAAGAGGGTTTGATCAAATCACCTTAGATCAAACCCCATTGGATAGAACCTCGCTAGTTTTAAACCATACCTATAAATGCGTCTCCTTTACACCTATCAAAATGTTGATAAAAAATCACTTTTGATTTAGCTTTTGGGGGATCAAATGAATTCATTTAAAATTTATTTCAAATGATTATGGTATTCCTTAGAACAAGCTATCCAATGAATATAATTTTAATATGTTTTGGTTTTGTTATGTATTTGTTTTTAAGTTTTATTAAACATAGGTTTTTCATCGAAAATTAATTTCTTTGTTCTTCACATGTGGAAAAATAGAAGATTATTAAAAAAAAAAAAATGAAAAATATGAGTGCACTAGATATTGAAGTCCTTGATCCAACAAAAAAAATTAAATTAAATTTTGACATATACAAAAAAAGTTACGCGTTATACGGTTGTGTTGTGTCTGAATTGTAATTCATTTGACTTTGGAACTTGATTAAGGAATAAATATTCAATAAAAAACTATCTAACCAAGTGGAAGCACTCGATATCAGAGTTACAAATCTAAATTTGAAAGAATTAGAATTTTATCCTTCATGCAAAAAAATTTATGTGTTATACGGTGTGCGTCACTTTTTTAAAATGTTGTTTTCTGAAAAAAATCAATTTTTGTTGGAGATAGAAAAAGAAGTGTAATTTGATTCCAAAAATTTTGAAAAAATTATTTTTAGAATTTACAGACAAAATTTGATGAGACTCTAGTTTGCACCATCTTCAAATTCCTCACAGTTTAGCCGATATAGGTGCTCGAATGTGAAGATTTAGTTAAAAATAATAATTTTAGTGTCCAGTTTGGCCAAAAATTGTAAACCACTATTATGGGATCACCCCAAAACATATCAAAATCCAAAAACATGTCAAAAAGTCATTCAAAAAGATCAAAAAATAGAGTCATCTTGTCGAACTATGTCATCTCTGAGCTTGAACGTAGGTAAGGATGATCTTTGATCATCCCTCGAGACACTTAGGTTAGTCCTTTAGGAGTCTATCATAATAAACTGACATCTCATCATGTATATCATCATCTGTAAATCAGTCAGGTCATCTTGTCGAACTACGTGGTCTCTGCGTATATAACGTAGGCAAGGATCATCTATTGATCAGCCCTTGAGACCCCTAGGATAGGTCTTTAGGTTAGTCTTTTGGTCAAAATCTTAGAAAATCCCCAAAAAACCATTCAAAAATCTCAAAAAATACCAAAAATAGCCTCAAAACGTCAAAAAACATAAAAAAATACAAATATTTGAAAAAATCCATCTATCTCATCTCGCTTACACCCACAATAACACCATCCATAATAAACTGATCATCATCATCAACCTTTGGTGAAACAGTTAGAAACAAGTCTAGCAGATTAAAAGTAAAACTCCAAACGTCAAGTCTTAAGTCTAAGACAATGCGTAAGCAAGTTGGTCATCTCTTCATATTGGTAACTCATCATCCAATTAGTTCCATATCAATCATCCCTTAGAACACTTTGGATAAACAAAATAACATGCCGCCATCCACTAACATGTCCTATGATGAATCCTTCCTACAATGGGCATTATCGTTTCACAATAAGTTTCGGTTATGATCCTTAGAAAACACATCCTCTTTCCATTAGCGGTATTGAAGAGCATCAGTTTGTTTGTTTACTTGGTCTTTATATTTTCACTTATCTTATTTTTTGCTCATTCCAAGGACGTCTCAATGATATCCCAAAATAGAAGATTTAGAGAAATAAGGAATGGGGCGATGATCATTATCTTTTGTCTGCTATGCTTGTTGGACGTTCTTGTAATATAACCTCAGTGAATACTTGCTTTGTTAGGTATGTATGGAAGAGGTCTACGGAAACTTGTTGACTATTGCATGGATAGGTTTACCTTTCTGTGTTTTGGTCTGAGGTGCCTAAAACTTCTAAAGTGCATCCTAGCAAGGTTTCCATATGTCAGGTGTGAACAAGAATACTCCTATCTACTTGTCAAGTCAAAGTTCATCTCACTCGGTACAATGCCATCTTGGTTTTCTATACCTTGATGCATCATACCACATGTGTTATCAAACATAAGAAAATTTGGCCCTTTGAAAATCCCAATTCCTCAGCAAGTAATCATCATCATCATCATTTCCATTTGCATCATCTTGTGTCTTGTTGAAATGACTTCTTTTATTACTAATTGCACTAACAAGGTACTATGATAGTTGATCATTATTGCCAGCATCATCACCGGTCCTGCATCCACAAATCATTAGCATATCACATAAACATACCATATAGGAAACATACGCATTGCATAAACATATAATATAGCAAACATACGCATTGCATTTTTATTATCATATAAATAGGTTATCATAAACATTCTTCATAGATAGGTGCATCCATGTCATTGTATTTCACCCATTACACTACATCGCATGCCATTATATCAATCATTGCATAAACACTAATTTGCATCTCATAACCATTTCATATTACCATATATCATATAAATCATCGCATACCATCTATGGAAGCATTTCATAATCATTTTTGCATAATCATAAACAATAGGTATATAAGCATTTAATTCATTAGACATACATACTTGCATAACATTAATGACATCATCTCACCACTTTACATTCACATTACATTACGCATTAACATATCATTGCATCACATACATCATCATTTATTACGTTTAGGATAATAACATTTGTTATTCTAAGCATCTCATAAAACCATCTCATTACGCATTAACACCATTTCATTTGCAGCATATTACGACCATCGCATTTGCATTATCATAAATAGATCATCACATTTGCATATCATAGGTTAACATAATACAAATCTGTTAGTCATAATCATAACACATGTATCATTAAAAATAAATGCATCCATAAAGACATCATTGTAAAGTATATAGGAATAAACCATCCATGCATAAAAGAGAGCACAATGCATCACATCAAAATCATTATCAGCTCATATATATATATCATCAATAATGTCACTATCACAGTACAAAGAATAAATCAGATCACTGTACATATATGTCAATCAGTACAAAACGTCCATTGGGCTATCAAAAATGAGCCCATAAGGCACAAAAAGTATATATCATCTCGATCAAGCTTGATCCTTGTGAATGTTGCCCTCGCCCTTGTCACTGTGACCCTCTACTGGTCTGTGGCTGGCCCACTCTGAGTACTCTAGGACACACTCTGCTCTGCGGCCTCATGATAAGACTGTTGACAATACTCTACCTCTCGGATGGCATCCCTATAGGATCAAAATGACACTGTACCCTAGGAGGAGGAGGTTGTCATTCTCTATATCTGTTGTCTGCGACCCAGCTCATTAGTTTCCTATAACTCTGCAACCTGTCTCTGTTGTACAACCTGATCTCTCTCAGCTCTAAGCTACTCTCTTTCGGCCCTTGCTTGATCTCTCTTGGTGGTCACGACCTGGATCTGAGCTTGTAACTACGCAATCAACCCATCTCGAGCATCTACCTATTCCTGTGGCTGCACCTGAGGTTGATCCTCACCTCATGGTGGCTACTGCTGCTAGTCCTGCATGTGTACGTCTCCATGCCCTAGCTGGACTGGGGCACAACCGGCGGATCTCATCGAACCTCAGCTCTCCGTCCTCAGCCTCCCCCTCTGCCCCTGACTCTCCTCAGATTTGGGTCCTCACCTAGAATGGTCAACCAAAGTGGAAGTCGGAACTAGTCCCTGTAGGCCTGATTGGTGCCTAGATCTACTAAATCCTAATCATAAGCCCATGGTCGGGCTACCAACTATCGAAAATTGTCGATTGCCTCTGAGGCAGGAATGTACTATCCCCATGACACCTATGTCATGCTGCGAGCAAAGATGACTACGTAGTCGTCATCAGGCCAATCTTGCGGCTCTTTGAACTGATGTTGCATGCACCTAGGTAGATACCTCTCAATCATGGTATGCTCCCACCCCTGCATATACCGGTCCTAGCGGTAATAAAATAGTTGATCGACATCGTCGACCCATCTGAGCCGACCAAGATATGGTCACCAAGTGAAAACTAGCATCTCATCTAAGACCTACCTATAGTAGGGGATCTTGTACTCACCAGTGTGTGTAAAGGACACACCACCTCTATATCGTGCCATGAGGGCATTGTCTGCCCCCATCAGAACCAGAACGACACATGGACACAACATAAAAATGTGCTCACATGCCCAGACATGAAGTAAAGTCACCCCAGCCCCCAGTGCTATGTTTTCCATGTAGATGTACTCAAGGAGGTCCTTGTAAAGCAAAGCTAGAAGAACAGGCCCCCATGTGAAATGAACTAGCCTGACTCGGACCATCCGCTCCCAGCAATACCCCTAGCGGGGACTGAAGTATCACCCTCATCTATCTGGGGCAACAAGACCCAAAATGATAGCTGCAATTGCCCAATGGTAGGCAGGTGCTATGACCCTTTATCACTCTAGCTCTATTTGTCCCTCATAGAAGATGATGTCCCATGTGGTGAGGACTCTATAGTAGGCCTTGTGCCCCTCGTCCATATCAAAAATTGTTTGTCAGCCATGAATTGACAATCGTAGAATGTGCCAAATGTCCTCCAGAGTGATGGTAGCCTTGCCAGTGGGGAGATGAAATGAGGACCTCTTGTTGTACCACCTCTCGGCCAGTGCTGACAACATCCCTAGGTGAGTGTGCATGGGATTCGCATACGCAATGTGCCACAACCCCACAACCCTGATTCGATCCCAGTCCTTGTCACTCAGGTCTCACAAGACGCTAGCCAAATCTTGTGACCAGTGCTCCTGAGAGTAGAGCTCCCTCGCCGCATCCTCCATGAACGAAGGTAAACGTGTTAAAAATTTTGAAAAATTTCTTGTCAAATGCTCCAAAAACTTCCCCAGCGGCATAGTTTGTGATGGCGTCGTAGTTTGGGTGAATTCAGCAATACCATGTCACACTTTATCAAACTAGCCCGCCAAACCTAAGCTCAGCGTCAGAGTTTTTAAACCTTGAATAGCACCATTACAGCTCAAAACAACACCGTGCGACATAGTTTGAATGTTGAGCGGTGCTATATAGTGCCGCTATAGGCGAGTCACCCCTTTAAAGCATTAAATAAGCCATTAAATGAAAGGATGAAGCTTGGGTAAGGGTCACATACTGGTGCCCCAATACCAAGTGGGCGTTGGTATGTCCGAACTTGATCAGTAATGTGTCAAGGAAGCTATCGTTGCACCATATTTCTAGAGAGTTAGAGCTCAAATCTCAAGGTTGCTAGCGGAGGTGTGTGAAAATGACTTGAAAGTGACCCCTCAAGCCCCTTTTAAGCCTAAAAATTAGGGTTTTAAACCCTAAATGGTTGTCCTACTAAGGTTTTGGACCCCTAAACCTGTTTTGTTTGATTGAGGCTTGTTTTTCATTGTTTTATTGCATTTGAACATGTTTTTAGCCTCCCAAAGCCCTTTCATACCTATTGGGTACTTTGTCAACTTTTTTTCGTGAGATCACCCAAAAACTTAAAATTTTCGTTTGATCTCTCAAGGGGGCATTATATTGGCATATTCTCTTCCACCAGGTAGTAGTGGGGCAAGTTTTTCAATATCAAATTTTTTTGGCTTTGATCGAGATAGTTTATTCTTTGAGCCAACGCAACGAGTGCATTGCTTCAAAGAGGGGAAAAATGTAGACACGTAAAATATATTGATTGACATTGTGCATCTAATCCAGACTTACTAACATCGTTTCTTCTTGAATCATCCCTCGGTCTAACCATTTAATCAAATTCCCCTATCTAATTAAACTCATCAGTAGTCCTCTCTTAATTAAATAAATCATTTTATCTAATCAAGTTATCTCTTTTGTTAATTAAATCAATCCATCTGATCTAATTATCCCTATTTAATAATTAATTTATTTGATTAAATCTCTAAAGTCTATCCATTAAATTAAATAAATTAAAACCTTATTTGATTTAATCTAACACCATCTCTTTTAATTAAATAAATCAAAATCCTTATTTAATTAATCTCTTGTCATATTCCTCTCTTATTTGATTTAAAATAAATCCATAAATTTGAGTCAAATAGGTCACATCATCTAACCTCCTCATTAAATTAATTAACCCTTGATTAATTTAATCTCATCTCATGTCCCATCCTCTAGATAATGCAAATTGCACATGAAAATAGATTTAATTCATTTATTAAATCTCTATTTTCCTCACAAGGCATCTTTTGGAATATTCTCTCAATTTGAATTCAAAAATTCCAAGTCAACATGTACATCCAACAAGGCAATAAATTCATCTTACATGTCCTTTTCCTTGAGCCAAGTGGCATTTATTGCATTTTCCCTTCCCTCTTGCATGTCATTTCAACAAATTTGAAATTCATAATTATGCATTTATTGGCACAAACTCCAAATCTTGCACATCCTTCATCCATTCATAGATTGACAAGTGGCATCATACCATTGGATGATTGTTAGTCCCACATTGCTCAAACTTGGACATTCATCCATCTTGGAATTCTATAAATGAAGAGCTCATATCCTCATTTCATCATCTACAATCTAGGAAAAGTTACCATTCTCAAATATCTCTTGAATTTCATCCATTATCATTGAGTCATAGCTAGGTTTTTGTAGATTTTGGCTTGGAGTTCTCATTCTTCACCAACAAAAGTGGATCAATCATCTTCAACACATCAAGCTTGCATCATAGGAATTGGGAAAGGGCTAGTTTTCACATCACATTGGCACCAATTCCCCCATGAGATCATGAGTTTGCACATCTAATTAGGATTCAATCTTTGTTTTATCATTTCCATTGTGTTCTTTGATATTTTCTTCCTAGTTTGAATGTTGTAAATGGATTTCATGGTGAATCCTTGTTTTGGCTTGCAATCTCTTGTCTAACTTGTTTATTCTTGTTGTTTTGTAGGTACCAAGGTTGGGGTTCACACAGAAACATATATGTTCAAGTGGATACAATTAAAGCTTATCAACTTTTAGGTGAAGACCAAAAATTGATATTTACATAGTCTCTTGATAAAATAATTTCTAGTTCAACAATCACATTGTAGACAGACTTGATGAGAACCTACAAAAATAATTAATGTAAGTAACTACAATTTTTATGAGTCATTTAAGAAAAAAATTCATGCGAGAAAAGAATAGTATATAGTAAATTCCATACAAATTCAAATGATGTTTTCCATATGATGGATTAAGGGGACCTAGGAGGATATATAGCTTAAGGGGGGTCTTAAGAGAATTCCTTAAGGGGGGTTAAGAGGATGGTTTAAGAGGATGCATCTCATGAACCCTAGGATATGGCTTAATGTATCCTAAGAGGATGGCTTAAGGGGAGTTATGAGAGTCCTTTAAGAGGATGGCTTAAAGGGATGGAAGAGGGTGGATTAAGGGGAGTTGATAGAATGACTTGAAGGGATGTAAGAGGGTGGATTAAGGGGAGTTGATAGAATGAATTGAAGGGATGTAAGAGGGTGGATTAAGGGGAGTTGATATAATGAATTAAAGGGATGTAAGAGAGTGGATTAAGGGGATACAAGAGGGTGGATTAAGGGGAGTTGATAGAATGACTTAGAGGGATGTAAGAGAGTGGATTAAGGGGATGCGAGAGGGTGGGTTAAGGGGAGTTGATATAATGAATTGAAGGCATGTAAGAGGGTGCATTAAGGGGATGCAAGAGGGTGGATTAAGGGGAGTTGATAAAATGACTTAAAGGGATGTAAGAGAGTGGATTAAGGGGATGCAAGAGGGTGGATTAAGGGGAGTTTATAGAATGAATTGAAGGGATGTAAGAGGGTGCATTAAGGGTAATTCATAGAATGGATTAAAGGGATGTAATATAGTGGATTAAGGGGATGCATGTCACAAACCTTATGATATGGCTTAATAGGCACTAAGAGGACGGCTTAAGGGGAATTATTAGAGTGACTTAAGGGATAAGATTATGGATTAATGGGATGTAAGAGGATATGACTTAAGGGTCCTTTAAGAGGATGGATTAAGGGGATGCAAGAGGGTGGATTAAGGGGAGTTGATAGAATGACTTAAATGGATGTAAGAGAGTGGATTAAGAGGATTTGATAGAATGACTTAAAGGGATGTTAGAGAGTGGGTTAAGGGGATGCAAGAGGGTGGATTAAGGGGAGTTGATATAATGACTTGAAGGGATGTAAGAGAGTGGATTAAGGGGAGCTAATAGAATGACTTAAAGGGATGTTAGAGAGTGGATTAAGGGGATGCAAGAGGGTGGATTAAGGGGAGTTGACAGAATGACTTGAAGGGATGTAAGAGGGTTTATTAAAGGGAGTTGATAGAATGACTTAAAGGGAAGTAAGATAGTGGATTAAGGGGATGCATGTCATGAACCTTACAATATGGCTTAATAGGCCCTAAGAAGATGGATTAAGGGGAATTATGAGAGTGATTTAAGGGATGCAAGATTGTGGATTAAGGAGAGTTGAGAGAATGAATTTAAACCCTAAACCCTAAACCATATGGTCTAAATCCTAAGACCTTAAAACCCATATAGATTTGTTATTCTAAGCATCTCATGAACCCTATAAACTATAAACCCTAAATCACATGACCTAGAGACTGGGAGATGAACCCTAAATCATTAACCCATATAGATTTGTTATTGTAAGCATCTCATGAACCCTATAAATCATAAACCTTGAACCATATGATCTAGAGATTAGGAGATGAACCCTAAACCATTAACCCATATAGATTTGTTATTCTAAGCATCTCATGAACCCTAGAAACCATAAACCTTGAACCATATGACCTAGAGATTGGGAGATGAACCCTAAACCATTAACCCATTTAGATTTGTTATTCTAAGCATCTCATGAACCCTAGAAATCGTAAACCCTAAACCATTAAGGGGTCCTAAGAGGATAGCTTAAGGGGTGTTTAGAGAGTGACTTAAGGGGATGCAAGTGGATGGATTAAGGGTATACATATGTGGATATGGATTAAGGGATCCTAAGAGGATAGCTCAAGGGGTGTTGAGAGAGTGACTTAAGGGGATGCAAGTGGATGTATTAAGGATAGACATATGGGGATATGGATTAAGGGGTCCTAAGATGATAGCTTAAGGAGTGTTAAGAGAGTGACTTAAGGAGATGCAAGTGTATGGATTAAGGGTAGACATACGAGAATATCGATTGAGGGGTCCCAAGAGGATAGCTTAAGGGGTGTTAAGAGAGTGACTTAAGGGGATTCAAGTGGATGGATTAAGGGTAGACATACGAGGATATGGATTAAGGGGTCCTAAGAGGATAGCTTAAGGGGTGTTGAGAGAGTGACTTAAGGGTATGCAAGTGGATGGATTAAGGGTAGACATACGAGGATATGGATTGAGGGGTCCCAAGAGGATAGATTAAGGGGTGTTAAGAGAGTGACTTAAGGGGATTCAAGTTGATGGATTAAGGGTAGACATACAAGGATATGGATTAAGGGGTCCTAAGAGGATAGCTTAAGGGGTGTTGAGAGAGTGACTTAAGGGTATGCAAGTGGATGGATGAAGGGTAGACATATGAGGATATGGATAAAGGGGTCCTAAGAGGATAGTTTAAGGGGCGTTGAGAGAGTGACTTAAGGGGATACAAGTGGATGGATTAAGGGTAGACATACGAGGATATGGATTAAGGGGTCCTAAGAGGATAGCTTAAGGGGTGTTGAGAGAGTGACTTAATGGGATGCAAGTGGATGGATTAAGGGGTCCTAAGAGGATAGCTTAAGGGGTGTTAAGAGAGTGACTTGAGGGGATGCAAGTGGATGGATTAAGGGTAGACATACAAGGATATGGATTAAGGGGTCCTAAGAGGATAGCTTAAGGGGTGTTGAGAGAGTGACTTAAGGGGATACAAGTGGGTGGATTAAGGGTAGATAGACAAGGATATGGACTAAGGGGTCCTAATAGAATGGCTTAAGGGGAATTAATAGAGAGACTTAAGGGGATGTAAGAGGATGGATTAATTGTATATAAGAGCATGGCTTAAGGGGATATGAAATCAATTATAATCTTTTTATAAAATGACAATGAATTAAATTTAGTTTTATATTTATACTATCAATTAAATGTATCTAGAACTATATATATAGTTACCTTTCTCTATATTCGAATTCCATTGTAACATATGTATCTTCTCTCATTTTTTTAAAGCATCTAATTTTGGGAGACCTAAAACAAAAAATGATATAAAACTTTAATTAGCAAATGACTATTAAAGGAATATATATATATATTTATCAATTAAATATATATACTTGACTATATATACTTACCAATATTTATTTACTCCATTGTACCATCTACATCCTCTCTTTATTTTAATGCATCTATGATTTCCTCATGATCATCCATTGAAAGTGTCCATAAAACTTTATTAGCAGGCCTCCCTTGATATCTAACTAGTTTTATATTGGTTTCCAAAATCAAATGTGAATAATGTATGATCTTGTGTCTTTCATAATCTTCAAATGCAGGCAAGCCATTCTTTCTCATCAAATATTTTCAAATCCAAGTGGCAACAACAACCATTGAACCAATTGGATACTCAAAGTTGTCATCATCCACTCTAGGATGTACTAACTTATGTTTTCTCTCAAAACATCTAGCCAACCAATACTCGGTCTGCTCTTAATTCCCCTTAGGTGCAACAACAACATACACATGTCCTACAAAAATAAATAAATCAATCAATAAAGAGTGACTTATATTTAATTCACATATATTACACATGCATACATATCAAATTCAACTCAATAAATAATTTACCTTCCTGTACAAGATCTGAAACATGATCATAATCATTTGAGGTGAATAATTGATTATCTTCAATTGTCATTTTGTGTTGAACATGTGTCGATGTAGGTGTTAAGGCTCTTTGTTGCTATTTTTGACCCATTATGTATTTTCACATGCCTCCCAATCACCTACAATACAAATTTGACAAAAGCATGCCAACCCCCTTGTCCAAATTGTCCATGTGTTTGCATTCAAACTCTTAGACGAATGCCATTTTGCAGATCCATTAATTGTTTCACAATCTTGTCAAGAAAAAATATCATTTTCTTCAACTAAACAAAAGAAGCATCGAATTAATGAGCTCTCACTTGTTCTTGTAGATAATTTGGTATTGCACCAATCTACAATTGCACGTGCATCTCTAAATTTCATAGCATCTTCAAATTTTAGTTGCCCTCTAGCAAGAGCTCTTTTCACACATGCACCTATTCCATCGTGTTCTCCCTTACCATGAACAACTTCAAAAGAAATCCATATGTGATGGATATTATTTTCTTTATGAAGTCTACATAACCAATAAAACATTCTAGCATTTTTGAATTGACCCATATAATTATCCAACCATATGAGATGTTCTAACATTTGAATTCTTCTCTTTTAATTTTTTATAAAATATATCAAAACTATATTGAACAAACTCAGATGAATGTAATCGATTATCACTTACATAAAAATGGTACTCTCTAAAAAAATTTCTATTATCTTTTGTACTATCATCTACATTTTGGGTATGTGCAGGATCATGATGGGCCAAAAAGTGGCAATATTATGGGTATTTGTAGGGTATGTGGCTGGCAACTTTTTTCTTACCCAAAATTGATGAAGCGAAAAGGGTTTTTAGAGGAGATTCTCAGCTTTCCACCAATATAAATTATGCTTTAATTTGAATTTAATAAATAAGTATTATTCATTTTCTATTAGAATTACGACTAAAGTCCTGATCGATGGGCTGATTGAAAAACATCTATAACTTTCAAATGGTATCACATTTTTTGAATCTGAAACATGCGTTACGTTCTATGCTTCACATACTATAGGATTAAAAAAATAAAAATTAAATTTCATGAATTTTTGACCAAGTTAAGGTGGTAAGACATAATGAGTTTTTATATTTTTAAAAGTTGTAATAAGAAATTCATAATTAATTATTTACTTGAAAAAAAATTACAAAAAAATATGCATCACATTCGACATAATTCCTCTACTTATATATAAAATCTTATAAAAAAATATTATCATTTTATTATGGTTAGGGTGGTCGACAGACACCTACTTCTTATTTTTTCCTAAAATTTAAGTACTATTGCATTGAAATTTCAAATTTTCACCAAATAGATTTTATTTATTTTTAAATGAACCTAGTAGTTTAGAAACTAAATTCAATTTTCTATAGATTCTATTGTTACATATTTTTGAAATAATATAGATAACTTATTCAAATTTTTACGTCAAGTTGCCTAACACTGATTTTTTTGAATTTTTTGCCACTTAAGGGCCTATTTTTTCCATGATGATCCTGCACATACCCTTTCTATAAACAATGTGAAAAAATATAGATACTTGCACTAAATTATAATACTGTGATTGAATTTCTTCTTGTGGAGCAAGAGTATAATTTTTAGCAAACTCAACAACTGACAGTATAGTTCCAATTGAGAATGTATTTTTATATAAACAAAATTGATTATCAAATCAATGAGCATATTGAGAGTTTTGAACATATTTAGGTATAATATTATCTTTAAATTCATTAATAAATGCATGCACACTAAATTTTTCCACAATTAGCTCACAACGTTTTCCAATTTTTCCATCTTTCAAAGTATACTCAACATTTTTAAATACTTTTACATCCACTAATTGTTGTCCAATTTCATCTAAACTACTTTCATGCATGAATTCTCCTAATAATGAAAAGTTACCACATCTATCACATTCTTCAAAAATACATGTTTTTAAATAAAATAATTTTCCATTAGAGGGTTCACAAAACAAACCTACAATAAAATCTTTGATTCTTTTAGCTGGCATATGAATACCACAAATGTCCTGCATAATTTGGTTAACATGCAAATTGCATCGTATATATCAAAAAGTATCATAATAATAATGAAATTGTGCATGAGTCTTACAAAAACAAGAGATTCATTGCTTATTAATTCTAACATACCAAAGTTTACACTTTTCAAATGATCTTTGACTTATATTAATATTCAATGGTAAGATTGAAGCATCTAATTTTTTTTTATATAATTCAGTTTGAGTCATATCTAAGAGATGCTTTGGATGAGGTTCACAAATTTTCAAACCCACCCTTAATTTTAAGACATCTCTAATGTTAGGTGATACTCTTGTATTATTATGCCAAAAAAAATTGATTAAAGATTTAATTTCATTAGTTAATTTTAGGTCTGATCTTGGAAGTCTACCACTAAAACTCCAACATTGATTAGTTGGATCATTTTCAATTATTTCTCTTCTTTTAGCAGCTCTTATCAAAGTTCTAGGATTTACTTTTGTACATTTACTAATCTTACTTAATATTCTTTTATTTGAAGCTGCTTTTTCAGCTAGAGTAGTTGTTATTGCACGATGAGCCACATTCTTATCTTTTGATCAACTTTTATTACCTATAAAATCAATAGCATTAGCAACACTAGATATGACTTGTTCTACTAAGTCATCTTTATTTTTTGGTTTTACAAAAACACCTAATTTTTTCATCACTATTCTCATTTTTTACATTATCACCAATTGCACCATGAGTTGACATTGGAATCCTAATTTCTTTCTGTAAAAAAATATTTTATATATTCTATTTTCATAATTTCTAATTTGTCTCCAAGAAACTTTAACACGAAGTTTATCTGACACATCTCTTTCAATCGTAAAAGAAACATTTTTAGGTTCATCCATACAAGGGGTTTCATTTTCATTCACACAAGGGGTTTCATTTTCATTTTCAAATGTAAAAGGGATTTCATTCTCATTTTCATTCTCATAAGATATAATTTCATCATTTTTTTTGTTTTTGCATTGTTTCAACCCTAGAATTATTGATATCATCAATGGTGTACCTACTTCATCTAAACAAGCAATATCAATATTATCAAAACTTGGGTTTGAACACATACCTAGATGGATTGTATGAATAGGCACATTTTCCATATCATGGAGAGGTGTATTTGAAGACATACTTGAAGTTGTTTGCATATGTACTATTTTCACATCATTCAAAGTTGAAGTTGAAGGTGTAGTTGGGTTTGTATCCATAATTGCATTTTCTTCCATATTCACCATCTCCACATTTGCATCATTTACATTCATTTCATCATTCATGGCTTCCTCTTCAATATTGTTGGAACTAGATGCTTGCAAATTTTTCATTTGATGAATCCTTTCTCTTTTATCCCTTTGTCTTTTTTGCCTCCATATCTCTATTTGCTTGAATTTCTTCAGGTGTCATTAATTTTCTACATCTTTTCCTTTGTCTTTACTTATCACCCATGGTTACCAAACCCTCTTTGATGAAAAAAAAAATGATTCAAATACAACTTATTTTTGAATTGTTATCTCCAAATATTCAAATAAAACTATGTAGTATGAAGATGCTTTTTTCTTTAAACTAAGAAGTACAAAAACATGATGAATGCATCAAAAAATTCTCTTTCCAAATCTTGTAAAAAGTTCTTGTACTTTATTCCACTTCAAAAAATTCAACCTACACTTTGTCTCTTCCAACAATTTGAATAGAATATGCCCTGCACAAGACAAATTTGCAATAAAAAACAAGGAAAATGGTGCTTTCGGTCTGTACTGTAGAAAAAGAATGTTGCAAAAAAAACATGTTTTATTAGTATTTACTAAATTAGGAAAAAATGGCTATATCAGAAATGCGTATGCGTTATGAAATGCATATGTGTTTTTTTCTAGGAATGCGTACACATTATATAACACATACGTGTTACCTTTACCCAATAGGTAATTAGAAAACGTGTATGCGTTTTGTTTAAATAACACATACGCATTTTAGTAATGTGTACGCATTATTTAAAATTTGATTCCCCAACCCACATGTAACCTTGGTTTTAGGCTTGGGAAAGGTTTGGAAATTCGAGTTTTAGCCTTTGACCTGCAACTAAAAAACTAAGGCAAATTGAAGAAGAATGTCCAACTTTGGCAATATGGCTGATGGACTTTTTATCTGAATCAATCTATAAAATTAAAACCCATTAGAGAACACGATGTCTACTTTCCAAATATATAAATTTTATTAAGATTGGATTGTGTTTTCTATTTTTTAATTAATTTCTAAGCAAACTAGTCCTTAAACTTGAAATATCAGGCTTTTTTTGTTTTTTAATAACTATTTTTGGTTAAATTTCTTGTAAAAAAATATATATGGCATCAAACTTCAGACAATTCTCTACACAATGAAAAAAAAGAGATTCAAAAAATGTTTAGTTTAGGTCCAATTATGTTGTTCATACATGTTGATTTTTAAAAACAACAATTAAGGCCAATAAAAAATTAATAAAAAAAAATATTCAACAAAAAATTACAAAAAAAATTCCACATCAATCTTCATGTTGTTAGCTCTCTTTTCCCAAAATTAATTAGCAAAATACTTTTATTTGGGTCAAAAATTGGTTTTCGTACACGTGCTTGGTATGGTTAAAAAATAGGGACTTTTAAAAAGTGGTTTTTATAGATCCGTATGAAAATTTAATTTCTATAATATGGATATTTGAATAATTTAAATATTTGGAAACTAGATTCAAAATGTTAAATTTCATATCTTACTAACTTTTTTTAAGATTCATTGTGTACGTGCGTCAAATTTCAGTCCAAGTATAACAAATTTTGAAAAACAGCAAAAACACTTCCACTTTTTGAGCTTTTTGAGTACCCAACTTCTTGCATCAACCCAACTATATTTCAATGGATCTAAGTGTAAAAAAGGATTCAGTGCTAGGGTTATATTGATCCCACCTATAGGAAATCCTATTCTCTTGTCATATCGATTAAATTTCCTATTTACAAATAACATAGCTAAATATGAGGCGTTAATTGCTTGGTTACATGTTGCTTTAATCATGGGTTTCAAAGATATTAAGATCTTTGGTGACTCAGAATTAGTAATTAAACAAATAAATGGGACATATCAAGCTAAACATGACAAATTATCCAAATACAAAGATCTTATCATGCATTTTTTAAAGTTTCAGACATTTACCATTGATAACATCCCACAAAAAGATAATCAACTTGCAGATGGAATGGAAAGTGTGGCCTCTCTTATATTCCCTCATGATCCTTCCAAAAATTCCACATTCACTATTGGGTATGTGGAGGATCATCATGGAAAAAATAGGCCCTTAAGTGGCAAAAAAAATAGAAAAATCAGAGTTACGCAACTTGATGTAAAAAATTGAATAAGTTATCTATATTATTTCTAAAATATGTAAAATAGAATCTGTAGAAAGTTTAATATAGTTTCTAGACTACTAGGTTTGTTTAAAAAAATAAAAATCTATTTGGTGAAAATTTGAAATTTCAATGCAGTAGTACTTAAATTTCAGGGAAAAAATAAGTAGGTGTTTGTCTGACCACCATAACCACAATGAAATGATAATATTTTTCTATAATATTTTAGATATAAGTAGAGGACTCAGGTCCCGATGTGATGCATATTTTTTTGTAATTTTTTTCCAAGTAAATAATTAATTATGAAATTTTTATTACAACTTTTTTAAAAATATAAAAACTTGTATGTCTGACCACCTTAACTTTGTCAAAAATTCATGAAATTTAATTTTTCGTTTTTCAATCATATAGTATGCAAAGTATATAATGTGACACATGTTTTGGATTCAAAGAATGTGATACCGTTTGAAAGCTATAGATGTTTTTCAATCATCCTATCAATCAAGACTTTAGTTGTAATTCAAATAGAAAATGAATAATAATTACTTATTAAATTCAAAGTAAAGCATAATTTATATTGGTGGAAAGCTAAGAATCTCTTTTAAAAACCCTTTTCGTTTCATCAATTTTGGGTAAAAAAAAAAGTCATCAACCACATACCCATCATATTGCCACTTTTTGGCCCATCATGATCCTGCACATACCCTATTTGCCCTCTCATGAAACCTTCGATCAACGAAAACAATGAACACTTTAGTAACAAATGAGGAAAACTTGAGTGAATGGTATGATGCCATATTCAACTATTTGAAAAGTGGTACCTTTCCTAAGCCCACAACAAGAAACCTTTGTGCTCATTTAAGAAATCTTGCATCTAAATATGCCATCCTTGCCAATGTGCTATATCGAAGGTCATTCAATGGTATCTTACTTGGATGCTTAAAAAAATCTAAGATACCTTTAGCATTTCACGAAGCCCATGAAGGTGCTTGTGATGGACATTTTTGAGGGAAAACTTTGGTTCAAAAACTTATCTGTATTGGGTATTATTGGCGCAACATGGAACTTGATTGCTTTGAATATGTTCACAAATGTCATAAATGTCAAGAATATAGCAATTTGCATCATTCTCCTACTAGTGAAATTCAAATTCAACATCTGATATGGCCCTTTGCAGTTTGGGGATTGGACATTATCAGAAAAAATTCACCCCCCTCTTCCACTGGACATACCTTTATTATCACTACAACTATTTATTTCAAACAATGGGTAGAGGCCATTCCTCTTCGATCTACAACAAATGAGGTAATATGTCATTTCATTCTAGAACACATTATTGGTCACCTTGGACTCCCTTCTGCATTAATTTCTGATAATGGTACACCATTTAAGAATAATGAAGTGAAGAAATTTTTGGAGACCTTTAATATCTAACATCATTTTTTGACACCTTATTACCCACAATCTAATGGTCAAGCCGAATCAACTAACAAAGTCCTTGAACAAATCTTGAGGAAAATTGTTACCAAAAATCATAAGGATTGGCACACACAACTGCATTATGCACTTTGGGCTTATCGTACAAGTTTTCGATCTTCCACAAGTCCTTATAATTTGGTCTATGGTAGTGGAGCAATAATTCCTTTAGAGTTAGAAATTCCTACACTAAGGATTAATCTTCAAGGACTTTTTGGTGAAACACATTGTAAGAAACAACAATTACATCAGCTTGAGATGCTCAATGAATAGAAAATTAATTCTCTTGAACATCTCCAAGCTTATTACAAATAGAAACATAATCAGTACAACCTTAATGTTATCCCTCAATCATTCCAAAAGGGTGACTTAGTTCTATCTGTTAATAAATGTAACATCAATTCCAACCCAAATGAACATGATAAATTCAATTCTATTGGTTAGGACCTTACATAGTTGAATTTTTTTTGGGTTTGATGCATACATGTTAACCAAACTCGATGGAACACCCCTTAAGGAACCTATCAATGCCACGCATTTGCATTGGTATTATGTCTAATCCCTTTGAATAGTATGAATGATAAAATAATGTTTTTAGAGCTATTAGATCATATCCTATATGCTTTTGCATTGCTTAATTCTTAACAAATTACTCATGCATATGTCTTGAGAACTAAAGTGATTATTTATATTTGCTTTAGGTTTCATACTATTCAACCTTCCTCTTCTATGTTATGATAAGTGAGATTGGTAAAAATATTTAATTTCGCAAAACATACTTAATCATCATGTTGTATCTAAAGGAAAGTGCAATAATTTTTACTTAGATCACATTAACTTTGTTAAATCATGAAGAAATTAATTAAGTAATTTTAATAAGGTTATTCAATTAATCACATTACCATTTGACATTCCAACACATTAAGATATATAGAAAAACATCAAATACTCATATATGTATATCCAAAATTTTATCTACATCTCATCACAATATACAATACCACTAAGGTCTGTAGGAACTAGATTCCTCAGGATCTAGTCCTCATGATCCGATATTAGGATGTCAAGTGATGGTCGTATGTGATCATGACCATGATCCACTGACCCTGAGTACAAACTCTAAGCCATGTATCTTCCCAAGGGCTACATGACACTCATCCACTATCTAATCACTCTCCACTCATAGCCATGATACCTATGCCTGAGGTCTCTCTACCTCTGCTAGAGTCTAGGATTTCCATCCTATAATCTCAGCTTGACAGAGTCATCTCATCACACTCTCATACACTTCTCGTAGCCTTGCAAATAGTATAAGTGACTCTAGATCCTCCTGCATGATCAGTGGGGGCACATAATTAGGGTCCATCTCCTCGTCGATGAATGTAGGAACTATCTATGTAGCCAAATAATGATAGAATTTTTGCCAATCTCTCATTGCTCATGCAAGGTAGAAACAATACACAATCAGTAAAAATTATCATGATATATATATATAAAGAGACCATAAGCAATAAAGTACATGCATCAAATTAAATATCATCACCTATATCTCCAATAGGATGAACAATATCAATATCATCCTATAAACGGGGCATGGAGGATGCACTAGCCTCTCTATGACTATGAGTACTGATGCCTGCTGCAACCACTAATTGAGATATTGTCATATAGATGGGAGAAGGATCTCCCCACTCCTGTCGATATGTAGCTATTGCCTCATCACTCTCACTCAAGGGTGGATCCTCCTCATCCTCCTCATCCTCATCTCCCTCTCCTTCATCTTGGCCATCATATTCAAGATCGACATCCTCATCATTGTCATCATCTATAACATTACTGAATATATCTGCAACCCTATATTGTACATCCACGGCCTTGTCCTCTACCTCATCACCCTCATCTAGCACTAGTCCTATATCACCTATAGGGATATCCATAAAAAATACGAGAGTTGGTCATGTCACTAACCACCACTCCTCATGCTCATCTTTGCTACCAACATCATTAGTGTTAGAGACTAGCGCCTAATCATGATCTAAGTAATCAGAGTCACTCTAGACTAGATGGTCTATAGTGAGTTGTATGGTACCACTTGGCCTCCTAGCACTCTGTATTGATCTCCTTTTGTAGGGGCACACCCTCAGTGTTGTGTACACCTACCCAAACTACCACATGACTCAACCATGATAGAAGGGATGTACTACATAGTCACGTCGGCCAACCAGAAATCTATCTAGCTACACCCTCCTTAGTTTTCTCATGGTATCTGGCCACTGTACTATCAACTGATAGGGTATCCAAAGGATCTCGGCCTCCTCCAACTGGTCAAACATGACTCTCCAAAAATGCAAATCTCCATACTCCCATAAGTGTCGTAAAAGATGGTTGAAGGCTCATGGATACCCTATGGCTATAGCACATGGGAAATCGACAGGCCTTGTGCACATAATATGCTCAAGGCACCACACCTGTAGAAGCATCTAGTGCACCATACTCTCTATCTCCTTAAAAACAAATCGAACCATATGATAATACAGATGTGTCAAGATACAATGTCCCCAAGTGTAGACTATCATGTACTCTGCCATCGCAAGAATCAAGTGAACTAATCCTCCATCAAGGTGTGTCACTCGTTTGTCTGGATTGAGTACTAGTGCCACCATGTGCGTCATAATCTATCTCACTATTGGGGATCATGAATATAGTAGCATCGGTAGCTTGATTCACACCCTCACACGCTCATCATGAACTGGTCCATCAAGGAAGTACTGCATGTCAACCTTCCAATCGTGAAATGACCTATCTCCTAATAAGTGCACCGGTTTTCCCTGAATAGGAACTCAAAGAATCTGATGTACATCCTCTAAGGTAATTTTCATCTCCCTGGTCAAGACATGAAATGTACATGTATCAACATCCTAACACTCGCACAGAGCTATCAACATGGCATCATGGTATCTCATGGTAGGCACATGGTATGCCCAATAGATGCCTACCACCTAAAGGTGCTCTATCTCCTCTGTTGATAGTGCAAGGGCTAGGTCTCTTAAAAAGCTTAATTGTCTCCCCCCTAGCCATTGTCGCGACCAGGCGAGTACCTATGAAAATAGCAACAATATGCTCTAAAAATTCATCTAATATCTTTAATTTTTACATTATTCATCATGCAAGTGTGCTAATGTTCTTCTAGTGTGATTTTATAAAGGCCCTAGACACTTTAGAACCCTTTTGGGACACTTCACAAAGAAATGAGACACTTTGCAAAGAAATGGGACAATTTGCGAAGAAATGGGACACTTTGCGAAGAAATGGGACACTTTGCGAAGAAATGGGACACTTTGAGAACAAAAGGGACACTTTGTGAACAAATGGGACACTTTGCAAAGAAAGGGGACACTTTGCAAACTTTTTTCCAAGATCCTAAATTAACCTATAAATGCATCATTACAAAATCACTATGCAAAGGTTACAAAATTGACTCACCTTGTGATACAGCTCACTGTGTGCCACCTGGTCTCGAAGCACATCCAGTTGTGAAGGCTTGTAATCCCATCTACTTGACATCTTCTCATCTCACTCATCACTCACACTACAAGAGGGTAAAATGCAATAGTAAGTGAAAAATTCCTCTACTTTCATCTCTTTTAACTATTTTCATTCCTTTTACTCTTATGCATTAAAATAGGGTTATTTTCTATCTTAAGAGTTAATAAAGTACTTCAAAACAACATAACAAGAGCTAGGGAACTCCATTTTTTATGTCATTTGATGCATTGGAATCATGATTCTACACCCAAAATCATCAATTGTATATCATTATGTGGCATGGTACTTGGAAATTCCCTATGATATAATTGTTCCTTATTCAA
Source organism: Sequoia sempervirens (assembly GCA_007258455.2). Lineage (NCBI taxonomy): Eukaryota > Viridiplantae > Streptophyta > Pinopsida > Cupressales > Cupressaceae > Sequoia > Sequoia sempervirens. Next base: position 724,165,573 of record VDFB02193867.1, on the reverse strand, counting down.
CGTGGCTAGATTGCTACCTTGATTCCACCTCTGTAAAGCAAGAAGATTCAAGGGGGTGCATACATCTACCCTTGAATTTGATCTCTAGAAGTTAGATAAAAGGATTTTTGGACAACTAATGAAATTGTGTTGCAGGATGCAGTTTCTAATGTTGTGGTTTTGCAAATAACTACATAGGGGGATTCATTCTCCTACCTTTTGAATGAGTATCCCTTTGTGTAATAGAGTATATTGTTTGGATTTCTTTAGCCTACATATGCACGTAGAGTCATATGGGCACTAAAGTGGGGGCTAACTATGGAAGTGGAAATTGTACTTCATTGTACAAAGTATAATTTGTGGCCTAATTTATTCCTATTTTAGACACCCTTGCACTAATCACCTCTTAAAAATTGCATTTATAGGCCCCTAATGTTCATTTTTTTAATCTAGAGGTCCATTCTACTCAAAAATCATACAAATCATGACAAATGATGCTTAAAAAATTCATATCTCAAAAACCCACCTCAGAAAACCTCATGTGGGACCCATTCACCACCTTGGGTGAATGAGTCCCCTTTGGTCGGACCCATTCACCGAGGGTGTGAATGAGTCCCTTTTAGAGGAATTTTTAATTTTAAGTAAGAAATTCACTGACTTAATTCAGATTTTCAATGGATGTCAGCCTCTTAGGTCTTAATAATGAGAAATTAGGTATTTTTTCCTATAAATATTTGTTTTTAGGTCATTTTTCACATTTCTTAGTCAGTTTTACAAAGCAAATTCAAAAGTCCAGTGTTGAGAATCTTCCACAAGAAGTTTTATTAGCATTTCTACAGCAAAGTTAAAGCTTTTGGACAACAAGATAGGGTTTTTTCAAGTCTTTAAGCTCACTTCTCATTCAAGATCCAACATTACAAAGAGTTGATTATGGATGCCTATGGAGAATCATGGAGAAATCTAGGTTGACAAGATGCAACTAGCCATCAAATCACACCTTATGAGATTTTTTCAAAGTGATTCCTTCTTCCATTTTATCTCTATCTTCAAATTTAAGGTTTGCATGTCATTTACATTCATTTGAAATGTTGTAAGGTTTCTTGGATTAAATTCTTGCATCGTTTAAGTTCCATTTACTTATCTTATTCTAGCACATTAGAATAGGGTTTTGTCTATCTTCAAATTTTCCTAGTCTTAGACACACTTAAGGCTAGGGTTTTTGTAGATTCTATCCATTCAAGGTTTAACTACCAAATTATGGGTTTGACCAAGGTATACCCCCCATTAGAAAAAAAAATTTAAGCTATTTTGCAAGTGTTTTTTGAGGATTCAGATCTGGGTTTCCATCAAAAAGTGTTGTGTAGGTGACAAAGTGTAGATCTAAAACTTGAAGTTTTAGAAAATAAAAGAAGAAATAATTCACCATGGATGGTGAATGAGTCCCACTACAGGTTTTTGTCAGAGCTAAGTGTAGATTCCAATACCCTTTTTGCATAAACATGATTTTGGGCAAAAACCCTAGTCTAGGACTGATTCACCTCGGGTGGTGAATGAGTCCTAGTCAGTCAAAAAGTCAACATTTCTAGTTTTTCAGAGTATTTCCCAATCTCCATTAGGTTTATAGGTGCACACATTCAGTCTTGTAACTTTATGTTTTATTCTATTTTCATTTTTACTTATCTTTTTAGGTCTTTTGTAAACAACACTGTGTTTTCAAACACTTCATATTTCTCAACTTTGCATACATAATCAATAGTATTTTTAGTTCCTTTTATTTAGTTTACCTCATTTATGTATATTACATCCACATCAACTCAATCCTTGAATGTTAAACATTGTATTTTTTCCTAATGCTTTCCCCTTTTAGGTGAAAAACCTTTGAAGCGCTAGAAAGAACATTAGGGTTGCCAAAAAAATTGTTTACATTTATCAAACTTAGGAATCTCTATTCCTTGTAGGAATTGAGTACTCAATATTTATACTGACAATGGGCTATGATAGAAAAAATGCTAAAAGGTAGGCTGGATAGAGGCCTGGGAAGGACTCAGCAACTAGTTTTGCATTGGACCCATACTTTAAAGAAGGGCATTCAAAATAGGGTCAGAAGATGACAGAGGACCAGTGAACCTCTAGAACCACTACCACTAGAACTAGCCACGGAGCCACCTCTAGATCCACCACCACCAATAGGGCCTCCACTACCAAAACCACCACAATGACCTCCACTAAAGCCTCCCTTGCTAGTACCACCTTTGTTACCAAAGCTACCACCATTCATTCCATCGAAGACCCCACTGCCAAGGGTAGTAGGTGTAAAACTAAACCCAAGGGGCATTTTACTCAGCTTGATAGTTTCAAGACTTTGGGAAGTAGAAGAGACACTAACTGAGGTCCCTGTTTTGACCATGCACACAAATGTGGTAGGCATTGAAACACATATTTATCTTTCATAGGCATCAAGCACTTCTCCTCAGGTGGTACCTGATCTAGGCATATAATAAGGGATATAAGCTTTGGTTAATGCCTCATAGAAAATCTATGCATGTTCAATTCTTCCCTAATAAATGTCTCACCTCGCTAGTAAGTTCAGTATCTCTCACCATGCTTGGTACTTTCTCCAAATTATTTAAAAGGTCTAATAGTCTATTATCTAATGCCATAAGGTTTTCCATAGAAATAGATATAAGATCATCCTCGTATATGGATGAATTCATAGGAGATGCTAGAGGAGTAAGCACATGAGTGGTTTCTTCTATTAAACCCATCTCTTCATTATAATTCATGGGAAAATTAGTGGTACGATTAGTAGCTATACAAAATTGGAGGTGAAACTAGAGGTGACCTTCATCTTCTCCATCAATAAGTGTTGCACACTTCTCCTAACAACATACCTAGAAGTTGTTGACTGGGTTGTGATGCTCATAAACCTTCATAATACTCAGGGTTATGACAACCACTAGATGTGGTGGAAAAGTCTCAACACAGGAAAATGGATAGACCTTGTTCACATCAATTTCACCAAAAATGTAAGAGAGGGGGACCAGCCACATCAAGGAACCACATCATGGAGAGCCGAGAGTGGAGGGATTCCCTAGCTTAACTCACTCTATAGGGATGTTTTGGGGTGAGGATCGAGAATGAAGAGCACTATGAAGTGCTTGTGTCACTCTACAACCTAAAATTCTATTTGGGGCTAGTTGAGCCAATTTTTGGAGTTCAAAATATACCTTAGACAACTCTCTATCCATGGATGGTAGTGTGGGTCTAGGATGACAACACAACGTGTTGGTGTCTATATTGCCAGAAAACATAAAATATAGTGAAGAAAAGCTCAAAAACCTACTGACAGCCTAGCTAGTTGATCTTAATGAGAAGACAAAAATGATAAGGTATGAAAAGTAAAGACAAAGATGATAAATAAAGTAAATAAAAGCTAAGGTGATAAATATGATCTCACAAAAGTGTTGACTCTCTAGTTAGCTCCACACAAACATGCACCTACACATAAGCAAGAGGGGAAAATTTTTGGGGTTGTATAGGAGCCTACCTCAATCAGACCCTCGCTTTGGTTTTTTCACCTCCATGAAAAACTAGAAAAGAAATGGAGTAGAAAGTATGATAAAGAATATTGAAATAAGTGCAATGAACACTACAAAATAAAAATTATACTCTATCAAGTCACAAAGGAGAGGAATAAAGTGTTACCACATCCACCCAAAGGCTCTCAATGCCAATGAAGGGAGAATGAAAGCAAAAAAAATGGAAAAGTCACAATTGCCACAACTGTGGTGAAGGGAGGTCTCAAAGGACTCCAATCTTTCAACTTCAATGGTGACATCACACGTGCAATGTGGAGTCGATGGAGTGTCAAGTTGCCGCAATGCTAAAAAATGGAGTGCTAGAATGTTGAAGAATGAATTAACTAAAGTGAAATGCTTGAGAAATATGAAGAAGCTTGAATGAATTGCTAAGAGAGATGAAGTGAATGTGAAATGGATGCTTTTTAAGGTAGGATGAGAAGGACTAATTTGTTTCTTGGTTGGTTGGTTGATAGGATGCTACAATTCATCCTTAATGAGGATTGTAATGCCTATGTCAACTTCAGACATGGGAATCTATTAGAGATGGTAGTGCACCATGAAGACATTCGTGCATCACACTTGCATGCTCAAAAAATATTCTCCCATTGACACACAAGACAAACACCAATTGGATGCATTCTAGATGGGTGATATGGAATTTCACATTTGTATTTTATTTTCTAAGGTGAGGGTTCTAAAGGGGGAATTTACACAAGGGGTGCAAATTCACTCCTATACAAGAACTTGTAAACTTGAACATTCGTGGTTGGCCTAGGCTCAACCCTAAGGAGCTATGAATATTTAAAGTAAACACTATCAACAATAAAAAACAATTACATATAGTATATGTGGGTTAGGGAAAGATCATGGGGGTCCAAACTAGGCCTCTAAGTGGTAATGAAAATTCAGAAAAACTGAGTTAGACAACTTGACATAAAAAATTGAATAGGTTATTAACATAATTTGAAAAATATGTAAGTACAAAACTTGTAGAAAATTGAATGTAGTTTCTAGGCTACTAGTCCTTTTTTGGAAAAAAGGTTAATCTTTTTTGCAAAAAAATGAAATTTCAATGCATTGGTACTAAATTTTCAAGAAAAAGATAAGTAGGTGTATGTCTGCCCACCCTAAGAACAAGAAGAAAATAATATTTTTTTCTAAAAATTTCAATATATGTAGAGGACACATGCCTAGATGTGTGAGATGTTTTTTGGTAATTTTTTTCCATGTAAATAATTAGTTATGCTTTTTTTATTAGATCATTTTAGAATTATTAAAACGTGTGTGTCTGACCACCATAACTTGGTCAAAAATTTATGGAATTCAATTTTTTTTATCCTATAGTATGAAAAACATAGAATGTGATGTATCTTTTAGGTTAAAAAAATGTGAAGTAGTTCAAATGTTAAAGAAGCTTTTCAATTTTCCTATCACTCAGGACTTTAGTTGTAATGTATGTAGAAAATCAATAATAATTATTTATTAAATTCAAAATAAGAAATATCTTATATTGGTGGAAAGCTAACAATTTTTTCTTTAAACCATTTTTGTTTCATGAAATTTGGATAAAATAAAGTCATCAGTCACAAGGGAAAACTTTGAAAAAATAAGAAAATTGTGTAAACACATTTTTTGGATTGAATTTATAGGTTATGCAATCCCAAACCAAATCTCGAACCAAATCCTGAGCCTACTAGTTTTTTCAGAAAAAATGGATATCCATTCAAAATGGATATCTATTACTTATATTATTTATAATATATAATATTTAATATTTTAATATATATAGTAATATCCTAATATACTAATATTATATATTATATATTTTGTATTATATAATATGTATTATACTATATATTATATATATTATATAATATATTTAATACATAGTATATATTATATACTACATATATTATATATTTATTGATGTGCAACCAATTCACAAGAGAGAGAGGGAGAGGGACATACCTAAGAGAGAGATCTAAAAGAGAGAAACCTGAGAGAGAATAGGAGAGACTTGAGAGTGAGAGATAGAGAGAGTCTTGACTAGGAGAGAGGGAGAGGGAGAGAGACAGAGACAAAGCTAAGAGGGAGGAAAAGAGAGACTTGAGAGGGAGAGAGAGAGTTGAGAGGGATAAAAGTGGAGAGAAATACTTGAGGAGAGAGAGAGAGAGAGAGATAGATAGACAGACAGACAAAGGGAGAGACCAAAGAGAGAGACCCGAGAAGGAGGGAGATAGAGAGAGACTTGAGAGGGAGAGCAGGAGGGAGAGAACGAGAGAGAGAAGGATAGAGATAAACTTGAGAGGGAGAGAGGGAGGGAGAGTGGGAGGGAGAGACCTGAGACTAAGGGAGAGCTTGAGAATGTGAGAGAGAGACTTGAGAGGGAGAGGGAGTGGGAGGGAGAGGGAGTGGGAGGGACCTAAGAGATAGACATAAGAGGGAGGGAGAGAGAGAGTCTTGAGAGTGAGAGAGAATTTATAGGGGGATAGGGAGAGAGGGAGTGGGAGAAACTTGAGAGAGAAATATAGAGAGAGAGAGGGAGTGGGAGAGACCTAAGAGAGAGAGAGAGAGAGAGAGAGAGAGAGAGAGAGAGAGAGAGAGAGAGAGAGAGAGAGAGAGAGAGAGAGAGAGAGAGAGAGAGAGAGTGAGAGTTCAGCGGGAGAGAGAGAGAGAGAAAAGAGAGAAAGACCTGAGAGGGAGGGAGAGACCTAAGAAGCAATGAGAGAGAGTTGAAAGAGAGAGAGAGGGAGGGAGGGAGAGAGAGCGGGAGGGAGGGAGGGAGAGAGGGAGAGAGGATGGGAGGGAGGGAGAGAGGGAGAGGGGGGATAGAGAGTTATCTAGTTAGAGAGAGGGAGAGAGGATAGAGAGTTATCTAGTTAGGGAGAGAGAGAGAGAGAGAGAGAGAGAGAGAGAGAGAGAGAGAGAGAGAGAGAGAGAGAGAGAGAGAGAGAGAGAGAGAGAGAGCTGAGAGATAGACCATAGAGGGAGGGAGAGAGAGAGAGTTTGTTTATAGAGGGAGATGGAGAGAGGGAGGGAGGGAGAGAGAGAGAGAGGGAGTGGGAGAGCCTTTAGAGAGAAAGATAGAGGGATGGAGAAACTTGAGAGGGAGAGAATTGGAAGGGATCTATGAGTGAGAGGGGTATGTGTAGGATCATATGTGCCAAAAAGTTACAATATAATGGGTATGTGTAGGGTATGTGGCCAATGACCTTTTTTTTACCCAAAATTGCTGAAAAAAAAGGGTTTTTAAAGGAAATTCTCAGATTTCCACCAATATAAATTATGCTTTACTTTGAATTTAATAAATTATTATTATTCATTTTCTATTCGAATTATGACTAAAGCCCTGATTGATAGGCTTATTGAAAAACATCTCTAGCTTTCAAATGGTATCACATTTTTTGAATCCAAAACATGCACGTCACAATCTATGTTTTTCCTACTATAAGATTAATAAGAAATGAATTTCATGAAGTTTTGACTGAGTTAAGGTGGTCAGACATACGAGTTTTTATATTTTTTAAAAGTTGTAATAAAAAATTCATAATTAATTATTTACTTGGAAAAAAATTACAAAAAAATATGCATCACATCGGGACATGAGTCCTCTACTTTATCTAAAATATTATAAAAAACATATTATCATTTTATTGTGGTTAGGGTGGTCACATAGACACCTACTTATTTTTTCCTTGAAATTTAAGTACTACTGCATTGAAATTTCAAATTTTGACCAAATAATTAAAAAAAAAAAACCTAGTAGTTTAGAAACTACATTCAATTTTCTATGGATTCTATTCTTAGATATTTTTTAAATATAGTAGATAACTTATTCAAATTTTTATGTAAAGTTTCCTAATCTGATTTTTCTAAATTTTTCGCCAGTTAAGGGCCTATTTTATCCATGATGATCCTTCACATACCCAGAGGGAGAGAGAGAGAAAGAGAGAAAGAACTGAGGGGGAGGGAGAGAGAGACTTGAGAGAGAGATACCTGAGAGGGAGAGAGTGGTGTTGATGATGATGTCACTCATAGCAACAATGTAGGTAAAGTCCTCACAAGCAAATAATGAAGAACTTATCTTTCTTGAAAGACTGAACCAGGGAAACCTAGCATGTTTGTGTTATAGGAAAAGGTTAACTTAGCTTAATCCCAAGTCTCTAGTAGTCAGGTCTTGACCATACTAGGTTCACTTCAAGGTACGATTTGATATTGTTGTTAATCTCAAGGGGTCTATGGTTGTTCAAAATTATAAACATTCAATACCAATTTTCCAATTCAATCATAAAATAATCTCATGAAATAAAAATATTTGCAATAATATTTCATGAACATTAATAATTTTGCTATCACTTAAGTATATTTATCTTTAAGCATTCAAAAATTTCATAAAAAATGAAATATTTTCAATAATTTCCATTCATTCATTTATTTTTTGAAACAATTTTCAAGAATTTAAACAACTAATCTAAAATAAAGCATAAAATAAGTTAAAAATTAAAATTTCTCCCAATTATTCTCCACGCATGCCCCTAGAGTTAATCAAATCAAAGAAAATTGCTTTCTCCTTCACATAGTCTTATTCGATTGAACTAACAAAACCAACTACAAAAATTAATGAGATGGGTAGCTATCAAATTGGCTTCAATATTGATTAAATTTTATGTGTACATAATTTTTTAGTTTGGAATGATTCAAAAAATAGGAAAAAAGAAAAAAATTCAAAGAAGTTTTGGCTCTTTCAACATCTACAAATTTTGAACTTAACTTAAAAAGGTATCCCCTCTCCTTTTATAGAAGCAAGACACAGGTGGGATAAGACAAATACATGAGAGGAAATCCAAGGGATGAATCACATCAAGGCACGTGGAATGTGGTAACTAGTAAGAGAATTGCAGATGAAGTCAACAAAGGTCAACCTTCATCTACACATTGAAGTCTTTCGAGTTTCTTGTCTTCTTATTATCACTAGGATTATAACTTGAATTAGGATAGTGTGTAGGAGTTTTCCCATATATTCTGAATGATTACTTCATCATCCTGTTCCTACACTTTTGTTCTACCTCAGACATTCTACTCTCGGGAATGAACTTCCTTAGAGGTTGTTGCTTTCTATCATCAAATGTGTGAAATACTAGGATCCCAAGTATTCTCATGGATTCAAATACCTTTGGATCACTTCCCAGAACATACAACATGATCTAGATATGATTTTATTTATGATTCAAATTTTCCTGACCATCCATACCCAAACTCTACATCACAATCTGCTTCTCCTACAATCACAAATTCCACTCATTAAATCCCTTAAAAAAACATTTATAAAAAGATATCATGTAAATAAAACCATCATTAAACTTCTTATCATATAAATACATCATAAATAACATGCTTTCCAAAAAGAAAAAAATATTGCGTAATTATCCTTTGGGTATGTGCAGGATCATCATGGAAAAAATAGGCCCTTAAGTGGCAAAAAATTTAGAAAAAATAGAGTTATGCAACTGGGTATGTGTGGGATCATGATGGGCTAAAAAGTGGTGATATGATGGGTATTTGTAGGGTATGTAGCTGAAAACTTTTTTTTTACCCAAAATTGACGAAATGTAAAGGGCTTTTAAAGGATATTCTTAGCTTTCCACCAATATAAATTATGCTTTACTTTGAATTTAATTAATAATTATTATTCATTTTCTATTTGAATTATGACTAAAGTCCTAATTGATAGGTTGATTGAAAAACATCTACAACTTTCAAATCATATCACATTTTTAGAATCCAGAACATGCATCACATTATACGCTTCACATACTATAGGGTTAAAAAAAGAAAAATTGAATTTCATGAAGTTTTGACCAATTTAAGGTGGTCAGAAGTACAAGTTTTTATATTTTTTTAAAGTTGTAATAAAAAAATCATAATTAATTATTTACTTGGAAAACAATTACAAAAAAAATTGCATCACATCAGCACATGAGTCCTCTACTTATGTCTAGAATATTATAAGAAAATATTATCATTTTATTGTGGTTAGGATGGTCAGAAAGACACCTACTTATTTTTTCCTTGCAATTTAAGTACTACTACATTGAAATTTCAAATTTTCACGAAATAGGTTTTTTATTAAAAAAAAAAACCTAGTAGTTTAGAAACTACATTCAATTTTCTATAGATTCTGTCATGCCTAAAAATTTAATAAAAAAAAAAAAACCCAACAATTTTTTTTTGAATCCATAAATCATGTTAATTAATGCTCTCAACAATTAGGGTGTAATAGTAACCATCTCCATCCTGCTGCTATAATCTTTATCCATTAATGAAACCACTAATCCTGTCACCAATACTCGATTCACATTTAATGTTAGTCTAACATTATTATTTATAATTAGAGGTAAGGTTAATATCAATATTCCTTCTAATGATAATTATCATCATCATAGAACTTGATGATATTGGTATCCTTTCTTTAAACTATTATGGGTTTAAAACCTGTTAATGTGATGCTATTATTAATATCTCTCACTATTAAACTATGCTCCAAATATCTGATTTACAAGTAGCATAATTTAATGGTTACGTTAATGGTATTCTCACAATAATGGTTATGGCACCTTAACCCACATTGAGCAGTTTCTACTTCTATTTCCTATTGACAAAAATGCCAATACGGTATTGCGATTATTAATATAGTTCCTTGTGACCCAACAATGGTATTTTAGAGTACTAAATAGGTAACTTTTAATGGTAATACAAATAAGATTAATTATATTGTCTGTATATTTAAAAAAAAATCCACATGTTATCATCTATAGAAAGTTGTACCACTATTAGTACTAAGGTACCTACAGATATGATTATTGATAAGAATAATATTAAGTCGTTGATCATTAAAACACTCAACGATAATAAGACTTCCTTTACAATTTTATTACTCACAAATAATATCAAATTTTATTCATAATAGAAATGTAAATGTGAAAGTAATATCATGTTTATGCATACCCTCAATAATATCATTATATATTTTTTTATTATTATCATATATTATTTTTAGTTCTTTTATTTAATTCTTATATATACAAATAGTATTTTTTTTAAAAAAATTATTCGTCTTTATTATATACAAAAAAATGTTTACATGGTTCATTTATATATATTCCATTTATTTATTAATTTTCTTGAAAATTTTTATATTATTATTTTTTAAGAAAAAAATAAAAGAAAGATAAATCCTTTTCTAAAGAATGTTAATAGTAACTAATATTTACTTTTACCTTTTTATTATTATTCTCTTTCCAAAGGAAAAGAAATGTATTCTACTTTATTCTTTTACTAAGGAATATTTAAACATGGAAATTCAAATTGAAGTCCCTTAAATAATAAAATAAAACATAAATTATAAGGAAATCATAAAGTAACTAAGTCTCTTATTTTTTGTTTCTTTTATGAGTGGTTTCTCTTGTTTTTAACATCCATGAACTTTTTTCTATGGCCATTCAAGGAGGGAGTGTGGGAGCTAAAGAAATATTAAAGATAAACTAGAATAGCGATAACTTTTATTCAAGAGTGCTCCCACTGTAAATATTCATACGATTAAAATGTTGAACACGGCTAACTCAATGATATACATGTATTTCATTACAACTATAGTGCCACACAAAAATTGATATTCTGATCTATCATTTATGCAAGATAAGGGTGGGAAAGAGTAATAACTAGGACATCTGTTATCATGGTTTTGACCATGCCTTATTCGTTGCCACAACAATGATTTTATTGTAAATTTGCAAACTCTTGAGTTAGCATATGCCATGACAAGAAGCATGTATGAAGAATGACAAAGAGCTTGGTATGAATAGTCTTTTAGTTTACTTTAATAATATTGCAGTGAAGAAAGGTATACGCGGAGGCAACTCCTCCTATGTTCTTTCATTTTCTGATTCATGTTTAATGGAAAACTAGTGGAGAAAATTCCAAGAATGCAGAATTGTTTTATAGAACATAGTTCATCGAGTAAAATGGGTTTAGATATAAAGATATAAAAGTATTTTGCTTTTGGGATAGGCTGTGAATGCTCCCTTTCAAACACATTAAAATGGAAAGTTAGAACGTTGTGCCTAAACCAGAATTAGGAGCGTAATAGAACTTAAATTCCTTCAGGTGAGTTGACATGACATTACCTATCGTAAAGAAATAACCACTTCTGAGTGCAATCATACAACAACGAATCTACCACATAACAATGCCCTCTGATAGATATCTTACTGGAATAGACTTACACACCTATCTTAGTCAATTCCTGCATAGGCAGTCGCGACGAGTGGTCTCCCGCACCCACTGTACCATATAAATGATTCATTTATATTTCAACTATCATATATAACTGCAAACATCAAGAAGTAGTTTGAAATTAAAAACACCTATCAACTCTCGAGGTCTTAGAATGTATTGTCATCTAAATGATTTTAAGTGTTTTAGAGGGTTGTGTAGACAAAGCACCAACCTCATTTAATATGCCCCCCTATTATGCCGCTCAAATATCTTAGTCATAATGGTGTTGATACCATTTACTTCTTTAGCTAAGAACCACCACATAATCTGGCGCACTCCTATCAACATATAACTTTAGCCTGCAGACAAATACACTCCAATGCTTAAATTTGAACGATCATGCTAGCACGGGAGCCCTAGTAGATTCTAACTCTCCTCATTTTTCCCATCTATGTAGGGCAGAAGCGTGATGGCAGTGGCCATACTCTCAGGTAAAGGGACGCGATTTGGAGTAGCGCCCAGCATAAGTCCATACTACCACTTACTCGCCAAGGGTAAAGGATTGAATCTGATTATTTCCAGGCTCAAATTTAAAACATGGAAGTGGCTTCTAAGTGATTAGATCTCACATGATTTGTACTTCCTTCTAAATTATATACATGTGAGGTCAGGTGTCGATAAAGAGATTTCCCTGGAAGCAGGTTTCGATACTGGATCGAAGAATCCATCAAACTCCCTTGAAGTTGTTCTTTTGTTAAACAAATTTTAGCATTTCTCTCTTGACCCATTTTTTTTTCTTAACTCTTTCTCTTTCTATTTTTTTTTTCTTTCCTACATTTCCTGCCTCATCTTCTTCTAGGTAATGGTGGGATGTATTATATTGCTGCCCCCTCATGGTTAGGAGAGCTTCCATTAGTAGTGATGGTGGTGATCAGATGACTCTGAAGACGTTGCAGCTAGGGGTTTGAGTAATATCAATGCTACGTTGGATTCATGGGTCTCGTAATGTGGAACAAGCATACACTGTTATTTGTGTGCAGATTTAATGGGGGTGCCTACTAATACCTTTCGACCTAAACCCCTTTGACTAGCTATGTCATTTCTCCATTTTATCTGTTTACTTATTTATCTATTATTATTATTATTATTTTATTTTTTGAGCAGGTTGATGTAAGAAGAAAAATCCTGCTACAATAAGAGCCTCTATTTTATTAAATCTACCTATTATTACATAGAATTGTTCATTCATCTACATGAGGTAATAGCTATCTTTCTGTTGGTTTACCTAATAGAACCATTGATCTATATTAAGTCATTTTTACCAAGGTAGAGTAACAGATCATGTATATTATCCAACAAAGGGCTCATGGGTTAAATGAAGTATGCATTTATCATTTTGAAAAGAAAGACTAAACATACTTAATCTGCCTCTTATAAGTTTTCCACCCATTCAAGATACTTTCATTTTAACCTTACTCACATAGTTGCCATTGCTCAAATGATAAGTTATGATGACAGTCAGATTTCTAAGAAGTCTACACAATTTATTTTTGAATTAAATGTTCCCTTATTTGAGGGGATGCAGCTAAAAAAATATATATCTTCTTTTCATTGTAACTAAAATCCTCTTTACAATATCAAAACTTTCCATCATGATAACTTGAATACATGACCTTCTAGATAGCATATTTCTTCTCTTACATAAAATTCTTTTTGTAGCTCAAGAAGTAGAACTTACAACATAATACCATTTATTTAGGCTTTCATCTTTATCATATCACATAGAAATACAATAAATGACAAATCACTGTGCAACTTCTTTCTCTCCACCCTACCATAATGGTGTCATGGAGCCTCGTGGGCTCTAGCCATACCCCCGAGCAAGGAAACATGTTAACCCCAAGATGATAAATGGAGTCTTCTCTAAATTTACAAAGGATTAAGGTGTTACAACATCAATTACATGCCTAAAGTCTCTCCACTCACCATATTCAACAATGATTCCTATAAACATACTCACATGATCCTACAACAATAAAACAAGGGAGCAGGGGAAAGTAGGGAAAACTTATCTCTTTTCTTAGGGTGAAGGGATTGAACTATTTTATCCATCTTTCTTCTCCCATCCAAGCCATCTTGATCACTATCTTGCCAAAGAGGTGGACTCCTCTCCTCTTCTCCTTCTTCCTACCATCTTCACTCATGTTCTCCAAGAGGAGAAGTGGGCAATACCCAAATCTTCCATCTTCTTGAGATATATAAGAATCCTCCAAACCTACACTCTTTCCCACAAGTACTCACACATGTGTGAGCCTTGTGCCAATTCCAAGAACTTTTGGGGAGTGGGAAGCTAAGAGTGACAAGTCACTTTTCCCCAGCCCCAACACTTTTTGAATTCATCACATTCATGAATGTGGACTTTTGAGGGGTCTTTTCACACTCCAAGGACAAATGCACATGTCAAAAAGGTTCCAAATCCATAGGTATAGGTCCTAGGGGTCTATTCTTGTTCAAAAACCAAGGAAATTGACTCAATAATCCCTTTTAAAAACCCACAAAAGAATCCATACGAGTTTTGATCTTGACCAAGGGTTCAAACCCCAACCAACTCACATCACATGACCTACAAATGGATTCTACTCAAACATAATCAACCAATCAATAATAAAACCTCAAACCCTTCTAAGTCAAATAGGGCTACACTTAGAACTTCCCAAAGATGTATCTGATTTGATTCCAATATTTATCCATCCTCCTATTTGCATATTTGATTCCTTAGCCCTCCAATACATTTAATCTACTTGCTTTTGGGTCTCAGATGGAGATAAATTTATATCCTCAACAAGAAGTCTTTTGATTTGCACTTAATGGTTATCCCTTCTCATGATAGCACTGTTATCTTCTCGACCTTTAATGTTAATCCCACATCGACTCATTTAATTTCCTGCACAACATAATCAAGCACAGTTAGACATATTAATAAACAACATTCATTGTAAATCGAATCTTTGTAACTTTATTCATGAATCATTTACATAGCTAATTACACTTCCAATGTAATACGGCACAACAATTATCTTATTTTAGATTCATCTTATAAGTTTGAATCTCATACAATAATTTGCATGCACATACATCTTCATTAAGTAAAATATGTTCAGTGATATAACATAACGTAAAACTATAAGGTTACTGCTAGGCAATTCATATTGCTTGCAGTATATCTAACCATCTATTTAGGAGGAGTATTTAACACTTTATGATTGTATTAGTCACATGCAAAGAGAGGCCTTATAGATTCTATTCTTACATATTTTTGAAATAATATAGATAACTTATTCAAATTTTTACTTCAAGTTGCCTAACTTTGATTTTTCTAAATTTTTTGCCACTTAAGGGTCTATTTTTTCCATGATGATCCTGCACATACCCAACTTGACATAAAAATTTGAATAAGTTATCTATATTATTTCAAAAATATGTAAGAATAGAATCGGTAGCAAATTGAATGTAATTTCTAAACTACTAGGTTTATATAAAAAAAGAAAAATATATTTGGTGAAAATTTGAAAGTTCAATGCAGTAGTACTTAAATTTAAAGGAAAAAATAAGAAGTAGGTGTCTGTCTGACCAACCTAACCATAGTAAAATGATAATATTTTTTTAGAAGATTTTAGATATAAGTAGAGGACTCATGTCCTAATTTGATACATATTTTTTTGTAATTTTTTCCAAGTAAATAATTAATTATGAATTTTTTATTACAACTTTAAAAAAATATAAAAACTCATATGTCTGACCACCTTAACTTGGTCAAAACTTCATGAAATTCATTTTTTTAATCTTATAGTATGTGAATCATAGAATGTGACACATGTTTCTGATTCAAAAATTGTGATATTGTTTGAAATCTACAGATGTTTTTCAATTAGCCTATCAATCAAGACTTTAGTTGTAATTCAAATAGAAAATGAATAATATTTATTTATTAAATTCAAAGTAAAGCATAATTTATATTGGTGGAAAGCTAAGAATTTCCTTCAAAAACCCTTTTCGTTTCATCAATTTTGGGTAAAAAAAAGTCGTCAGCCACATACCTTATAGATACCCATCATATCACCACTTTTTGGCCCATCATGATCTTACACATACCCCTTTATATATTGGATTACCAAACTATCGAGCTTCTTGGTTAACCTTAAGATTTTAAGACTTTATGTTGTATTCTTACTCGTTACCTAGTACTCGGTATTCAACTTTATCCATGAATTTCCCTAGAGTTTGGTTTTACCAAAACATACATCATTACTGGACTTTGACTATCAAACAGAACACTTTGCTCAGCATTTATATTACCTTTTTATTTTCTAACATTCCCAGTTTCTGATATTCGGTACCCAAAACACTTTTTTTTACAAAGTACTCTTTTATTAAATATTTCTCCTTGCTCTTAACTTCTGATGATCTTTTCAAACTAGCCAGCACTTGCCATAAGTGTTAGTTTTCACTTGGGGTCCCTAAGGCTTACAGTCTTGGGGCATGTTGTGTGACCACACAACAAGTTGCAACCAATAAAACCAAATTTAAACCAAAACTTGAGATTAAATCACCAGTTGTAAATTATAATTAATGCATATTTTAAAACAATGAGTCTTTACCTTTACCTAGATTTTGACATAAAAACAATAAATTCCTCTAAAAACATCCGTGTGTGCTTTGATTAACTCTAGTTTCTGGAACTTCGTGAAAAAAATCAGTTCATTCATATTGAACTACATAATATGGTAATCCTCCAAAGCCAACCAAGGATAAAGCCTTGCTACCAATCAAGATTCCAAAGCCATGACAAGGTTATCTTTGTAATTCCCCCAAAAATAGCTCTACTACTAGCTAGGCATCTATAGCCTGGATAGCGTAAAGAGTTGATCTTTTTTAAATATATATATCTTTTGATATTTCATTGATAGCTCATTTTTCTCTTTTGATATTTCATTGATAGATCATTTCAACTTTCAAGTAATGAAGCCTGCTATTAGGTTGGGAATTATAGTGGTAGTGAAGGTTACCTTCTGATTTTTCATTCAATGCAAATCCCTTCATTGTTTCACTATTTCCCAAAAACTCATTTAGTAATTCCCTATTTGTGTGTATTTCTAGCTAAAATTTACCACTTTTATGCCAAATCCTAGCTAACTGCAACTCGCTCTATGTTAGAAGATATGCATAAATTAAAATTTAGTAGCGAAAAATTTAATAACCAAATTTAAATCTAAATTTAGAACCATTAGTTACCACCATTCCAATCAAATTTTATGGTAACTACTAAAACTTTGGCTAGCGATTTTGATTTGACGATGTTGCACCACATTAATGGATTGAAAATGTGATGATGACGCTAAAAAAAAATTGTATTATTCTACATTAAATTTGCATGCATCAATGCACATGTATTATCTCTTTCAAATTTCCCAGGTGATGATGTGTGTTGCCTCGTCGACTTAATTTTCCTTTCTATTTCACACACATAAGCACCTTTATGATTAATGCAGCTTAATAAAACACAATGAAATGATCATCATTAATTTCAAAATCTTTAATTTGCTTGATTCACAATCTTTGTACTAGTTGAATTTGAAGAAAATGGCCACCAATTGTGTAAAAAAAATAATTTGATTTAGAAATTTTCTCTAGGGAAACTCATTCGGTTGCCACCTTGTTTACGGTTTCCAAGACTTCAATCTAGGGAACTATGTACCACAACCTCCTCATGGCTTTCTATAAATTCTGCACTTCTCTCGAATTATTCAAACTTTTTACTTAGCTTTCTAGTTATTTTTGCATTTTCTATTGTCTGCTAGTGCTTGCTTGCTTCTAGGTCATGGATACTCCCATTTTCCTAACCTAATTTTGCCACCAAAATTTTTTCTTGGGTCAAATCATGACTCAAAGGCTTAAAAACGTTTTCTTCATTCAGACTACCAGTTTCATTGTACCAAACTTGTGCTTAGTCCTTGGGAAAAAATATGTGGAATCTAGATGCTAGTATCGGTTTTATTCTAGCTTGGCTTCTCACTTTGTAGCATCACTCTTGGATATTGGGCTAACTATTAAATATGTTCACTCGACTATGAATTTGATAGTGCAATCTAAATATTTGGAGAAATTTGGATATTATTCTATTTGTTGCACATCTAACCATTGGGATTCCTTCCATGGATGATATTCCTTGGTTCTTGGAACACAGGAAAGTGGTTCCACTCCAGCCTTTCCTTTCTGACCTCCATATTCCTAATTTTGAAGCTCACTGGGAAATTTCCTACGTAGGGTATTTAGCCCTGATGGATGAGGCATCCCAGATTGATTGAATGGCTACTCCTATTTGTAGCTCAACAACCTCTCTTTTGCTTTTTGATCTTTTGTAGCAAGAATTTTGATACTTCCATGTATGTAAATGATATACACATATATATAGCTTTTTCATACATTTTAAAGCATGTATTTACTATGTATGGTTTCATCTTTTGCATTTCATAGCACAATTTTATAAATGTTTGAATTAACTCTCATGTGTATGATAAGTTAAGTAGAATTTTCTAATGCAAAGGGTTGAACAGAAAAAGAAAGAAAGAAAGAAAGAAAGAAAACAAAAGAAAAGGAAATGGAAAAAAAAAAACAAAAACCTACAAAAAGCAAACTAACCCTAACTAATGAAAACTCTAATCTAAAAAATGACTAGCCCTAACAAAATAATTTATTTTAATTTCAACGACTATTTCCATTATTATTTTAGTGTGAATTATAGTAGGATTATCCTTGAATTCATTCAAACAAATTTCAAATGTCCTATTGTAGCAATGAATTCTCTTAAATTTTTTGTGTTTAATAAATGTAAATTCAAAGGTGTACTTACCAATGACTTGGCTCATATGTATGAAAATGACCTCATTAAAGGTCCATCGTACATACTTCTTATTATTAAGCAATACTCTACCTTCATCCAGCCCTAGTTCATGGTTTCCCTCTTTACTCTGCTTAATTCCATGAATTGATGTGTCCATTTATTGATTTTCTTCTCTTCCAAAAATTTTCATTTCTTTGCTCTTGTCTTCACTTTGAACTTTTTTACATCAAGCAATATCACAATTTATATTGTTATCAGAGAGAAAAATTTAAAATTTGATACTCTATATTTTACATAAAATAAAGAAAATTTCCTTTTATAGCTTGTGACTTTTCAATTTAAAATAGAAAACACGTGTCTCCCTCTCGATTTTCCTACTCCTTGTCACTTATGTTTTCCATGTATAAAGAGAATGATGACTCATCGATGTCATTTCTTCATTTTTTATGCAATGTCATTGAATCTTGGAATTTTCGCCTACCTTCCTACAAAACATTAAAATTTTCTTTATAACAATTATAGTTATCAAACCATTTTGACATATTAGTTAAATTTTAAACATTTTCAATTCCACTAGTGTTAATACTCTTTTCTCGTTAACTATTCCTTTCTTCTAGCAGTTAAATATTCTTATGTTAACAGAATCACCTTACACATAGCCAAACTTTCCCTAGTTAAAAAAATTCACAATCAAGTTCACTGTGATCAGTTCTATCATGAATTCTACACTCATTGACTCTACCACAAGTGAATAAACTCAAAGGATGTAATTTCTAGTTAAGATTTTTCTAGAGTTTTTGAACTTCCATTTTGAAATACTGGCTTGCACTAGAATTTCACCTTACAAGCTATCTCTTAAAATTGAAACTAACATAAATTTTGAGTCACCCTCCTTCTAGAGCTAGTTCCTATTGATAATGATGTCACTTGCAGCAACAATGTAGATAAAGTGCTCATAGGAAAACCAAAAAGAGCCTATCTTTCTTGAAAGACTAAACCAGGACAACCTAAGGTGTCTGTGTTATAGGTTAAGGTTGAGCTAGCCTAATCCCAAGTCTCTAATAGTTAGGTCTTAACCATAAAAGGCTCACTTTAGGGTATGATGTGATATTGTTGTTAATCTCAAGGGGTCTATGGTTGATTGGAATTATAAACATTCAGTATCAAGTTTATGGTTCAATCATAAAATAATCTCATGAAATAAAAATATTTCATGAACATCAACAATTTTGCTATCACTTAAGTAAATTTAGCTTTAAGCATTCAACCATTTCACAAGAAATGAAATATATTCAATAACTTCTGTTCATTCATCTATTTTTTGAAACATTTTTCAAGAATTTAAACATCTAATATAAAATAAAGCATTAAAATACTAAAAATTAAAAAAATTATTGGTTATTCTCCATGCATGCTCCAAGAGT
This sequence comes from Sequoia sempervirens, assembly GCA_007258455.2. Classification (NCBI taxonomy): domain Eukaryota; kingdom Viridiplantae; phylum Streptophyta; class Pinopsida; order Cupressales; family Cupressaceae; genus Sequoia; species Sequoia sempervirens. The sequence continues at coordinate 724,145,414 of VDFB02193867.1, read as the reverse complement.
TAATCAAATCAAAGAAAACCACTTTATAATTTATGAGATTGCTTTATAGCTACATATAAAATGGTGCAAGCTTTTAAAGAAGGGGGTTTTAGTTTGGACACCAAGTAGGTTCTGCATGCACCCTTAAGCGATGCAACACACAGTCTTGTTCAGCTGAACTAACAAAACTAGCTACAAAAATTTATGAGATAGGTAGCTATCAAATTGGCTTTGATATTGCTTAAAATCTATATACATACAAGTTTTTAGTCTGGAATGATTCAAAAAATAGGAAAAAAGAATAAAACTTAAAAAAAATTGCCTCTTATGACATCCACAAATTCTTAACTTAACTTAAAAAAAGGTATCCCCTAGCCTTTTATAGAAGCAAGACACAAGTAGGATAAGACAAACATATGAGAGGAAATCCAAGGGATGAATCACATCAAGGCACATGGAATGTGGTGACTGGTAAGAGAATTGTAGATGAAGTCAATGAAGGTCAACCTTAATTTGCATGTTTAAGTCCTTTAAGTTTCTTATATTCTTATTATCACCAAGATAAGGGTATGTGCAAGATCATGATGGGCCAAAAAGTGGCAATATGAGGGGTATGTGGCTGACTATTTTTTTTACCCAAAATTGATGAAATGAAAAGGGTTTTTAAAGGAGATTCCTAGCTTTCCACCAATATAAATTATGCTTTACTTTGAATTTAATAAGTAATTATTATTCATTTTCTATTTGAATTACAACTAAAGTCCTAATTGATAGGCTAATTGAAAAACATCTATAGCTTTCAAATGGTATCACATTTTTTAAATCCAAAATATGCATCACATTCTATGATTTTCATTCTATAGGATTGAAAAAAGAAAAATTTAATTTCATGAAGTTTTGACCAAGTTAAGGTGGTCGGACATACAATTTTATATTTTTTAAAAGTTGTAATAAAAATTCATAATTAATTATTTACTTGAAAAAAAATTACAAAAAAATATGCATCACATTGGGACATGAGTCCTCTACTTATATATAAAATCTTATAAAAAATTATTATCATTTCATTTTGGTTAGGGTGGTCAGACAAACACCTACTTCTTATTTTTTCCCTGAAATTTAAGTACTACTACATTAAAATTTTAAATTTTCACCAAATAGATTATTTTTTTAAAAACAAACATAGTAGTTTAGAAACTACATTCAATTTTCTATAGATTTAATTCTTACATATTTTTGAAATAATATCGATAACTTATTCAAATTTTTACGTCAAGTTGTCGAACTCTGATTTTTCTAACTTTTTGCCACTTAAGGGCTTGCTTTTTCCATGATGATCCTGCACATACCCATAATAACTTGAATTAGGATAGTGTGTAGGATTTTTCCCATATATTCAGAATGATTAATTCATTATCCTATTCCTACACTTTTGTTTTTCCTTAGGTTTTCTACTCTCAAGAATGAGCTTCCTCAGAGGTTGTCACTTTTTATCATCAAATGCATGAAATACCGGGATCCTAAATATTCTGTCAGGTTCAAAGACTTCTACATCACTTCCCAAAAAATACAGCCTGGTCTAGATATGATTTTATCTGTGATTCAAATTTTCTTGACCATCCATACCCAAACTCTGCATTGCAATTTGCTTCTCATGCAATCAAAAATTCCACTCATTAAATCCCTTCAAAAACATTTATCAAAAAAATTCTCATGTAAATAAAACCATCATTAAACTTGTTATCATATAAATCCATCATAAATAACATGCTTTATGAAAAGCGCAAATTCTTCCATAATTATACTCCATATACTAGATTACTAGACTATTAGACTTCTTGGATAACCTTAAGATTTTCAAACTTTACTTTGCATCATTACCTGGTACCCAGTACCTAGTATTCAACTTTACCCATGAATTTTCCTAGAATTCAATTTTACAGGAACTTCCATCCTTACCAATCCTTGGCTATTAGACTGGAACACTTTGCTCAACATTTATATTACCTTTTACCTTTATAAAATTCTTGTTTCCTAGTTTCCAGTACTCGAAACACTTTTTTTTTATGAAGTACTCATTTATTAAATATTTTTCTTTGCTCTTAACTTCCAATGATCTTTTCAAACTAGCCAGCACTTGCCATAAGCATTAGTTTTCACTTGGGGTCCCCACGTCTTATAGTCTTGGGGTGTGTTGTGAGACCACACAACAAGTAGGAGAGAGACCTGAGAGAGAGGGTGGGAGTGAGGGAGAGAGAGATAGGGAGAGTGGGAGGGAGAGACCTTAGAGAGAGGGAAAGAGAGAAAGAGAGAGAGACTTGATAGGGAGAGGAAGGGAGGGAGAGAGAGTCTTGAGAGGGAGAAGGAGAGAGGGGGAGAGAGAGAGGGAGTGGGAGAGACATGCGAGAGAAATATAAAGGGAGGGAGAGACCTAAGAGAGTGATAGAGGGAGTGGGAAGGACTTGAGAGTGAGAGGGAGAGGGAGAAAGAGAGAAAGAGAGAAATACCTAAGAGGGAGGGAGAGAGAGGACTTAGAGAGATAGAGAGAGAGAAAGAGAGAAAGAGAGAAATACCTAAGAGGGAGGGAGAGAGAGGACAGAGAGAGATAGAGAGAAAGAGATAAATACCTAAGAGGGAGGGAGAGAGAGGACTTAGAGAGAGAGACCTGAGAGGGAGAGAGAGTGGGAGAGACTTGAGAGGGAGAGAGGGAGAGTGAGAGTGAGAGAGATATGAGAGAGAGACCTAAGAGAGAGATAGAGTGGGAGGGAAGGATATAGGGAGAGAGGAAGATAGAGAGTTATTTAGTTAGGGAGAGAGGGAGAGTGGAAGGGAGAGACCTAAGAGAGGGAGAGAGAAAGAGAGAGAGAGAGACTTGAGAGGGAGTGGGAGAGAGGGAGGGAGAGAGAAAGACTTGGGAGAGAGAGACTTGAGAGAGAGAGAGAGTTAAGAGGGAGAGAAATGGATTGAGAGATACCTGAGAGAGAGATAGATGGAGGGAGAGACCTAAGAGAGAGAGGGAGTGAGAGGGACTTGAGAGAGAGAGAGGGACCTAAGAGGGATGGAGAGAGAGACTTGAGAGAGAGAATTGAGAGGGGGAGAGAGAGAGGAAGAGACTTGAGAAGGAGAGAAGGAGAGAGAGACCTGAGATGGATAGAGAATTGAGAGAGAGACCCAAGAGAGAGAGGGTGGAAAGGAGAGAGAGGAAGAGAGAGTCATCTAGTTAGGGTGGGAGGGAGAGACCTGAGATCTAGAGAGAGATGTTGGAAATGGTGCCTCAAACTTACTAGCTAAATATCCCTTCTTGGGTTTGTATTTTCCTTTCTTCATCAACCTGATAGAGCTCTATTGGCAGGACCTTGATCACTATCCCAATGATGGTCTGATGAGTCTTCATGTTTTCACCAAGTATGTTATCACCATGTCGTAGGTTTTGGAAAATTCCTAACCTTTCATCGGAGGTTTTGAAGTTCAAGTTTCTCCCGACTTGGTGACTTGTTCTATTGGCATGAATTGGCTCTGTTAGTAGGATCCTAATGGTTGTTCCAATGATAGAATGATATGTTGTCACCGACAGGACTTGTTGACGTTCACAACACCCTACTCCAAGTCTCATCGATGGCATGCCAAAGTGTTATGAAGTCTTATTTTTGAGTCATGGCTTTGTTGGTAGGACTCTACCTTGTGTCTCTCTGATGGATCGGCGATGGTGCAAATAGAAGTATCATCAACAGGACTATGTTCCATCAATATGACTCTAACTTGAGTCCTACCAATGGTCTGATACCTAAAGGAAGTTGACTAGTGGTGACATGGTGTCGAGATGGAGGTAGTGGGGATCACTTTAAGTATTATTGGAGGAACTTTCTCATATCAAAGGGAGACATTTTGGAGTCTCCTTGATATGTTGATGAATAACTAATGAGTAACAACATTGTGGTACCCGACTACTACTCAGTTGGAAACCGATAATTTTGTAGGGATAGCTATTGACTAGTTGATGATTAACAAGGAAAATGAGCAAAAATCATTGGGACTGGGTGTCATTAGAGATACTATGGAAGGTGTCTCCCCAATGACCCAATATAGTTTGAACATTATCGATTGGTGAACTGAATTCAAAAAGTTTCTAGTCTCAAGAATTGAAGTGACCAATAAATGTATTGAATCACTTGGTAATTTGAATTGAAGGAGTGGTTCAAAGACTAATGAATGATAATTTTTTGTGTTGTTCTACATTGTATCTCAAAGAATATTGTAACTGAACCATTGATTTTTGGGTCCTATGGACAACTCTTGCACTTCTAGGGTTTTTCATCTAAAAGGAGAGAGATAGTATAAAAAATGCTAATGGTTCATTCAAATAATGTTATGTGTGATGTTGTCTAATCTAAATGAATTTAGCTAAATGAAATTGACTAATTTAAATGAATTAAAATGAATGCAAAAGTGAAATTAAAGCTATGTTTGAAAACACATTGTGTTATGCAGCAATGAACTAAATAAAGAAAATATGCAAAACAAAAAGGAACAAAATGAATTTGAGCGCACCTAGGAATAATATGATGAATCTAGAGTGTTGTGGATGCTTACTGAAATTACTAATTTTTCACAATGGGACTCATTCACCTAGGGTGGTGAATTAGTCCTCCTATTGGTGAAAAACTATCAGGAACAAGTTTCTGTCTGTCAGGATCCAGAATCTGACAAAATTCAGCTTTTCAGTCCTAAGGTAGGACTCATTCACCACAAGTGGTGAATTAGTCCTCTCCCAAATTTTTGAAAAATTAGGAGACAACTCTGCAACACTAGATTTGGAAATCACTACTTGTTAGGTTGTCGAAGCTAATTTTACAAAAAATGAACAGAAAACCTTCTCCAAGCTTGAAAGGGACTTGAGTTGACTTGATGCATGTATTTGACTTGTAAACCAATCTTAAACACCAAAAATATTATCAAATATGGATACCTAGGTCTACAAACAAACATGCAATAGGGGGAAAATGGTTTAAGGTTAGTGAATATGAGTTTGCCTTGGTCAAACCCCATTTGTGGTAATAAAAACTTTAATAAAATAATGAAATGCAAAGGAATGATAAACTAACAACATATAATTGCTATTAACTTACCAAACCCTGAATGATATAAATCTGAAGTAATGTCAATGGGTGCTTCAAAGTGCTTGAAAAGATGTTGTAGAATGCTAGAATGAAGAGGTGAATAAGATAACTTGATGAATGGGAGTTGTAGGAGATGTAAAATGAGGTGAAAATCAATTATTTATACAAAATTCTGCCTTAGTTATCCATTCATACCTCATCATAGGCTGACATCAAGTGATTTTGAATAAAATCCTAAAAGGAAATTTAAAATATTTTGAATTTGGGGCCAAGGGGGACTCATTCACCACCCATGGCAAATGGGTCCCACCTAGGACCTAAAAATTTGTGTCAAGAAATATGTTGTATTTAATGTTGTTTGTCAAGATAATACTAAAAAATACACTTAATTAAGCATATGAGAGCATAAAGGGGTCAAATAAAGCATGAAAACAGGATAAATAGTAAAGATGTGCCTAGAAAAGTGTGAAAGCTTGTTACAAGAATTATAACACTTCAAAATAGGGCTTGTTGATGAATAAAAAGGTGATTTTTAGGTGAATTGTAAGTAATAGAGTCTAGAAGAATGTAGAAATGTCTTACAACACTTCACAACACCTTCACAAGACGTCATTCTTTGAGTTTTAGTACCTAAATAAGCATGTTCAGGCCATGTTGCAACATAAAATCAAAGTAACATAGTTCCAACATCATGAAAAAAGACCTAAAAGGCCATGAAAATGACAAGGGGTCATTTTTCTATGGTGCATTTAGCCCCCACTTTAGTGAGAGGATGAACTTGCTTCAAACTCACACTAAAGTAGCCATGAACATCGAGAGGAGGGTTTGAATATACTTATGCTAGCAAGATGGAATGACAACAATCAAGAGGGATGATCAAGCCCCCAGGATGAAGATCCCATGAAAACTAGACATAAGAACAAAGGAACACACAAGTGTTGAGATAAATTAATGAAGCTTCGATCGTCAATCCAACCAGATGTGAATTAGATCTAAGTTCATTGTTTGAAAATAAGAATGCGTACTCACTCTTGGGTGACATAACATAGGATGGTCCATCGGTGAGAAAGCCCAACTGTACTCACAATAGGGCCATATAACTAGTTATCCACGGGATGAGAAAGCCCAAAAAGGTAAGATACATAGACTAGTTGGTATGCACTCACAAACACAAAAGTTCCTATAGGGAAAATTCATGTTGCTAGGTGGGCTTCCCGCTCAACCATATTAAAGTTACACATGTTGATAACTTTAACAAGGTTCCACAAAGAAAAAAGCTATTAGCAAAAAGAAAAGTTACCACAATCATGCAAGTTGCATTATGCAAGGTGGAAAAAAGGTAAAACTGTAAAATGCAAAAAAGTAAAGTGTAAGAGTGTAAAATGTTTGAAGGAGTCTTGTTCAGTTCATGCAAGGTTAGTCACTTACAAAACATTGTGTCTAATGTCTTCAAGAGAGGACCAATCAAAGAATAGTATATTCACAACTTAGGGGATGTAGTGTGTTGCATCATGCCACCAAGAGGAATGTAATATGCTTAGAAAAATCATATTTATGAAGGACATCACACCCAATGTCATCCACAAAGTGACAAACACATCATATAAACAACAAGGCTACACTAGGAACCAAGAATGCAAATGAAATAATGGTAATGGATGGGCCCCACTTTAAAGGAATTGCTACACATCGTTCTATGAGAAATTACTTTAAAGTAGAGAAGAAAATAAAATGTGAAAAACAAGACATGAGAGCAATCGTATAAAGCCCTATGCCAAGTCATATGTTTCAAAGGTAGGTCGTGTAATGTCAAAGAAAAGGAATAAGAAAGAAAAAGGAGTTTCCCCCTAGAAAAGAAAGCACACCAAACACATAAAGGAATTATGGATTTGGGGTCAGTATGTTCATTGCTGCAATGTTATTATGAAAGAGCTCAAATTTTTCATCATTCCCCAAAGCACATGGAACTAGAAGAATGACACAAAGAGAGTGAAAAAATAAAAATGAAAGTTTGTTTTGAGTCAACATGGAAGAGACACTATTGACACTTTGCATTGTCCCCAAAAGGGAAACACAAGCAAACTGAGAGAAAATGAAAGAGGCAAAAGAAAATGAAAAATATTTTTAGGTCAACATGAAGGAGACATTTTGGTCTCAATGCCTTGCATCATCCCCAAAAGAAAAAAACATAACAACAAAGTGAAAAAGACAATGTATGAAATATAGAAGAAGAGAGATACAAATAGAAGAAGTGTACAAAGAGAGGGAATATCAAACACACGATATAGGGGAACATGATACACACATGAAAACGAAAAGGAACAAGTAATGAAAATGTAAGTCAACCATTAACTAAGTTATTGGTTTCTCGATCTTAAATGGTTAAGAGGAAATGGAATAACATATTTAAGAGATAAAGGTAAATGCATTACAAGGACAAGGCTAACAACATCTTGCCACCCACAAAATGTAAAGGAAAGAATGAGACAAGATGGGTGATGGGAAAGGATCATGCAATAGTGAGAATAGGAAATTCTACAACTATGGAATGATGAAGAGGTTTTGATTGTTTTAAGGTATGATGGGGAAGAAATCGGTATCAGTGAAGTGATACTTACCCAATATGTCCTTCAATGTATGAGATTCTTCTATTAGATGTCCAAGAATACAATGATATTTGCAAAATGGGATGTTAGAGTCTTTTGGACGAATAACCAACCTATCTATAGGTGGTAAAAGTATAAGAACTTTATTTAAGAGTAGTTGAAGTATCCTTTCACATTCAGGTGGAGGATGTTTCAAAAACTTTGTATTTTTTAGTTTGTAAGGTCATTTTCACTTGCTAAATTCACTGTGTTCATGAAAAGAAGGAGGAAGAGGACTCATAGGGATCCTAACATCCTTGTCATTAGAATGAGATAATGTTTTTTCACATGGAAGAAGAATGTTTAAGTTAGGGGGAGCATTTAAAATCACTGTTCCAACATCCCAAACTCTCCTAGGTTGAAGAGGATTTCTATCAAGATGAGAAGGATCTTGATATCCTAGTCTTGTTGTGTGTTTTGTGGTTGATTGTTGTTCAAGAAGTTGATGGATGCCATTGTTGGCCTCCTACGATGATTTAAAAACTAAGCCCTTATAGCCATGATTCAAAGATTGGACATCTAACCTAAATAGCTATTTCAATCATCATGAAGGTGCATTTAACTTGTCAACCCAAGGACATGAACTTGAAAGGGGTGAAAAAAATATGTGCACTAGGAACTAAAAGTAGCCATTTCATTCTATAGCTAAGGAACTCATTATACTGAAAGTAAATTGCTTATAAGAGAATACTATACATATCAATCATCAATCAAGAACTACATCAAACTAAAATGTAGAACAGTAATGAAAATATGAGCAAAAAACAAGCTACTACTCTGTCTACTTTGGTAGCAGGAATAGTCACATAATGGAATTCTAGTGGCTGTAGGAATAATGGGTGCCAGATTTCTAACTAGTTACTAAATAGCAAGTAATACTAAACTAATACTAAACTAAGAAGTTGGATTACTCACCAAGTGGGTCCCCTTAGATAAGTATCCTCTACAAATAATGAGAACTTAGATGTGATCATGCTTGAACTCATAACTTTATTTTATTCACTGTAAATCATGAGTACAAAAGAGTAATGTATTTGTATTACTAAAAACTTGAGAGTGCAAGTATAATATCAAATCATGCAACCTCTTGAGGAAGGAGCATCAAATATTTATTTATACTATCAACTAAACATGGCAGTCAACTCCATGACTAGGGGGATTTCATTTATGTAAAAAAAAGAAAGTGGAGCAACGATGGTTACGTGTGCATGGAATCTGGTCAGACATGTAAGTCCAAATGTAGGTTTAGCACAACAGTAATGCCCGCATCTTCTCAATCATTAAAGCTCACTACAAGGTAGTTACATTCAGTTGCATGAGGAATCTTTTGTCATCGACCTCCTTTGACCTTGAGTGATTCCTTTGTTGGACGTTACGGTGTGTTCCCAGCTGGCGGTGTCTTCCTCAACTTAGCATCTTTAAATTGAATCTCCATGGAAATGTCAGTACACACAATAATTGCACATCTATAACCACCTTAAGGAACATTCATTAACCACATGCAAAATCAATATAGATAATCCACATAATATTCCAATGTCATTAAAACTTGCAGAGATAGGATTAAGCCCAATGTCTATGGTTTGAGGGAAACATTATGACAATATCAACATTTAACATCAAAGTCCATGACAACTGCTAGAAAATAAACTATAGATTCTACCCAAAATTGGACCAAAAGATAGGCTCATCACTCCCCCCAACCTAACGTTTTGTTGGTCCTCGAGCAGGGGAAGGGTTATTCTTTTTCTTGGTCAAAGCTCTAAAATTTGCAACTGATAGTTGTCCAACATCAGTGGCTATTGTGCATGAATTAGGATCCCAATAGAATCTTCCTAATCTATCAAACTTGTTCCATCTCTATTTTTCTATAGCAATGTCATACTAGTAGAATCTAAATTTTAGCATGGGCAACATGAGAATGGGTGGATGGAAAGTTAGGGGAAGCCAAAATTTCCCCTATGTTCTCCCAATCTAGATATACCTATCAATCCTTTTTAGTCCTGCAACATAATTATGGATGGAATGAGGCTTAGCCTACTTCAACTCATCAATTAGGCTATTACATCTTTGTGATAGACATCTTCTCATAGTTTACTCCTTTGTTGCTACCTTTACCTCATACTCACTATAAATTGCCTCAATCCAAGGCATAATCCTATTGCCATAACTAGGTCTAAGAAGCATTATGTGCCATTGTCTATAAATATCCCTTGGGTTGCTTGATTTAGCCCTAATGGGCAGAGGGATGATAGGCTTCAATTGCTTATAAGCCCCATGTTGTTGTCCCCAACTAATCTCATTTTTCACCCAAGACATAAATGCCCTTAATTGAACATCCTCAACATACAACAATGGATTCCAGTCATGGTCTTGAGTTATAGTATAATTATTCAAATAAAGCTCACATAGAAAATTATTCATTTCAAGTGAGGAAATCCTATAAGCATTGAAAAATTCATTACAAGTGTTAATAGAAGGATTCAAACCTGAGGCAATCCTTGAAAGCTTAAAAGAGAGATATTTTCTTTTAGGTGCAAAGCATAGACCCTTGGAAGGGCTCTACATTCCAAAATTTGTGGTACCAAAGTTGCCATATCATCCACCCTCTGCTTCAAGGTGGCAATTTTTGCATCCTTGTCTTCAATCTCCTCATCCCTCTTTTCAATTTCCTTCTTCAATTTCTATTTTTCCTTTTTCCATTCTTCCTCCCTCCTTTATATTTCTTTCCATAAATTCAAAATTGTCATATGTACTATAAAATCAGGAGGATTATGAATTCCTACCAATCTTTTTTTCGATGTTGGCTCATCATATAATACTATCTCATGGACTCAAGCTGTCTAGTTATCTCTGGCTGTAGGGGTACCATTTCTTCTTCCACTTCTTATTGTAGGGTCTTAAGTTCTTGTTCTTGTTGTGGCTGCAGGAACTATTCTAGCTCTCGCTCTTGCTGTAGGAATTCTTGCTCATGTTGTAGGAAATCCTAATTTTCCTCAAAACTCTTTTACAATGTTAGCAAGATTGGCCAGTGTTATATTTGTTGCTCCCTCAAATATGTCTTCTTCTTTGGCATTCACCTACCCCATTGGAGATTTAGGGTCCTCATGTGATGTCTCGCCAGGCTTAGGGATTTCCTATGGAGGCATACCAAATGCTAGCCCAGCTGGTCTTGATTTCCTAAGAGGTCTCTCACATTTTTCTTTGGCAACAGGATGAACAGTGTTAGCCTTCCTCTTATTAGAACTTGGCACCTTTCTTTCTACAAGCTATGTTTTATCCTTCCCTTTTCTCATTTTTACTCTTCAACCCTGCTCAATCTCTTGCTAGACCTATGGGGTTGAGGTAAAACCCTAAGTTTCAAGTGCTTAGGTCTAATTTGATCAACATTTATAAATTCTTCCCAGGTCATTCCAGATACATCATGCAAAGAATTTTCAACTAGCAATTTAATCAGACAATGGTGGAAAGCAAAATTATATCTACCTTTTTGGGTCTCAACCACCATGATTGAGAGAACATTGTATAGCGCATTAGGCACATTCATCCTCCTTTCATGCTTCATGTGATTCAGAAGCTTGAAGTGCACGAAATGAAAATTCGACTGGCGACCCTCACAAGTGATGTATTTGATAACATAAATTGCTATCTACTTCCATGGCTTAGGAAGAGACATTCTCTTTGTACCTTGTTTATCTATGCTCAATGGGGGGTCATTTGGCTCTATAAATTTGACCCTAGCTGATCTGGCATTTCTAGAAGTAGGGTAATTTTCACCATCAGCAGGTAACCCTGTGACCTCTGAATTCTTTCCTCAATTGCCACAAATTTCAACCCTTTTATTGTGGCTTTTCCTTCAGAAAATGTCTAGGCGAATTCAAGGGCAATGCTTTCATCAAAGCCATCCAACTTCAGGAAGTAATCTAGCCATACACAATTTCTAAATTTGGCTAGGCATTGTGCATCCTACAATAAAACATCATGCACCATTGGTTCATTTTGAATTAACCCACCTCCCATTGTTTGTAATCAAACAAATTCTCTACAATTTCTTTCCTACACTTCCCATCTGAAAATCATGTTCACCTTCCTACAATACCTACTAAATTTCTAGTGCCAATACTGACTGAATTTACTTTCTTTTGTTTCAACTTTTTGCTTGAAATTCAATATTATGATAAAGTCACTAATGGAAAGAAAAGGAGTGATAAAGGAGAACAATGATGGGAAGAAATGGCGGTTGCAGTTAATGCCATTTCACACATGCAAGTTGTCCTCTCACTTAGATTTCAAATCAACTCATTTTAAATTTTCTGACGTAGCCTAGCATGAATTGACACATGGGCAATATATTTGCATCTTTTTCTTCCCCCCCAATGTAAATCTGGACATGTTTCTGCACATGCGAGATGGGAGTGGTGAGTTGATAGGGAATAATGATATGTTATCTAAATGTCTATACTAATGTACATTGATTAAATGATTGTTCTTAAAAGATGATCAAAAGATAGCAATTAATGCACACATACCTGAATGTGTGGAGAATTCATTGCAAAGATTGTGCAGAAAGTATCGCTTGCCTTTTAGAGGAATAAATTGAGCAATTAATGAAGATGAAGTGGAATGAGGTGAAGTGGAATGAAGTGATGGAAGTGAGAGAAAGGTGGTGATGTATGGGTGTATGGGAGGATGGGTGAAGAAATGGACTTCCACAAGAGTGGAAGTCTTTATTATGACAAGTACATACCTTAATTATCTAGAATGAGGGACACTAGGTCCACTTCCTTCGGCTATAGGAAGCTCAGGTGCTAAATGCTAGGTGAATTATTGTAGGAAATCTTCTTTGGAAGCTAGCTTGTGATATAATCTGAGGTGATGATCATTGACAAGTAACTTGAATCTGATGAGATCAATGGTAGTAAGTTGAACAAATCCATTAGGGGAGACCTTAGTGACTTCATATGGTCCTAGCCACCTTGTCTGCAATTTTCCTTCATTGTCCTAATATCTTGAGTCATAGAGCAAGGCCCAATCTCTTGGTTGGAATTTATTGTCCTTGATAAATTTGTCATGCCACTTGATTCTTTGATTCTGCACTACCTCTATATGATGTAGGGGTGCTCTTCGTATCTCATCCAAAGAATTTAGTTGCATGATTCTTTCTCTTTGTGCCTCAAAAATATTTATCCCCAAATATACTATAGCCTGTAGAGTCTTATATTCAAATTCAATGGGCATCATAGTTTCCTTTTCATACAATAACTCAAATGGAGTGAAGCCTGTAGTTGTTTTCCATGTTGTCCTATAGGCCCAAATAGCTTTTGGTAATTTGTTCACCCAATCCTTACTATGAATAGCTACTATTTTGGTCATAATGGCATCAATTTCTCTATTGGTCACCTTAACTTGGCCATTAGCTTGGGGGTGATAAGGAGTAGACTTCCTATGCCTTATTTTGTACTCATTAACTAGTGTTGTAACAAGGGTTGATGTGAATTGGGCCCCTTGATCAATAACTATTTCTCTTGGGACTCCATATCTTGTGAAAATATCCTCATAAAGAAACTCTGCAACCTTGTTATCTCTTGCATGCTTCATAGCCTTAACTTCTACCCACTTTGTCACATATTGAGTGCATACCAATATATAATACTTACCATTTGATGGAGGGTCAATGGGTCCCACAAAATCCAATCCCTGCATGTCAAAGGGAGTGATTACTACCTGAGATAAAAGTGGCATCTCATCAGATCTAGTTGGTATGATCATTCTTTGACATCTATGACATTTTCTAGTATACCTTCCTACATCCTTGTGGAGTGTTGGCCAGTAATATCATGTGCCCAAAATCTTCATTGTTGTCCTCTTGGCTACAAAGTGTCCTCCACATGGTTTTTTGTGACATGCATGCAAAATTTCATATGTCTCATCTTCTCTCACACATCTCCTCATGATATGGTTTGGTCCAATATAAAACAAATATCCAACAATCCAAGAGAAAGGAAAATATTTTTCAATGAGTGTCCTTTTCTATTTTGGAGAGAAGTGAGAAGGAACTCTACTTGTGACCAAATAATTGGCTATGTCAGTGTATCAAGGTTTTTGTATACTAAGGGGCAATAGATGCTCATCAAGGAAAGAGTCATCTATGGGATGATTGCCTTCTGATGTAGTAAGCCTTGAAAGAAAATCTACAACAACATTGGCCTTCCCTGGCTTATCAACAATGGTTATATAAAAATCTTGCATAAACAATAACCATCTTGTCAACCTACTTGTCATCAAAGGTTTATTCATGAGATATCTAATGGTTGCATTATTAGTGTGCACAAAGATTTGGTAGCCTATTATGTAATGTTTGAATTTGTTTAGTGCATAGATTACTGCCAACATTTCTTTCTCTATCACTATATAATTGAATTTAGCTCCTTGTAAATTTTTGCTAACAAAGGAAATGGAATTTTCAACAACTCCTTTTTGTCCTAAGATTGATCCTCTGGAATAATCTAATGCATCAGATGCATCAGTATGGATGTGGAAAGGAAGCACCCAATTAGGTCCTTTGAGTACAGGAGCATGATTCAAAGCTTCCTTCAAGTCAGAAAATGCCTTGTCACAAGCTTCAATCCACTGAAATTCAACATCTTTAGTGAGAAGAGTATACAATGGTGCTGCTACCTTGCTGAAATCCTTGATGAAATGATTATAATATCCTATATGACCTAAGAAACTCCTAACATCCTTGTTTTTTTCAAGTGTGGGCAGATTTGTGATTACCCCAATCTTTGTAGGATCTACTTGAATTCCCTTGTGATAGATGTAGTGGACAAGAACTACACCTTCCTACATCATCATGAAACACTTTTCACTATTTAAGGAAAAGTTTTGGTATTCACATCTTTGTAGGACTCTCTTGAGATTTTCCAACACTTGATTAAAATCAACACCATAAGTGGTAAAGTCATCCATATAAATTTCCATGCAATGATGAGAAATGTATGAGAATATGCTAATGTTTCCCTCTGAAAAGTTGCAGGTGCATTGGAAACGCCAAATGGGAGTACTGAATAGGAATAGATCCCCCATGGATAGGTAAATGTGGTCTTCTCCTAGTCCTCAGGTGCAATTTGGATCTAGTTGTAGCTGTTGAATCCATCTAGAAAAGAAAAGTATTTCTTTCCTACAAGTGTATCCAAAACTCGATCAATGAAGGGTAAGGGAAAGTGGTCCTTCTTGGTGGTAGCATTAAGTTCCCTATAATCATCACAAACTCATCAGTTCCCTCCTTTCTTTGGCACAATCACTAATGGAGACATTCACTGACTATCTGAAATGGGGTAGATAAATCTTGCATCTAGTAATTTCTGTAGTTCCCCTTTTACAATTTCTCTTAGTGCAGGGTTAATTCTTCTTTGTGGTTGTCTTACTAGGGTGCAATCATCTCTCATGTAAATTATGTGTGTACAAAGTTTAGAGTCCAATACCTTCATATCATGATAATCCCACACAAATGCATGTTGATGGGTCCTTAATAAATTTTCCAACAACAATTGTTGTTCTTCACTTAATTTACTGTTAACATTTAGATATTTTCCTTCTGACACCTATACTTGTGTAGTTAGCTCTATCATTGCTGCTTCATTAATACATGGTACCTTTAGTTCATATGGAAGCAATGTATGGGACATACCTGTTGTTGTAGGAAGTCTGTGTGTAGGAACAATGGTTACAAGAAGAGTGGCTGCAGGAAGAATGTTTGCAAGTTTAGTGGTTGTAGGAAGAGTAGGCAGAAGTGTCTTGACTAGAGTATAAAAATGATAAGATGATGCTTCTTCCACTTCACAATGGTTCTGAATGATGTTATCCAATATTTCATCCTCATCTTGGAGTTGCATGAAAGAGATTCTTCCTAGCATCATAAGTTGTGCCACGAAATTAACTTCCTTGGCCTCTTCACCAACATGTGGCCATATGGGATTATCCTCATCATGATATGGATGAAATATAGGTATCTAGACACATAGATGCTTCAGCTAATCCAAGATATCAAAAGTTGTATCCTCTTTTTCTTCCTTCTTCTTTGAAACTTCAAATATCTGAGGAAATGGTGGTTCTTGTTGGACTTGTTTAGGATTTTTAGGTACCCTTGGCTGAATGGGGTCATTCAGAGGTTCCTCTTCCTCTTCCATAGGAAGCTCAGTGATAATGGGCTTGGAATGGGTTGGTAGAGTAGTTCATGAACACAAGTGGATGTCACTTACACTCATAGCATATGAAGGGAATTTGTTTGAATCAGTAGAGTATGTAGGCTACTGTTGTAGTTTATTATTTGGATTGGGCATGGGATGAGCTGGTAGCTGAGTAGGTTTAGGTGTATTTGAGTTTGAATTAGCAGGTGGAGGCATTATAGTAGATTTTTGGGGATAAGAAGGTGGCTACATCTAACTAGTTGTCTAGGTAGGCCATTGTTTTCCTCCTCTCCATTGATTTGTTTGCTACCAATTTACTGGTGGTGGCTGCCAATGCCCTTGAAATTGCTGCCAATTCCCTTGAG
This sequence comes from Sequoia sempervirens, assembly GCA_007258455.2. Taxonomy (NCBI): domain Eukaryota; kingdom Viridiplantae; phylum Streptophyta; class Pinopsida; order Cupressales; family Cupressaceae; genus Sequoia; species Sequoia sempervirens. The sequence continues at coordinate 724,129,119 of VDFB02193867.1, read as the reverse complement.
GTTGCTGCCACTAGATTGAAGAACTTTGATGATTGGTCCAAGTATTTGGAGGGTTACTCCAAGGCTATTGTGGATATCCTCCATAACTAGATGGATATGGGGGCTGCCATTGGTTACCAGATGAATAGGAATTAAAATATGACCTAGCATAGTATAGTGGATCCGGTGGCATACCTTGTCTTGGAGCCGAAGGCTTCCTTTGTGAAACATAGTAGACTTGGTCTTCTTCAATCTAGATTGGTTTGAACTCGGACGGAATCTTCTTTCTTTCAAGGTTAGATACCATCTTGCATCTACAGTCCCTCTTGCTTTTTTGTAGTGGGGGTAATACTCTATCAACATTGCCTCTATCTCCTCTTGCTTCCTCTTGGCCTAAAGTGTATCTAGCTAAGTAGCTCTAAGATTATTTATAATGTCTTGATTGAATTTTTCTAGCAAATGAGTAATCTCCATTCTTGAAACTCCACTAGTAGTTGACTTACCCATGGAAGATTGGTAAGCTCTTTGCTTCTTTGAAGCTACCCTAAATTAATTCTAGAATATTTTCTTGATATCATCCCAAGGAACTTGGGAGATATCTTGTCCTCCCATGAGGTCCAAGGAATCAGTGCAACTATCATTGATTCCTCTTCGGAAAAGAAAATTTTGTGAGTCTTCATTAAGTGTATGGTGTGGAGATTTTTGTAGGAAAAACAAAAACCTTGCAATGTAATCTCATAGGCTCTCATCTTCTTTTTGTTGCATCCTGAAAATGTCACCTCCTCTCATGTCGTTGCCCCTGCAATATTCCTTGTATTTCTCAAGGAATTTTCTCTTCGTGTCTTCCCAAGTTTCCACAATATTTCTGCCTAGGCTCATGAACCATCTTAATGTAGCCTCTTTCAAAGTGGTAGGAAATAGCTTAAGCCTATGGGCATCAATAGTATAATCATAACTCCTTCAAAGTATGTCAAAATCAAACAAAAAGGTATTAGGATCTTCTGTGATAAGTCCATAAGACTTAGGGAGTGCTGAAGCAGGAATGTTCTTGATGTTGTCAAATTCATTTTGATGGGAAATGGGGAAAGGAAAATTTGGTTGGTTAGGTTTGTTCCTATTTGCATCACCCATGCTTGCTTGATGTAGTTCTAAAGAAAAGGGGTTCTCAAGCTGATTTTGGTCTTCATAGGAGAATTTGGAGCTACTTAGATCAAGAAATGCATCAACAAAGGGGTGTGGATCTTCTTCTTCTTCTTCTCTTGGTAGGTTCTCATATTCAACTAGCTAGAATGGATTAGGATTTTTAGGAAGGAATCTCCCATAAGCATCCCTTCTCCTTCCTCTATGCATGTGATATCACTCACTATCAGTCAACTCACACAAAGAATTGGTAAAGAATAAGGGGGTCATTACTTCCTAAATGAGTATATATATCAAGAACAACTTCTAGAAATATTACAACAAGAAAAACTACCAATGAATCCAAAAGACTCCCTAGTTTGACACCATCCCTGACAATAGCACCAAAAATGTTGGCCTCCTACAATGATTTAATAACTAAGCCCTTATAGCCATGATTCAACGATTGGACATCTAACCTAAATATCTATTTCAATCATCATGAAGGTGCATTTAACTTGTCAACCCAAGGAAGTGAACTTGAAATGGGTTAGAAAAATATGTGCACTAGGAACTCAAAGTAGCCATTTCATTCTATAGCTAAGGAACTCACAATACTAAAATTAAATTGCTTAGAAGGGAATACCATAAATACCAATCATCAATCAACATCTACATCAAACTAAAATGTAGAACAGTAATGAAAATTTTAGCAACAAATAGGGTACTACTCTATCTACTTTGGCTATAGGAATAGTCACAAAATATAATTCTAGTGACTATAGGAACAATCGGTGCCAAATTTATAACTAGTTACTAAACAACAAGTAATATTAACTAATACTAAACTAAGAAGACAAATTACTCACCAAGTGGGTACCCTTGGATAAGTATCCTCTAAAACTAATGAGAACTCAGATGCTCAAACTCATAATTTAATTTTATTCACTGTAAATCATGAGTACAAAAGAGTAATGTATCTGTCTTACTGAAAACTTGAGAGTGCAAGTACAATATCAAATCATGAAACCTCTTGAGCATCAGATCTTTATTTATACTATCAGCTAAACATGGCAATCAACTCCATGACTGGGAGGACCCATTTAGGGAAAATAGAGAAAGTGGAGGGGTGGTAGTTACACGTGCATGGAATCTAGTTAGACATGTAGGTCCAAACACAGATTTAGCATAGCAGTAACACCCACATCTACTCAATCATTAAATTCCACTACAAGTTAGTTACATTTTGTTGCATGAGGAATCTTCTTCCATCGACCTCCTTTGACCTTGGGCAATTCCTTTGTTGGATGTTATGGTGCGTGCGTAGTTGATAGTGTCTTCCTCAATTTAGCATCTTTAAATTAAATCTTCATGGCAATGTTAGTACACACAATAACTACACATCTATAACCACCTTAAGGAACATTCATTAACCACATACAAAATCAATATAGATAATCCACATAATATGCCAATGTCATTAAAATTTGTAGAGATAAGATTAAGCCCAATATCAATGGTTTGAGGGAAACATTATGAAAATATCAACATTTAACATCAAATTCCATGACAACTACTAGCAAATAAACTATAGATTCTACCCCAAAATTGGACCAAAAACCAAGATCATTAGTCATGTTCATGTTTTGTGTCACAACCTTGTTTACTTAAGATAGTGAGTCCTTTAACATATGTCTCTTCAAGGTTGATAGAAGTTTTTGTGAATTTGTGATCATAAAAGGGTTGTGAATGTGATTGGTGAGAGGGACTAGGTCCACATGAGGGAGGAATCATAGGGCTTATAGTGACTTCAGGATGTAAGTATGTAAAGTGATTGGGAGGTGCAATAGTGGGAAGGTCTTGTGACCTCATGGAGGGATGAAAGGATGCATTTGATTCTAGGTGATCAAGGAAATAATTGTAGAACTTGTTCATGCTAGCATCATCTTCTCCAATGATGTCTACTTCATGTGGAGGAAAATCATGAGGAGTTAAAGGAGCATGATGTTGTTCAAGGTCATTAGGGTCACAACCAAAGGCACAATTGGACATGTCTACCAATGATTTTAATGAATTCTAAAACTTATTGAAAGAAAATGCCATGATGCAAATAAACTAAGATGTAATAAATGATGAAAAATAGAGAATCTGTAAATGAAAATGGAATACAAGAACAAGAAATTGTAATGCATAAAAATTCCAAAAAGATTGTAGAATGTTGTTTAAAAACTACAGAGGAACTGATTCGGGGTGGAAAATGAGTCCTAGTATGATGTTTTTTATGTTTTTCAAAAAAATTAAGGTGGTGTTAATACTCTATAGAATGCAAAAAAATGTAGAATGTAGGTGTTTAATTGTTTCAATGAGATGCAATGCAAAAATAAAATCTAAATGAAGCTTTCACTAATGCAAGATAAAATGTCCTAAAATGCAAAAAAAAAACAATGTACTAATTGAATGTTAATGAAAATGAAAACTAGGATGAAATATGCAAATGAAAATTTCTTAAAAATTTGGGTTCACCAAAATGAACCATTGATTTTTGGCTCCTATGGACAACTCTTGCACTTCTAGGGTTTTTCACCTCAAATGAGAGAGATAGGATAAAAATGCTAATAGTTCATTCAAATAATGTTATGTGTGATGTTGTCTAATCTAAATGAAGTTAACTAAATGCAAGTGACTGATTTAAATGAATGAAAATGAATGCAAAAGTGAAATTAATGCTATGTTTGAAAACACATTGTGTTATGCAACAATGAACTAAATGAAGAAAATATGCAAAAAAGAAAGGAATAGGATGAATCTGAGTGCACTTGGGAAAAATATGATGAATTAGAGTGTTGTGGATGCTGATTGAAATTACTAATTTTTCACAGTGGGACTCATTTGGTGAGGGTGGCAAATTAGTCCTCCTCCTGGTGAAAAACTTTCGAGAATAAGTTTATGTCTGTCAAGATCCAGAATATGAAAAAAATCAATTTTTTAGTCCTAAGGTGGGACTCATTCACCATAGGTGGCAAATCAGTCCTCTCCCAATTTTTTGAAAAATCAGGAGACAACTCTGCAACACTAGATCTGGAAATCACTGATTGTTGGATTGTCGAAGTCAATTCCGAACATAAAACCTTCTCCAAGCTTGAAATGGACTTGAATTGACTTGAGGCACCTAGTTGAATTGTAAACCAATTTTCAACAACAAAAATATTGTCAAATCTACATACCTAGGTCTGCAAACAAACATGCAATAGGGGAAAAATGGTTTAAGGTTAGTGAACAAGGGTTTGCCTTGGTCAAACCCCATTTTTGGTAATCAAACCTTTAATAAAATAATGAAATGCAAAGGAATGATAAACTAACAACATGCAATTGCTATTAACTTACCAAATCCTTGATGATGTAAATTTGAAGTAATGTAAATGGCTGCTTCAAATTGCTTGAATAGTGCTTGAAAAGATGTTGTAGAATGCTTGAATGAATAGGTGCATAAGTTAACTTGATGAATGGGGGTTGTAGGAGATGGGAAATGAGGTGAAAATCACTTATTCATACACACTTGTGCCTTATTTAACCATTCATACCTCATCATAGGCCATCATCAAGTGATTTTGAATAAAATACGAAAAGGAAATTTAAAACATTTTGAATTTTCGGCCAAGGGGGACTCGTTCGCCACCCATGGTGAATGGGTCCCACCTAGGATGTGAAAATGTGTGTCAGGAAATATGTTGTATTTAATGTTGTTTGTTGGGATACTACCTAAAAATACACTTAATTAAGAATATGAGAGCATAAAGTGGTCAAATAAAGCATGAAAAAGGGATAAATAGTGAAGATGTGCCTAGAAAAGCGTGAAAGCTTGTTACAATACTTTACAACACTTCAAAATAGGGCTTATTGATGAATAAAAAGGTGATTTTTAGGTGAATTGTAATTAATAGAGTTTAGAAGAATGTAAAAATGTCTTAAAATACTTCACAACACCTTCACAAGACATTTTTCTTTGAGTTTTAGTACCTAAATAAGCATGTTCAAGCCATGTTGCAACATAAAATCAAAGCAACATAGTTCCAACACCATGAAACAAGACCTAAAAGGCCATGAAAATGACAAGGGGCCATTTTTCTACAACAAAGTAATAGTGTGAAGAGCAACTACATTTTGGGTTAACACTGGAAGTTAAGTTCTGTAATTGTATGCAATCCATTCTATTGTAATACAAAGTGACTTTACTTGTTGTGTGGTTTTTTCTCCCATAAGGGTTTTCCCACATAAATCTGGTGTTCAATTTTGTGTGTAAAACTATTTATATATTCCTATGTATCTGTTTCTTAATTGAACTGCAATTGTAATTGAAAATTAAAAGTGACATCTACATTACTTTCCACTATAAGATTAGTATTTGGAAGGTGTTTTCGCATGTATCTTTCCTTACAAGTGATATCAGAGCCTAGCCAATTATGTTATCCTTGTGGGTAAGTCAAGATTTTTGTGCTAATTTTGTTCAGTTGGAGTCTTGTAGAGAATCTATTTGAAAACTTGTTACAAATTTGAGATTGAAAGCACATCCACAAAGATAGAAGTTGAGAAATTCAATGGTAGAAATTTTGAGATGTGGAAACTAAAAATGGAAGACTTGTTGGTTGATAGAGATCTCTGAATTGTTGTTATGGGAACCAAACCATCATGCATGAAACAAGAAGATTAGGACCTCGCAGATAGAAAAGAAAAAGGGTTGATAAGACTCTATTTAGCAGACTCTGTTCTCCTAAATGTTCATGAAGGGAAGTCTACATCTTCTTTTTTGAAGAATCTTGGTGACATTTATCAGGGAAATTCCTTGGTGAATAAGCTATTCTTAAGGAAGAAGCAGTACTATTTAGAGATGGAGGAAGGGGCGTTTGTGGCTAATCATCATAATACGTTCAATATGCTCATTGCTTAGTTGGCTTATAAGGGTGTGAAGATAGAGGAAGAGGATCATTGTATTCTTTTTTTATGCTCTTTTCCTAACACTTGGGATCATCTGGTAATGGCAATTGGAAGTAAAATAGTCACTTTCAAGATGTGGTTACTTTGTTGTTGTCTAAAGAAATGCCAAGGAAATCTTCTGAGATGACCAAGGAATCCCTTGTTGTTTTGGTAGATCAAAGGAGAGATGCAAGAAGAAATAAAAGAAGTCAAAGTCCAAATCTAAAGAGATATCAAAGTCTCTTGGCAAGAATTCCAAGGAGAAATGTTTGAATTGTGGGCATACTAGTCATATCCGAAAGGATTACAAAGAAGAGAAGAAGAACTCTTCTGATAATGATTCCTCTCAGAGTGATATACATGCCTTCATTGTAGCCTTGGTGACTTAGGCATCAGATGATGTTTGGCTGATTGACTCAGGTGCATCTTTTCACATGACATCTCATAGAGATTGGTTCATGAAGTATGAACCCTATTCTAGTGGAAAGGTATATATGGCACATGATTCATCTCTTGAAATTGTTGGCCATGGAAGAGTTAGAATCCAATTTACTGATGGAAGAATTAAATGAATTGATGGTGTGATGCACATATAAATTATAGCTCATAATATGCTTTATGTTAGTAAGCTCAATGATGTTGGCATGCATTTTTCTTTCTTGAGTGGCGGTGGATGAAAAATGACTAGAGGTTTGATGGTGCTGGCAAAGGGTGCTTGTATTGGTACTCTGTACAAGTTGGACACACATGCATTCTAATGCAACAGTTTTTCTGTAAAGTCAAATAAAGTTTCTCATGAAGGGAAAGGAAAAAATGTTCCTCTAGGTGCAAACTCTTTAGAGGTGAAACTCCTAGCAAAGAAGACCATGATGTGGCATCATAGACTCAGTCACATTAGAGAAAAAGGCTTAAGGGCCTTGAACAATAAAAACCTGGTAGAAGGGCTTGTTGATTGTAACCTCAAGTTTTATTTTTGTGAAAATTGTATATATGGAAAACAACACCATGTTTCATTTTATTCAAGTCCTCATAAATCTTCTAGCATACTAGATTATGTTCACTCTAATGATTTTGGTCTAGTGAATATTCCTTTTTTATCAAATTCTAGATATTATGTTCCTTTTATTGATGATTATTCAAGAAGTTGAGCATTTGTGTACTTTCTTAAAAGTAAGTCAGATGTGTTCAGTCAGTTTAAAGAGTTTAAAATCTTGGTAGAAAATCAAATTGGAAGAAAAATTAAATGTTGAAAGACAGATAATGGCGGTGAATTCTATTATGCAGATTTTGAAAGGTATTGCAAAGAGAATGGGATTAAAAGGAATACAACTACACCTTACACTCCACAAAAAAATGGAGTTGCTAAAAGGCTAGACATGATGCTTGTGGAAAAAGAAAGAAGTATGTTAAGCAGTGTTGGCCTGGAGCAGAAGTTCTAGGCTAAGGTTGTGGCTACATGTTACTTAGTCAATTGTTCACCCAATTTGGCTCTTGTTGATAGAACACCTTTGGAAGCATGGTTTGGTAGGAATCCCTCTCTGAGACATATTTGCGTATTTAGCTATGAAGCATATGTTTATGTGTCGAATGAAAAGAAGATCTAAGTTGGAGAACAAGGTTGTCAAATGTATCTTCATTGGCTACAACATTGGTGTGAAAGGATACAAGCTTTGTAATCATGTGACTGAAAAGGTTGTATATAGAAAAAGTGTAATATTTCGAGAGTTGAAACCTTCTTCAATGGATCTATAGTTAGACAAGAAAGAAGGAATCAAAGGAGAAGTAGTTGAAATTCCTCAAACTCTAGATAAAGAGGAACTACAAACTATACCTGAAGCTGAGGAGAGTTCTAGCAGCTTTGAGAGTTTTGAAGAAGAACCACAACCTCAACCTTAGCCTTTGAGGAGGTCTACACATGAAAGGTGGCAACTTGAAAGGTATGGTTTCTCTATGTTGGATGTAAATTGTGCCTATGCTTTGATTACAAGAACTGATGAGCTTAGGACTATGAAAGAGGCTATAGAAATTTCTTATTCAAATTCTTGATTGGAAGCTATGAATGAGGAAATGGCGTCATTTAAAAAGAATGAAACCTAGGATTTGTTTCCCTTTCTTGAAGGTAGAAAGCTTGTTGGCTACAAATGGGTATTTAAGAAAAAAATTAGTTTGGATGGTAGTGTTGGAAATTATAAAGCTAGGTTGGTTGTAAAATGTTATTCCCAGGTAGAGGGAATTGATTATGGTGAAAAATTTTCTCCTATAGCTAAGCTAACATCTATTAGATTTATTTTGTTACTTGCAGTAGTGTATGACTTAAAGATTGAACAAATGGATGTGAAGACAAAATTTCTTCATGGAGATCTTGAAGAAGAAATTTATATGTCCTAGCCTGAGCACTTTATGGAAAAAGGTGAAGAAAATTTGGTTTGCAAGTTAAAGAAATCTTTGTATGGTTTAAAAAACTTTCCTAGAATGTGGTACCAAAATTTTGATACTTTTTTTTTGTCATTGGGATTTGTAAGATCAAAATTTGATCATTATGTGTATTACAAAACTAAAAATGATTGAGTTCTTATTATTTCCCTATATGTTGATGACATGATGTTCATAGAAAATAGTAACACTATGATTTCTGATCTAAAATATCAGTTATCTACAAAGTTTGAAATGAAAGATCTTGATGCAACAAGGTATATTCTGGGGATGGAAATAAAATGGGATAGAGCTAGTACATTTAGTGATCTTAGTTTTGTTGAATCCAATAAGCTCTTCATCAAGTGGGAGCATGTTGGAAATGGTGCCTCAAACTTACTGGCTAAATATCTCTTCTTAGGTTTGTATTTTCCTTTCTTCATTGGCCTAGCATAGCTCTATCGACAAGACCTTGTTCACTATCCCAACGATGGTCTAATGAGTCTTAATATTTTCACCAAGTATGTTATCTCCATGTCGCAGGGTTTTGGAAAATTCCTAACCTCTAGTTGGAGGTTCTGAAGTTCAAGTTTCTCCTAACTTGGTCACTTCTTCTATTAGCATGACTTGGCTCTGTCGGTAGAATCCTAATGGTAATTCCAATGATAGAATGATATGTTGTCATTGGCAAGACTTGTTGATATTGATGGGACCCTACTTTGAGTCTCATTAATGGTACAACAGAGTGTTATGAAGTCTTATCACCAAGTCATGGCTTCATCGACAAGACTCTACCTTGTGTCTCTTTGATGGATTAAGGATGGTGTAAAGGGAAGTATCATCAATGAGACTATGCTCCATCGGTATAACTTTGAATTTAGTCCTACCAATGTGCTGATACCTAAAAGAAGTTGACTGGTGGTGATGTGGTGATGGAGGTAGTGGGGACCACTTGAAGTATTATCAAAGGAACTTTCTCATATTAAAGGCAGACATTTTGGAGTCTTCCTGGTATGATGATGAATAACTAATGAGTAACAACATTATGGGACCTGACTACTGCTCAATTGGAAAGCGATAATTGGCTAGGGACAACTACTGACTAGTTGACGATTAACAAGGTGAATGAACAAACATTGTTGGGATTGGGTGCAATTGGAGAGACTATGGAAGGTGTCTCCACGATGACTCGATATAGTTTGAACATTGGTGGTTGGTGAACTGAATCCAAAATGTTTCTAGTCTCAGGAACTAAAGTGACCAATAAACATATTTAATCACTTGGTAATGTGAATTAAATGAATGGTTCGAAGACTACTAAATGATATTTTTTTGTGTTATTCTACATTGCATCTCAAAGAAGATTGTAATAGTGTGAAGAGGAACTATATTTTGAGTTAACAATGGAAGTGAAGTTTTGTAATTGTATGTAATCCATTTTACTATAATACATAGTGACTTACTTGGTGTGTGGGTTTTTCTCTTGTAAGGGTTTTCCCACATAAATCTAATGTTCAATTTTGTGTGTAAAACTATCTATATGTTCATGTGTATGTGTTTCTTAATTGAACTGTTACTATAATTGAAAATTAAAAGTGACATCTGCATTACGTTCCCTTGTAAGATTGGTATTTGGAAATTGTTTCCACATCTATCTTTCCTTACAAGAGATGAGGAGTGGGAGAGGCCTAAGAGAGAGAGGGAGTGGGATGGACCTACGAGAGAGAGAGAGAGAGTTATTTTCACCTAAGGGGATCTCATCCATGTTACTTGTTTTAATGCAAGGTGAAGAATGTGAATAATGTAATGTGCCTACTTATTTTAATGATGTGTAGAATAGGGCCACAAAAGATGCTAGGAAGATTGCAGGCCTTAATGTCATGTGAACAATTATCTATTCAATGGTCACAACTATAACTTATGGATTCCATGATGTATTTACTAGAGAAAGAAGCATTCTCATCTTCAATTTGGGTGAAGGTACATTCAATGTGTCAGTTCTTTCTATTCGAAAAGGTAATATTATCATCAAGGACATTTGAGGGGATATGCACTTGCGAGGTCAAGATTTTGATAACAAAATGCTTAAATATTGTGTTCAAAAGTTCAATACAAAATACAAGTTGGATATCGGTGTTAGTGCCAGAGCTATAGAGGGAGAGATTATAAGATATATAATATATATTATAATATATATATATTATATAATATATCATAATATATAATATATAAGATATTATGATATGTTAATAATACCTAATATTGGTTTTATGTGTTATTTGGTTTATAAAAAGCAAACAATAATGGATATCCATTGTTTACTCTATAGGTTTTGAAGTTACCCCCATTTGTTCATATTGTTCAGCTAGTAAAACTTGAAACATAACATATATCCATTTGTGGATATCTGTTATTCATGGATATCCATTTTTTATTATATAGGTATGCATACATATTAATATATAGTATATATTTTTTTGTTTGGTAAATTGTTGCTAAGGGATAGCACCCAAAAATCAACCACAACCTTGTGACCCAATGGTGTCAAAACAAACTTTAAGCTTTCACTCCACCAGAGCAATTCATGGGATTCAAACCTTAGATAGTCAAACTGATGCCCTTGCAACTTAACCATTGTACTGTGGGATCAAACCCAATATATAGTATAAATAAATATACATAATAATATTAATTTATAATAATATATGAATATATTAATACATATTAATACATATAAGTTAAAAGGGAGGAGAGAGAGAGAGGGAGGAGAGAGAGAGAGGGAGAGAGGGTGTGAGAGAGGTAGAGACAAAGTTAGAGTGGGAAGTGGGAGAGAGAGAGAGAGAGAAATACTAGAGAGGGAGAGAGAGAGAGAGAGAGAGAGAGAGAGAGAGAGAGAGAGAGAGAGAGAGAGAGAGAGAGAGAGAGAGAGAGAGAGAGAGAGAGAGAGAGAGAGAGAGAGAGAGAGAGAGAGAGAGAGAGGGAGACAAAAAGAGAGGGAGATAGGGAGAGTGAGAGATAGAGAGGAGAGTGGGAGAGAGAGAGGGAGAGGGAGAAAGACTTGAGAGGGAGAGCGAGGGAGAGACTTGAGAGATAGAGGGAGGGAGAGAGGGAGAGAGAGATAGAGGAAGAATTGAGAGGGAGAGAGGGAGAATGGGAGATAAAGAGGGAGAAGGGAGAGAGAAAAATCCCTGAGAGGGAGAGTGGGAGAGAGAGAAAAACTTGAGGGAGAGAGGGAGAGAGGGAGAGAGAGAGAGAGAGAGAGAGAGAGAGAGAGAGAGAGAGAGGAGAGAGAGAGAGAGAGAGAGAGAGGAGAGAGAGAGAGAGAGAGAGAGAGAGAGAGAGAGAGAGAGAGAGAGAGAGAGAGAGAGAGAGAGGAGAGGGAGAAGAGGGAGGAGAAAGAGAGGGAGAGAGGGAGATAGAGAGAGGGAGAGGGGAGATGGAGAGGGGAGAGGAGAGAGGAGAGAGAGAGAGGGAGAGTGAGAGAGAGAGGGAGAGAGAGAGAGAGAGAGAGAGAGAGAGAGAGAGAGAGAGAGAGAGAGAGAGAGAGAGAGAGAGAGAGAGAGAGAGAGAGAGAGAGAGAGAGAGAGAGAGAGAGAGAGAGAGAGAGAGAGAGAGAGAGAGAGAGAGAGAGAGAGAGAGAGAGAGAGAGAGAGGAGAGAGAGAGAGAGAGAGAGAGAGAGAGAGTGGGCAAGAGGGAGAGTGAGAAAGAGAGGGAGAGAGGGAGATAGAGAGAGGGAGAGTGGGAGAGAGGGAGAGGGAGAGGGAGAGGGAGAGAGAGACCCGAGAAGGAGAGAGAGGTGGAGAGAGGGAGGTAGAAAGGGAGAGTGGGAGAGAGGGAGAGAGAGAAAGACTTGAGAGGGAGAGAGGGAGAGTGGGAGAGAGGGAGAGGGAGAGGGAGAGTGGGACAAAGGGAGATAGAAAAATACTTGAAAGGGAGAGAGGGAAAGAGAAAGAAAATCCTAAGAGGGTGAGAGGGAGAGTGGGAGAGAGGGAAAGGGAGAGAGGGAGAGAGGGAGAGAGAGAAAGACTAGAGTGGAAGAGACAGAGAGAGAGGGAAGAGATGGAGAGAGGGATAATTGAGAGGGAGAGATAGAAGTAGAGTGGGAGAGAGGGAGAGTGGGAGAGGGAGAGAGGGAGAGAGAGGGAGAGGGAGAGGGGGAGAGGGGGGAGAGAGAAAGACCTAAGAGGGTGAGAGGGATAGAGAGAGAGGGAGAATGGGAGAGAGGGAGAGGGAGAATGGGTGAGAGGGAGAGAGAGAAAGACTTGAGAGGGAGAGAGAGAGAGAGGTGGGGGAGAATGCGATAGAGAGAGTGAGAGAGAGGGGGAGAGGGAGAGTGGAAGAGAGAGAGAAAAGGAGAGTGGGATATATACATTATATATATTATTTATTAATATAATATAATATTAATATATAGTATGTGTTATATAAATATATATAATAAATTTAGTATATTAATATATAATAAATATATATATATATCATAATATATATTTAATATATAATATAAAATATATCATAATATAATATATTAGTAATATCATGTTAATAATAATACTTAAAACTAAAGCTAATAAATATCTATTTGCTTTGCTATAGGTTAAAAAGATATAGGCATGAGAAATGATAGATATATCAAGTGCAAAACATAATAGATATCCATTTCAAAATGGATATCCATTTGCAATGAATATCTATTTTGGAATGGATATTCATTTCCTTTACATAGTTTTCTAATAATTGGTTGGGTTCGAGACCCAACCATTATATGCTATATGCACTATTTTAAGTAATTGGTAGATTTTTTTGAAATCTAACATAATCATTAATTATTTTATATTATAATATAAAATTAAATTATATATTATATTTTATTATCTATAATATATCATATTAAATATTATAATATTATATATGTTATAATATAATATTATACTATAATATGGGGTTGACCCGACAATACAATGGTAAAGTTGCAAGGGCAGTAGTTCAGCTATCTAAGGTTCAAATCCCATGGTGGACTATGGGATTTCTACAAGGAGAAAGTAGTCATAGATGGTCATCAAAGGTAGCAGTGGCAATGGATCTCACATCAGCTTGCACTAGTGGAGTGAAAGCTTAAAGTCAACAGTTACGACACCATTGGGATCCCTTGAGCAGTGATGGGTAGTAGTGGTTGTTTGGATATATTGGGGATAAGGTCCCCCGTATGTGGTCTCATTTGTTCATAGCTCTAGTCAAACGCAATGTGTGCTGCCCTTAGTAGTGATTTATCGAACAAAAACAAAAAATATTATATTATAAATTATAATATGATAATATTTTATATTATAATATATTTAATATTATATAATAATATTATTAATATATTGTAATACTATATTATTATATAATATTAAATTTTAAAAAATTATAATAATGTATCAAATTAAATATCCATGTTATATTAAAACAATGTCATAATTATATTAAAAAAATATTATATAATATATTAAATTAAATAAGTGGTCAGCCCCAGACCCAACCAAAATAAAAAATCTAACCTAAACATAATATATTTCCATTTCTAAATGGATATCTGCTTCATAATGGATATCCGTTTTGAAACGAATATCAATTTTCAAACAAATATCCATTTTTAAACATATATCCATTTTGGTTTGGTTTTTTCTTTGACACCATGTATTTTCTACCTAAGCCTAGATAAAGTCAAAGTGGATTTTCATGTTTTTGAGCTTGTTAAAATGCCTTTTTTTCACATCACCACTTTTTGGAACCTCATGGTCTTGCACAAACCCATTGTAATGCCTCGCCGTGCAAACCCCAAAGGAACTAATAAAGACGCAACAAATTTTTTTTTAAAGAGAACATGTTAATTATACTTAAGTGTTCCAACATAACAATGATCCAAGTTACACAACTAAATCCCTTAGGGTACATGAGGTGCCATTACTACACTAACCCATAACAAAGATAATTGATTAAACAATAATTAAAAAATTACGTAAAACCATTCATTCTCACATCACCATTTAACACATCCATTAAAAATAAACACATTAATGCCATATGTACATATGACAATAAATGAAGTTATAAAGATATAAAATGTTACATATTTCGATAGACACAACACAACATAACCAACTATTAGAAGTGATAGTACCTGAATAAATACATGGCCTAAATATACATTACATCCATAAGATAGTACAACATAATGAACATATAAACAAATTACACCAAGGTCATCCCAACACAGGTGGGAGATGATACATCTATAAATAAATTACATCTGAAGTGTAAACATACATCTGGTACAAGGAACACTGGATCAACAACATCCGCCAAAAACCCTACAATAAAAGATACATCTGCAACTAAAAGGGAACCCAACGGGGTGTGAAGCATGTTACACACAACCACCCCCATGCTGGGAGTTAACAAGGAAGGATCCTTGACCAAGCATGTCTAACAGTAACACAGACTAACTCTAGACAAGACAACAAAATGTCACTAACCATATTGAAAGCAATCAATGATAATTCACCAAAAGACATAACAATAGACCACTTTCAAAACATAACATTAAATCACTTAACAGATGATACAACAATAACCCATGAAAAACCATCATATATAAATCTCAAGACATAATATCAAAGAATACTTCCAGAGGACTTCAATGAAACAATACAAATGAAATGTTAGAGGAGAGTATCATCACATGGCTTCACATGGATTATCCAGACAACCAATCACAAGGTGCCACCTCCATCTCTACATGGATTATCTAGAAAACCAAGTTAAGGTGCCACCTCCATCTATGGTTCTCCTGACAGCCTATCTCAAGGCGTCACTCCATAGGGTTACTCATGTGGAATCGTTAACCTTTCATGAAGACAAGGAAATGATCTTGCCAACCACGGCCTTCTCAGTCCCCTTTAGTCTATGATAGCACTAACAGGCAGACGAGGCATCACAATTATCTTATTAATGTTTAATCCCCACCCATGATTTATTTATTAGGTTTTCATTGATTCCTCTAACTCTATGTGGGTTACCTTGATAGCCCCTTTGTGCGCCGGCCCCCACTAGAGCCACTCACTCTAGACACTCAAGCACAAAAATATCCAACACAGTAGGATTGTACTACAAGAAATACTGAACCAATCAAATAGTTTATCCATGAGGCTTAACCATCTTGCCCACAATCATAAGAATAACATTCACAAAGTGGTACAATCCAAGTGTACATTAACCAAAACCAAAACATAAGGACAACATCAAATTACAAGATCAAAAATAAATAACAATATCCCCACCTCTGGAAGTCCTAATACAACTTAAGTTCCTATTAAAGATAAAATGAATCTAGGGTTTCCCACATGCCATATACCCAAAAGAAGAAAAATTGAAATAAACTAATGAACAATCTCGAGAAAACAATTACATAAAGATAACGCCATATAAGGTATTTCCAATACACAATAAATTTCATCAAATAACTAAATCACAACTCGAGAATATTCGATTCAAAACAAAACACATCGTTTATTTCTAATTTTCCCAATTCAACTATAATATTATAATGTATAAAAATTATCATATTAAATCTATGACCACAATATATTAAATCTTTTATATGTGTGTGTGTGTATATACGCTTTTATGCATAATACATATATATATCTATATATATATATAACCAATGTATTAAAATCATTTATATAATAAAATCATATACTCAAATTCTAAAATAGAAATTACCTATATATATAATATATATACAAAGTATAATTTAAATTTATAAATTTATATAGATACATATATATACATACATACATATATATATATAATAAAAAAAACAAAATCCGCATTAAACAAATGTAGGAATTCAAAAAAAAATCAAAAGAAAATAAAACAATGTTTAAACAGTCGTAGTTGTCACCTCCTCACAGGCAGAGGTACAACGTACCTCCCCTTGTGGGGAGGCCGCAATCCCCATGGATTGTGCCCAGCAGCCTCGGCTATTGTGCGCAGCTGTGGTGATTGCGTACAGTCACCCCACAGGGCCGTGGGGGGTACGGCTTTGGTCGACCTCCCACCCCCTATTAATTTTTTTTAATATTATATTTTTAAATCTATAAAGTCTTTTATAATATGAATATCTAAACATGTATTTCACCTAGAACGGAATACGAAAAGAATCTGAAATAAATATATTTAAAATGCATATTTTATTCTATATTTAAAAGTCAAAATTCGACATACATAAGAATTTTTTTTTACATATATATGTTTTTACAAAAAGAATAGAATAATATATATAGAAGAGATTCAAACAAATCGTATATTAAATAATTTTCATAATAGATGCCAATATGGATTTGGACATACAAATTCAACCAATAATAAATAGGAATTTTCTTTTCAAGGTAATTTTTTTTTTTTTTTAGACTGCAGGAATCGGGTAGCACAACCCCCTATAAACTGCAGGTGTGCCTGGTAAACTTTTTAATGTGACCGGTGGCATTGGTGCAACACGCCCTCCGGTACCACATGGGTGGGGGAGACTAGACCTCGTGACCAACCTCCTGCAACAGGAAAGATTTAGCCAACCGAGCTAGGGCCCCAACCCCTTTCAAGGTAATTTCAACATAATAACAAAATTGATTTTCTTTCCAAAGAGTAATTTTCACAAACAAATTTTATTGAATACATTTTAGAGGATTTTAGTGTAGTTTTGAACAAACAATTTCAAAAGTCTATAACAACCAATTTCCAACTATAGAATCCTCTTTCACAACCATGGAGTAATTAATTTTCAAATGAAAATACAATAACAAGGTTTGTTTATAGAACAATAAACTAAAAGAAATAATAGTTTAGAAGAACCTAAAGTCCTTCATCCGATGGAAAATCCAACACAGTAATCTTCTTTCAAAAGCATAACCCCTATGTAGTTTCTTCTCAAATTCCTGCCTTCAACTCTCTTTTGAATCTCTCTTTTCTTCAACAACAATTCTTTTGCCCAGCAAACCCAGAAAACTATTTTTTCTTTTCCTTTTCTTTTATAGACCAAAACAACAGAATGACAGAACAATCTCCTCTATGTGTGAAAAACTCTCCCATAAAAAAATAATAAATCAAAATCAATAAAGCTCTTTAGCTTTTTCCTCAAAAATCCTCCTTTCTCATTGGTCCTTTTTCTAGCTTTTAAAAGCTCAGACTTATCTACCATTTTTAATTAAAAATAAATTATTTTATCAAGATATTATCCACACAAGATTTTATAATTTACTATTAATAAAAAGATAATATTTACTTGCCTTCATCAATATTCATTTAATTTAATTTCTTACACTTTAATTAATTAAATAAATTTTTAATTTACCATATATTTAAATTTAACATTTTACTAACTCACAATTAAATCAAGTAACAAGACAATATTAATTAATTATCTTATAAAATAAGATTAATTAAATAAAAACTAATCATAAATAAAATAAATACTTAACAATCAAACTACACAACGTCGACAATGACAAAACCTCAGTCATGAGACAACCACTCACAACAGGACTTGGGACTTGGGATGGGGATACTTCCAAATCAACTCCCTTTTTCAACATTTTACCCGTCCTGTAAAAGCAGGTGGAATCGAGACTTATTCCTACAAATGCTACATACAAATAACCGTCAAGTAACACATGTATATAATCAAAGCATCACATCATAAGAAGGAATTGCAGCATAGTTGGACACTCATAAACGAGTGGTGCTACACTGTAGTCTCACCTAAGCTATACTAACAATTACAATATCAATGATGAAACAACATTTCTAAACTAATGGATCATTTGATAACATGATTACTTATCTACTGCATCACAATACAATACTGAATCCAATTAACATCATCATAGAATCATAACATCGATGTAACACCCCATCGTGCAAACCCCAAAGGACAATTAAACAATAATTATTGCACAATTTTTTTTTTTAAAAGTTAACATAACATACATGTAATACACATTAAGTCATGACATGAATTTAATTTAAGTAGATTCACTAACACATACATACCTTGGGGTACACGAGGAGTCATTACGAGACTTAAATCCACACAACGACAATAAGGAATAAAAGTCAAAGATATAGTCCATAACAAAATAAACATTAACAAATATAACACATACATGATAAATCATTGATAAGAAACCATGTGTGTACGTAAATACAACATATACATGATTAACTCAACACATTGAATAACAACTGCCATGGCCAATATCCACACAAGGTTTAACGTTACATTATAGTACAATGTTCAAGAGGTACAATGATACAAAAGTGTTTCCAATCATGAACGGAAACCATACAACAAGATAACATGATACAAATGAACAGAGGAATACATAGTATCATAACTGGCTCCAAGACGGATACAACTCTAGGGTCACCACAACAACACCAATCTACACCTCTCGATCCTTGACTGGGGACCCAATGGGGTGCTTAGCACGTTCCACCTGACCACGCGGGTCCGAAGACCCATCCCCCATACTAAGGAGCTGACAAGAAATAGTCCTCAACCAAGAACATCCCAACACGGAACCACAAGACTCAACATCATACACAAGTATCATAAAACTGAAGGATTACAATGACATAATCAACAACATCCAAGAGTCAACATAACAACTTAAAGTCATAAATCTCATCACATAAATCAAAGCAATAACAAGTAAACAAGTAACCAAAGGATGATCATGAAACACTTCCAAATCAAATTGAATTAATAAACATAATACAATTCTAGAGGCAATAAAGAAGCAAGGAAAATGGGAGTCAAGTGGAGAGTGTCATCGCATAACTCTCGTGGGATCTCCTGGCCCTTCCTCCAACTTGAGGCACTGACACCCATCTATGGATCTCCTGGCTCTTCCTCCTACTTGAGGCACCGACACCCATCTATGGATCTCCTGGCTCTTCCTCCTACTTGAGGCGTCGACACCATAGGGTAGCTCATGCAGAGCCAATAACCTCTCATGGGGACAAGGTTACGAATTTTCCGACCACGGCCTTCTCAGTCTATCATTAGTCTATGATAGCCCTAATGCATAGACGAGGAATCCAATATTTATTATCTTGTGTGTTTTACTACCCATCCCCCTAAATTCTATTTTTAGGTTATCACTTGTTTAACTACTCTTACGTGGGTTCTCCTGTGCACTTCCTCTTACCCAAGGTGTTGGCCCACATGAAGAGCCACTCTCCCTAGAGACCCAACAAACATCAAACCAAAAACCAAGGGTTGTACAACATAACAAGAACATTAGATCACAACAGAGAAGCATGCGAGGCATTACCCATCTCACTATAAACACTTAATCAAAGTCTCAACAATTCTCGTACAACCCTTTCAAAATCCTGATACCAAAACACTTGCCACTTCAAGGGCACATAAAAGGAGAGACATTGACCAACAATAAAAACAAGCCTCTGGAAGACTCTCAAAAATTTTACACTAGGGTTTCCCCATCAAAGAACTGACAACAATAATTGCAAGGCCACAAGAACTATTTTCAATTCAAATATAATGAGTGATTATACCAAAATAAGATCAACAACCCCATCCAGACTACATAATCAGCTTTGATACAAAATAAATCGAAAATCCAAGAAGATCAACTACCCACAACTCATAAACAAAATATGAGTTCCCAATTACATTGCAATGCAAATTAAATGACAAAGGATTCCTTGAATCAAAATTAATCTCCACAGGCATTCAAACCAACACGGAACCATCCAGAAACAATCCTTCAATAGTAAAGGTAAAAGCATGCAACTAGGCATCCAAGGGAGACCTCAATTTCCTCCTCACAAGATACCCGTATAGTTGGTAAACAAATGACCTTTTACAAAATCAACAAACATGCCAACAATATATTTGATGTTTCACCAAAATAGTACAAGTGGCAAGACTGTATTCAATAAGAAGCATAAACTTATCACAACCAAGCATTGCATTAGTATCCAAATTACTCCACCACAAATTCAATTAATAAGACCCCCACCACTCAAAAAAAACCAAGAATGCACCACATAAGGTTAAATGAATAGAAACACAATTTAACTTAAAGAAGATCCCCAACTCACATCAACTCAAGAAAAGTGACAATGAAAGGATCTGTCAAACCACTCATAAATCGACATGAACCCGATAGAATGAAATCACTTCCGAAGCAAAGGAATTCCAAAGAGGACACCACAAATAGGATACACCAAATTACCCTTAAATGAACAATGACCATTTAAACACAATTTATCCATTCGTTTGATAAGAATTAATTTAAAATAAATAAGGGAACTCTATAATCACATATTGTAATTATCTCAAGGCATATTTTATCACACTCAGAATACTAACCCAACAAATCAAAAGCAATAAACTTCAAAGAACAATTCAACTATCATCTACGATTTGACTCTTCACTTGATGAGAAATCATTTTAACTCATTAAACGCTATATTCATATCCTTACTAACATCTCACCATGCTCATCATAAAGTTGTATTAAATAAAAGAAGTTATAAAAGCATTCCAACCAATTTCTTTTATTCCAATTAAGGATTTATAATCATTCCTATAACTATATACATATATATAAACATGATTAGCAAATTAATACTCTAATTATATTTAAAAGGATAACTAATCTCACCAACACTACATTACAATGCCAGTTTTCTTCTTAACTAAAACTATATGACCATCTAACTTCACTATGAAGTAAGAACTTATTCATTTATAAAAAGGCATAACTCTTTTCCCTAATATTCTAATGTGTTACCAATTTTCATTATATAGTAGAATCATTTAATTTTACAATCAAGAGAACATTCGTTTCTAACATTTGAAATACGCAAGTAACTATTGTCTATATATTTATAGCTAAGAGGGGAAACATTCTTTACTAGCACCTTTATAAAGAAATGATCTTCATTTCCACTAATTCCATTATAAAAAAATGATCTACCATCAAAATATTTACCATTATTAATGGGACTCCACAAACAATTCATACTGTTGTTAAAATTAATTAACCAATATTCCACACATAATAATTTCTATTTGTAAATTTGTATAACTTAACATTATGTGAACTAATGTAAACCTCTAAAATACTCTCTTCTAAATATTCCTTCACTACTCTATTTGTCATATATCTTTTATCGTTCTATTGACTCTAAGTGCTACGACTAAGTTAGATTGAGAAAGAAATCAGAGGGATTACATAAACCTTTAAGAATTTCTTATTATGGGAAAGCAGCGCAGCTGAGACAGATTGACAATGAAATTAGAGAGATTATTTGAACTTTTAAACTTCCTATTATGTCTAGGTGTGACAGCTAAGACAGGTTGCAAATAGAATCAGAGAGTTTATTTAAATCTATACACCCTATCATTTTCAAGTGTGCCACAGTGATAGGTTATCAATGAAACCAGAGAGATTATTTAATTTACTACACCTTTGCAAGTCTAAAAGTTGCAACTGTGATGGGTTGCCAATGGTTTTAGGGAGACTATTTAATTCTACACACTGCCTCAAATCTAAACATTGTATAGTGACAGGTTGTCAAGTATATTAGAAAATGAATATTGGAATTTGAAAATATTGCCATATTCTTGCATTATTTTCAAGTCCCAAATGTTATCCCCAAGACTGAAGGGAAGGAGAAAGGTGAGGTGCAAATATGTGACTTAAGAGGAGGAGAAATAATGAACAACTTTTTCTTTTTTTTGAAATTCACACATTTCTATTTGGTGGCGAGTTTCGAAAGATGCACCCAAATTGAAGTTTGGAAATTAAACTTCACCACGATCAAAGGTAAGATCTCTATTATCTTAGTACATTGACAATATTTATTTTCAAGTGTTGCAACTGCGATAGATTGTCAGTAGAATCAAGTAGGTTATTTAAATCTTATACTTCGTATTGTGTTCAAGCACTGCAACTAGACAGGTTGACAATGAATTCTATATATTTGAAGGAACAACCTCGCATTAATAAATCTATGATTGCAAAACTGGAGTGAGACAGATGGTGAAGCTAAGGAAAAAATAAAAGAAGACATGCAAGGTCGATACACCCATGATTCTTGTAGGCCGACACAGGGCCGTTTCATAACATAATGATATAATATTGGGAGACCATGGCATGCTAAAAAAAATGATAATTGATGCAATGGATTCAGTAGAAAAATGACAGAGGAATCATCGAATGGGGAATTTCATTCAAGGCATAGGTTAATAGGCTTGCAGGTAGATTGTGGGTGCCAGAAGACATGCATGCAAAATATGTAAACCCTGAGAGGAAACCCACAAATCTTTGAAATAACGAAACATTCTAGAACGCATCCTAGCATTGCGGGCTTGGGTAATCTTCAGTAATTCAATCTTCTATCAGTTTTGACACAGAAAAATATTCAATTTCAGATAACATAACATTCACAATTTATTTCAGAATCACAAAGATAAATTTCAAAAAGGAATGGAACCTGATTTGAAGCACACCTGCAACGTTTATTGAAAGATGGTACTTCACCATTTGCATATTCATCTTCTTCCTAGATTAAACAACTGCTATCAGAACCCTCCAGAACCAAAAGAATTTCCCCCCCAACTCTTGCAGAACCCCATCCCATTCTCTAGAAGACCCCCTTCCTTCCGTAGCTAGAATTCCTTCTTTCCAAACGTAATTACCTTCCCCCCCCAAAAAAATAGAAGAGGCTACCCATTTTAATTTGAGTAACTGAAAACCCTTATTTTGAAGGAAGAATCTACTCATTTCTCCACACTTTTTGGTTGTTCATTTTAAAGGCTAAATATAGTTATTATTTATTTTGCATGTTCTACAGTTTTCTTCGATTTCCAAATGCTCTATAGGTGTAGTTTCTTCCAACAAGTTTCAGTTACGAAAATGCTTTGATTAAGAACTACATTTATGCTGAGCAGTTACAAAACCTTACATGCGAAATTCTATAATTAGATCTTTATGTGAAAATGACATAATATTGCATTTAATTTTGTTTATTATACTATTATTCATTACTTCCACAATCATTTAATTTAATTTTTATTTAATTATAATATTCAACTTTGATTTATTTAATTCATTTTAAACATTAATAATATTTTATTTGACAAAAACACAGAAGTATTATAACTTTTTATTTTATTTAATACCTCAAAACACAAACAGAATAAATTGAGTCAATTCAACTCACGCCAATCAATACTAACTTTACAAGCGAGTCAAAGGCAACACAAGGACATCATAGACAAAGGGACACTACATCCTCCCCCCCAAGGCTTTGACTTACTACGGGAAGTCGAGCTCAAGCATAAACATGGTAACACAACAATATCAATGATCATAAGCACATCAACACCATAAATTAAAACATCAATTAAACGTCATCAAGTAAGCAACGAAAATTAAACAAACCAAAAATAAGGAACTGATACCAAAACGAGAGTAGTGATGGGGTTGCAACCAGACTAATTTTCCAACCACAAGGACAGGGTGGACAAACTAAGTCAGGGAAACTTTCTTGTCAGCTCCTATGTTCAACGTCAAGCCCATTGGGTGTGTAGGATGCTCACCCTGTCCTGACAATGCAGGTGGAATTGAAGCTTAATTCCTACAATCCTGCATACAAACAAAAGTGATGCACAATATATATATCACAAACACACTATGAGAGGAATTCGTAGCATAGTAGGGCACTCGCGAGCGAGTAATACTATATTGTCCCTCCCACCAGAACACATAATATTCAAAACAATTCAAATATTTCATAACTATTTGGTACATATCAGTTAGGAGAATGTTCATATAATGCTCCTAACCTTAAATCTATTTCAAAAGCTATGTCATAGGTCGATTACTAGTTGACATTAGAAAATATCTATCTCTATAAATACCAATTCTATTACCTTAGTTGCTGAGTTTCTGATCCAATTACCTTGAAATCATTAAGTACCATTAAACAAAGCACATTAGTGTCAAAATTTCAAGGTAATTATTTAACTTAAAATGTTATAGTTTCATAAAATTAAAGCATAACTATCTACCCAAGTGCACCTTTTTACCGATACTCATCATGCTCACACAAAGCACTCCACCTCAATCATTATTCAACATCAAATCTCACAACAATTTCAACAAAAAGTACAAAAAAAAAAAAAACAAAACAAATTTTATCGCCTTCACAAATACAAGAAATCACAATCCATCACTCCAAAAGTATAAAATTGCAAATTCCATGCACCCTCGACGCATACTTACACATGATTCATAACATTGGAAACCACATCATACAACAACACAAGAATCCATAGTGCATCCCTGACGGGAAGGATATCGGTGCATTGCGCACTACACCGAGGATCCTATCTTTTCCCATAAAAAATCCTGGACCATCGACCCGACACTGGCTAGCCAAAAAAACTCAGGTTCACAACAATGAAAAAAGAAAACTGAAAATCTAGACTTAAGGGTCTACACGCAAGGTTACATAGTGAGCACACATAGTGCCCAGTGTATCAACCTAGGCTCTAATACCATGTTGTAATGCCTCGTCGTGCGAACCCCAAAGGAAAATTAAACAATAATTATTGCACAATTTTATTTTTTTTAAGTTAACATAACATACATGTAATACACATTAATTCATGACATGAATTTCATTTAAGTAGATTCACTAACACATACATCCCTTGGGGTACACGAGGAGTCATTACGAGACTTAGATACACACAATGACAAGAAGGAATAAACGTCAAATATATAGTCCATAACAAAATAAACATTAACAAATATAACAAATACATGATAAATCATTGATAAGAAACCATCTGTGTACGTAAATACAACATATACATGATTAACTCAACACATTGAATAACAACTGCCATGGCCAATATCCACACAAGGTTTAAGGTTACATTATAGTACAATGTTCAAGAGGTACAATGATACAAAAGTGTTTCCAATCATGAATCGAAGCCATACAACAAGATAACAGGATACAAATGAACAGAGGAATACATAGTGTGATCATAACTGGCTCCAAGACAGATACAACTCTGGGGTCGCTGCAACAACACCAATCCGCACCTCTCGATCCTCGACCGGGGACCCAATGGGGTGCTTAGCATGTTCCACCTGACCACGTGGGTCTGAAGACCCACCCCCCATGCTAAGGAGCTAACAAGAAAGAGTCCTCAACAAAGAACATCCCAACACGGAACCACAAGACTCAACATCATACAAAAGTATCATAAAACTCAAGGAATACAATGACATAATCAACAACATCCAAGAGTCAACATAATAACTTAAAGTCATAAATCTCATCACATAAATCAAAGCAATAACCAGTAAACAAGTAACCAAAGGATGATCATGAAACACTTCCAAATCAAACTGAATTAATAAACATAATACAATTCCAGAGGCAATGAAGAAGCAAGGAAAATGGGTGTCAAGTGGAGAGTGTCATCGCATAACTCTCATGGGATCTCCTGGCCCTTCCTCCAACTTGAGGCACTGACACCCATCTATCTATCTCCTGGCTCTTCCTCCTACTTGAGGCACCGACACCCATCTATGGATCTCCTGGCTCTTCCTCCTACTTGAGACATTGAGACCATAGGGTAGCTCATGCAGAGCCAATAACCTCTCATGGGGACAAGGTTACAACTTTGCTGACCATGGCCTTCTCAGTCTATCATTAGTCTATGATAGCCCTAATGCATAGATGAGGAATACAAGATTTATTATCTTGTGTGTTTTACTACCCATCCCCCTAAATTCTATTTTTAGGTTATCACTTGTTTAACTACTCTTACGTGGGTTCTCCTGTGCGCTTCCTCTTACCTAAGGCACTGGTCCACATGAAGAGCCACTCTCCCTAGAGACCCAACAAACATCAAACCAAAAACCAAGGGTTGTCCAACATAACAAGAACATTAGATCACAACAGAGAAGCATGCGAGGCATTACCCATCTCGCTATAAACACGTAATCAAAGTCTCAACAATTCTCATAGAACCCTTTCAAAATCATGATACCAAAACACTTGCCACTTCAAGGGCAAATAAAAGGAGAGACATTGACCAACAATAAAAACAAGCCTCTGGAAGACTCTCAAAAATTTTACACTAGGGTTTCCCCATCAAAGAACTGACAACAATAATTGCAAGGCCACAAGAACTATTTTCAATTCAAATATAATGAGTGATTATACCAAAATAAGATCAACAACCCCATCCAAACTACATAATCAACTTTTATACAAAATAAATCGAAAATCCAAGAAGATCAACTACCCACAACTCATAAACAAAATACGAGTTCCCAATTACATTGCAATGCAAATTAAATGACAAAGGATTCCTTGAATCAAAATTAATCTCCACAAGCATTCACACCAACATCGAACCATCCAGAAACAATCCTTCAACAATAGAGGTAAAAGCATGCAACCAGGCATCCAAGGGAGACCTCAATTTCCTCCTCACAAGATACCCGTACAGTTGGTAAACAAATGACCTTTTACAAAATCAACAAACATGACAACAATATAATTTAATGTTTCACCAAAATAGTACAAGTGGCAAGATGCATTCAATAAGAAGCATAAACTTATCACAACCAAGCATTGCATTAGTATCCAAATTACTCCACCACAAATTCAATTAATAAGACCCCCACCACTCAAAACAAACCAAGAATGCACCACATAAGGTTAAATGAATAGCAACACAATTTAACTTAAAGAAGATCCCCAACTCGCGTCAACTCAAGAAAACTGACAATGAAAGGATTTGTCAAACCACTCATAAATCGACATGTACCCGACGGAATGAAATCACTTCCGAAGCCAAGGAATTCCAAAGAGGACACCAAAAATAGGATACACCAAATTACCTTTAAATGAATAATGACCATTCAAACACAATTTATCTATTCGTTCGATAAGAATTAATTTAAAATAAATAAGGGAAATCTATAATCACATATTGTAATTATCTCAAGGCATATTTTATCACACTCAGAATACTAACCCAACAAATCAAAAGCAATAAACTTCAAAGAACAATTGAACTATCATCTACGATTTGACTCTTCACTTGATGAGAAATCGTTTTAACTCATTAAAGGCTATATTCACAACCTTACTAACATCTCACTATGCTCATCATAAAGTTGTATTAAATAAAATAAGTTATAAAAGCATTCCAACTAATTTCTTTTATTCCAATTCAAGATTTATAATCATTCCTATAACTATATACATATATATAAACATGATTAGCCAATTAATACTCTAATTATATTTAAAAGGATAACTAATCTCACCAACACTACATTACAATGCTAGTTTTCTTCTTAACTAAAACTATATGACCATCTAACTTCACTATGAAGTAAGAACTTATTCATTTATAAAAAGGCATAACTCTTTTCCCTAATATTCTAATGTGTTACCAATTTTCATTATATAGTAGAATCATTTAATTTTACAATGAAGAGAACGTTCGTTTCTAAGATTTGAAATACGCAAGTAACTATTCTCTATATATTTATAGCTAAGAGGGGAAACATTTTTTACTAGAACCTTTATAAAGAAACGAGCTTCATTTCCACTAATTCCATTATTAAAAATGATCTACCATCAAAATATTTACCATTATTAATGGGACTCCACAAACAATGCATACTATTGTTAAAATTAATTAACCAATATTCCACACATAATAATTTCTATTTGTAAATTTGTCTAACTTAACATTATGTGAACTAATGTAAACTTCTAAAATACTCTCTTCTACATATTCCTTCACTACTCTATTTGTCATATATCTTTTATCATTCTATTGACTCTAAGTGCTATGACTATGTTAGATTGACAAAGAAATCAGAGGGATTACTTAAACCTTTAAGAATTTCTTGTTATGGGCAAGCGCTGTAGCTGAGACAGATTGACAATGAAATTAGAGAGATTATTTGAACTTTTAAACTTCCTATTATGTCTAGGTGTGATAGCTGAGACAGGTTGCAAATAGAATTAGAGAGTTTATTTAAATCTATACACCCTACCATTTTCAAGTGTTCCACTGTGATAGGTTATCAATGAAACCAGAGAGATTATTTAATTTACTACACCTTTGCAAGTCTAAAAGTTGTAGCTGTGACGGGTTGCCAATTGTTTCAGGGAGACTATTTAATTCTATACACTGCCTCAAATCTAAACATTGTATAGTGACAAGTTGTCAAGTATATTAGAAAATGAATACTGGAATTAGAAAATATCGCCATCTTCTTGCATTATTTTCAAGTCCCAAATGTTATCCCCAAGACTGAAGGGAAGGAGAAAGGTGAGGTGCAAATACGTGACTTAAGAGGAGAAATAATGAACAATTTTTTTTTTTTTTGAACTTAACACATTTCTATTTGGTGGCAAGTTTCGAAAGATGGACCTAAATTGAAGTTTGGAAATTAAACTTCACCACGATCAAAGGTAAGCTCTCTATTATCTTAGTAAATTGACAATATTTATTTTCAAGTGCTACAACTGCGATAGATTTTCAGTAGAATCAAGTAGGTTATTTAAATCTTAGACTTGATATTGTGTTCAAGCGCTGCAACTTGACAGGTTGAAAATGAATTCTATATATTTGAAGGAACAACCTCGCATTAATAAATCTATGATTGCAAAACTAGAGTGAGGCAAATGGTGAAGCTAAGGAAAAATTAAAAGAAGACATGCAAGGTCGATACACCCATGATTCCTGTAGGCCAACCCAGGGCCGTTTCATAACCTAATGATATAATATTGGGAGACCATGGCATGCTAAAAAAAATGATAATTGATGCAATGGATTCAGTAGAGAAATGACAAAGGAATCATCGAATGGGGAATTTCATTCAAGGCACAGGTTAATAGGCTTGCAAGTAGATTGTGGGTGCTAGAAGACATGCATGCAAAATATGTAAACCCTGAGAGGAAACCCACAAATCTTTGAAATAACGAAACATTCTAGAATACATCCTAGCATTGCGGGCTTGGGTAATCTTCAGTAATTCAATCTTCTATCAGTTTTGACACAGAAAAATATTCAATTTCAGATAACATAACATTCACAATTTATTTCAAAATCACAAAGATAAATCTCAAAAAGGAATGGAACCTGATTTGAAGCACACATGCAGCGTTGATTCAAAGATGGTACTTCACCATTTGTAGATTCATCTTCTTCCCAGATTCAACAACCGCTTTTGGAACCCTCCAGAACCAAAAGAATTTTCCCCCCAACTCTTACAGAACCCCATCCCATTCTCTAGAAGCCCCCCTTCCTTTCATAGCTACAATTCCTTCTTTCCAAATGTAATTACCTTCCCCCCCAAAAAAAATAGAAGAGTCTACCCATTTTAATTTGAGTAGCTGAAAACCCCTATTCTGAAGGAAGAATCTACTCATTTCTCCACCCTTTTTGATTGTTCCTTTTAAAGGCTAAATATAGTTATTATTTATTTTGCATGTTCTACAGTTTTCTTTGATTTCCAAATGCTCTATAGGTGTAGTTTCTTCCAACAAGTTTTAGTTACAAAGAGACTTTAATTAAGAACTACATTTATGCTGAGCAGTTACAAAACCTTACATGTGAAATTCTATAATTAGATCTTTATGTGAAAATGACATAATATTGCATTTAATTTTGTTTATTATACTATTATTCATTACTTCCACAATCATTTAATTTTATTTTTATTTAATTATAATATTCAAGTTTGATTTATTTAATTCATTTTAAACATTAATAATATTTTATTTGACAAAAACACAGAAGTATTATAACTTTTTATTTTATTTAATACCTCAAAACACAAACCGAATAAATTGAAGCAATTCAAGTCATGCCAATCAATACTAACTTTACAAGTGAGTCAGAGGCAACACAAGGACATCACAGACAAAGGGACACTACATCCTCCCCCCCAAGGCTTTGAATTACTCTAGGAAATCAAGCTCAAGCATAAACATGGTAACAAACAAATATCAATGATCATAAGCACATCAACACCATAAATTAAAACATCAATTAAACGTCATCAAGTAAGCAACGAAAATTAAACAAACCAAAAATAAGGAAATGATACCAAAACGAGAGTAGTGACGGGGTTGCAACCAGACTAATTTTCCAACCACAAGGACGGGGTGGACAAACTAAGTTAGGGAAACATTCTTGTCAGCTCCTATGTTCAACGTCAAGCCCATTGGGTGTGTATGATGCTCGCCCTGTCCTGACAATGCAGGTGGAATCGAGGCTTAATTCCTGCAATCCTGCATACAAACAAAAGTGATGCACAATATATATATATATATATATATCACAAACACACTGTGAGAGGAATTCGTAGCATAGTAGGGCACTCGCGAGCGAGTAATACTATACTATCCCTCCCACTAGAACACACAATATTCAAAACAATTCAAATATTTCATAACTATTTGGTACATATCAGTTAGGAGAATGTTCATATAATGCTCCTAACCTTAAATCTATTTCAAAAGCTATCTCATAGGTCGATTACTAGTTGACATTAGAGAATATCTATCTCTATAAATATCAATTATATTACCTTAGTTGCTGAGTTTTCGATCCAATTACTTGGAAATCATTAACTACCATGAAACAAAACACATTAGTGTCGAAATTTCAAGCTAGTTATTTAACTTAAAATGTTATAGTTTCATAAAATTAAAGCATAATTATCTACCCAAGTGCACCTTTTTACTGATACTCATCATGCTCACACAAAGCACTCCACCTCAATCATTATTCAGCATCAAATCTTGCAACAATTTCAACAAAAAGTACAAAAAAAAACAAAACAAATTTTAGCACCTTCACAAATACAAGAAATCATAATCCATCACTCCAAAAGTATAAAATTGCAAATTCCATGCACCCTCGATGCATAGTTACACATGATTCATAACATTGGAAACCACATCATACAACAGCACAAGAATCCATAGTGCATCCCTGATGGGAAGGATATCGGTGTATTGCGCACTACACCGAGGGTCCTATCCTTTCCCATCAAAATCCTACACCATCAACCCGACACTGGATAGCCAAAGAAACTCAGGTTCCCAACAATGACAAAAGAAAACTGAAACTCTAGACTTAAGGGTCTACACGCAAGGTTACATAGTGAGTACACATAGTTCCTAGTGTATGAACCTAGGCTCTGATACCATGTTGTAATGCCTCGTCGTGCAAACCCCAAAGGACAAGTAAACAATAATTATTGCACAATTTTTTTTTTAAAGTTAACATAACATACATGTAATACACATTAATTCATGACATGAATTTCATTTAAGTAGATTCACTAACACATACATCCCTTGGGGTACACGAGGAGTCATTATGAGACTTAGATCCACACAACGACAATAAGGAATAAACGTCAAAGATATAGTCCATAACAAAATAAACATTAACAAATATAACACATACATGATAAATCATTGATAAGAAACCATCTATGTACGTAAATACAACATATACATGATTAACTCAACACATTGAATAACAACTGCCATGGCCAATATCCACACAAGGTTTAACATTACATTACAGTACAATGTTCAAGAGGTACAATGATACAAAAGTGTTTCCAATCATCAACAGAAACCATACAACAAAATAACATGATACAAATGAATAGAGGAATACATAGTATCATAACTAGCTCCAAGACGGATACAACTCTGGGGTCCCCGCAACAGCACCATTCCACACCTCTCGATCCTCGACTGGGGATGAAATGGGATACTTAGCACATTCCACCCGACCATGTGGGTCTAAAGACCCACCCCGCGTGCTAAGGAGCTGACAACAAAGAGTCCTCAACAAAGAACATCCCAACATGGAACCACAAGACTCAACATCATACACAAGTATCATAAAACTCAAGGATTACAATGACATAATCAACAACATCCAAGAGTCAACATAATAACTTAAAGTCATAATTCTCATCACATAAATCAAAGCAATAACCAGTAAACAAGTAACCAAAGGATGATCACGAAACACTTCCAAATCAAACTGAATTAATAAACATAATACAATTCCAGAGGCAATAAAGAAGCAAGGAAAATGGGTTTCAAGTGGAGAGTGTCATCACATAGCTCTCATGGGATCTCCTGGCCCTTCCTCCAACTTGAGGCGCCGACACCCATCTATCAATCTTCTGGCTCTTCCTCCTACTTGAGGCGCCAGCACCCATCTATGGATCTCCTGGCTCTTCCTCCTACTTGAGGCGCCGACACCATAGGGTAGCTCATGTGGAGCCAATAACCTCTCATGGGGACAAGGTTACGACTTTTCTGGCCATGACCTTCTCAGTCTATCATTAGTCTATGATAGCCCTAATGCATGGACGAGGAATCCAATATTTATTATCTTGTGTGTTTTACTACCCATCCCCCTAAATTCTATTTTTAGGTTATCACTTGTTTAACTACTCTTACGTGGGTTCTCCTGTGCACTTCCTCTTACTCAAGGCACCGGCCCCACGAAGAGCCACTCTCCCTAGAGACCCAACAAACATCAAACCAAAAACCAAGGGTTGTACAACATAACAAGAACATTAGATCACAAAAGAGAAGCATGCGAGGCATTACCCATCTCGTTATAAACACATAATCAAAGTCTCAACAATTCTCGTACAACCCTTTCAAAATCCTGATACCAAAACACTTGCCACTTCAAGGGCACATAAAAGGAGAGACATTGACCAACAATAAAAACAAGCCTCTGGAAGACTCTCAAAAAGTTTACACTAGGGTTTCCCCATCAAAGAACTGATAACAATAATTGCAAGGCCACAAGAACTATTTTTAATTCAAATATAATGAGTGATTATACCAAAATAAGATCAACAACCCCATCCAGACTACATAATCAACTTTGATACAAAATAAATCAGAAATCCAAGAAGATCAACTACCCACAACTCATAAACAAAATACGAGTTCCCAATTACATTGCAACACAAATTAAATGACAAAGGATTCCTTGAATCAAAATTAATCTCCACAGGCTTTCACACCAACACAGAACCATCCAGAAACAATCCTTCAACAACAGAGGTAAAAGCATGCAACCAGGCATCCAAGGGAGACCTCAATTTCCTCCTCACAAGATACCCATACAGTTGGTAAACAAATGACCTTTGACAAAATCAACAAACATGACAACAATATAATTTAATGTATCACAAAAATAGTACAAGTGGGAAGACTGCATTCAATAAGAAGCATAAACTTATCACAACCAAGCATTGCATTAGTATCCAAATTACTCCACCACAAATTCAATTAATAAAACCCCCAACACTCAAAACAAACCAAGAATGCAACATAAGGTTAAAGGAATAGCAACACAATTTAACTTAAAGAAGATCCCCAACTCACGTCAACTCAAGAAAAGTGACAATGAAAGGATCTGTTAAACCACTCATAAATCGACACGAACCTTATGGAATGAAATCACTTCCGAAGCCAAGGAATTCCAAAGAGGACACCACAAATAGGATACACCAAATTACCCTTAAATGAACAATGACCATTCAAACACAATTTATCCATTTGTTCGATAAGAATTAATTTAAAATAAATAAGGGAACTCTATAATCACATATCGTAATTATCTCAAGGCATATTTTATCACACTCAGAATACTAACCCAACAAATCAAAAGCAATAAACTTCAAAGAACAATTGAACTATCGTCTACGATTCAACTCTTCACTTGATGAGAAATTGTTTTAACTCATTAAAGGCTATATTCACAACCTTACTAACATCTCACTATGCTCATCATAAAGTTGTATTAAATAAAAGAATTTATAAAAGCATTCCAACCAATTTCTTTTATTCTAATTCAGGATTTATAATCATTCCTATAACTATATACATATATATAAACATGATTAGCCAATTAATACTCTAATTATATATAAAAGGATAACTAATCTCACCAACACTACATTACAATGCCAATTTTCCTCTTAACTAAAACTATATGACCATCTAACTTCACTATGAAGTAAGAACTTATTCATTTATAAAAAGGCATAACTCTTTTCCCTAATATTCTAGTGTGTTACCAATTTTCATTATATAGTATAATCATTTAATTTTACAATGAAGAGAACGTTCGTTTCTAAGATTTGAAATACGCAAGTAACTATTCTCTATATATTTATAGCTAAGAGGGTAAACATTCTTTACTAGCACCTTTATAAAGAACTGATCTTCATTTCCACTAATTTCATTATAAAGAAATGATCTACCATCAAAATATTTACCATTATTAATGGGACTCCACAAACAATGCATACTGTTGTTAAAATTAA
The DNA here is from genome assembly GCA_007258455.2 of Sequoia sempervirens. Lineage (NCBI taxonomy): Eukaryota > Viridiplantae > Streptophyta > Pinopsida > Cupressales > Cupressaceae > Sequoia > Sequoia sempervirens. The sequence continues at coordinate 724,094,112 of VDFB02193867.1, read as the reverse complement.
TTAACCAATATTCCACACATAATAATTTCTATTTGTAAATTTGTCTAAATTAACATAATGCGAACTAATGTAAACTTCTAAAACACTCTCTTCTACATTTTTCCCTTCACTTCTCTATTTGTCATATATCTTTTATCGTTCTATTGACTCTAAGTACTACGACTATGTTAGATTGACAAAGAAATCAGATGGATTATTTAAACCTTTAAGAATTTCTTCTTATGGCCAAGCGCCAAAGCTGAGACAGATTGACAATGAAATTAGAGAGATTATTTAAACTTTTAAAATTCCTATTATGTCTAGGTGCGATGGCTGACACAGGTTGCAAATAGAATCAGAGAGTTTATTTAAATCTATACAACGTACCATCTTCAAGTGCGCCACTGTGACAGGTTATCAATGAAACTAGAGAGATTATTTAATTTACTACACCTTTGCAAGTCTAAAATTTGCAGTTGTGATGGGTTGGCAATGGTTTCAGGGAGACTATTTAATTTTGTACATTGCCTCAACTCTAAACATTGTATAGTGACAGGTTGTCAAGTATATTAGAAAATGAATATTGGAATTTGAAAATATCACCATCTTCTTTCATTATTGTCAAGTCCCAAATGTTATCCCCAAGAGTGAAGGGAAGCATAAAGGTGAGGTTGAAATACGTTGCTTAAGAGGAGGAGAAATAATGAACAATTTTTTTTTATTTTTTTTGAACTTAACGCATTTCTATTTGGTGACGAGTTTCCAGAGATGCACCCAAATTGAAGTTTGGAAATTAAACTTCACCATGATCAAAGGTAAGCTCTCTATTATGTTAGTACATTGACAATATTTATTTTCAAGTGTTGCAACTATGATAGATTGTTAGTAGAATCAAGCAGGTTATTTAAATCTTAGACTTCCTATTGTGTTCAAGCGTTGCAGCTAGACAGGTTGACAATGAATTCTATATATTTGAAGGAACAACCTCGCATTAATATATTTATGATTGCAAAACTAGAGTGAGATAGATGGCGAAGCTAAGGAAAAATTAAAAGAAGACATGCAAGGTCGATACACCCATGATTCCTATAGGCCGCACAGGGCCATTTCATAACATAATGATATAATATTGGGAGACCATGGCATGCTAAAAAAAATGATAATTGATGCAATGGATTCGGTAGAGAAACGATAGAGGAATCATTGAATGGGGAATTTCATTCAAGGTACAGGTTAATAGGCTTGCAAGTAGATTGTGGGCGCCAGAAGACATGCATGCAAAATATGTAAACCCTAAGAGGAAACCCACAAATGTTTGAAATAAAAAAACATTCTAGAACGCATCCTAGCATTGCGGGCTTGGGTAATCTTTAGTAATTCAATGTTCTATCAGTTTTGACATAGAAAAATATTCAATTTCAGACAACATAACATTCACAATTTATTTCAGAATCACAAAGATAAATCTCAAAAAGGAATGGAACGTGATTTGAAGCACGGTTGCAGCATTGATTCAAAGATCGGACTTCACCATTTGCAGATTCATCTTCTTCCCAGATTCAAAAAACGCTACCGGAACCCTCCAGAACCAAAAGAATTTCCCGCCCAACTCCTCTAGGACCCCATCCCATTCTCTAGAAGCCCCCCTTCCTTCCGTAGCTATAATTCCTTCTTTCCAAATGTAATTACCTTCCCCCCCAAAAAATAGAAGAGGCTACCCGTTTTAATTTAAGTAACTGAAAACCTCTATTCTGAAGGAGGAATCTAGTCATTTCTCCACCCTTTTTGGCTGTTCCTTTTAAAGGCTAAATATAGTTATTATTTATTTTGCATGTTCTACAGTTTTCTTTGATTTCCAAATGCTCTATAGGTGTAGTTTCTTCCAACAATTTTTAGTTACAAAGAGGCTTTAATTAAGAACTACATTTACGCTGAGCAGTTACAAAACCTTGCATGTGAAATTCTATAATTAGATCTTTATGTGAAACTGGAAAAATATTGCATTTAATTTTGTTTATTATACTATTATTCATTACTTGTACAATCATTTAATTTTTTTGTTTAATTATAATATTCAAGTTTCATTTATTTAATTCATTTTAAACATTAATAACATTTTATTTGAGAAAAACATAGAAGTATTATAACTTTTATTTTATTTAATACCTCAAAACACAAACCAAATAAATTGAATCAATTCAAATTAGTACAATCAATACTAACTTTACAAGCGAGTCAGAGGCAACACAAGGACATCATAGATGGAGGGACACTACATCCTCTCCCCAAGGCTTCAACTTACTCTTGAAAGTCGAGCTCAAGGATAAACATGGTAACACAAAAATATCAATGATCATAAGCACATCAACACCATAAATTAAAACATCAATTAAACGTCATCAAGTAAACAACGAAAATTAAATAAACCAAAAATAAGGAAATGATACCAAAACGAGAGTAGTGAGAGGTTTGCAACCAGACTAATTTTCCAACCACAAGGATGGGGTGGACAAACTAAGTCAGGGAAACTTTCTTGTCAGCTCCTATGTTCAACGTCAAGCCCATTGAGTGTGTATGATGCTCGCCCTGTCCTGACAATGCAGGTGGAATCAAGGCTTAATTCCTGCAATCCTGCATACAAACAAAAGTGATGCACAATATATATATCACAAACACACTGTGAGAGGAATTCACAGCATAGTAGGGCACTCGCGGGCGAGTAATACTATACTGTCCCTCCCACCAGAACACACAATATTCAAAACAATTCAAATATTTCATAACAATTTGCTACATATCAGTTAGGAGAATGTTCATATAATTCTCCTAACCTTAATTCTATTTCAAAAGCTATCTCATAGGTCGATTGCTAGTTGACATTAGAAAATATCTATTACTATAAATACCAATTCTATTATCTTAGTTGCTGAGTTTCCAATCCAATTACCTGGAAATCATTAACTACCATGAAACAAAACACATTAGTGCCAAAATTTCAAGCTAATTATTTAACTTAAAATGTTATAGTTTCATAAAATTAAAGCATAATTATCTACCCAAATGCACCTTTTTACCAATACTCATCATGCTCACACAAAGCACTCCACCTCAATCATTATTCAACATCAAATATCACAACAATATCAACAAAAAGTACCAGAAAAAAATAAAAAATTAGCGCCTTCACAAATACAAGAAATCATAATCCATCACTCCAAAAGTATAAAATTGCAAATTCCATGCACCCTCGACGCATACTTACACATGATTCATAACATTGGAAACCAAATCATACAACAACACAAGAATCCATAGTGCATCCCTGATAGGAAGGATATCAGTGCATTGCGCACTACACCGAGGGTCCTATCCTTACCCATCAAAATCCTGCACCATCGACCCGACACTGGCTAGCCAAAGAAACTCAGGTTCACAACAATGACAAAAGAAAACTGAAACTCCAGACTTAAGGGTCTATACGCAAGGTTACATAGTGAGCACACATAGTGCCCAGTGTATGAACCTAGGCTCTAATACCATGTTCTAACGCCCCGTCGTGCGAACCCCAAAGGACAATTAAACAATAATTTTTGCACAATTTTTTTTTTAATGTTAACATAACATACATGTAATACACATTAAGTCATGACATGAATTTCATTTAAGTAGATTCCATAACACATACATCCCTTGGGGTACAAGAGGAGTCAGTACGAGACTTAGATCCACACAATGACAATAAGGAATAAAAGTTAGAGATATAGTCCATAACAAAATAAACATTAACAAATATAACACATACATGATAAATCATTGATAAGAAACCATGTGTGTACGTAAATACAACATATACATGATTAACTCAACACATTGAATAACAAATGCCATGGCCAATATCCACACAAGGTTTAATGTTTCATTACAGTACAATGTTCAAGAGGTACAATGATACAAAAGTGTTTCCAATCATGAACGGAAACCATACAACAAGATAACATGATACAAATGAATAGAGGAATACATAGTATCATAACTAGCTCCAAGACGGATACAACTCTGGGGTCGCGGCAACAGCACCAATCCACACCTCTTGATCCTCCACTAGGGACCCAATGGGGTGCTTAGCACGTTCCACCCGACCACGTTGGTCCGAAGACCCACCCCCCATGCTAAGGAGCTAAGAAGAAAGAGTCCTCAACCAAGAACATCCCAACACAGAACCACAAAACTCAACATCATAAAAAAGTATCATAAAACTCAAGGATTACAATGAAATAATCAAAAACATCTAAGAGTCAACATAATAACTTAAAGTCATAAATCTCATCATATAAATCAAAGCAATAACCAGTAAACAAGTAACCAAAGGATGATCATGAAACACTTCCAAATCAAACTGAATTAATAAACATAATACAATTCCAAAGGCAATAAGGAAGCAAGGAAAATGGGTGTCAAGTGGAGAGTATCATTGCATAGCTCTCATGGGATCTCCTGGCCCTTCCTCCAACTTGAGGCGCTGACACCCATCTATGGATCTCCTGGCTCTTCCTCCTACTTGAGGCACCGATAGCCGTCTATGGATCTCCTGGCTCTTCCTCCTACTTGAGGTGTCGGCACCATAGGGTAGCTCATGCAGAGCTAATAACCTCTCATCGGGACAAGGTTACGACTTTTCCAACCATAGCCTTCTTAGTCTATCATTAGTCTATGATAGCCCTAATACATAGACAAGGAATCCAATATTTATTATCTTGTGTGTTTTACTACCCATCTCCCTAAATTCTATTTTTAGGTTATCACTTGTTTAACTACTCTTATGTGGGTTCATCTGTGCACTTCCTCTTACCTGAGGCACCGGCCCCCACGAAGAGCCACTCTCCCTAGAGACCCAACAAACATCAAACCAAAAACCAAGGGTTGTACAACATAACAAGAACATTAGGTCACAATAGCGAAGCATGCGAGGCATTACCCATCTCGCTATAAACACATAATGAAAGTCTCAACAATTCGCGTACAACCCTTTCAAAACCCTGATACCAAAACACTTGCCACTTCAAGGGCACATAAAAGGAGAGACATTGACCAACAATAAAAACAAGCCTCTGGAAGACTCTCAAAAAGTTTACACTAGGGTTTCCCCATCAAAGAACTGACAACAATAATTGCAAGGCCACAAGAACTATTTTCACTTCAAATATAATGAGTGATTATACCAAAATAAGATCAACAACCCCATCCAAACTACATAATCAACTTTGATACAAAATAAATCGGAAATCCAAGAAGATCAACTACCCACAACTCATAAACAAAATACGAGTTCCCAATTACATTGCAACACAAATTAAATGACAAAGGATTCCTTGAATCAAAATTAATCTCCACAGGCATTCACACCAACATGGAACCATCCAGAAACAATCCTTCAATGACAAAGGTAAAAGTATGCATCCAAGCATCCAAGGGAGACCTCAATTTCCTCCTCACAAGATACCCGTACAGTTGGTAAACAAATGACCTTTGAAAAAATCAACAAACATGACAACAATATAATTTAATGTTTCACAAAAATAGTACAAGTGGGAAGACTGCATTCAATAAGAAGCATAAACTTATCACAACCAAGCATTGCATTAGTATACAAATTACTCCACCACAAATTTAACTTAAAGAAGATCCCCAACTCACATCAACTCAAGAAAAGTGACAATGAAAGGATATGTTAAACCACTCATAAATCGACACGAACCTGATGGAATGAAATCACTTCCGAAGCCAAGGAATTCCAAAGAGGACACCACAAATAGGATACACCAAATTACCCTTAAATGAACAATGACCATTCAAACACAATTTATCCATTTGTTCGATAATAATTAATTTAAAATAAATAAGGGAACTCTATAATCACATATCGTAATTATCTCAAGGCATATTTTATCACACTCAGAATACTAACCCAACAAATCAAAAGCAATAAACTTCAAAGAACAATTGAACTATCGTCTACGATTCAACTCTTCACTTGATGAGAAATTGTTTTAACTCATTAAAGGCTATATTCACAACCTTACTAACATCTCACTATGCTCATCATAAAGTTGTATTAAATAAAAGAAGTTATAAAAGCATTCCAACCAATTTCTTTTATTCTAATTCAGGATTTATAATCATTCCTATAACTATATACATATATATAAACATGATTAGCCAATTAATACTCTAATTATATATAAAAGGATAACTAATCTCACCAACACTACATTACAATGCCAATTTTCCTCTTAACTAAAACTATATGACCATCTAACTTCACTATGAAGTAAGAACTTATTCATTTATAAAAAGGCATAACTCTTTTCCCTAATATTCTAGTGTGTTACCAATTTTCATTATATAGTATAATCATTTAATTTTACAATCAAGAGAACGTTCGTTCTAAGATTTGAAATACGCAAGTAACTATTCTCTATATATTTATAGCTAAGAGGGTAAACATTCTTTACTAGCACCTTTATAAAGAACTGATCTTCATTTCCACTAATTCCATTATAAAGAAATGATCTACCATCAAAATATTTACCATTATTAATGGGACTCCACAAACAATGCATACTGTTGTTAAAATTAATTAACCAATATTCCACACATAATAATTTCTATTTGTAAATTTGTCTAACTTAACATTATGCGAACTAATGTAAACTTCTAAAATACTCTCTTCAACTTTTTTCCCTTCACTACTTTATTTGTCATATATCTTTTATCGTTCTATTGACTATAAGTGCTACGACTACGTTAGATTGACAAAGAAATCAGAGGGATTACTTAAACCTTTAAGAATTTCTTGTTATGGCCAAGAACCGTAGCTGAGACAGATTGACAATGAAATTAGAGAGATTATTTAAACTTTTAAACTTCCTATTACGTCCATGTGGGACGGCTGAGACAGGTTGCAAATAGAATTAGTTAGTTTATTTAAATCTATACACCCTACCATGTTCAAGTGTGCCACTTTGATAGGTTATCAATGAAACCAGAGAGATTATTTAATTTACTACACCTTTGCAAGTCTAAAATTTGCAGCTGTGATGCATTGCCAATGGTTTCACAGAGACTATTTAATTCTTTACACTGCCTCAACTCTAAACATTGTATAGTGATAGGTTGTCAAGTATATTAGAAAATGAATATTGGAATTTGAAAATATTTCCATCTTCTTGCATTATTGTCAAGTCCCAAATGTTATCCCCAAGACTGAAGGGAAGGAGAAAGGTGAGGTGCAAATACGTGACTTAAGAGGAGGAGAAATAATGAACAACTTTTTTTTTTGTTTTGAACTTAACACATTTCTATTTGGTGGCAAGTTTCCAGAGATGCACCCATTTTGAAGTTTGGAAATTAAACTTCACCACGATCAAAGGTAAGCTCTCTATTATGTTAGTACATTGACAATATTTATTTTCAAGTGCTACAATTGTGATAGATTGTCAGTAGAATCAAGCAAGTTATTTAAATCTTAGACTTCCTATTGTGTTCAAGTGTTGCAACTAGACATGTTGACAATGAATTCTATATATTTGAAGGAACAACCTCGCATTAATAAATCTATGATTGCAAAACTGGAGTGAGACAGATGGTGAAGCTAAGGAAAAATTAAAAGAAGACATGCAAGGTCGATACACCCATGATTCCTGTAGGCCGACACAGGGTTGTTTCATAACATAATGATATAATATTGGGAGACCATGGCATGCTAAAAAAAATGATAATTGATGCAATGGATTTAGTAGAGAAACAACAAAGGAATCATTGAATGGGGAATTTCATTCAAGGCACAGGTTAATAGGCTTGCAAGCAGATTGTGGGTGCCAGAAGAGATGCATGCAAAATATGTAAACCCTGAGAGGAAATGCACAAATCTTTGAAATAACAAAACATTCTAGAATGCATCCTAGCATTGCGGGCTTGGGTAATCTTCAGTAATTCAATCTTCTATCAGTTTTGACACAAAAAAATATTCAATTTCAGACAACATTACATTCACAATTTATTTCAGAATCACAAAGATAAATCTCAAAAAGGAATGGAACCTGATTTGAAGCACGGCTGCATCATTGATTCAAATATCGGACTTCACCATTTGTAGATTCATCTTCTTCCCAGATTCAACAACCGCTACCGAAACCCTCTAGAACCAAAATAATTTCCCCCCCAACTCCTGCAGAACCCCGTCCCATTCTCGAGAAGCCCCCCTTCCTTCCGTAGCTAAAATTCCTTCTTTCCAAACGTAATTACCTTCCCCCCCACAAAAACAGAAGAGGCTACCCGTTTTAATTTGAGTAACTGAAAACCCCTATTCTAAAAGAGGAATCTACTCATTTCTCCACCCTTTTTGGTTGTTCCTTTTAAAGGCTAAATATAGTTATTATTTATTTTGCATGTTCTACAGTTTTCTTCAATTTCCAAATGCTCTATAGGTGTAGTTTCTTCCAACAAGTTTCAGTTACGAAGAGGCTTTAATTAAGAACTACATTTATGCTGAGCAGTTACAAAACCTTACATGCGAAATTCTATAATTAGATCTTTATGTGAAAATGACATAATATTGCATTTAGTTTTGTTTATTATACTATTATTCATTACTTCCACAATCATTTAATTTTTTATTTATTTAATTATAATATTCAAGTTTGATTTATTTAATTCATTTTAAACATTAATAATATTTTATTTGACAAAAACACAGAAGTATTATAACTTTTGTTTTATTTAATACCTCAAAACACAAACCGAATAAATTGAATCAATTCAAATCATGCCAATCAATACTAACTTTGCAAGCGAGTCAGAGGCAACACAAGGACATCACAGACGGAGGGGCACTACAATCGACATATATAATACTAAGGAAAAACCATTGCATAATCAAATAATCTAAACACCACACACAGTATCATAAATTATAATAATAATGTCAAATGTGGCAATCAACTAAATTATGCATCCACATACACCAGACAATAAGTAATAACAATCACAGTCACAAAGCATCAATCAAAACCATAGAAGTATCAAGTCCAAACAACATGAGGGGTATTACACCCATATTATTGAGAGAAAAAACTTGTTCGCTATACCTATTTTCATAGCTATTCTGTTTTGTTCCACCTAATATCTATTTATTCTATGATATTTTATTCTTTATTTCCACAAGTAAATTTAATTATATCATCAAATAAATGGAGGGTTAGATATCATCATAAAGTCCATATAATTTAATCTACAAACTTTCAACAACTATAAGGGCAACTTGAAATCCATCCATGTAAAGGTGTGAGATTTGTAATTGGAGCACTTATATATGTCTAGAATAATTAGCTTTGATTGCAAAGACCATTGCCAGATCTGAAAACTTATAGCATTGATTGCATAGATCATTGCTAAATCAAAAAGGTTGTAGTGTTGATAGCAAAGTCCAAGCTCAACCTAAAATTTTGTAACCTTGATCATTGAGACAATTGTTAAATAAAAAATAGCATTGATTGTAGACATCATTGATAAATCTAAAAAATATAGCATTGATGGCAAAAAAACATTGCTAAATCTAAAATTTTGTAGTTTTGATCATATAGATCATTATTGAATCTATAAATTTATAGTGTTGATTATACAGATCATTGCTAAATATAAAAGGATATAGTATTCATTATATACATCATTGCTAAATCTATGAAGGTTTTGATTATAGAGATCACTACATATAGTAAATAATATATCGATTGTTATCTTTATAATTTTAACCATTTGTGACAACTTTTGAAAATGCCAACATTAGATGAAAAGTACCTTTTTTCGATTAGACTACCCCTCCTTTATTGATAGAAATATGTACTACATCTTCATACAGAGAATGGTAAGCAAAGGAACAATTTTTTTTTTATATAGTTATAATTGTGCTGGTCATTTGACAATATTTCAAAAGAAAATGTATGAACAAAGGTAATCATAGATGTTATTTAAACAAATATATGTTTGGAAACTTTCAAGAAGGAATTCATGTTAAATTTTATTCTTTCTACATGGGTAGCTAATTAACCTATTAAGCCCCCATCATCTAGTTAATTTGTCTAATAAAATAAAACTTATGGGAGATGTTAAAAAATATATAAAATATATTTGATCGCACCTTGACATATTTTCCATGTAGAGTCATGTCTTATATAAGAGGCACATCTCTGCACACATGTTATCTATTTAGAGATCTTTGGATCCATATATTTGAAGATAGTGAAGTATTTTCAAGCTCTCTAATTTTAACAAATTTCATAGCCAATTCATAAAAAGAGAGAATATAATGTTTAACAATATTTCATTATAAATATTTGGAAACCTTATTTTTTAGATGGTTTATTTTTTATTTTAAATTTATGGATTCACTTTGAATATTTATACTCAATCTTTGATCATCAATATCAATTCTAGAGTAGTTTATCATGGAATAGGACCTTATAATAAATGATGCTTGTTAATGATAACTTTTCTATTCAAAATCATAAATGGGGGTATCTACAAATGTTTTCACGATATTAAGATAATCTAGAGCATAGTTTTGAGACCAAGACTTTGCTTTCACTTCATGGATACATTTTTAGTTTGGTTCAAGAATATTAAAAAGATGATCAATAGTTCTAAATCAAATTGTACAATTTGAAATGAGATTCGAAATGATCTATAATGAATCCTAGTTTCTCTTTAAACACCACTATTGCATTAAAAAAGAGCAAATAAATGAAGACGTGCAAACTAATGGCCCATACGTAGGTACTAATACGTAGGTATCTTAATCAATGGTTTGAAGACGAATGTAAACACTGTCATTGCACAATCAACATATAATTTTCTTCTTGTTGAACTTTATTATAAAATATTTCTTCTTTTACGGAATAAAAGATAATAATTATTTTTTGCAGTTTCGTATAAAATGTTACTATATTACGTAATGACCCTAAGCTCTTTTGGTTTGCCATTCCTTAATATTACTTTTGTTTATCATTGACATTTATGTTTGGTTCCAACATGCCTCTAAATTATATCACATTCCTAACGATCCTACAATCATAATAACTTTTCTTCATCATTTTCTTGTAATTTATTTACTTATTGAAAGTGAAAGATACATCTTATAAATTGAAAACTAATAAATAATATGGTGATGATCACCGATTACAATTTAAATTCTTGAAGTATGTAGCTTGAGTGCATTATTCATTCATTGCTGATTTTTTTGATGTAGTAAATCACAAATACCCTCTATCCTAGTCTTCTTAGTTAATTAATCCTATCTACAAGTCTAGTAAACCTCATGACCCTAATAATTACACTGTGAATATAATAATTACATCATCCAAGCTTTATGCCACTATTCTGGATGTCTGCATGTCCTCCTTTGTTTATCACTTTAAGCTACATGTACATAGTTGAAACATTGGAAAATGGACGAGGGGGAATAATCGATGAACACCAAAATGATATTCATGACCTAACACCCCCTTACTTTTCATAGTTTCATATGGGAAAAAAGGATATTGCTCCTTAGGATAAAATTAACATTCAACCTTGAGGTGAGTCAACTTTATGGGGACGGGGGATCTCTGATTTTTTCCTTATGACAAAAAATGATTGAAATGCACTTTTGGGAGATGAAAATATAATGGCTAATGAACTCAATTATGTGATGTGCAACTTGAAATACAGAGTTAAAGGATAGCACAAATAGAAAGAGTGATTTTTTGACTGATCTAAGAAGGGAAAATTGGTGTGTACCTATCAACAAAAATGGTTGCTAAGTTTCCTTCCATGGTAAATTCAACGTATGGTGAATGGGTATCTATATAGGGATCCAAAATTTGATTTCACAATCCTCTAATCCCAAATTTGCACTCTAGATTCCTTTGGATTCCATTGTTGAAAAGTTAGCAATAAATTATGTAGGTGAGTTTCTGTAACTTGACAACTTTGCAAAATTATACTTTTGATCCAATTTTAGTCCTTCTTCACCTACAAATTTGCACACACAAAGTGAGGGAAATTTTGTTTATTTTTGGTGAATAGGGGTTTGGGTTGGTCAAATCCCACTTTGTTAATTAAACCTTGATAATGAAATAATGAAAAAGGGGAAATAATTTGATGAATGAACATTGCTATGTCACAACTCACCAAACCCTTAATGGCTACCCTTAGAGGACTGAAATCTAACACATCTCTCTAAGGAGCATGATCTGGCTTGAATTGGCTTGAATGATTACTTGATTTGATGATTGAATGCTTTCTTGAATGCTTGAAACCTACATCACAATGTTAGCTCCAAAACATAATGTGAACACACATAACTTTGACAAGATGATATGATCTTGATTTTTGTTGTAGAAGCTTGATAAATCTACTCTTCAATGCTCCTGACAATAATATTTTCTCTCGGGATGCTTGGATAAAGTGTGTTTATGCTTCTAGGTTTGAATTGATAAAATAACTTTATTTAAAGGTGATTATCTAATTTCTTGAAAATTAAATTCCATATGCCGACATTTGAAACTTGAATTGGAATCATTAAAATGCCACCAAAAATATATAAAAAATTGGGTCTTGGACATTAAGGACAACAATTTCCAAGGTGTTTAAATTAATTTTGGCAATTGTTTAATGTCAGTTTCCCTTTTGGAAAATGAAAATAATAAGGCTTAAGAGTGCATAATTTAGGCAATTAGAAGCTTGATTAAAAGTCCAAGTAGTTAAGGGGATGCAAACATAGTGTGACTGTGAAAATATAGAAGCTTGCATTTTCTTACACTACACTAGTTAAAGTGGTTTTAGATATCACCATTAGAAAATTGATCATATTTTACTTTGTGAGCTATTTTTAGGAAGCATGTCATAAAGGTGAACCAATTTATTGTTGATTTATTAAGTTTCATAAATCCTTTAATCTTATCCTAGGTATCTGCTCGTTGAAAGGTTAGGAGCTTTAGATCTATGGGAAATTATTGTTAGATTTGTGAAAAACCAAAAAATCTTGAGCTACAAGATAAAAAAATGAACAAAGACACCTTCCACGCAAGAAATCTACAAACAAAGAATTGTAATATTTATCAAGAAGAAAAAGCTACATAATGAACCTCAAGAATCTTCAAGGAAAACAAGAGTCATCAAAGGTTGAGAGTTTGAGAGATAATCTACAAAATGTTAATCACAAAGAGATAATACAATGAGGGTTGAGTATTATATAGGAGAAACTCTAAATTGTAAACAAATTATATTAGGACATGAGTCAACATCACATGTGATGAGACATAATGATCTAATAATATCTCACTTCAATTAACATAGAGAAGCACTTAGTTGACTGAATAAAGAACTTCTAAGTTTAGCGTACATGCATAACAATAAATTAGACTAATAATTAATTAAAAGTTAATTAATTATCAGGTAATCCATGATTACTCTAACAATTATTACCAAAGTAGTTTTGAGACTATAAAATAGTCAAATATTAATTTTATCCAACATGTGACACTTCACAAACCACCTATAGTACTATTGCATTTAAGCAAGCTTCTTCACTCTTTATCACTCTTTTTGTTACATATATTGATGTGTTACCTAGAAACAATATTCTAGAGATTCCTAGAACTAGTTGATCATTGCATGGTATACTTATTTGTTTGTAGAATATATATTATTCATATCTCCATAATAGCTAGTAGATTATAGGCTCAACTTGATAAGTTAGATCAATTTTGTGGCAACAATAAATAGCATTTTAACTTGAAAAAATAGTTATTATGATTTTCTATCATACAAGATGATAATCTCATTCATTCATTTTTTTAGATGACATAGTCCCATGGAGTTATTCATATAAATATCTGGGGTGAACCGAAAGGAAACAATATTTCTCAAGATTGTTTCCAAGCTAAAGATTTTTAAATTTTTAATGTCTCATTCTAGGTCCATTCCAATATTCTTGTAAATTTACAAGATTCTTGGAGAAGTCCATCCTCCTTGGAGAGTGCCAAATTTATATAAACAAGAGATGTGAATTTAAAGTGTTGGTGGGGTTGACTAGAAAGTTTAATTTTGTTATTTTAATATTCTCTATTGATTTGGTTGTTGTGTGAAAAATAATTAAATTATTAATTCATTAAATTTGAGCTATCTATAAATAGAAAGGAAAAAATGGGGTGAATGAACCTATCTATTCTTCTATTTCATTCAAGAAATGAGATCCCTCAATTTAAAATCCACTTTCAACCCTTAGGTTGGTGAATTCTTTGAAGAATCTTGCAATTTCCTCTATTTGTTAGTACGAGGGTCTAGGTCAAGCAACACTTTCAGGAGAAAGATTAAAAATAGTAAATCAACTCTAAAACATAATCTATCAATTGGATTTAGTAGATTGAAAATAAAATTGAAGGAAGCTACAAAGTTTTAGGTAGATTTGGAAGGGATAAATGTTGTTTACCTCTCACAAAAAGGTGTTTTTTAGAAGCATTCTGAGGACTCGTTCCCCTATGAAAAATGGGTCATGTGTATGGCTTTCCAAAAATGGTTTTTGGGTCATCTTCTCTTGTGTCTACACTTCCAGATTCCTAATTTTCACGGTCAGATAGTCAAAAATAAATCTAGGATCTGAGTTTCCATGAGATGACAACAAAGGTGACAACAAATACAACTTTGCAATTTTCCAACTTTGAGATCTTCAACATTTCTTCAACCTTCAAATTTGCAACACACAAAGAGAGGGGAAAAATGTTTATTTTTGGTGAATGGGGGTTTTCCTTGGTCAAACCTCATTTTGGTAACTAAGCCATGAAATGAAAAAAATAGCATGAAAGGAATGATGAATGAACAACTTAATGTCACAACTCACCAAACCCTTGTATAAACCTTGAAATATAAATCTGTAATTTGCATGAAATGGCTTCAATGGATGTGAATCTTGAACCTTGAATCTTAACTTGAAATAATGCTTTGAATGCTTGAATGGATTGATATGAAACCTACATCATCATATTAGCTCCAATAACATGCATGGTGCAAGAAGACATTGATGTGACAATTGGATCATGATTGCTACAATAAATATTCCCTTTAATGCCATGAATTACTATTGAAATTATATTGAAATTATCTTATTAAATTGCTCTTGATCTCATGAAAATATTCTAGGTGAAACATAGTGAAATGACCTTATATTTATAGGTATGTAAAATTAATTTCTTGAAATTCAAATAACACAAGCTCACATGTGAATATAGATTTGAGATTGTTAAAATACCACCAAAAACATAATTTAAATTAGTTTCCTAAGTCTAAGTGAGGACCCATTCACCCATGCGTAAATTGGTCCTAGCTCACTCACCTAGGATGCACATTGATCAATGAGAAGTGTTATGTTTGGGTACTAATGAATGTCAGGTTTCCTCTTCATAAAATGTGATTAATTAGGCTTGGATTTGAATTAAAGGGGTGAATTAAGGAAAATTAACCTCAATTAATTAAAGGATCCCTAGATAAGTGTAAAAGTGTAAAGAGGTACACTCTACAACACCAAAAATAAGCCACAATTAAGTCCATTTTAATTAAGTTCATTTTAATATTAATTCCTAATTTAGTGTGAATATCTAAAGGGATACATTTTGTACACTAAATTTAGCCCCCACTTTAGTGAGAAGAAGAGGACAAGCGAGAACTCACACTAAAGTAGACATTCAAAACAGATGTATGCAACAATGAAAAATATTCCCAATCATACAACATCAAAGACTAGAAAGGAAAGGGAGGAAAATCAAGCCTCGACTATCCAACACGATGTGGAACATGTTTTAGCTATTTTTCCAAGAACATTCACAAGAAGAACTCGATGTCCACTATGAAAAAAATGTGTGTGCTCACTCTAGGTTAGTGGAATCTCAAGTCGTTGACTAGGTGACCCCCCAAGAAAGTGGCTTAGTGAAAAAGTCATGCCAGGTCTACAAGATCTCACTGTACTAACTATACCAAAGCTATTCCTCTAATAAGTCTGATAGGGCACCACAAAACTAAGGCTTCAAGCTTCATAAGGCCTAACAAGCTACATTATGCTAAGCACCTATGAACAAGGGCAAGGTTCCACTGGCAAGTAAAGTGTGTTATGCTTGGTGGCCTTGAAAGGGGTCCAGGGTTAAAAAAGTTAACAAGTTGTATTATGCTAAACACTTATGAACAAAAATAAAAGTATAGGTTTATTCAAAGGGACTTTTCTTGGTTCATGTAAGGTCTCTTCTTAGGGAACATCATGCCTAATGTCTAAGCCAAGAGAGGACAAATATAGGGTAAAAGAATTGCAAAGTTTCGGGAATGTAATGTGTAGCATCACCACTAAGAGGAAAGTCATACGCTAAGAGATATCACACTCTTGAAGGACGTAATTTACCCAATGACACCACCAAGAAAAAGGTGCATCACAAGAAATAAAATCACACAATGAAATGTGAGTATTCCAATGTATGCCCCCACTTTAAAGAAATTTCTAGCACCATTGTTGGGAGAAATTTACTTTAAAGTAGAAAATGAAGAAGACATGAGAGCTTATTTGGACAGCCCTATGCCAATTCATATGTTCCCAAATGAAGCTATATCATGAAAAAGAGATGAAGGGGTTTCCCCCAAAATGCAATGCTAAAGATAACATAGAAATAAAGTACGTCACATGCAAGCCAACTTAAGGCATATTGTTCGTGTCCCAAGATTGCTCTTATATATACATGGAAGGAGGTCAACTAGACAAAAGAGACAACATCAAGTGCCATAGGAGGACAAGGTTGCCTAACCTCTTGCCCCCACTTACTACAAAGGGTGAGTCAAGGTGATTGATGAGAAACATGATATAGAATGAAAATCAATATCAATTAGAGGAACTAAGTGCTTCAACACAAGGAAGATCACCACAGTCCTTAAGATGTTGAATTTTATTACCTAAAGCTTTAGATTCATTATTGGAATGACCATGACCTCTATGATATGGAAAAAATGAACTCGTAAATTTTTTTTCATGTTCTTAGAGGGAGAGATATCAAATGATCTTGGAGGAGTCTCAAAAAGATACTCTACTGATCAATAGTAAAAGATGTTCCTTTATTTTGTGACAAAGATATCTCTTGCTTAGTACAAGGTGTCATACTTACACAAGACTCTTTAGATTGTTAGATTTTGCACTCTCCTTTAAGGGAAGGTGTAAAATCTAACAAACTCCAATTATTACTAATACATGTCCTAGGAGTGTTTTGTGTGATGGAATTGATATTAATCAAATATTTCTTTGATTCTTTCATTTGTCTCAAAGGATAATAACCAAGACCACTAGTTGTTTCTATTAGTTCTTGATGCACCAAGGTTAAAGTTTTCTTAGATGAATCTTTTGTAATAGTCCTAGTATTGAGTGAAGGCTCGTTTGATGCTTGTGTTTCTTTTAAAGGAAAATAACCAAGAACACTACTTGTTTCTTGTGTGTTAGGCTCTATAGGGACACAAATACCTTGTTCTCTAGCACCACATCCTTTTCCACTATAACCAAGTTGTTTCAAAAGCTCATAACCTCTTCCATAAATATTTTTCATTTATTTTTTATTTTTTGGTTGTTCGTAATCAACTTTGATAAAGTTTGTTGAGTAATTTGTTTCTTCTCTTAAAGTGGTTAAAGTGGATGCTTTCTATGGTTCTTCTGAATTTTATGTTGACATTACTAGTTTTCCCTTTTCAAAATCTTTTGTTGTGATCTTGTACTCACCCATGAATGTAGGTGTGAAATCTGAGGAACCCAAATTGTCTTCCAACATCTTTGTGAATTCCTCAATATGCTTTTATTTTTCTTTATTAATGAGAAAACTATCTAGTTCAAGGTTGGCCTTGATTTTATAAACCTTGTTATAGAAATACTTCATTATACGATGAAGAGTAGAAGGCATTCCATTCATTTCATGAATCCATGGTCTACCTAAAAGAAGATTATATGAAAGATCTTGAGGTACAACATGGATAGTATTTTACAATGTGGCCTATCCAACTGTAATTGGTAATGTGATCACACCAAGCGGTTGTTTCCCTACATTATCAAACCCATGAATAGATAAAGAATTAGGTTGTATCTTAGTCTTATCCACTCCAGGCTTATCCAAGAGGCTTAAACTAGACACATTAATAGTTGAGCCATTGTAAATGAGGGTTTTCTTTGTTCCTTTCCTATAATAATGGCTACTATCATGAAATATTTATATTGTTTTACACTTCCAAAGGAGGAAGATCACTTTGGTGGAAAACAATGTCCACATTCATTCCTTGAATTAGGGTTTCTACATAATTGTATTTTTATTTGGGGGAACCACAACTTTTTGCAATGCATTTTCAAGCTCATAGTATGATAACTAGGTGAGGCTTGAAAAAGATCCCATAAGTATATCTTAGTGAGAGTATTCTTAAGTTTTTCAACAAGACCATACTCCTTTCCACTTTGTAAACGTAAACGAGGAGCACTAGGCAAGATAGTTTGAGGTAATGATAATGAAATGGGAGTGATTTGTTGTTGCCTATTGTTCCTTGTATTAGATGTGTGAGAAACAATATTGTTACTAAGTTGTGAAACATTTTTCCTATCAATTTTCCTTGTGAAGTTCAAGATATCTATTGGAGCTAATGGTTTCTTTTAGGTGGTTCACTGATAAACATAGGTTTGTTTTGAACTTTTGGTTGCTGTGAGAGTGGATAAAGGATAAGAACTGGCTCAAGAGATCACTTCAAGGGATATCTAATGTGCATAAACTCAAAAGACTTATCCTTATTTTCATGATCTCTTAGTGAAAGGGACTCTAATGTCACCTCATCATCTTCATCTAAGAAAGTAACATCCCTATTATTTGAAAGATATGTGTCACTATTTTCATTTTCTTGCACCATGATATCTTCCCTAGTAGGAGAGTGTTTAGGAGAGAAATAAACAAGATTGTCATGAAATTCAATGATTGATTCTTCTAAAATAACTTCATCACAAGTAGAGGAGTCATCAATGGTTGCATTTTATTGTTTATCAATGATGACATCCTCTTGTTCAATAATTTTTTCCCTAGTAGGGGAAGAGAAAAAAATAGGACTCTCGTGATTGTCATCGATTGGATCTTCTAAAACCAAAATATCTTCTTCACAAATAGGAGAGAATTGGGAGATGACCAAATTTGATTGTCATGATTTTCTACTATTGTATTCTCTTTCAATAAAACATTCTCATAAGTGGGAGAGATGTTAAGGGAATGACTAACATTCTTGTTGATGAACTTTTTCATGGAAAGGAAGGATACTAGCAATGTGTTTCCAAAAATGAAAAGTACATTTAGCCATCTTATGCAATGCTTCAAGAATGTAAACATTATGTACCCAAAAGTGAAAAATACTTTTATGCAAAGATTTAGGAATGTAAACATTATGTATCTAGAAGTGAAAAGTACTTTTATCCAACTTATGCAAAGCTTCAAGAATATAAACCATGTATACCCAAAAATGAAAAGTACTTTTATCCAACTAATGCAAAGCTTCAAAAATGTAAACATTGTGTATCCAAAAGTGAAAAGCACTTTTATCCATATTATGCAAAGTTTCAAAAATGTAAACATTGTCAAATCTAATGATTTTTTCTATTTAATTTTTTTTGGAATGATTCAAAAATGACTACATTAAATGGATGTTTTGACCTAGATGCATAAAATAGAAATTCCTGAAACTTTCCAGACTAATACTGTAGGATACTAGTAGGCCTAGGAAGTGCAAAAACTGCAAAAAAGGCCAAAAAAGTTGGTTTTTGTAGGCCATGAAGGACTCATTCACCTAGGGGTAAATGACCTATATAGGTTTTTTAAAATGAAAAATGCAAGTTTTGAGTGATTATATGTGTTCTCTATTCTAGGTTTCAGACTGCTATTTCTGTAACAAGTTTTTCTAGAATTTGATGACCTAATGCAAGTAAAATTAATGACAAAGGATGAACTATATGACACTTTTTCAAATGCAAATTTTTCTCAAGTTTTGAATGTAAATGACTGAATATACACTAATATGCAAGTAATATGCAAAATTAGTCTAACATTATGCAATTTTTGTTTTTGTTTTTAGATTTAAAATGAATGCAAAATGCATGTTTTCACCTAAAATATAATGTAACTTTATGCCAAATTTAGAAACACTAAATTTAATGAATTGATGCAAATCCTTGATCTAGGGCTTGAATACACTCCAAATCAAAAATTAGAATGTTCAAACACTTGGGTTCACTAAAATGAAACATAGAAAATGGGCTAGGGTTCAAACACATAGGGTTTTATACTAGATTTTGGATATTCCACCAAACTTACTATAAATAGAAAGGGAAAAATGGGGTGAATGAACCTATTTATTCTTATATTTCATTCAATAAATGAGATCCCCATGTTAAAATCCACTTTCAACCTTTAGGTGAGTGAATTCTTTGAGGAATCTTGTAATTTCATTTATTTGTTAGGATGATGGTCTAGGTCAAAAATCACTTTTGGGAGAAAGATTAAAAATAGAAAATCAACTCCAAAATGCAATCTATCAATTGGATTTAGTAGATTAAACATAAAACTAAAGTAACCTACAATTTTTTTTGTAGATTTGGAAGGGATAAATGTTGTGTACCTCTCTCAAAATGGTGTTTTCAGAAGTTGTCTGAGGACTCATTCATCCTATGGTGAATGGGTACTATGTAAGGATTTTTTAAAATAGTTTTTGGGTCCTCTACTCCAATTTTTGTACTTCTAGATTTAGGATTTTCACAATCAAATAGTTGAAAATAAATATGGGATCTGTGTTTCCATGAGATGACAACCAAGGTGACAATAAATGCAACTTTGCAATTTTTCAACTTTAAGATCTTCCTTTTTTCTTCAACCTACAAATTTGTAACACACAAAGAGAGGGAATTTTTTTTTTTTTGGTGAATGAGGGTTTTCCTTGGTCAAACCCTATTTTGGTAATTAAACCTTGAAGTGAAAGAAAATAGTAGGAAAATAATTATGAATGAACAACTTAATGTCACAACTCACCAAACCCTTGAATAAACCTTGAAATGTAGATCTACAATTTGTACAAAATGGATTCAATGGATGTGGATCCTAAACCTTGAATCTTAACTTGAAATAATTCTTTGAATGCTTGAATGGATCATGAAACCTACATCATCATATTAGCTCCAATAGCATGCATGATGCAAGAAGAATTTGATGTGACAATTGGATCTTGATTGCTACAATAAATCTACTCTTAAATGGCATGAGTTTCTCTTGAAATTCTCTTGAAATTCTTTTATGAAATTAGACTTTATCTCATGAAAATCTTCTAGGTGAAACATAGTGAAATGACCTTATATTTATAGGTATGTAATACTAATTTCTCAAAATTCAAATAACACAAGCCGAAATGTGAATATAGATTTGAAATTGTTAAAATACCACCAAAAACTTAATTTAAATTAGGGTCCTAGGTTTAGCACTTCTAGGGTTTTTCACCTAAAGGGAGAAAGTTGGGTCCCAAAATGCACGATGTTTCATTCAAGATTAATATTAGGATGGATGGGATATTGATGTGAAGTGTGTGTAGATGTGTTTGAATGCTTACAAATGAAAATAAATGAATGTAAACTAATCTAGTGCAAGATGTTGGAAAACATAGTGTTGATTGCAAATATGAACTAGAAACTTAAACAAATGAAAACAAAAGTTGATGAGACTAATCAAAGTGCACCTGGAGGAAAATTGCTGTTGCTGGAAGGTTCTAGAATGTTTCAGAAGTAATTGTTAATGGTCACTAGGACTGATTCTCCATGCATGGTGAATCAATCCTACTTCTAGTGAAAAGTTTTAGAAACAGGTTTCTTACTGTCGAGAGTTGAATTCTGACAAAACCACTTTTTAGGCCTATAGATGGGACTCATTCGCCATGGATGGAAAATTATTCCACCTATAGGAATCTAAAAATTCAAGAGTTGGTTTTGTGGAGCTAGATCTACACTTCTATTCTCTATAGGTGTCCACTTTTGAAACTGTCAGATTTGAGTCTAAAAGTGACTTTTTGTTGATTCTTTGACTTGTTGAATGAACAGAGGACTTTAACAACCTTGCAACTTGATCTTCAATGATTTCCAAGCTTCCAAGAGACCTAAATCTACAAACACACAAGAATAAGAGAAGAAATATTGATTGTTAAGGCATTGGGGTTTCCCTTGGTCAAACCTCGTTTAGGTAATTAAACCATCACAAGCCGACATCAAGTGATTTTGAATAAAATCCCAAAAGAAAATTTAAGATAATTTGAATTTAGGGCCAAGGGGGACTCATTTGCCACCCATGGTGAATGGGTCCCACCTAGGACCTAAAAATGTGTGTCGAGAAATATGTTGTATTTAATGTTGTTTGTCGGGATAATACTCAAAAATACACTTAATTAAGCATATGAGAGCAGAAAGGGGTCAAATAAAGCATGGAAAATGGATAAATATTGAAAATGTGCCTAGAAAAGCATGAAATCTTGTTACAAGACTTTACAACACTTCAAAATAGGACTTATTGATGAATAAAAAGGTGATTTGTCATTCATAGAGTCTAGAAGAATGTAGAAATTTCTTACAACAGTTCACAACACCTTCACAAGACATTATTAAAATCATTTTTTTTAGTTTGCAAGGGTCCAAGACTTAGTGTGGATGTATAAAATGACTCACAACACTAGATTAAGACCTTATTAAGCCCAATTTATTATGAATTATTCCCATGTCAAGCAAAGGGTCTTTTTTTGTATGACACTATTATGTTTAGGCATTAATGAATGTTAGGTTTCCTCTTCAGAAAATATGATTAATTAGGCTTGGATTTGAATTAAAGGGGCCAATTAAGGAAAATTAACCTCAATTAATTAAAGGATCCCTATATAAGTGTGGAAGTGTAAAGAGTTACACTCTATAACACCAAAAATACGGTACAATTTAGTCCATTTTAACTAATAGGACCCTAAACTTAATGTGAATATATAAAATGCATCTTAAAACATTAAATTAAGAGGTGTTTCCACAATAGTGGTTTCTGATTTTTGGCCAAACTAGACACTGAAATAATTTTTTTAAATAAATCTTCACTTTCAGGCACCTATAGCGACTAAACTGTGAGGAATTTGAATATGATGCAAACTAGATTTTCATGAAATTTTGTTTGTAGATTCTAAATATATTTTTTTCAAAAATTTTGGAATCATTTTGCACTTCATTTTTCATCTCCCTCGAAAAATAGTTTTTTTTTCAAAAAACAACATTTTTAAAAAGTGACGCTCACCGTATAACACAAAACTTTTTTTCCATGAAGGATAAAATTCTAATCCTTTTAAATTTAGATTTGTAACTTTGATATCTAGTGCTTCCACTTGTTTAGATAGTTTTTTATTGAATATTTTTTCTTTAATCAAGTTTCAAAGTAAAACCAATTACAATTCATACATAGCGCGACCATATAACGCGTAACCTTTTTTGTATGTATCAAAATTCTTCTCTTTTTTTTTTGTTGGATCAAGGACTTCAATATCTAGTGCACTCATATTTTTTATTTTTTTTTGATAATCTACTATTTTTCCACACGTGTAGAACAAAGAGTTTTATTTTCGGTGAAAAAACTATGTTTAATAAAACTAAAAAAACAAATACATAATAAAACCAAAACATATTAAAATTATATTCATTGGATAGCTCATTTTGAGGATTACTTGATTCTCGTTGGGTTTGTGAAGTCTCTACCATTTTCATCTTCAACCCGAGCTCTGAAGTGCAAAAATTTAGATTTTTTTTGTTTCTAAGGGGGAGAATGAGGGATAAGGGGGGTTCGAATGAACCCCTAGGGTTCGAGTGAACCACCTTTTAATTTTCATTTCCTTTGTTTTTTTGGGTGGGAAATTGGGGGCAAGCATTTAAGTGGGTTCACTCGAACCTATAGGTTCGTTTGAACCCCTAAAACCAATTTTTTTTCCATGGGCTCATTTTTTGTAAGTTTTCCTTCATCCATCAAATTGTAAACCACTATTGTGGCTTCACCCTAAGGCATAATTAAGTTCATTTTAATATTAATTGCTAATTATGTTTGAAAATGTAAAGAGATATATTTTTCTACACTACAATTTTTTATGGAAAAATGTATAAAGGGGGAATGGGAAATGAGGAAAGGCACTCTTAACATTTTACTCTAAAAATTGTTAGTTTGGAGAGATAGAACTTGGTTCAGTTTGCAATCAAAGGATAAAAGCCCTTATTGTAATTAGTTTCATGGATGAAAACCCACATAGCTGATTCTTAGTGAATTCACACAAGATTTAGAGTTGTGCTAAATGCTTGAAGAATGAAGAAATCTAATTAGATAATTATATCTTTCCAAATTCATGAATTTATGTAAATCATAAATTTATAAAATATTTGTAAGAAAATAATAAATTCATAAAATTGATTTTTTTTCCATTTGATTATATGTCATTCAATGCTCTTATTACTTATCTCACCCTTTCAAATTCATAATGTAGAATATTTCCTAAATATTATGAGTTTCTATTGAACACCATTTTATTTAATCTATTGACTTGGTGTTGAAATATTAACAATAAAAGTTGATTTTGATCATTCAATTAGTTAGTAGCAAATTTTTGGTATTAAGGAGACATATCTAGTGATTGGTAAAGTTGTTTGATTGAAAGAGGTTAAAAGAAAGGAATGGAAAGTCATGAGTAAGATTGATGCCAACATCTATGTTAAATATATGGTGTAAATATCAAAGGACAAAAAATACATGGCTAGCATGGAGTTAAAGGAAACACACATCCTACATTATATTGTTGCACCTCTTAGAATTATTTGATGTCATAATTGGGTTCACCACTACCAAAAACTATTTTTTTTAAGAGGTGCCACCATTAATATTATTGTTGTACTCTATATTAAGGTTGTTGGAATTAGAGGAAGCTATATAAAGGTATGTTACACTCATAAACAAAGTCAAACCTCCTTGTAAATTTTTGTCTACCCTTGAATGGGTATCATCTCCTCAAAGAATGTTTGTTGTATATTTTAAGGTGACTATATATGCATGAAAATCAAGGTATAGTGAGAAAAACTTATTACAAAGCAAGTAATCCCAATATTTTATTTATTGTGACAACACCAATATTTTAGATGTATACATGTTTTTCAATCATAAAACCTCAAAAATATTGAATGGTTTTGGTGATTAACCAACTATATGATGAGATATCAGTGAGCTAAGGGCAGATAAGTTGCAAGTTGCTGAGATTTTTGGGTATAGCTTATAGAGTGTTATTAGAGCCACAAATATTTGCAATTCGGAGGGTAGTTGAAATTTCTCGCTTCTTGATTTTCAGTAATGAAGGTTAGTAATCAAAAGTTTTAGATTATATTTTTGTTCTCATTTTAGCTTTCAAAATTTGGTCTTCATTTATAATTGGACTCATGGAAGATAGAAAAATAGCTTATTCTTTATATAATGATAGGTGTAAGGAGAAGGGAAATAATGGTAAAAGTGAATCTTTTTGGTTGAGATCTTATGAATATGCAGATGCCTATGAAGTTGAAAATACATATAGTACTATGATTTTTGAGTACGATCAATGAATGCATGAGTGACATGTGTAAACTACTAAAATATGCATCATTTTTCTCTACATAAGTACTAGAATCTCACAAAATATGATCCACTAAAATAATCCCCCATATGATAGATAAACATAGAAGGTCCCTCCGCTATTCCATTGAAAGAAGTTTCTCCATTGAAAGAAACATTAGCATAGCACTATCATAATCCCCCCTCAATGTTAAGAGGTATAAGTACACCACTTAAAATTGGGCAAAAAAGTGTGCAAGGAATTTAGACCCAAAATTAGGTCCAAAAGGTGTCCAAGAAACTTAAAAAGAGTGTGCATCAAGGAACATATGCATGAGGTGAGAATCATGAGGATCCATTGTTGTGATGGAAAATCATGGTAACACATGCATGACATAAGAATCATGAGGATCCATTACTATGATGGAAAATCAAGGCACTACACAACCCCCCAATTACATTTTATAATTTAGTGTAAGTACAAATTTTCCTTTCTAAGGAATGTGCATTCAGTATTTGTGGCACTTTATGAGTGCATTTACAAACTTATTTGTTAGTCCCTTCCTTATAGGTAGGAGACTAATGTTTTCACCACACTCATACCTATTAATGTGTTCCTCAAGAATCATGCTGGTAATGTTTATTTTTTGACATGCTAATGTTTTCAATATTATTTTATTGAAAGGAAACTTTGGCATTTTATTTGCAATTTTGTCATTTTCTATTGCCACTTTCATCATGGTTTATGTTCTTTTAATTATTTTAATTATTCTAATTAATTTAACAAATTCCTAATGTTTTGTTGTTATTGGAAATATTTCATGACTTTGTAATGTTCTTTGATATACTTGTGTCTTTGTACCCAATGTTTATGTTGACACGTGGAATTTTAATGAGGACATTGTGTATTTACTATTAGAAAATTTGCATTTATTGTGAATAGACTAAAGTGTAGGCATCATTAATGGCTTATGGTGTGAAGTTTTAAGTCTATCGATCAAAGGATTATTTGTGTTGTTTATTCATTTCCTCAGATTGTTTGATGAGGGTGAAAATTGTGTCTATTCATAGGGTTTACATATATTATGTTGGAAGTGACAAAGGAGGAGTTTGTAAGTTCCTATATATTTAACAATGTCATTTTTGTGTTGTTTAGTCATTTGCTCATATTGTTTGATGAGTCTTGTAGTTTATGTTCTAGTGGCAATTTGTGAGTTAAGGTCCATTTGATTACTATGTACAAATTTTATGAGGTGAAAAAGGGCCTTGTACCTAGCTCTCATATGTTAAAAGGATCACAAATACTTTTGATACTTTGGAATCCAACATGGTAAGGGCAACAAATCTATGTCGACATGGGTACCTTTACTAAGTATTGAGAAAACAATTCTTTGGGAAGTTTAAGCAGCACAATAAAATTTGTTTAGAAACAATTTTCTCCATATAATCTAGTATATATCCTTGGTGTTTAGGGAGGCATGTATGTAGGCTTCCAAATATACTCTTGGCTATGTGCTTTGTGGTTCTTGCTTAGGAAGAACAATCTAGTTGTACAGGTTAACGACGCTTGGTCTAAATTTTGCAACATCTTACTATTTTTTTTCTTTTAAGTTCTTTTTTCAGTAATTTGTGTTTACCTTGGTAAAGGATGATACATGAATTAATTTTTACTTATTAATTGTTGATCATTTAAAATTTTATTATATGTTTTGTAATTTCCTTTACTTTCCAATTGTGCTTGATAGAGACAACTATTGAGGTGCTACCTAGAATCTACAAGATCAAGTTTCACAGTGGAGTGATAGATGAACTCCTTTTTGTTGACATACCATGAGAATACAAAATCCCTTTGGTGGTAATGGTATTCAAGTCTGGAAAGGAAATATAAGATTCAAATGTTGATGATCAGATTTTTTTCATTCATAATGGTTAGTTAAGAATAATTTTGACTCTTGAGTTGAAGGTAAAAGTTTAGAAAATATCTTGTTTACTATTTACATCAAAGTTTTATCAGATGTTTTGACATAATGAAATGATTTTTTTTATCTAAAACATGTATTTGGTGTAATATTTTTATTTTGAAACCTCTCATCTGTAAAGATTTATATGCCTAATAATGTTGACAATATTCTTTTCATGATATTTGAGATCAAATTTTGTCTTGGGAGTTATGTGCAAGGAATCATGAAGAAAATTTACCTTGTAGGATTGTATCACCTCAGGTAATGTCTCCTTTATTTACATGATTAACTTTATTCATCTATTGCATATTTTAGAAATTAGTTGTTAAGCACAAAAAATGCTTTCCCATTGAAAAATACCCATGTGATATATGTGTACTATGTGTTAGCTTGTTGCCACTCAAATTGAAATATTTAATTTGAGATGAGCTTAAAATTTCAAATTAAAGAGTGTTTCTTTTTCCCTTGAATATCTTGTCCTTTAAGCTTATATCCATTTGCAAGTTAAAAACTGCAATTTAATTTTCCTAACATTTAGATTTTATGCACAAAATATATCTTATTTATATCCAAGATGTTACAATTTTAACAGACATGCAGGCCATACATATACGATTTTGATGGCCAAGTGTTGTAATGTTCAACAGTGATTTTAAAGGAAAGTTACACTAGAATAAGATAACAACAACTACACATTACCCACATACATTCCCCATTAAGTTTTTAAGATTTATGCAAATTTAGATACAAACCTTATTTTATGATTTATGGGAAAACAACAAAGGATGAGCATTGGACATTGTGTAGATTGACTTTGTTGGCCTGATTGTATGGAAGGACATTTTGACATGGTTTATAAAAAATAGGAAAATAAAATTCAAATATGGGAATTCTAAGATGCAACATATCAACGAATCAATTAAAATTTGGAAGTCTAAACATAGATAATTGCTTTCAAATACCATGTTTTGATTTTGACAACTGCTTGGAGACATATCCTTCTTGGCACCATCCTAGTAAGCACTGGAAGATGAACCATTCCATCTTCCATTGATTTCTTTTCATTTATGATTGCATATCATTGTATGATATTTTTTTCTTGATTGGGAAATAAGACTTGGTTATTCATCTCTCAAAAGTATGTTATATATGAAATAGTCAAAATAGTAAAAGTAGTTTTACTCCTATATCTATATTTTGTTTAATGGAAAAATTCTCTTTCTATATATGGTTTGTTTAATGTAGTTTGCTTCTACTTATAATACATCTGAATAATGGTAGTTTGGAGTTTTTTCAACTAAATATCTCTATAATACTCATTAGACAATATGAAGAAAAATCTCAAAAAACAGTGGGGTTTTAATTCCTTGGGTTGTGTCTATTGTTAAAGAAGCTATATTAGGTTAGACAACAACACCTAACATTAATGGACATGAAATGAAGAACGAAAAGAAAAGAACCCATGTAGAAAAGGAAGTCAATCCTACAAATACAAATTCACACTTTTCATAGAAGCCTCAAAAAATTCTAGAAAGTAGCTCTAAAATGATATTCAATAATAACCAATCTTCATTTTAATTCATAAACCGAAATGGAAGTCCAATTGTACGTAATATGTGCAATGTTAAAGAGGTCTTCATGTGCAGGAAAAAAAATGATGGAGAAAACATTGTTAGTCCCTACCTTTTAAGGCATGAGACTAATGTTTTTGGTGTGCTCATGCCTATTAATGCATTTTTCAGAAATCATGCGAGTAATTTTTATGCTATAGTTTGTGGAATTATTTTATTAATAGGGAATTTTGGCCTTTTTCTTGTAATTTTCTCATTGGATGTTGGTATTTTCCTCGTGGCTTTCTATTTTTCTAATTGCAAATTATTTTTGAGGAAAGAAATGGAAAAATTTAATCAATTCCCGATGTTTTGTTGCTATTGGAAATATTTCATGACTTTGTAATGTTCCTTGATATAGTTGTTTCTTCGCACCCAGTGTTTATATCAACATGTGGTGTTTTAATGAGGAAATTGTGCATTTATTAGTCCCTCATTTTCATTTATTGAATAGACTAAAGTACGAGCATCATTAATGGCTTATGATGTGAAGTTTTAAGTCTATCGAGCAAAAGATTATTTGCATTGTTTATTCATTCGCTCAGATTGTTTGATGAGGGTGAAATCTGTGTCTATTGAGAGGGTTTATATATATCATATTGGAAGCAAAAAAAGAGGTGTTTGTAAGTTTCTACATCTTTTCCACTGTCATGTTGTGAATTATCTAGAATGGTACGTCTAAATCTCCTCATTACTCAGCTATTGAATAATCTCAATTGCATGCCTATGAATGCATGCTTTTACTAGCTAGCCTTGGTATTAATTAAGTACTCATAATATACTTCTTATTTTGTTTTTTTTTTTAATTTAAGTTAGGTTTTTATTTTCTTAACTTCTAGTTTTTTTCTTTTCAGTTCAATGAGAGGTGGGTGGCATAAAGCATCTGAGTGGCATGTAAGGATACATTTGAGTCCTTGCTTAAGCTATGACACTATTTAAACACATTCATCTTACTCTATTTCTTTAGAAATAGGCTCTTTCAGAAATATGTGTTCTTCGTATATGAAATCTAATTTGCATTGCATGCTTCTCAAGTGGGGGATTTTGGAAATATGTGATAGTAGTGACAAAACCCTATATTTTTCCAAGTAGTTTAAAATATCACAAAGAACATGGTCTCTTTTTTAGGTTTGGGGGATGCATCATTTGAACAATATTTTATGCTAATTTTTTTATGAATTTTGTAACCTATAAAATACTATATCAATCTATCTGATTGTTCGCTCTCTTATTGGTAGCTTATTATAGCTATTGTACTTGTCTAATTTGGTTATTAGTTGCCAATAATATATAAATTTCAAATATTATTTCATTATAACATGACTCTAACATACAGTACCATGCCATGAGGAAGTCTATTCTCCATACAAAATTTCATGTTTGAGGCATCATATCATGATTTTATTGTACAATACCATGCTATAATGATGGGACACACAACAGTGGCTAACTTTTATGTTTTCATTTTCTATCATGATGAATCACTAGCTAACAATGTTGAGACCCGCATTTTCCTTTCCCTTTTATGTATAGAACTTTGAAATATGTGTCGCTTTCATTGTTGTCATATATTTTGAGTCTATAATTGGAAAAATGAGTTGCAAACGATCCTAGATCCATGAATCAAAGCTTCTCTATAGGTTTATCTCTTCTTTCTTTATGGGTATTGTAGATATATTCTCCTAAAACTTTGAAGTCAAGTTTAAATCATGTAGAAATAAAATTATATGCACCTTATATTATTATTTCTACTTGAATGAAGTGGTTAATTTTAGACACAAATTAAACTTTTCCTCTTCATAGTTTTAGTATAATGTTTTGATAGTACACATGAGCAGAAAAATTTGAAGAGTTATGTTTGTCTGCAACTCATTTTTGAATTCTTGAATTAAAAAAATGATGATAATTAAAGTGGAACATATTTGAAATTTTGATCTAAGTCCTAGCTCCATATGTCATCAATGGTTATGTTCAATGGAAACAAAAAGAAAGTTATTGTAGTTGACAGTTCATCATGATGGAAAATGGCAAGATTTAAAAAAATAAAATTAGTTGCTATTATGGTTCCCATCATTGTAGCCTAGACATATAATTTTGTATAGAGAATGTGGTATCGTATGTTAGAATCATGTTATGATTCCATACACATGAAATGTTGTATGGAGCATAGCCTCTACTCTTGTTTACATGGTTTATTCCTGATGTCAAAATGTGTGTTTCCTCGGGGATAAGACCTAACTTTGCACCTTTCAAAATAACATGTGACACAGTCTAATTACTCTCAGATTTAAATATATTATCTTACTTGGTAAGTTCATTGTTGAAACCCAATATTTTAGATAAACATAATCAAATTTGATACTTTAAATATTCCCCATCATAAAAGGTGTCCTAAAAAGTACTATTTTGACCCTTTAACCATGATAGACAATTATGAAGTTACACAATATTTGAAATCATTTGCACTACTAGTTGAGCATTTAGTATTGCAATATTTGTGTTGTACATTGGGAAGATGTTCTAGGCATATTATTTATCTTTGATTCAACCTTCATAGCTTTATCATGGCTTGGTAAAATGCCAGTACTTCAATTTTGGGTGTAATAACTCAGATTGTGTAGGAAATAATTTGATATTTTTTGACATTTCAAATTGTAATTTCAGGAGTGATTTACAATTGGTAATCTACATATACTAAAAATTTACCTATGACATTTTTTCTTATTCAAGGAAACTAGGGTATACAAATTACAAATATCTTAAAAAGGTAAGATTTTCACTTTCATGCATAAACATTCAATTGTCTACTTCAGTTATAATACCATGTGATTGGCAAGATGGATTCTGATGTTGTAAGAAGTGCTTTGAGAGAATCCTTATCTCATTGAAGATGAGTCTATCTTCAAGTTATGATGTAAGTGATTTTGATTGTCTCACCTAGAAGCCTTGAAGGAAAGTATATTTGCTAGCCACTATATCTGTTGATGTGTATTTGAAGTTATGGTAAAATTTCAAATTCCATATATTTTTTATAATATTTTGATTGTCTCTATATGGAGGGAACCCTTCTTACAGAAGAACTAGAATATCTACAAATCCTAGTACTTAATATCATACATTGAATTTTATTACAAAAAGGATACATATTTCAAATTTAATCAACTTTACATTATTGAATTTAAATATGAATACAAATGATCGTTCTTGACTGATGACTCTCAGATATAGAGCAAAGAGCTTAGGAGATGTGATTGTTTTCTTGGTTTCATAGCAAGGATTTTTTGATGGGAATGTGATTGTGAGATCCACAATAAAATGATTTCCCAATTTTTAATTTGAAATGTAGTTCTTTTATTTTTTCTCTTGAAGTTTGACAAATGGAATAGATTAAGTTAGTTTATCATAAAAATCATATACTCTTGTAATGTAGCATTCAAGTGTGTTATATAGTTCATTAAAGAATTCCTTCAATTATCTTGTTCCCTTGATTGAATTTTTTCTTATTTTTCAGTAATAACACATACCAAATAACACAACTAAAGTTAGAAATGGTAGCCCTCTTTTACTGATCCATAAAAAATTGTGTATATGGTTGTAGCCAATTCTAAATTATTGATTTCTCTATTCTATGGGAGTACTAGCACAATAGGTATTTATTTTATTAGTTTTCCATCACCTTCACATATGGTGGTGTTTGAGCTTTCGTACTTCTTTGACATAATGATCACAATTTTTTTTGTTCATATAAAGATCATAGTCTTTACATTAGAATGACCATAAATGTGATAACATAATGAACATTACTTAAATGTTTTTCCAAGCTTTAAAATAGAGACCCAAAAAAGAACAAATAAATGAAATATTGCATATGGGCCTAACTAGCCTTCCCATATATAGGCCTATCCAAGACTCAAAATGATAAAAACAACCACATTTTGTGCATTCTCTTTTCCAAGGAAAGCCAGTTTTCTTAAAACAAGTTTTATCTAAATTATCTACTTACCTTCCAAATGATGGAAACATCAACTCACAACTCCAAACCTCATCTACATCAACCATAAGATGGTTGTGCTATTTTTCTTAAAATGAGTTTTATCTGAATTACTACTTACCTTGCAAATTATTGAAACATCAACCCACTACTTCAAAGATCATCTACATCAACCATAAGATGGTTGTGCTTGTTGATTAAGCAAAATACTTGGCTGCAAGTCCTCATCTTCCCCTTCATGATCTCCTCAATTAATAAATTTATGCTCTTGACCAACAAAATTTTTACTACTACTCAACTAAATAAGGCCATTATGTGTATAAACATGAATTATCTCTCTTTTGTAATGAATTTGCACCATCACTATTTTGCTATGATATGATCTGCATGGCTTGTACAGGGCTACATTGACATAGGAATGAATTTGTTCTATTGATATGACAAGATATTTGTAATGTGGAGGTCCTATGCCATCCAAATTGCAAATTTGGTTAGTAGGTGTCTATCCTCCCCTATATATCAGCTTAATTTAAAAAATACAAGTCGATTGATATTGAACTTGACTAGAGGGACTGATTCAAGGCTTAAATTTGATGGTTGATTGAGACTTCAAGTTTGTTGAGCTAAAAAAAAATTGTGACAATTATCCATCCAAAGTTGTCTTTCAAATGTGAATATATTTTATTTGAAAAAGTATAGCATAGACTACACATATATTTTACTATAATCTTATATAATTTTTTATCTTCCAAAATTTTCCCTTTCATGTAATATGTTTTTCTCAAAATTTTCAAAGTATTTTATGGAAAAAATTGCTAGATATAGACAATGGCCATCAAATTCAGGCCTTGGGGAGTATGGCATTGTACATGAATTCAGTGCAAACTAGGGTCCTCTTTTGGGAGACTTCCCTCTCTTTATTAGGTAGTTGTCTTGCATAAAAGGTGAGCATGTGGTTATCATGGCCCATTGCTCCAATTTCAATGAGGGGCTCTACAAATCACTCTAATCTTAATACTCCAAAGTAAAAATAAAATAAAATAAAGGTATATGTATGCCCTTCTCTTGTGCGACCCTCCTAATTGAGCACTTTGGTTTTCATATTGATTAAACACAATAACATAATGGTTTTTTTATTCTTTGAAGTATGCTATTATTTCATTTCTAGAACATAGTGGTATATAGGTCACATAAAACAACTCCTCTCACAACCCTAAAACATTATTTTGTTTCGTATTGATACTTGTGTGTATTTCAATTAGAATTTGTACATGAAATCTTTCTATTTGGGTGAGAATGAGATGTACATATGTATGTATTTTAAATTATCAACTATGCATTTGATATAACAATCATGTTTTGTTTTTGGACAAAAGAGTTGCAAGATTACATAAACTCAAACTATTAAGTGTATTTTAAATTATCCAGTATGCCTATAATATAACAATCATGTTTTACATGTTGGGACAAAAGAGTTGCAAGATTGCATTAACTCAAACTATTAAATTGGAGGAAAAATACATAATATTTTATTTTAATAGTATAATATTTTAGTATGTATTATTTATTTGCAATAAGTTAGATTGACTTATGTCCTATGTGCACCTATATTTTGATTATTATTGTTCACTTTTGTATGAGATGATCAATAAATATTTTAATGTATGAATGACATATGTTAGGTTAAACTATGATTGAAACTTTCTTAAATAAATATTCAAACAAAAATGAAAGTATGCTCAACTATTGAATCAATCTATGCTATATACACATAAAAAATTATAAAACTATATCAATTGAAAATATTCATAAGCATATTCATTCCCTTGCATAGGGACTTCAGCTCTTTCAGAGCTCTTGTTTCTTTGAGTTCTTACAAGTTTATGTCATGAGGTAGACAATGAAGACATATATTAAGTATATCTTTCATAGCTCAAGAAAATGATAAAAATAAAAACCCATTAAAATGATCACCTCACCCCCCACTCCATTTCCAAGTTATCGTTAAACGAAAAAATCCTCCTTTTACCAAGATTTGGAAAAATAAATAACTCCCTCCCTTTTACAAAAGTTAAAAAATCTAACAAAATTATCAGCACAAATTTGATGGTTTACAATGTCTAGTAACTATCAAAGCTAACTTTTTGAAATAAAAAATAGCAATGATTACTACACAATTATGACAAGATCATGGAATCAATGTTAATGATTTTTAATGACTAGAAAAAAGTGTGACTCTTTCTTTGTACCTAATGTGGCATTCTTAAAAATCTTATAAAAAATAGTAGCAAACTGCCAAGAAGGAACACCTTAAAAAAGACCTAATAACCTTGTCTATAGGTTGTGACTGGTGTGGGAGATTAGAGGTCATGAGAAGATTTCAATTATTATTTTCTCCTTTGTGACAGTCTAACCAACTTATTCGCACCAAACACATGACCCAAATTCACTTGTTGTAGCTTCTAAAAAAAAACTCAATAAGTCGTCGCCCATGTGATCTTGAACAGGTCGAAGAACCAATCTCTAAATAGATTCCATGCCTTTAACAAGACCATCCACAACACCCTTGTCTATTGAAGAGCATGCGCTAGTTATGAGAAATGTAGGTTGAGTCTCAAGGAGTGGGTGTTGGTGTAATTAATTATTAATTACACTTTACATAAGTTTACTTAGGTAATTATTTAATTCCTAGGTTAATTAGTTGTCATCCTTATCTTGTTTCTCAAGATAAGATTAGGGTTATGCATCTTTTCTTTTATAAATAAAATCATTATCATGTAATTATTGAACTCTCGAATAATATTATGTTGCACATTCTTTTGCAACCTCTCTACTTTTCTTATTTTCTCTTCTATGGAAGGAATTTTTGGTTTACCAATCTGATCTTAGTTACTAACATGGTATCAAAGCCTTGATTTGCAACTCCTTCTTAGATTTTGAGAAAATCATTGTAGGGTTCGTTTGGGATTCCTTGAGGATATCATGCCTTGAGCTCATCTATGAGGCATTTTAGATCAGAACGCTAGAAAAAGTCAGGATTGGCTTTTATTTTGCAGATTTTGGCCATCATTTTCTAGATCTGTGAGGGTTTGAAGTTCAGAGATTTTTTGCAAGATCTGGGGGTAGCCAAATTTTTGGGGCACTTTGAGCAGAAATGATAGAGACGGGGTTGGATTGAGACAATCACAATCTCAATGCTTTGAGTTCTTGCCTTGAGAACTCCTAAGGTTTCACTCATCCACCATTCAACCTATAGGTCCCTTGCTAGTTTAGGTACCCCTGGTTCATTTTCAACCTTGCTATCATCACTAAATTGCTGCTACCAATCAGTTCTTGGTGCTTTTTCACACATACTCCATCTAGCCCTTAATAAGCTTAAAGACTAGTTAACCTCCAAATGTTTCCTAACTTGCATTCAAGGGTGTGCATAGGTTTTCAAAGCTTTAAAACAGTCAAGGGAAGGTTCTTGTACAAGCACAAATCTTCCTTCTTCTATCGCTTTCATTGAACCCTAGTTTAGGGTTTGGAAAGGCTACTAGGGTTTAGCCCCTTTTAGGCCTCCTCACACAAGACAATTGCTTATCACTCCTCTCCTTCACCTAATTAGGACAAACTTGCTTCTATCACCCTTGCTCAAATTTGGAGCACTAAAATATTTTTGAGGTCTTGGACTATTTTTTGTCTGTACATATGTTGTACCCTGTTCTTGCAAGTACTAGGGTTTTCTTTGCTTCTTTTCTTGGACTGTTCAGCTTGTTCCAACCTCCAAAAGACCAAACAAAGGATTTTACTTCTTTACCACCATTGTGAAGGTCCCTACAAACATTTCACACATTTGTTTCATGAAGATACAACACCCCTGCAACGTAGATACCAATTTGTCACTATCTTTCCCTAACCGGGTGTTAGCCAACTCCCCTAGGGAAAGCTTTTTAGCATGATACCAACCCTCAAAAAGGATTTTATATTTACATAATGTACAAGGAGGGAGTCTAGCCTTATTTCCACTAATCCCATACTACTTGGTACGGTCAGAAAACAAGCTAGAACTCCATTATTCTGGATTTTACCAATCAAACAACAAAACAGAAAAACACAGTATTTACACAATAGAAGAAAATGATGGAGAAACTAACTAAAATGCCACAAGAAATGTTTAAAAAGGTTTCAATACATGCATTTTAACTCAAAAAATATTTCCTGAATACATTTCTTGCAACTGTCACACGCAATAAACAGAAAAATAAAAAATTTCACAACAAAAATCACTGTTCTTTTATTACTCTTCTGAAAATTGCCAACGTACAAAACTTCTAACCTCTTCAAAAGGTTGAGAGATCTCTTTTTCAAAACATTGGGAATGGTTAGGTTTTATTTTTAGCCTAAGAACGGCCAAAAGATTGCTTTTGTAAAACATAGTGTGTTTTCAAATTTTTGACAAAAGCTTAGGAAGCGACCATAAACAAATTTCCCAAATTATTCAAATTTTACCAAAGAACTAAAAAGGTCCTCAAACATAATCTAAAAGGTATTTAAGACCTTACCAAAACAACAAAAAGGATTAAAAACAAAAACCTTCAAAATAAGTTTGCACTTAAGCACTTTGGCAGGTGCTCCTTCACCATTCTCCCCCTCTCAGCACAAAGATCAAGGAACTTGAGGTGATATCAGTGACAGATCAAGGCCTAGCTTCTTAAAATCAGCTTCCTCAACCTAGGTAGCCTCTGATTCATGTTTGTTCCTCCACTTGACAAGGTGTTCCATGTATGCCTTGTGTCTTGTAGCTTTCTTCACCCTAGACTCCAAGACCTTCTCTACCCGAGGTTTCTCTTGATTTGGAAGGGGTATATTACTGATATCCTTAAATATTTCTTGACTGTTCTGAGCTTCATCACTAACTATTCCCTTGTACCTGATCAAATCAGTAACATTGAATACAGGAGATATACCCAAATCTGATGGAAGTTCTACCTTGTATGCATTCTTCCCATACTTAGCTAACACCTTCCATGGTCCTACTCTTTTCATCTGAATTTTGGTTGACATTCCTTTCTGCAACCTTGATTTTTTAAGATGAACCATAACATAGTCACCTACTTGAAATTGTACATCTCTCCTTGACACATCAACTTTATCTTTCAATTTTTGTGTTGCTGCTATGATTGTCTTCTTAACTTACTCATGAATCTCCTTCATGGTCTGAGTGAAGTCTTCTGCATGTCCACTCCTATTCTCCTAAGATCCAAGGTCTCTAAGTTCACAAACTCCTCTTGGGTGCATCCCATACACAACTTCAAATGGGTTTTTCCCTATAGTTCTATTAACACTATCATTGTAGGCATATTCAACTTGAGAAATCACCATATCCCATGTCTGTCCATATTCCTTTGTCAAGCACCTCAAAATATTACCTAGTACTCTATTAACCACCTCTATTTGACTATCGGTTTGAGGATGGTAAGCTGATCCAAAAGACAGATTTGTTCCCAATCTACTCCATAGTGTTTTCCAAAAATGGCTCATGAATTTCACATCCCTATCTGATACAATGCTCAATGGCAATCCATGGATTCTTACAACTTCCCTGAAGAAAAGATGGGCTACGTAACTTGCATCATGGGTGGTTTTGCAAGGAATGAAGTGACTCATCTTGTTGAATCTGTCCACAACTACATAAATACTATCAAAACTAGTTTTGGTCTTCAAAAGACCTACCAAAAAATCCATGCTCACACACTTCCATGGCCTGTTAGGAATAGGTAGGGGCTGATACAAACCAACATTGCTAGCTCCCCCTTTGGATTTCATGCAAACAACACACTGCTCCACATATTTTCTGACATCTCTTGCTAACTTAGGCCAGTAATAGAACCTTTGAACTAGCTCTAAAGTTTTGTTAATACCAAAATGCCCACTAAGACTGCCATTATGTTTCTCTTGGATCATATTTTCCCTCATGGATCCTCTTGGGACACATAACAAATTACCCTTAAATAACAATCCATTTTGTAGAGTATACTCAGCATATTGACTATGAAAGTGGTTTTCAAAATCTAAACATACCTTGTAGGCTTCTGAGAAATCTTCATCCTCACTATAGAGGTCTTTGAAACTCTCCAATTCAATGCTTTTCAGCTGTATCTCTTGGACTGTCAACATTCTCCTGCTTAATGCATCTGCTACTTTATTTTTCTGTCCCTTCTTGTGCTTAGTGGTAAATGTAAAGGATTGGATGTACTCCATCCATTTCAAATGTCTATTGCTTAACTTCTCTTGGGTGTTGATGTAACTGAGTACCTAGTTATCTGTGAAGACCACAAACTCTTTGGGCAATAAATAATGCCTCCACTTCCTAAAGGACTAAACTAAAGCATAAAGTTCTAGATCATAGGTGGAGTATTTTTGTTTGGCTTCATTGAGTTTTTAACTAAAGAAGGCTACAGGCCTACCTTCTTGATTAAGTACTCCTCCTACTGCTACTCCACTTGTATCACACTCAATTGTGAACAACTTATCAAAACTAGGCAATAACAAAATAGGTTGAGTTGCCACTTCTTGTTTCATCTTTTCAAACCCTCTATCTGCCTCTAAAGTCCATTTAAACTTTGTTTTTAGACCACCTTTAATAGTATCTAGGACTAGTGCACATATACCACTAAAATTCTTGATGAATTTTCTATAAAACTGAGCTAAACCATGAAAAATTCTTACCTCTGTTGATGTGGTTGGTGTAGGCCAGTTTAGGATGGCTTCCACCTTACTTGGATCCATCTTCAGGGTTCCCTGGGATACTACAAAGCCTAGATACACAAGTTCTTGTTTGAAGAACTCACACTTCTCAAGGTTGATTGCCAATTGTTCTTCTTGCAGCCTTTTAAGAACCATCTCCACATGTTTCAAATGTTCTCCTACAGTCTTACTGAAAATCAGTATATCATCAAGGTAGACTACCATAAAAATCCCTGTGAAGTCCTTAAGCACCTCATTTATATCATCAAGGTAGACTACCATAAAAATCCCTGTGAATTCCTTAAGAACCTCATTCATTAGCCTCATGAACATGCTAGGGGCATTTGAGAGGCCAAATGGCATCACTTTCCACTCATATACAAACCATCATTTGTCTTAAAAGTTGTCTTCCATTCATCACCTTCCTTGATTCTCATTTGATGATACCCACTCTTAAGATCTAACTTGGTGAAGAATTTTGCACCTCCAAGACAATCCATCAAGTTTTCAATTCTAGGTATTGGGAATCTATACCTAATTGTGATTCTATTAATTTCTCTAGAATCAGTGCATAATCTCCACTTACCTCCTTTCTTTGTTGCTAAAACAACTGGTACTGCACAAGGGCTGATGCTCTTTTGAATTAGACCTTGATTCAACAATTCTTCCACTTGCCTAGCCACCTCTTGGTTCTACTCAGGTGTAAGCTTGTATGCTGCTTTGTTAGGCAATGAGGCTCTAGGTATGAAGTCAATTTGGTGACTTATTGCTATCTTTGGTGGTAGAGTTGCAGGTGTTCCATTACCCACTATGCTCTTGTACTTTTCTGGCAGCCTTTGACCTGTTTCTGGTATGACTGTCTTCTCAGCCTTTTCTTCCTCTTTGGACTGCATTAGGATCACATAACCTTCATTCCCTTGGTGTAGATCCTTGATGAACTCCTTGCCACTACTCAAAATAATGTTAGGAACCTTTGACTACCCCTCATCATCCTCAGTTAATGACTGCAACTTGAAGGTTCTTCCATCCTTCTTGAATTCAATGGTGTTCTCCTTCCCATGATATATAGCACCTCTGTCATATTGCCATGGTATTCCAAGAAGAAGATGGCATGCATCCATGGGTAGTACATCACAAATCAGCTTGTCTTTGTAGCCTCCAATTAAGAATTCCACTGTAACCTGCTCATTCACTAGAACACTCTGCCCTTTATTCAGCTATGTGACCTTGTAATGGTTGGTATGAGGTACCTTCTACAATTTTAACTTAGTTACTACCTCCTCAGAGATGATATTATCTATAGAACCAGAATCTACAATGACCTTGCATACCTTTCCCAATATCTTGCACCTTGCTCTAAACAAAGCTCTCCTTTGCTTGGGTTCTTCTTTGACCGGTTGTCTGATCAAAACCCTATTAAACATCAGATTTTCACTTACTTCTAATTCTATATGATTGATCTCAAGTGATTTGACACTCATGGTGTCCTCTTGTGCATAAGCTACTCTTTTTTCATTGCTTGAAGAAGAAGCTTTCTTCGGGCATCTATAAGCTGGATGACCTAGCTGGTTGCAATGGTAACATTTCATGGTGGCAAAGTAAGAGTTACTTCTGCCTGCTCCTCTTCCTCTATTTGAACCTCTTTGAGGTCCTATTCCTCTATTAAATCCTCGTCTTGAAGATGTTTCACCTCCATGCTCAATAAGCTTAGATTATCCTTGGGTTCTTTGATCATTACCTCTTCCTTGGTAACCTCCACGCTATCCTTTTTGATCTCTGACTTTGCCTCTACCCTTAGAGGACTGATCATGCTTTCTTTTATTCCTCTCTTCAATCTTTATAGCTAGCTGATAACATTGGTGGACTATCTTGGGGCTGAGTAAATCCATCTCTTCCTGTATGTTCCACTTCAAGCCATTAAGGTACCTAGCCACTTTTAGGCTCTCATCTTCTGCCACATTTGATCTCAAGCAAAGCTTTTGAAACTCTTCAGTATAGGTGTTGACATCTTGATCTTTCTGCCTTAAACTCTGCCTCTTCTTGTGAAGTTGGATCTCATAATCATCTGGCATATATGCTTCTTTCACTTTAGCAACCAACCCTTTCTAGGTTGATATGGGCTGCTTGCCTTCTTTCTCCCTTTTAGTCTAAACAAATTTCCACCATGTCAAAGCTGATCCTCTCAACCTTGATTTTGCAACCTTCACCTTCTGTGCTTCAGTGACTCCATCACACTCAAAGTGATTGTCCATTCCATCTATCTAGTCCATGACCAAATCAGGATCCAT
The DNA here is from genome assembly GCA_007258455.2 of Sequoia sempervirens. Lineage (NCBI taxonomy): Eukaryota > Viridiplantae > Streptophyta > Pinopsida > Cupressales > Cupressaceae > Sequoia > Sequoia sempervirens. The sequence continues at coordinate 724,051,806 of VDFB02193867.1, read as the reverse complement.
CTTTCCATGGAATATTGGTATGCCCTCAAGTCCTTTTCCACTTAGTTCTTTTAATGCCTTCAAGAAAGGCTCCTCCTCTAGAACAAGGTCAGGTTCAGGGACCTTGTCTTCCTCTACAACCTCTTCTTCCTTTGGAAACTTTCCTTCCAATCTTGCATCGTTCAATGCCTTCTCCAATTGCTCTATTCTTTCTTTTAGGGACTTGTTGTCCTCTTCTTGTTCTTCAACCCTCTTGGCTAATTGTGCATTTGTCACCATGTTGGGAGTCTCACTTGACTCAACTTCAAACATATAAGCTACTTTCCCAAATCTTTTGCAAAGCTCTGATACCAATCTGATAGAGACAGGGTTGGATTGAGACAATCACAATCTCAATGCTTTGAGTTATTTCCTTGAGAACTCCTAAGGTGTCACTTCATCCACCATTCAACCTGTAGGTCCCCTGCTAGTTTAGGTACCCCTGGTTCATTCTCAACACTGCTATCATCACTAATTTTGTGCTACCAATTAGTTCTTGGTGCTTTTTCACACATACTCCATCTAGACCTTAATAAGCTTAAAGACTAGTTAACCTCCAAATGTTTCTTAACTTGCATTTAGGGGTGTGCATAGGTTTTCAAAGCTTTAAAATAGTCAAGGGAAGGTTCTTGTACAAGCACAGATCTTCCTTCTTCTATCACTTCATTAAACCCTAGTTTAGGGTTTGGAAAGGCTACTAGGGTTGAGCCCCTTTTAGGCCTCCTCACACAAGACAATTGCTTATCACTCCTATCCTTCACCTAATTAGGAAAAAATTGCTTCTGTCACCCTTGCTCAAATTTGGAGCACTAACAGATTTTCAAGGTCTTGGACTATTTTATATCCGTACATATGGTGTACCCTGTTCTTGCAAGAACTAGGGTTTTCTTTGCTTATTTTCTTGGATTGTTTAGCTTGTTCCAACCTCCAAAAGACCAAACAAAGGCTCTGCCTTCTTGACCACCATTGTGAAGGTCCCTACAAACATTACACACATTTGTTTCATGAAGATACAACACCCCTGCAATGTAGATACCAATTTGTCACTATCTTTCCCTAACTAGGTGTTAGCCAACTCGCCTAGGGAAAGCTTTTTAGCATGCTACCAACCCTAAAAAAGGATTTTATATTTACATAATGTACAAGGAGTGAGTCTAGCCTTATTTCCACTGATCCCATACTACCTGCTACGGTCAGAAAACAAACTAGAACTCCATTATTTTGGATTTTACCAGTCAAACAGCAAAACAGAAAAACACAGTATTTACACAATAGAAGAAAATGATGGAGAAACTAAATAAAATGCCATAAGAAATGTTTAAAAAGGTTTCAATACATGCATTTTAACTCAACAAAGCTTTCCTCAATACATTTCTTGCAGCTGTCACACACAATAAATAGAAAAATAAAAAATTTCACAACAAAAATCACTGTTCTTTTATTACTCTTTTGAAAACTGCCAACGTACAAAGCTTCTAACCTCTTCAAAAGGTCGAGAGATCTCTTTTTAAAAACATTGGGAATGGTTAGGTTTTCATTTTTAGCCTAAGAAAGGCCAAAAGATTGCTTTTGTAAAACACATTGTGTTTTCAAATTTTTGACAAAAGCTTAGGAAGTGACCACAAACAGATTTCCCAATTTATTCAACTTTTATCAAAGAACCAAAAAGGTCCTCAAACACAATCTAAAAGGTATTTAAGACCTTATGAAAACAAAAAAAAAGGATTAATAACAACTTCAAAATAAGTTTGCACTTAACCACTTTGGCAGGTGCTCCTGCACCAAGAAACGAAGGTCACCATTGCGTTCACAGCGGTCAAAAACCCTAAGAATGCCCTTCATTTCATCAATTTCTAAGTAGTTGGTCTGGAAGGAAAAAAAAAAATTCCTAGGGGCCGTATAGCCTCCCCAGCATGCATTACGATGCACGTTTTTAAAAAAAAATTTAAAAAATTCAAAAAATTAATCTTTTTGCAGAAAAATCTACGCTGCCAGTGTAAATTTAGGGCGTCGCCCACCAGCCACTGAGCGGCCACTGGAGGGCCGCTTAGCCTGGCAGTGCCACCATGCAACCACCGCCGGCCCTGCCAGCCCCAGAGGGCTCCAGACCCAGCAGCCCCATGGGGGGCCAGGTGCTATGTGCCCAGCCCTCGACCTACTCCCTCTAGCCAGCAATCGGTCCTATTTAAGACCAGGAGTGCCACTACTGGGTTTCCCAAGCCACTGCTAGCATCGGAATATTCTAGCATGCCATACAGTGCTCCAAGCCCCCTCCTAACCCCAGTTTGCCTTCCAAGAGCAATTTTTTTCTTTTGGTCATAACTCAGGCATATAGTATTGAAATTGGGAAAACAAGATATCGCCAGAAAGCTGGTTCCGAACACTTTCTAGTGGTGTAGGTTATTTTTAATAATTTTTTTGTTTATCTACTATTTTTTCTATTTGAAGTTAGATGTTTATTTTGGACTTCCAAGCTCATAACTTTTTGCCACGATCTCTAATTTTCATCTTCTTTGCGGCGTTGGAAAGGTATTAAGGAGCTCTATCTTGTTGTCCATGCACTTTTTTTTGTATCTTTCCCAAGTTTTTCATTAATCCATATTTTTCCTGATGGGTGTTTTGGAGATTACTTGGATGTTTTGGCAATTGGAAAGGTGAAACTTGAACATTTTCACTTCATTTCAGTACCACATCATATTTTTTTTATTTATGCACATTTAGGATACTCTCCTTTTACAATTGTCAGGTTATTGTAATAAATGAACTATGATAAAGTTCCATTCAGGGGAGTTTCTTGCATAATAAATCTGATTAGAGTGTAGTTTTCACTTTGATCTCCATATCCATTTTGATTTGTTGGCAACTCGTATGGGTTATCTGGTTTCCTAGTTTCTTTTGGCCACCATCTTGCTATAGTTTGACACATATTAGATTCATCGGTTCACACTTCAGTTGAGAGATTATGTTTCTTGATCCGCATTGGTTCAGATTCTTCTCAGTTTGAGGGCCATGTTTTTATGGTTAATGTCCCAGAGTCTATTTTTGGTACTCCTTCCCATGGAAGAGTTTCAGTCACAGTTTGGCATCGACATCAAGATATAGGACTTCCATATTATGTCATCATCTCATCTACTGTTTCTTCACATATTCCAGGGTTGTTCTAGTTTATGATTTTTCTAGAGTTCTGTGGCATCAGGTCTGTTGTCACGTTATCATGATTCCAGTTCTGGTTTCAGTTGTAGATAAAATTATCTTTCCTTGCTTGTTAGATTGTGGTTCCAGTGTTACCCACAATGTTCTTCCAGTGCTTCTTTATAGTAGTCATCTCATTGTAGGGGGTTTTGTCCCATTGGGTTTTCCTTCTCTACCTCATCTTTGCATTTGTAAATGAGTACCTGATCAGGCCTTGTTGCCGGGACTCATATTTGCATAATAATCTGCTTCTCCCTAAGTTGCACTTATGGGGGGGTGTTGGTGTAATTAATTATTAATTACACTTTACATAAGTTTACTTAGGTAATTATTTAATTCCTAGGTTAATTAGTTGTCATCCTTATCTTGTTGAGCTATCTTGTTGCTCAAGATAAGATTAGGGTTATGCATCTTTTCTTTTATACAGAAAATCATTATCATGTAATTATTGAGTTCTCAAATAATATTATGTTGCACATTCTTTTGCAACCTCTCTTCTTTTTCTGATTTTCTCTTTTGTGGAAGGTATTTTCAGTTTGCAAATCTGATCTTGGTTTCTAACAGTGGGCAACTGGTGTCTTCAAAGATGCTACACAGGAAGAGCTTGAACTAATATAGTGCATGGTATTGAAGACTGATGGTGATGAAATGAATTTCCAAATCAATGGAAGGAGGGTCATGGTCTACTACCCTTCACTGATCCAAACAAATTATTTTCAGATCTACCATCCAACAAACCAAAATTGTTGGTTTTTTGGGGCATGGAGATATGTAGGGAACTAGTAATAAAAAATATTAGAATAATGATAAATGGGGCCTCTTGAGGGGTTGTATGGTTCCCATAGACTTATCATCAATGCTCTGCCTTTGGTGTCAATACAACTTACAAGCTACACAAAGATTAGAATGTGACAAGAGAAAGTAATTTTTCCCAACTCCACATAGAATCTTAGCTGTAAACACCAAATATTTCCTACAAATATAATTTTATACCACAATGGTAGACTGGAAAAGGGAAGATTGGAACTTTGCTAAAAAATTTATACCTCAATGGTATATTTCTAAAGGGCAGATTGGCCCTTTGCTAATTTCTTTTCAAATTTTTATAACTTTTCCATATAATGTGCACAATGACCAAAAAATTGATAAAATGAAGGGTAATTTTTTGTTTCTTGATAATTCTGAATGCAATGGTACTATTCATTTATCTCTATGTCACTTCTTTTATAAGGATATGTGCAAGAATCACCTTGATGTTGTTGTGCCTATAACACACACGCCCCGTTCGAAATGGGGACCCTCTCTTTTTTCCTTCATTGCGTCACTTTTTTCCTTTGTATCATTTTGAATTCCCCCTAATTTTGAGCTCCAAGTGGTCAAAGAGGTCCAAAGTCATCATCTTTAGTTGACCAAGGTTCACCACCCAAAAATTTTCCCAGTCCTTAGCCTCTACAAGGTTTCCTTGGCAGGTGTCCCATAGGCTTTCAAACTAGCATTCTTTGACTCCTGTGGGTCCTCCCTTGTGTGCTTCCCTTTACACATGGTGGTCCTTCCTTCACTATTTTTCTGATGGCTGACACCTGACCTTGGCCCACATGACAGGTCCCACACCTATCATGGTCATCCTTTTTGCCACCCATCTGACGACAACTCCTAGGGTTCCACCCACACTAAGGGACCTGACTTTCCCATTATTGTTCCTTTTGAAACCCGCACCTGGCTACCCCATCAGATGTCATACAAGAAATAAATGTGGGTCATTAATGCAAAATTTCCTATAAATAGGAGGGATGACCCGTCATTTTCACTGACACAAGTGAGAGAATTGTTAGAGCTCAAACAATTGCCACCTCATCCATACCCGCACAACCTCCCAACTCATCTCCAATTTTTTGTTCATCAAACTCATCGAGATTCCTAGGTATGTTTGTCACCACCTATTCAAAAGTGTCCTTTAAAATGAGTTTCTAAACTTAATTGAAAATTTTGAGGAAAACTTGAAAACTCCTTTAGGCCGCTGATTCACTATGAAGATCCATGCAAACCCACTTAAACATTTCTCAAAACTCAATCAAATTCAGCCTCCAAATGCCATGTATAACTTCACCTCTCCATGACCATTCTTCACCAGGGCCTTGAGACCTATGCAGCCCACAAGCCCTTCACTCTTGCTCAAAATGACTTTCAAACAAAACTAGTGCAACCCTACATGTCCGCTCTTGCATACTTTCACATGCAAGTGGACACCCTCACTTTGCCGTGCTCAAAGTCTGAATGACATAAACTTGAGTTAAACTTTAAATCTCGAAGCCCACATGGTTCTACCATTGCAAACCATCATATGAAGGCCACCCCTTCTTGGTCATCATTTTGAAATGGTCACCTCCTCCCAGCCTTCCACATCGTAGAACCCGATGAGACTATTTCTATTGAATGATAAAACACCAAGGTCTCCTCCTATAGGTCTCTCCTTGCATACTTTCGTCCACCCTCCACCATCATTTCACATGCATCTCTTGCGTAGTGATACCCTTGCATCTACCTAAACCATAGACTCTATGGCCTTGCTTATCAGCCCTACCTTGAGCTCTAAAAACAAAATGCTAAGTCCTAAGTTCTTGCAAACCAAGTCATGTGGGAGTCCGTTCGTGGACCACCCTGCCCTCATCACCATTTAAGAATAGCCGAAGACCTATGTTGGTCTGCCCTACAAACTCTGACCTCATTGTCTCCTTTTAAGGCTTCAGCTTGAAAATGGCTAAGTTCAAGTGCATTACTAGACTTCCTTTGTAGGCCACCACCTACAACCTGCCATTGTCTGGTTTCCATTCAACAATGACCTAACCCACCTTCCTTTTGTATTGTAGAGCCTGATTTCTTCTATGACATTGAATTTCTTGACAATGAAATAAGCTAATGCTGACATCTTTTGTTGATTAATGATATCAAGTTTCCACAATCCATGTTATAACTCAGTATTTTTTTTGGATGAAAAAGTTTGAACACAATCAAATCCAAAAATAATATTGAGTTATCTTTTGTGGACCTGATGGTGCAGGTCACCTCCTATGAGTTGTTGTCCCATGTACGCCATCCCTGAATGGCCATCTATCGACACCCTCCTACTGACCCCTTCCCACAAATTTTGAAGAGTCCAAAACTCAAAGGCATAAACTAAGATCATCCAAGGAAAATGTGGCCCTCGCCATACATGATTCTCCTTGTAGGTTTCCATCCTATGATAGTCATTCCTCAACATCGGAGCTCTAAATATTCGAGGTACCCTCTTCTTCTGCACCCTTTCAGCCCACATGAGTGAAGTAACTAGTTGAAGACCTCGAAAACCTCATTGATGATTTCCTAACATACTTAATGTCTAAAATCCAAGGTGGAATTCTAAGTGTGGGTGGTCGTTTGTGGGCTGCCATACTCCCAATGTCATTTCCTTTTTGCCTTCTCTGAATGGTTGTCAGCCTAGGGAAACCAGCATCCCTTGGCCTGCATTTTTATGATTGGCCCTAATGAATTCCAAATGATGAATGATAATGAACTTTATGATCTTTAAGAGATGAATTACTTGATCAAGCCTTCACTTTGTAGGACTTCACTAACATTTCCTTGGTTTTATATGATTATGTTTACTTTGCCCTTGTTTGTAGGATTTATGGAATTTGCTATGGGCACATCAAGAAAGTCTATAGAGAAGGGAAAGGGAAAGAAAACCACCAAAGCAATGATAGGAAAGGAGGAGAAATATTAGATGATGTATTAGTTCCACAGGGTGGAAATCACCTGCAAGGTCACCTCAATGTGGGATTCAATATTAGATACCAACTTGGGACACATGGACATAGATGAATTTAGAAAAAGGATCACAAGCAACCCCATCACTAAAAATGTATAGAAGATATGAAAGAATGGTCTAGCCAAGGTAGTCAGCTTCCCACCTATGCTTGTAGCTCTAGAGCTTTTTATGGCATGCAAAGAGTGATACCATAGTGGTAATAGAAAAATCATAGATGATGAGGGTAGGGTGTTGGTAGACTTGTCTGCTTGGTCCATGGGCGATACTTTTCATATCCCAACATTCAACCCCATGGAGGAAACAAAGAAGGGACACGCCTAGATCATGTGGAAAGTCGATCCCCTAGAATGCAGGAAGCTAACCAATCAACATTGGTTGAAAGAGAAGAAGGGTAGTGTCACCAAGGTACCACAGGAGATTTTTAGAAGTAACTTCCATGAAGAGTACCATGATTTGTCACTCTACTGAGTACAGTAATGGATCTCCCTAGTTCAACCTTCTTCCAAAGAGTGGATGTTCTATTTTATTGAAGATATTATTTATGGAAAACTAAAATTCCATTGGGCCAAGATCATCAATGAAAACCTCCAAGAAAAGTATTGTTCATGAAGAAGACTTCACAATTCTACATGACCTCCTATCTGGTCTACCTACTAGCAGATGCATTCCCATACAAAGGCATCTTTGTTGCATGAAATTTGAATCTAGGAAGTAGAGAGCTCAAAGTATATGACTATTATCCATAGCTATAGTATAGGAATTTCAAAAGGGAGTACCAAAGGGTGAATGATGCATTCATCAGGCATATGATCTGACTCCTTGGAGGAGATTTTTAGAGAAGGGTTTCACATAGTTCCTTCACATTAATTCAAAGGTTCAGGTTCTTGTTTATCCAGTTCTCAAAGTTCACATACATCAAAATAGAGGGTTTCTCTAAAAGACCTTACAAGATTCCTTGGTACCCTAATGATAGAATGATCTTACTGGAAGTTTCCCAGTAGCTAGAAAATTCTCACACTCTACTGAGTGATAAACACCGGGCAAGGATTCCATACCCTCTCACATTTTGACAAGGAATCTATGCTATCCATGTAGCCCAGTGCGTGAAGTACTCAGAAAAGGAAATAGTCGAGTACCATCTGGACCTCCACACTACCTGACCAAGGATGGACCCCTACAACAAATTGAAGAAGTTGGTCAAGAAGTGGTATGCCTACTTGCCACACATAGAAGATTATTTGGGCCAATTTCCAAGATGAAAAGGAGGTGAGAATGAGGCATTACATGAGGATGATATCCCATTTTGTGCAAACAATGAACTTGTTCTTAGTACCTGCCCAGATAGTGGAATAAGAGGACACCATTCTTGATGAAAGGTTTGATGTTGTGGCCAAGTTTCCATTGCTACTAATTGATTGGGATGAGGAAGAGGCCAATGACCTTGACATTGTTACAAGGCCCATAGAGAACCGAACAAGACAGTGGGTGGATTCTCAAATCACCCAACTAAATGCATAGGGTTCCATGCTAACATATGGTGAGCTCATAGACAAGATAAACAGAAAAAAAATAGTAGAGTAGTTAATGCCCCAACAAAGGAAACTCTAAAATATCCTTTGGAAACAAGATCTAGGAAAAGGAAAGATGTGTCTAAGTTCTAGCCCAAATAAAATGTTTATACATAGAAGGCCTCAATGGGGGAATCTTCAAAGAAGGCCAATAAATCTAGAGGATTCAATGAGATGCCCACCATCAAGGAGGATCCTCAACATGAGGTAGAGGAAGAGGTTGAGCAATCGAAGTCACTACTTGCTACCTCTTCTCCCATCGTTACCACTGTAACTACCACTCCATCACCTCTCACATCTCAAGAACTTCCCATTTACTCTCTACTACTATGTACATCTTTTTCGACCTTTCTTCCACCTCACTGATGGCCTTGATCATGGTATTAGACTCCTCTTCAGCCATTACATCCTTGTTGTCATTTTCCTCACTACCCCCACTATTTCCTACCCTCTCTATTGTAGTATCTTCAATTTCCCTAATCACTATGCCTCCTCTCACCTTTGCTGAGGCATTTTCCAATTACATGCCAGGAATTCCATCCAAGATTTCTATGGTTATAATGAACCCCACTCTCCAAGCTATAATTTCCCAAATTGTTGTTGGTCTTTTGATCTCTCCTCCACTCGTAGATCCACCAAGGATGAAAGCAACCATGTAAATATCATAAGAAATGGAGAAACGACAGAGGGAGGTCACCAAAGGAATAATGCAAGAATCAGAGGATCCTTTCAAGGATGACTATTTCAAACACCCCGATGGAATAGTAGGCATGAGTGTGGACAAGGTGGTGACTGATGAGGAGAAGTCACAATTTTTGGAGGAGGATGTTGAAGCTCTTAATGCAAAGTACATCGTAGAGACCTCTGATCAAAAGCTTGAGGAAGATCTATCCCAACATCTCAAGGATATTAGAGAAGAAGTTGAATCCGAAATGAAGCCTTCCAAGGAGAAGAAAGAGAACACTAAAGTCAACATGGATATACTCAAAGAGCCTCCACTAGTTGGGAAAGACAAAGGCCCTATTCAAGAAGAAGAGGTACCACTAGAGGAAGAAGAAGGAGAAAAAGAAGAAAATAAGGAAGAAGATTCTCCTAAGAAGATCCTTGACCTAGAATACCATGAAGAGTTAGAAAATGAAGTATAAAGGGCACCTCATATAGAGATCAAGTTGCTAAGGAGAATGTAGCCCCCATTGAGTGAGAATGGAAAATGAATAGACACATTGAAGAATCTGATGAGGAGGAAGAAAGAACTAAGCAAGAAGCTCTAGGCCATGAAGAGAAACTACCCCAACATAAGAGAAAACTAGAAGGTGATCATGAATCACCAAAAGGGGAAACTTCGATGCCATATTGGCTCAAGAAGCAACTACAGAAGAAAACCTCAGCCCTCATTAATCCAAAGTCTCAACTTGAGGATATACTTGCTAGAGTGCAAACAAGGACAAAAAAAGAAAAGAAGCTAAGGGTACGATCTTGCATCATTATTGATGCATCAAGATCAAGGATTGTGTAGATTGCCACCCTAGTGACAAAAAAAGAAGAGAGGGTCAACTATAGCATCTCCATCATCAACTTGGGCTCTGCTACAAGAGAGTAGAAGATTGACGAATTCCAACGATCAGTGGCCACGATAGTGGAATAGATGAACAAAGATCAATCCTCTAAGGAGGATTTTAAGGAACAAGTGGTGGACCTTAGGGCCTATATCCAACAATGGATGCCACTAGAAGAAGAAACTCCAACTACATCTCTTAAACCCCAACTCCTCTCCTAGGAAGAACTCTCTAAGATCAAAAAGATGAAGATTTAAACCAAGGTTATTGCAGATTGGTTCAAATGAGTGCTCTATAATGGTGATATGGGAATAGACCATGCTGTCCAAAAAACTACTAAATTTTGAGAGGTGCAGAAGCAGTTGGAGGGTATAGAAAATATTTGTCACTAATTCACTGAGCTATACAAGATTACCTATCCTAAGCTCGAGGCCATCCTCAAAATGCTTGAGAAGACATGGTAGAAGGAGTTATCCCTTGTAAAAGATGATCATTGGCTAGTGGAAACATGGAAGATGGGCCTAGATCATAGGAGGGACATCCTGGAGTGAGTGCTACATGAAGTTGAGCTCGACCTCAAATGGGTCAAAGAACATAGGATGGACAATGAGGAGTACCTAAAGTTAATGACATATTATGATATGCCTACTATGGAACTGGACCCAGAGAAGATCATACCATACTTCCACAAGAATATAGAGCAAGGGGTAGAAGATTCACAAATGCCAAACTTCATGGATTTTTCTACAAGGGCCTTCATCCAATCAAAATAGGTGATTAAGACCACACCAAAATGCACAAAGGACTAGGAGCTAATCACTAGTAGATCCTAGAAGCTAACCTTCCAAGTTCTTCAATATGATATTATGGAGTGGAATAAGCTTCAGGCACTGATTGGAAAATTCATGGAGTATGCCACCCTTCAGAAGAATGAAGGAAAGCTAGTGATAGATGATGAGTTACTGATAGTATAAGCTGAAAAAGGAAGGTAGTTGCTAGAAGAAAAAACTACTATAGTGTTAGTGTACTATAAGATGAAATAGAGAAAGAGACAAAATTGTATTTTATATTAGTAAATTTTGGGGATAGATGAAACCCTAATGTAAAATTAATCTTGGCCACACAATGAGAGTAAATCCTAGCCATTCATTTCACTTTTGGAAAACTATAAATATGGGGTCCCTTCTCATTTTCAAGAGAGAGTTGAGTTGTTCTAAGGAAATTCTATAGAAATTTTAATAGAATTTCATTTCTTTGGGTGGATTCTTTTGTTTCTCACATGTTGCATGATTCTTCTCCTCATATTTGATAGATTTAGATAGCTTTAGCTTGTTGTTCTAACTCTTTTCAAGTAGCTCTAGTAGTTTAGTTGATGTTGTCCATTGATCTTGAAGAATGCTATTGTGTTGATGTTTTCCATGTTCAGGATTTTTGTTGGTTATTGATGATAAATAGTAGTGTAAAGCTAGTCTGAACACCAGTCCATTGTTGCACTTAAAACTCATCTTTTATTCATGCTTTATGGTGAATGAATAGCTGAAATTTGCAAACCCTAGAAGATAGCACTAGTTTCATGAGACTGTATGATATTTGGTTAAATGGAACTTAGTTATAGGAAGGTTGTCCACTATAGCATCCCCCATTATCACTGTTCATTAGTATTTGGATGTCTAGGAACTCTTACCTCCCTTTTCCCTTTTGACCTTTCTTTGAAATAGTAGTTTAGGCCAAGTTCCATCATCATTGTAAAGCTAAATTTAATGTTGCACATAGAGTTTTAGACTATTTTTTTGAATTTGCAGAAATTACATGTAACTCTTAAAATCTCATAAACTCCATTCGAAGATCGAATCTCCTTCCAACTTAAAAATTGTCCATGCCCTTTGTGATTACTAGCAAATCACATCAATCCACTGAGTTTTTTTTGCAAGTCATGACCTGACACCCGAGAGACCTTGGGTAATTTTCTACAACTTGTGTGTAGGAGGTTTCCTTTTAAGAGAGGTAGTGCACTTGTGTGCTTCCTATGTTAAGAAGTGCAAAAACACACATCAACAGAACTAGTGCTAGAAGGAGGGCCTCCCTTTTGTTAAGCTGGATCAAATTAGATCCTTCTCTCCTGAGAGGTTCCAAAGAGTGTTGAGATCTACACCCAACAAAGGGTAATTCCAAGAGCTACCACCCCCTACCAAGACTAAGAGAGCTAAAAGAGGGGAAGCATCAGTCTCAACCTCATCCACTCCATCCACTTCAGCTCCATCCTCACCTCTTCCTTCCATCCATCTACTCCACACTTTCCCTCCCTTTCTAGCACCTACTTCCTCTTCTCAGCCACTCCAAACTACCCTCCATCTATCCATCTCCCATAGCTAAGGCACTATTCTTACCCTAGTGCATATAGTCCAAGGTGCTCCATCAAGTGTTTCTAATCCTTTACAACCCCAAGTTACTATTGGACAATAATCACTACCTCCACCTCCCTCCATGGCCTGGATGGGTAATAATCCTTCTCCTATGTCCTTCAATGATTATCATGACATGCCAAAGAACCTAGAGGGATTTTGCATGAAGTTTCATCCTTGTGATCCACAGAGGATAGTAGAAGAACATATCAAGATCTTTCAAACAACATTGAAGGAGATGCAAATCAATCATGAAGATGTGGCTTTTCAAAATTTTCCTTACTCCCTGGGGGAAGAGGACTTCTCTGGGTACATCAACTTGCTGAATGGATCCATCACCTCTTGGAATCTATTAAAGATTTCCTTCTTGAAAAAATACAAGATTCCAATCAGCCCCTCTGAATTATATCAGAAATTCATGTCCATTCGAAGAGAAATCAATGAACCAATTAGGTTCTTCAATGATTGGTTTCATTGTGCATACATGATATTGCAAGCTCCACATGTGGTTGATAACCCCTCTATTCGGTTGGTCTATTATACTACCTTAGACAACCTCATAGCTACACTGGTAAAAAGAAAGTACCCACCACCCACTAGGCTAGTAGACACCTATGCAGAGGTAGTCATGGAAAGTACTGATTTGGGACAAAATATTTCTAGTCTGCTACCCTCCTGGGGCCAATCTATCATCTAATGCAAGTTCAAGGACTTACCCAAGCCTTGGCACATTAGAGCCAGTCATGAATCAAGTTCCACAATTACCGATGGTTCCCCATCTAAGACAACCATTGAATTAGGCGCCTCCTATGCCTCAATACTTGTAGCCACAACAACAACAATTTTATCCTCAACAATCTCAAGTTCCTGCATACCTACAAGGACCTGAGTTTCAGCCTGTCCAGCAAAAAAAACTAGCAGTACAACTAGTTTTCCTCCAAAATCAAGCACCTTAACTAAATAACACACAAAAGGATCGTATAGATGAATTGAAAAAGATCATCAAGAAGATGTCAATAGAAATGACGCACCCAAGGAATCAGAACAATTAGCTGCAAGCCTCTCAAAGAAGCATCTAGGCCAACCTCAACTAAAAAAATAGAGACAATCGTGATGTTGGTGCTTCCTTAGGGAAGAATTATGAGAGAGGACAAGGTTCCAATCAAAGCTTTGAAATGAGGCCTTCACAAAGACATAACCAAACATGGAATACAAGGTCAAACAATGGAGGCATTCCCACTCCTCTTGATCAGCTAACCAATGCAGATAAATAAACAAGTGGGCTGTATTTAGCAGAGGAAGCCTTGTCTGGATGGTGCCAAATTAACAAAACAAATAGGCATTCTGAATTGGATTTCCCAAAATTCCAAACAGCCATAGAAATTTTTCAAGTGAACCTTCAAAATGTTGTGGATGGTGTGGTTGTAGAGATATAGTCCCATCCAAATAGTACAATTCCTCAATGCTTATGATCAATCAAGCTCCCTTCTTGCAAAGTGAAATCAATGCACCTAAAAAGGAGACCATTTCTCCAAAAGATGAAGAAGAAAAATAGGTAAATAATCAAGACTCTCTATCCTAGCTTTTCACTTCAATAGATGAGGAGGAGTCATGTGAGAACAATGCTCAAATATTCCACCAAAGGGAAACCCTTTATAATTTGAGGAATAGGCAAGTACGAGGCCCTTTTACAACCTCTACACTACCCAATAACTTCAACACTTTTCCTAACCTAAATGCTAGCAACAACCTAGGCTACCCCCATGTGCCCACTCAATACTTTAATAAAACTAGGCAATCAAATCAAACCCAAAACTAGTCTACTAGCTCCTCTCAAGGTAAATGCTTTGAAGTTGAAATTGAGAAAATGGGTGAATATGTAGCTAAAGAACTTAAGAAGGTCAAAATTAGTCTATCAGCCTTCAAATTGCTTAGGGTCGCTATAGTAAAGAATACTTTCTTTAGAAAGCTTAATGGGACTTCCTCCTTTAGAACAATGCAAGAGGTTCCTACCAAAAGGGTTTCCTTTGACAAACCATAGAACAAGCCAATAATCAAGGAGATTCTAGGAAAGAAAATGGATGCACCCTCAAATCAACAAATAAGTAAACAACCTGCTAAGGATCAAAGTCAAACAAAAACTAAGGAAAAGGCTAATGATAAATATAAAATTCAAGTAGCCTAGGTAAAAATGCCTATGGGCCTATTCCAAGGGAAGCTAGAAACACTTCCTTTCCTAACTACCATTAGAATATTTGGGAAGAACCTGCACAACTACCTACTTAATTCAGGAGCATCGACCAATGTTATGCCTTTTGTTGTATGCAAAGCTTTGGGAATAGTCCCAACTCCCTCCCAACAGAAGGTGACTCAGTTGAAAAAAACAAAAGTGAACATAGTTGGTGAGATCAATAGGATACCTATGTAGATTGCTACTAACCCAAGGGTGCAATAGGTCATCAACATTCAAGTTCTAAATATCCTAGACACATATGGTATAATACTAGGAAGAGACTTCACTCGGGCATTAAATTGATACAATGCAACCAAATTTTATCACTTATGGCTACCATGGAAAGGGCTCCTAAACCATATCAGCATTGACCACAAGCCACACATGAAGTTTATGATTACATAGTACAAGAAAAATGAGGTTTTTTTCACCAAAATAGAGTTGGGAAACTATTGTCCTGTGGCTTATCAAGAAGAACCAAAGTCTCAAGAAGAGGAGGCGACTAAAGAAGTCCTTGTGTTATGCAGTCCTCTTGCTAACTTATCATACACACCTTAGAGCATAGAAATGTTGATTGAATCAGATGATGAAGAATACTATGAGGATGGAAATCTAGGATTATTGGATGGATTCTAGGATTACATGGAAAAATGTGTGCAAGATTAGCTTAGTTTAGGAGTGAGAATGGACTTTCAGGAGCTTCTATTACCTAGTTGGTGCTGGGTAGATAATGCTACCCACTTAGAATTTGAGTGTTGTTTGTGCCAAATAGTAGTTATGTATATAAGAGGAAAAGTTACACCAAAAGAGGAAATCCAAATAGAACAACTGAACCAAAGCCATGTTGAATCCTTGCCTTCACTTAAAGATGCTAAAGCAGGTGACCAACCAAGAGAAGAGATGTGCTCTATGGACTCTAAGGCCCAAGGATCCTCTAATTTTTGGATGCAACACTTTGACGAGTCCAAGTCCAAGCAAGGAGAAAGAGCTGGATTCAAGCTTATTAGCCCTACAAGTATAACATACTTGCTACTCATAAACTCTAATTTTATTGCATGAACAATGTAGAGGAATATGAAGCGTTAGTCCATGGTCTCTTGATGGATTTAAGGAAATTAAGATGTTGCAGGTCTTTGGTGACTTGGAATTAGTGGTAAAACAAGTAAGAAAATTATATTCTGACCATGATAGGAGACTAAAAAATTATAGGCATAAAGTCTAGGATCTCATAGAGGGCCTAGATGTGTTTAACATCTAGTTGATCCCTCACTCCAAGAATCATACTGTTGATGCCTTGGCTCAAGCCGCTAGTACCCTCCATCCCCTTTCCTTATCCGGGTTGAGGAAATTTACAGTTGAGCTCACTTCCACTCCACTAGTGATATATAACATTACCAACTTCCAAGTATTTAATTATGATAAACATATCTTGGATTTCATCACAAGCTCTAATGTGTTTTCTACTCAGATAATTGATGAATCAGAGCCTAAAGAGGTTGAATTAGATATAGAGGGAGTCATCAATCTCAAGAAAAATATGATACATATAGGAATGGTTTAACTTGAGAAGATATTTAAATTAGATCAGATAAGAGATCAGGATCAACAAACAAAGAAGGGTTCCATTGATAACCAGTGCGATGCTCACAACTTAGGGACTGATGAAGAAGTTAAGAATGTATTCATTGGTAAAATGTGCATGCCAGAAGAAAATAAAGGGATCATTGATTCCTTACACAAGTACCATGATGTGGTTTCTTAGAGCTACAAGGATTTAAAGACATGTGACACTTTGATCATCATGCACACCATCCCTCTCAAGCCAGATGTCAGACCTTTCTGAAAGCAAAAGTGCCCTATTAATGCATTGCTAGAACCCATCATTTATAAGGAATTCCAAAAGTTGCTATCTGCCAGAATCATATTCCCAATTACGCACTCCATGTTGGTGGAAAACTTGGTCCCAGTCAGGAAAAAGAATGAAGAAATTAGATTATGCATAGACTTCAGTAACTTGAATAGAGGTTCAGAGAAAGAAACCTACCTACTACCTTCATTAGATGAAGTGTTGAAAATAGTTAATGGATCTTAGATGATGTCTTTCTTTGATGGATACTCTGGTTATAATTAGGTAATGGTACAGTATGAAGATAGACATAAGACAACATTAACCACAAAATAGGGAACCTTTGCATACTTGAGAATGTCATTTGGACTAATCAATGCTGGTGCAACGTTCCAGCATGCCATGGATATTTCTTTCAAAGATCTAATTGGAAAATGCATCATCATCTACATGGATTATCTTACAGTGTTTTCAAAGAAAAGAGATCATGTTTCTAATTTATGTAAAGTCTTCCAGAAGTGTAGAGAATTTGGAATATCCTTGAACCTAAAAAAATGTATCTTTGGAGTTATGGAAGACAAGATACTTGGACATGTGATTCCAGAGAGGGGAATTCAAATAGATCCTGAACACATCTGAGCCATTTTGAAAATTCAGCTTCCATGCAGCAAGAAGGAGTTGAAATCCTTCTTTGGAAAGATCAATTTTGTTAGGAAGTTTATCACTGGCTTCATTGAAATAGTCAAGCCACTTAATGCTATGTTAAAGTAGGATGCCAAAATTTGAATGGAATCTAAAAGCCAAGCACAATTTTGAAGAAATCAAGAAAGCAATTATCAATGCACTAGTATTGATCAGTCTAGATTACCTGAAGTCATTTTACATCTACTCATTTGCTTTAGATCACTCTTGTGCTAGCATATTTACATAGAAAAATGATGAAGGGAGTGAATAACTAATTGCCTTCATGAGTTCTTTGTTGAAGGATGCCAAGTTGAGACACCATAATGTTGAAAGGAAAGCATACACCTTGTTCAGAGGAGTTAAGAAATTTTTGCACTACATCTTATGGAACAAGGTGTTTGCAACTATGCTTGACCAAACAGTTAAGACTTTTCTAATGTAGAATGAGTCGGGAGAAAGGAAAGCCAAATGCGTTACTTTGTTATAGGAGTATGACATTGAAATTCATCCCATGAAGTTGGTCCAAGGGCATGCCCTTAGACAAATGACAGCTGAAACACTAGCCAAAGCTAGACCGGAGCTCATTGTGCAGCAGTATGAACTAGAGGATGTTTCCCTAGGAGAGTGGTACGATGACATTGTTTACTATCTTCTAAACAACAAGTTCCTATCCCAGCTATAGGAAGTCCAAAAAAGAGCTTTGAGGCTAAAATATAGTAGTTACATGTTGCAAGGATCCATATTGTACAAGCATAACCATGAAGGGATTTACCTTAGATGCCTTGGAAAAGAGGAAGTAGCTAGTGAACTAAAGGAATTTCATGATAAATTTGGCACTAGCCACAAATCTATCCCTTCAAATACCCACCAAATTATGTGGGTTGTGTGCTACTACTCGATGGTGTTTAAGGATACACATAGTCATGTTAGGACTTTCCATGTTTTCCAAGTTACCGTCACCAGAGAAATTTTTTTTTTTATTTTGCTATAACCTATCTTGGAGGTAATACCATTTTCTCAATGGGGCCTCAACTTCATCGGTTCATTAATCCCACCATCCTCTATAGGCCACAAGTACATTCTAACCACATCTAATTATTGTACTAGATGGATAGAAGCAATAGCATGTAGGCAATGTACTAGTGAGGTGGTTGTGAATTTTCTTGAAAGTTTTATTTTGAATCATTTTGGTTTCCCCTATTCTCTTATTTGTGATAATGATCCCACCTTTTCCTCACTGAAGTTTTCTATTTGGGCCTTCGATTATGGAATTGCACTGAAATTTTCATCCAATTATTACCCTCAGGGAAATGGCCTAGCTAAATCAATGAACAAAAACTTGATAACTATTATTAAAAGGATGCTTGATAGAAACCCCAAAGACTGACACACCTAGCTGTGTTTTTCCCTCTTGGTAGATCATACATGCCATAAGGATTCCCTGGGTGATTCCCCATTCCACCTTATTTATGGTTTGCAACCTGTATTTCTCATTCACCTCAAGATTCCCACCCTCCAATTTCTCAACACCTACTATGAGGAGGGTGACCATCAAGAAGCTCGTTTGGATGAGTTACTACACTTAGAAGAGGTTGGTAGCTGAGCAATTGAAAAAAATTCTAAACACCAAGGCATAGTTAAAAGATGGTTTGATCATTGAGTGAAGGTCAAGGCCTTTAGGATTGTTTATTTGGTCCTTTGTTGGGACAAGGCCCATGAAAAGAAAGGGGAACATGAAAATTTTGACAAGATTTGGCTTGGCCCCTTTCAAATTTTAGAAATATTAGGAGATGATGCCTTTCACCTCAAGATGCTCACTAGAGAGGATGTCTCATTGCCTGTCAAGAGATAGCACCTCAAACATTATTTCCTTTCCTGAGCTTTCCAATCTCATTCGTGTATATAGTTTTATATTGGTTAGCTTATATTTCCTTTTTCTTTTTTGTTGCACCATTGTTTCATTTTTCTCGCCTTCCTAACTAATTTTGTTCTTGTTGAGGGTGTTTTCTCTTGTTCTTAATGCAGTGGCCATGCTTGGTATATCAGCTAGCTTACTTTGTTTCCCACTCCTACTTGTTCTTTGGATAAATCTTCATTCATAATCATTGAATTCTAACCACTTCCATGAAGAGGTTTCCTTATTTGAACTTTTACTTGACATAGGATTCAACCCTTGGTTGAATATTTTTACACTTATCTCAAATCGCACATGACAATACACTTTAATGTTTCTAAAGAACTGACAATGATTGTTATGAGGTCTCAATGAGAGAAAATATTAAGTTTTCTCTAGTGACCACTATGATGCCAAACCCATGATAAGCTTTGATGCTTACATAGTTGAGCAAAAAAAATGTACTAAAAGAAAATCTCATGAAGAAAGAGGAAAAGAAAAGGAAGTATTAAATAAGCAACTATGTGGGTTTGCGAGGAACTCTATCAGGGCTATGGATGCCTAGATGGCAATAGAGCAATGTTCATCAAGTCATAATAATAACTCCATTAGGGATATGGATGCCTGACTAGTAGCGGAGCAATGTCTAGGTTAATTTTAGGGTTAGACAATTTACACGACTTTCCTAAATCAATTCATAACTGTTTGTTATGTTTTCTGAAGTAAGGGAATGAACTCACCCTGCACACACTTCTGAGATACTCTCATGACTTGATTCAGCTAAGGATCCCATCCTCCTTCATGTTTGTTAGTCCCCTTAGGGAAACTGAATTCTTGTCAACAAAACTAGAGATTCTAGGTTTTGAATGAGCATTTACTCTTAGAACACTTGAGAATGTTCTCCTATCAGAGTCACCATTTGTTTTTCCTATAACACAGACACCCCATTTAGAATGGGGACCCTCTCTTTTAACCTTCACCAGGTCACAATTTTCCTTTGCCTCATTTTGTGTGCCCACCAATTTTGAGCTCCAAGTGGTCAAAGAGGTCCAAAGTCATCATCTTTAGTCGACCAAGGTTCACCACCCAAAATTTTTCCTAGTCCTTAGCCTCTACAGGATTTCCTTGGCAAGTTTTCCTTAGTCTTTCAAACTAGTATCCTTTGACTTGTGTGGGTCCACCCTTGCAGGCTTCCCTTTGTGCACGGAAACCCTTCCTTTCCTATTTTACCGATGGTTGGGTATGTGCATGATCATGATGGGCCAAAAAGTGGTAATATGATGGGTATGTGGCTGATGACTATTTTTTTACCAAAAATTGATGAAACGAAAAGGGTTTTTAAAGGAGATTCTCAGATTTCCACCTATATAAATTATGCTTTACTTTGAATTTAATAAGTAATTATTATTCATTTTCTATTCAAATTACGACTAAAGTCCTAATTGATAGGATGATTGAAAAACATCTATAGCTTTGAAACGGTATCACATTTTTTGAATCCAAAACATGTGTCACATTCTATGCTTTGCATACTATAGGATTACAAAAAGAAAAATTGAATTTCAAGAAGTTTTGACCAATTTAAGGTGGTCAGACATACCATAAAAATCATAATTAATTATTTATTTGGAAAAAAACTACAAAAAAATATGCATCACATCAGGGCATGAGTCGTCTACTTATATCTAAAATCTTATTAAAAAATATTATCATTTTATTGTGGTTAGGGTGGTCAGATAGACACCTACTTCTTATTTTTCCCCTGAAATCTAAGTACCACTGCATTGAAATTTCAAATTTTCACCAAATAGATTTTTAGTTTTTTTAAACAAACCTAGTAGTTTAGAAACTACATTCAATTTTCTAGAGATTCTATTCTTTCATATTTTTGAAATAATATAGATAACTTATTCAAATTTTTATGTCAAGTTTCCTAACTCTGATTTTTCTGAATTTTTTGGCACTTAAGGGCCTATTTTTTTTATGATGATCCTACACATACCCAGCTAGCACTTGATGTCGACCCACATGGTGGGTCCTGCACCCACTGTGGTCATCCTTTTCAACCACCCATTGAACAACAACTCCAAGGGTTCCACCTGCTCTATGGGACTTGACTTTCCTGCCACTGTTCCTTTTGAAACCCTCACCTAGCTACCTCGTTGGCCATCGTAAAAGCAATAAATGTGGGTCATTAATGTAAAATTTCCCATAAATAGGAGGATCAACCTGCCATTTTCACTAACATAAGTCAAAGGATTGTTAGAGATCAAATAGCCATTGCCTCCACTACGCCCGCATGACCTCCCAACCAATCCCTAGTGTTGCATTCATCAAACTCATCAGGATTCCCAAGTATTTCTACCATCGCCCAACCAAAAGCATCCTTTAAAATGAGTTTCTAAATTTAATTGAAAATTTTGAGGAAAAGTTGAAAAATCCTTTAGGCAGCCAATTCACTACAAAAATCCATGCAAACCCACTTAAACATTTCTCAAAAATAAATCAAATTCAGCCTCCAAAGACCATGTGGAACTTCACCTCTCTAAGAGTGTTCTTCACCAGGGCCTTGAGCCCTATGCGGCCCACAAACCCTTTGCTACCGCTTGAAATAACTTAAAAAAAAAACCAATGCAACCCTGAGTGTTTGCTCTTGCAGACTTTTGCATGCGGGCAGACACCCTCCCTTTGCATTGCTCAAAGTTTGAATGACATAAACTTGGGTTAAACTTTAAAGCTAGAAGCCCATGCAGGTCCACCATTGTGGGCCGTCATATGTGAGCCACCCCTACATGGTCATCATTTTGAAATGACCACCTCATCCAAGCATTCCACATCATAGAACTTGATGAGACTATTTTCGTTGAATGATAAAACAACAAGGTCTTTTCCAACGGGTCTCTCCTTGTGGACTTCCATCTGCCTTTGTTGTCATTTCACGCATCTCTCAAGCAGTGAAACCCTCACATCTATCCAAACCATGGACTTTGTGGTATTCCTTGTCAGCCCCGCCTTGAGCTCTCAAAAGAAAATGCTAAGTTTTCCTATGTTCTTGCGAACCAAGTTATGCGGAAGTCCATCCAAAGACTACCCTACCCTCATTTCCATTTGAGAACAACTGAAGACCTACATTATTCTTCCTTGTGGACTCTAACCTCATTGTCTCCTTTTAAGCCTTCAGCTTGAAAATGGCTAAGTTCAAATGCAATATTGGACTTCCTTTGTGGGCTGCCACCTACTACCCACCATCGTCTAGTTGTTGTTTAGCAATGGCTACAACCTACCTTCCTTTCGCATTGCTAAGCTTGATTCCTTCTCCCACATCAAAGTTACCGACAATGAAATAAGCTAATGTCAACATCTTTTGAGGACCCGGTGGTGTAGGTTGCCTCCTGTTGGTCACTATCCCATGTTCACTATCCTTTAATGGTCATCTATCGATGACCTTCTGCACACCCTTTCCTGCAAATTTTGAAGACTCAAAAGGCATAAAATAATATCATCCAAGATGAATTTGGATCCACCATGCAGGATTCTCCTTGTTGGTTTCCATCTTGTCATAATCGTTCCTCAATGACGGAGCTCTTAACATCGAAGGTACCCTCTGCCTTTGTACCCTTTAAGCCTACATGAGTGAAGTAACTAGTTGAACACCTCCAAAACCTCTTGGATGATTGCATAACATACTTAATGCCCTAGATCCTCAACCAACCTCCAAACTCCAAGGTAGAATTCTAAGTGTGGGCGATCGTCTATGGGCCACCATGCTCCTAGTGCCGTTTCCTTTCCGCTTTCTTTAGATGACTTCCAACCCAAGGAAACCCACATCTCTAGATCCTCATTGCTATGATTGGCCCTAACGAATGTGAAATGATGAATGATAATGAACTTCATGATATTTAAGAGATGAATTACTAGATATAGCATTCGTTTTGTAGGATTCCACTAACATTTCCCTTATTTATATGATTATATTTACTCCACCTTTGTTTGCAACATTTATGGAATTTGTTGTGGGCACATAGAGATAGTCTATAGAGAAGGAAAAGGGAAAGAAAAATTCCAAAGCACTGAGGGGAAAAGAGGATAAATACCAAATGAGTTTACAAAAAGGATCACAAGCAACCCCATCATCAAAAATGCACAAAAGATCCAAAAGAGCAGTCTAGCCAAGGCAACTGGCTTCCCACATGTGCTCATAGCTCTAGAGCTTGTAATGGAATGCAAAGAGTGCTACCATAGTGGTAATAGAAAAATCATAGATCATGAGGGCAAGGTGTTAGAAGAATTTTCTGCTTAGTCCATAGGCGATACTTTTCATATCCCAACATTCGACCCCATGGAGGAAACAGAGAAGGGATACACCGAGAACATGTGGAAAGCCAATCACCTAGCATGCAAGAAGCTAACAAACCAACATTGGTTGAAGGAGAAGATGGGTAGTACCACAGGATCTTTTTAGAAGCGACTTACATGAAGAGTACCTTGATCTCATCACTCCACTAAGTAGGGTAATGGGCCTCCCTAGTGTAGCCTTAAAAGAGTGGATGTTCTATTTTATTGAATAGATTATTTAAAAAAAAAAAATCCATCTAGACCAAGATGATCAGTGAAAACCTACACACATAGTTTATGACTGTGAAGAATACTTCACAATTCTACATGACCTCCTATCTCATCTACTTACTAGCAGAGTCGTTCCTATAGAAAGGCCTCTTTGTTGCACAAAATCTAAATCTAGGAAGTAGAGAGCTCAAAGTATATGACCATTATCCATAATTGTAGTACAGGAACTTCAAAAGGGAGTACCAAAGAGTGAATGATGCCTTCATTAGGAATATTATTAGACTCCTTGTAGGATATTTTCAAAGAAGGATCTCACATAGTTCTTTCACATTCATTCAAAGATTCAGCTTCCTGTTTATCTAGTTCCCAATGTTCACGTATATCAAAATGGAGGGTTTCTCCAAAAGATCCTACAAGCTTCCCTAGTACCCTAATGACCGGATGATCTTACTGGAAGTCTCTTGATAGCTACAAACTGCTCACACTCTACTGGGTGATAATCATCAGGCAGTGACTCCATACCCTATCACATTTTCACAAGAAATGTATGCTATCCATGTGGCCCAGTGCATGGAGTACTCAGAAAAGGAAATAGTGGAGTACCATCTAGACCTCCACACTGCCTAACCAAGGATGGACCCCTATGGAAAATTGAAGAAGTTGGTCAGGAAGTAGTACACCCACTTTCCTCACATAGAATATTTTTGGGCCAATTTCCAAGATGACAAGGGGGTGAGAATGAGGCATTACATGAGGATGACTACCTAGTTTGTGTAGACAATCAACCTATTCACAACACCTGACTAGATAGTGGAAGAATAGGACACCATCCTCAATGAAAGGTTTGATGTTGTGGTTGACTTACCATTTCCACTAATTGATTGGGACAAGGCCCATAGAGAACCGAACAAGACTGCACGTGGATGCTCAAATCATCCAACTAAAGGCATAGGCTGCCATGCTGACATATGGTGAGCTCATAGACAAGCTCGAAAGAAAAATGGATAGTGAAGAAACTGCTACCCCAATAGAGGAAACTCCCAAATCTCCTCTGGAAACAAGATCACGGAAGAGGAAAGAGGTGTCTAAGTGCCAGGCCAAACACAAAGTTTATACATAGAAGGCCTTAGAGGGGGAATCTTCAAAGAAGGCCAAGAAATCTAGAGGATTTAGTGAGATTCCCACCATCAAGGAGGATACTCAACATGAGGGAGAGGAAGAGGTTGAGCAACCGAAGTCACTATGTACTACCTCTACTCCCACTGTTACCACTACCACTGCCACTCCACAACCCCTCACATCTCAGGAACTATGGACATCTTTGTCCACCTTGCTTCCACCTCACCGACTACCTCGATCATGGTATTAGAATCCTCTTCGTAAATGGCATCCCCATTTTCATTTTCCTTGCTACCCTCTCTACTATAGTATCTTCAATTTCCATGACCACTATGCATCCTCTTAGCTTGCCCGAGGCTTTTGCCAAGTACATGCTAGGAATGTCAATCAAGTTTTCTAGGGTTATAATGAACCCCACTGTCCAAGCTATAATCGACCAAATTTTTGCTAGTTTTTTTATCCCTCCTACACCCACTAGGCCACCAATGATGGAAGAAACCATGCAAATATTACAAGAAATGGAGAAATGACAAAGGGAGGCTTCCAAAGGAATAATGGAAGAATTGGAGGATCCTTTCAAGGACGACTATTTCAAACACCTCGAAGGTAGAGTAGGCATGAGTGTGGACAAGGTGGCAACTGATGAGAAGAAGTCATAGTCTTTAGAGGAGGATGTTGAAGCTCTTAATGCAAAGTATATCATAGAGACCTCCAATCAAGAGCTTGAGGAAGATTTTTCCCAGCATCTCATGGATAATGGAGAAGATGTTGAATCCAAAAAGTAGCCTTCCAAGGAGAAGAAAGAGGACACTGAAGTCAACGTGGAGATACTCAAAGATCCTCTACTAGTTGGAAAAGACAAAGGCCCTATTTAAGAGAAGAGGTACCACTAGAGGAAGAAGAAGGAGATAAAGAAGAAAAGAAGGAAGAAGATGCTCCTAAGAAGAGCCCTAAGCTAGAACACCATGAAGAGCAATGCGTGTGTAGTAATTTTCCTTTCAAGAGAGGTAGTGTGTGTTGCCTATGTTGAGAATTGTAGAAACACCCATCAATAGATGTGTGAAGAATCATACTCTCACAACTCTTATACCATGCTAGGATTTCCATCCAAGATCATACTACCAAAAACCTTCTACTTCCACAAAATACACTTACACACAATGAGCCTAGTTCACATTATCAACGAGATTGATAAAATATTTTATTAAAATGTATATTTTGACCTTGCATATATAGGCAAGGAAGAGGTAATCCACCTATCATGTGGATTGGAAAGTGCCCCATAATGTGGTACAAATAAGTAGATAAGTTTCCTATAGGTGTCAACCTTTGGATCACTTGGAATGTGCAAACCAACAACCTATTTAACCAAATCATCAACCTTGGTGACAAGTGTTGAATCACTACAAAAGTGACCTTTGAGGTGAGATGGAAAGCCTTCCAACCTTAAAAGGTATGCACATGAGGTTTACCAAACAACTAGGTAACCTCTAGAGGCCTAAAAGGTTGCACATTCAGTTAGTTAAGATGTTGTCTAGCCTCGTAAACCTAACTACACTTAAGTTATAGTGAATAGATAAATTATTCACTCTAACAATATATGCTCAGTGTTTGAAAAAAGAAAACACAATTTAATCATAGAGGAAAAAATGTATCTTTATTGGTTATATTAACAAATCGAAAGCTTATAAGTTTTATAATCTAAATAATAAGAAGGTAATTATCACTAGAGGTGTTGAACTAAAGGAAGAATAAGCATGATATGGAAGTATTGTTAGATCAATCATAACTACAATAATACCTCAAAATCAAGAAAAAATAGAAGAATATATTGAGCAACCAAGTCCACAAGCAATAATAGGTAATCCAACAAAAAATATTCAAGGAGACAATTCAAGAATGTTGTGAACACAAAATATTTTGTATAAGATGAACCATCATACCTTATAAGTCATCCAAATTTTAATTCACAATTAAGAGATGAATAAGATCCTACAATTGCCTCAATAAGATCAAGGTATAGTGGTAATAAAATAAAATATTTGAAATGTTTATAATCAAGGAGAAGAAAAAATAGATTTACATTAAAAAATTTCTTTATTCTTTCAAGATCCCATATATTGTGAGGAAGCAATCAAGGAAGAGGATTGGTACAATACTATAGATGAAGAGATGGATTCCAATTAAATAATTATGGGAGCTATTAGAATGACCTAAGGTAAATACTGCATAGGTTTTCAATGGGTCTATAAGATCAAGTTCAAAGTAGAAGGTGAAGTTGAAAAGTATAAATCAAGGTTAGTAACAAAAGGCATTATACAACAACATATTTTTAAATACAATGAAACCTTTACATCAATTGTAAGACTTGATATAGTTAGAATTTTCTTAGCCATAGTTGCATAAAAAAATTGGAAAGTTTATCAAATGGATATGAAATCAATATTTTTAAATGGTACAACCACCAGGTTATGAAATGCATGGGAAAGAAGAAAAGGTATGTGAATTGAAGAAAACTCTTTAGTGTCTCGGACAAGCACCAAGAGCACATTATAGTAAAATTTACTTATACTTAACTGGAAATGGATTAAGCAATAGTAATGATCTTACACTAGCAGTTGCATGTAGTGACATGCAACGATGAGTCGATAGGTTGAGGGGAAGTCCAAATTCCAAGGATATGTACATAAATAGGAGCAATTAGAGAGGGGGATGCTAAAAATAATCTTAGAGAGAGCATAGGACACTTACATATCTACACATAATGAATGATAAGCTATATTTTAAGTTTTATATGGAAGATTGATTTTATTATGTTTCATCTTATTTCCCCTATGTGCAGATATGTATGTATGTCAGTACATTCAAACAACATTGATACACACCGAGAAATTCTTGGAATGATAAGTCATATTGTAAGTGTTAAATGGAACAATGATGCCACCATTGTTTATAGTGATGGACAATGCATTTCCCCTATGTGTGGATATATATGTATGTCATAGTAGATGCAAAAAAAAGTCATACACATTGATCCCTACGCTTATTTTGTTAGAACATTCTTGGAATGATAAGTTGTATCTTAAGTGTTATATGGAACATTAATGCTACCATTGATAGTAGTGATGGACAATGTATGTTCTTGGTTGGTTGTTTTGCAAGAACATATAGTGTAAGCTAATGGAAGTCGGTCTACATCCAAGTAGAACAAGGTATGTAATAGCCAGGGATAGTAATGCCTAAGAGAGATCAAGTGACCACATCTAAAAATCCTCATGGCATCATTAATAACCCTTTTATGATACCATTATGCTAAGACAATAGGGCATATATAAGGTTCTGATACATGTAGATTATGTCAAAAAGATAATAGAATTAAATTTGAAAGCTTAGAATATTATTGGATTGGAACAAGACATAGAAATTTCAAATAAGTATATTTACATAAGTCATGCACAACCATAAAAATAAATAGATAATTGCATACACACAATTCTGTTGATGTTAATCAAAAAGTAGATTGATAAAAAAAAATTAAACTATATATATTTTTTTAATTTCTAAATCTACCTTTACATGCGATCATAACATATCTTGAGAGATTACTGTTGAATGTAATTGTTTATTTCACCATTGTGACTGATTTTGTAGTCACTATTATTATTCTCAAAGGTCATTTATAACACATTACTTCCTCAAAATCCCCATTATTTGATTTCAAAACTCAACAATTTGAGGATCATAACAGAAAGTGCAACCATTATAAATGCATTCCTTAATGGTCAAATGTTTTAATAGTTCAGACTCCTCAAACCAAAAATTAGAGTAGTCAATAGAGCCTGGGTGAAAGCCTTCTTGCTTCATAGAAGGTCTAATGGCGCGAAAACATCCATAGAACTAATGAAAATAAGCTGAGATAAAAGATCACTAACTAAGAAATTATTATCTTATGTGGAGCAGGATTGTTTGGCTTAAGTATGTTTTGAAAAAATTAAAAGAAAATATGAAGTTTAGTGCAATGAACATGTGTCATTGGTAGACAATATCTAAATTAGTAAATATAAAGAGTTCTATAATTTATAAAAAATAATATGCAATGCACCTGAAATATAAGGGATCAAATAAAAAAAATGTAGGCATACCTTGTACATGCAACGAAATGCAATATGAACACAACGAAAAAAGGCATGCCCTCCACCCTACCATATTGGGTGATGGAGCCTCATGGGCTCTCACCAAACCCCCAAGAAAAAACATAAATTTTCCACCACTTTGATCAATGGTGAAAGCAATGTTTTGGCACTTGAGAACTTTCTTGAGTTGAAATAAATGTTTTACATTTTAAAAATTATATACAATTGTATCATTTATGATAAATAAATATATATGCAGTTGTGAAATAAGAGATGGAATAAAGGATATATAGCCTTACCTTGTATATAAATAGAATGTGGTTGCAGATCGTACAACATGCCAAACATGCGATCATAAATCTATTTAGCATTGTGGAGATCTGTGGTTATAGCTGAGAACGTTTGTAATAAAAAATGTTTTGACTCAAATATAGTTGCACACAAGGAAAATGTGAAGTTTATTGTGGTGAACATGTTTCATTTGTAGAA
Organism: Sequoia sempervirens; assembly: GCA_007258455.2. Taxonomy (NCBI): domain Eukaryota; kingdom Viridiplantae; phylum Streptophyta; class Pinopsida; order Cupressales; family Cupressaceae; genus Sequoia; species Sequoia sempervirens. Next base: position 724,022,301 of record VDFB02193867.1, on the reverse strand, counting down.
AATATCTAAATTAGGAAATATAAATAATTCTATAATTTATAACAAATAATATATACTACATCTGCAATAGAAGACATCAAGTAAAGAGGATGTGGGCATACCTTGTGCACGGAGCATGATGCAATATGTCTACGATTAAATCTTGCATATAAAAACAAGGAATTGAATTAAGAAATGGTGGAAATTCTATATGCATGTAAATGAAGAGGGAAAAGAGAAGCACTATAGTTATTGTAAAGAATAGGAACATTTCATCATGATGGCAATGCACACAACTATTGGAGGAAATCCTCTTCTTTGATTCATAGTGCACTATATTTTTTGACATCTAATCTGGAGTATCTAGCAAAAGAGAAAGGTGGATCTATGCGTATTGTTGAAGAACCCAGTTCAAGTGAATAAATTGTTATTACACCTTGTTTAGATATTGATAGAATTTCAAGTAAGCATGAATATGCTCCAAACTGAAATCTATACATGCATTTCACTTGAATTGGGTTCTTCATTTGAAGTGGGTTGTTCACTTTGAATGTTGATTATAAGTAATTTTGCATACAAACATGTCGACATATAAATTTTTTTGGTGAAATATTGAAAAATAGAGCATGTTGTCTCAATGTAATCAATGTTGAGATCACTGCTTAATATTACACTTAATATACATAATATCAAACATATGAATGTTTTCTACATCTAATTTCAGAAACATACAGATCTACACATAGGAAATATAAAATGAAGCACAACAAAATGAGGCCTCCTCTCCACCCTACCATATTGGGTCATGGAGCCTCATGGGCTCTCACTAAACCCCTAAGCAAGATCATACATCATCCACCACTCTGATCAATGGTGAAATCAATGTTCCTTATTACACTTAATATATAGCCTATCATTCTAACAACTCCTTTTTGAAGATGAAATAAATAATAACTAAAAAGGTGCATTTAACTTCAGATACCTATATACCGGTGTACATTTTGTTTTGCAAGAAGATATACAAGCATTACATGCCTTGGATGCATTTGTAGGGATCTGTTGCTTAGATATATGTAGACATAAAAATAATGTGTGGAAATGTATGTATGCAGAATTACATGTAGACAATAGGTAGCAGATGGGAAATAAAAGGTCGGGGGACAACTAAAAGGGATAGGAACCATTACAATAAACAAGGACATGAGGACCAAGTATTCAAATTTGACATTATTGAAAGTGAGGCGACAAAAATACGAATCACTTATTTTGTGTTTTTTGCATAGGGTGATGGTTGATAAAGTAATACAAAAATCTTTGCGATGCCACCATTGATGGGAGTGATGGAAAATGGATTTTCCCTATGTACAGATATGTATGTATGTCATAGTAGATGAAAAGAACATTGATACATACTAATCCCTATGTTTATTTTGTTGGGACATTCTTGGAATGATAAGTTGTATTTTAAGTGTTATATGGAACATTGATGCAACCATTGATAGCAGTGATGAACAATTCCATGTGTAGATTTGGATGTATGTCATAGAAGATGCAAACAACATAGATACATAATGACACATTCTTGGAATGATAACCTGTATTTTGAGTGTTATATGGAACATTGATGCCACCATTATTTGTAGTGATGGACAATGTATTTCCCCTATGTGCAAATATGTATGTATGTCATAGTAGATGCAAACAACATTCATACATACTGATCCCTATTTTTATTCTATTGGGACATTCCAGGAATGATAAACTATATTTTAAGTGTTATATGGAACATTGATGCCACCATTGATCGCACACCCAAAATATAGGTGGTTCACTCAAACTAAGATATGTATGATGAAGTTAAGATTAAATGCAATGAACTAGATGCAACTAGATGATGAAATTGATTGATTAAGTACACAAAATCTAAGAAATATAACTTGTTTTAAAACACATTATGGTATGCAAAAAATACCTAGAAATGAATGCAAACCTGAACAAAAATGAACCAAATTGAAAGTATGCACCTGGGATCTAGAAGGAGGCTGAAAATGACACTTGAAATTTTTCTGATGCAAGAAATTTGGCCTACTAGGACTCATTCGCCATTCTGGGCGAATTAGTCCTAGTTTTGTGATACTGTGTTGGAACTTGTTTTAGACAAAAGGGTATCCAAAAATGTTAAAAACCCTGTTCAAGCCTGAAAGTGGGACTCATTCACCATTGATGGTGAATGAGTCCACTTTTGAATTTTGGAAGATCCAAAAGTGGAAACAAGAGCTTCTAGTCTGCACTTTGGCTTCCTACAGGTGTATGCTTCTAAAACTTTGATTTCCAAACTTGAAAGTGACTTTTTGTTGATATTTTGACTTGATCAATGAAGATAAGACCTAATTGACTTTACAATGCAATCTTCGATGATTTCCAAGCTTCCAAGATTCCTAAATATGCAAAGACACATGACAAGAAAGAGAAATGTTGAATGTTAGGGCATGGGGGTTTGCCTTGGTCAGACCCCTTTTAGGTAATTAAACTAAAATGATGAAATAATGTAATGAAGCATGAAATAATGGAATTTATTACCTTTCCATGATCATTGATCTTGAATTTCTACAACAAAACATGAAGATTCAGCCCTTGAATGTCTAAAAATTGATGACCTAATGCCTTGAAATGGTGAAGCCTTAACTTGCTTGACTTTAGATGGAAGAATGATGGATGAATAATGAAGAATGAATTGTTGTTTAGGGTTTAGAGAGTTTATTTTATAGGAAATTCACCTTATTATCACAAAAATTGGATCCCTAAGGCCGACATGTGAAAATAATAAGCTGAAATTTCAATTTTTCCTACTCAAAGGTCAAAATTGGGCCAAATGGGACTCATTCGCCACCCATGGAAAATGGGTCACACCTAGATGGGACTGATTCACATGGATGGTGAATGGGTCATACAATGGTAATTTTGACAGCTAAGATGCTAGGAGATAAGAAAATAAGGTTTAAATTGCAACCTTGTCAAGTATTTTATCAAATATTGCCTCGGGATGCACAATATGGGTTAATAGGGGCCTATTAGTGATTATGTGAATGTCAAATAGGGCTTGGTACATATAATTCAATGTGAAAGTATGATTAAATACACTTTACAACATTAAAATGAGGTCTACATAGCCTAGAAAGGCACAAGAACCAATGTGAATGTGCAAGACACATTACAACACTAGTTTAACATTAAGTTTATTTCAAAAACCTTATAGATTGATGTAATAATGTTATTAAACACATTTTATAATGTTGAATTAGGGATAAATGGGTTCATTAAGTCTAGAAAAGCTTGAAAGTATCTTACAACACTTTACAATACCTTTACAAGACATCATTAAAAGCATGTTATCAAATTTGCAAGGGTCCAAGACCTAGTGTGGATGCATAAAATGCCTCACAACACTTGAATCAAGGTCTCATTAAGTTTGATTTATCATGAATTATTCACATGCCAAGCAAGAGTTCCTTTTTTCTATGGTACATTTAGCCCCCACTTTAGTGAGAGAATGAACTTGCTTCAAACTCACACTAAAGTAGTCATTCAAGAGAGATCCGAGTGTACAGATGGAGATGAAAAAGATCAAAAAAATATCAAAGAAGGTGGCCAAGCCTCCAGGATCGAAAGATCCTAAGTCAAACCATCAAGATAAAAATTCATGCAATGGCAAGAGCTAGGAAGAAGAGAAAGATGAAAATAAGGTGGATCAAGCTTCAATCATTTGTCCAGCTAGTTATGGATTAGATCTAAGTTTGTTTGTTTAGAAAAAGAAATGTGTACTCACTCTAGGGCAATGGAACTCATGGCTATCTACCGAGTCATAAATCCCAAAAGGTGAGAAACATACGCTAGTTGGTATGTACTCATAAACACATAGGTGGCTATGGGGAAAGTCGTGCCACTAAATGGGCTTCCTGCTCAACCGTATCAAAGTTATACCTCCTGATCTAACTTTAATAAGGAGCCACAATGAAAATTATTTTCAAGCTCTATGAGGTAAGCAAAAAATCATATGCTTGACACTTGTAACACCCCATCACGCAAACCCCAAAGGAAAACTAACTACACATCAAAAAAAATTTATAAAAAAAACATAAAGTAAAAGTACAATGTTATCAATTGCAACTAACATAAATACAAATACATACTAAACTCCTAAGTCCCTTGGGGTACACGAAGAGACATTACGTTAACTACCCATTAACAAACTTAACTAACCCAACATTCATTTCCATGGATATGAGTTCTCATATAAAAGTGATAAATGCTAAGCATTAAAATAAGAATGAACCACATATGCTAAACAAGATTGCATAACCAATAAAACTTGGGAATAATGAGAACTAATTTAGTCAACGTATCTACATCAAATATATATAATTACATCTGTGAATAATGTTTTGAATTACAAAGTGTGTTATAACAATACATCATGTTACAAACTAAATACCAATAACCATTTATCCAAGTTACAAGATACATTATCCCAACACATGGGTGAGTTACAATACAATTACAAGATATGAATAAAGTACAAATGTATACATCTGAAGGAACATAAATCTGGAACAAATTGTCACCACAATCTTTGCACTGAAGGTACGACTACTGAATGGGAAACCCAACGGGGTGTGAAGCACGTTCCACCCAACCACCCCTATGCTAGGAGTAGTTAAGAAATGATTCTTGACCAAGACGTCAAAAGTAACACATATGACTCAACACCAAACATGGAAAAATAATTCATACACAATGGAAATGTGACAACAAAAGTCTACTAACAAAACATGATGACAAATGACTCCAAGTCAAAACAATAAACCACTTCCAGAGGATTCTAGTTAAAAACAACTAAGGGGAAGGCTAGACGAGAGTTTCATTGCATGGCCTTCATGGATTATCCTGACATCCTATCACAAGGTGCCGCCTCCATCTATGGTTATTCTGACTGCCTATCTCAAGGTGCCACCCCATAGGGTGACTCATGCAGAATCGTGCTTTCCTTGTGGAGACAAGATCATGATTATGCCAACCATGGCCTTCTCAGCCACCTTTAGTCTTTGGAAGCCCTAACAGGTGAGCAAGGAATCAATATTTATCTTTTATTATTTAACTACCCATCCCCTAATTTATTAGTTAGGTTTTCACTTTTTACACTAACTCTAATGTGGGTTATCCTGACAGCCCCTTTGTGCGCCAGTTCCCACATAGAGCCACTCTCTCTAGAATTCCCTAACATACCAAAAAATATAAGGGATTGAACTCTCAAGTTCTCAAAATGCAAGGTAGCAATTTGTGAGGCAAATCAATGTATATATACAGTTACACCCATAAAGAAAGTGTAATTAAATATCCAAAATAAATATACCAAACTCCCTAACCTCTGGAAGTTTAACGACAACCCTATCTCTTATAATAAATTTAACCAAATAAACGAACACTCATGTGGTTAACTCAACTCAAAAATCTCGATAACGAAATCCATAAAATAAACCAACTGTTTACTCAAAATCAATGAATTGATTAATAACATATATTCATAAGTCAAACAATCATCATCGCACACAAGAATTTTCTTTACAAGATCAAATCATTAATTTTCTCAATTATTTTCACTAATTAAAGGCATATAAATAAATGTAATAAATCATTCTCTTCTAATTTTCAACTAATAATAAAATATAAATATGTTTTAAATAACCATCAAAAACTATAATTCTCCTCAATTAAATCATATATATTTGTATTCAATTTATTTATATATATATATATATATATGTATATATTAATATAAATATATATATATATATATATATATATTTATATTAATATATTAATATATATATATATATGACTTATGAATATATGTTATTAATCAATTCATTGATTTTGAGTAAACAGTTGGTTTATTTTATGGATTTAGTTATCGAGATTTTTGAGTTGAGTTAACCACATGAGTGTTCGTTTATTTGGTTAAATTTATTATAAGAGATAGGGTTGTCGTTAAACTTCCAGAAGTTAGGGAGTTTGGTATATTTATTTTAGATATTTAATTACACTTTCTTTGTGGGTGTAACCATATATATACATTGATTTGTGTCATTTTGTTGAGTAATTGAGTCATAAGATTATAGCGAGATGGTTTTGCCACGCGAATTGCTACCTTGTGTTTTGAGAACTTGAGAGTTCAATCCCTTATATTTTGTGGTATGTTAGGGAATTCTAGAGAGAGTGGCTCTATGTGGGCACCGACGCACAAATGGGCTGTCAGGATAACCCACATTAGAGTTAGTGTAAAAAGTGAAAACCTAACTAATAAATTAGGGGATGGGTAGTTAAATAATAAAAGATAAATATTGATTCCTCGCTCACTTGTTAGGGCTTCCAAAGACTAAAGGTGGCCAAGAAGGCCGTGGTTGGCATAATCATGATCTTGTTTACACGAGGAATGCACGATTCTGCATGAGTCACCCTATGGGGTGGCGCCTTGAGATAGGCAGTCAGGATAACCATAGATGGAGGCAGCACCTTGTGATAGGATGTCATGATAATCCATGAAGGCCATGCGATGACACTCTCCTCTAGCCTTCCCCTTAGTTGTTTTTAACTGGAATCCTCTGGAAGTGGCTTATTGTTTTGACTTGGAGTCATTTGTCATCATGTTTTGTTAGTAGACTTTTGTTGTCACGTTTCCGTTGTGTATGAATTATTTTTCCATGTTTGGTGTTGAGTCATATGGGTTACTTTTGACGTCTTGGTCAGGAATCCTTTCTTAACTACTAGCATGGGGGTGGTTGGGTGGAACGTGCTTCACACCCCTTTGGGTTTCCCATTCAGCAGTCATACCTTCAGTGCAGAGATTGTGGTGACAGTTTGTTCCAGATTTATGTTCCTTCAGATGTATACATTTGTACTTTATTCATATCTTGTAATTGTATTGTAACTCACCCATGTGTTGGGATAATGTATCTTGTAACTTGGATAAATGGTTATTGGTATTTAGTTTGTAACATGATGTATTGTTATAACACACTTTGTAATTCAAAGCATTATTCACAGATGTAAATATATATATTTGATGTAGATATGTTGAGTAAATTAGTTCTCATTATTCCCAATTTTTATTGGTTATGTATTCTTGTTTAGCATATGTGGTTCATTCTTATTTTAATGCTTAGCATTTATCACTTTTATATGAGAACTCATATCCGTGGAAATGAATGTTGGGTTAGTTAAGTTTGTTAATGGGTAGTTAATGTAATGTCTCTTTGTGTACCCCAAGGGACTTAGGAGTTTACTATGTATTTGTATTTATGTTAGTTGCAATTGATAACATTGTACTTTTACTTTATGTTTTTTTTTATAAAAAAAATTGTTGTGTAGTTAGTTGTCCTTTGGGGTTTGCATGACGGGGTGTTACAACTTGGTATCAGAGCCAGGTTGCCAAACACTGGGTACTCTAGGTAGTTGAGTCCATTAGGCAACCTGGTGTAACTCTTGATCTGACATAACTCAATTGTTGTATAGGATCATGCCTAGGGGTAGAGGTCATGTTTGGAGAAGAGACCGAGGTGGTGGCCATGGATTCAACCACCAAAGTCCATCACTTCCAAGCTCACATGGTTCTGAGCATGAGGAACTACAGAGTTCCCAAAAGAATCCAATAGGAGGTGGTGGTCAGAACCCAGAACAACCTAGTCTAGGTGGTCAGTTGCAACATCTGTTAGAGGAGATATTGGGTCATCTAAGCACTAGGAAGGATGAGGAACAGAGATTGGATAGGGAAAGGGAGAGATCCCCTAGACATGGGGAAAACACAACTGAGTAGGAGGTAGTAGTGGCAAGTCATATGAGGGACCTATTGAGAGCACGACCCCCTACTTTTGATGGATCTGGTGGGGGTCTAGAGGCAGAGACTTGGTTGATCGATTTGGATAGATGCTTTGTGATGCATCCCTACGGTAGTAACACTAGGGCTAGGTGCACTTTCATGCACCTTAGAGGTTTTGCTTCCACTTGGTGGAGGCTGGAGGAGCAGAAATTACACATTGACATCAGTATGGTTACTTAGGAGCTTAGTATGTATTTGTAATTATGTTCGTTGTAATTGAAAACTTAGTACTTTTACTTTATGTTTAAGAAAAAAAATTGTTGTGTAGTTATTTGTCCTTTGGGGTTTGCGCAGCAGGGTGTTACAACACTCATAGACATTGTTAATGCAAGATAGTGTAAGGAATGTTCAAAGGGATTTTTCTTACTTTGTGCAAGATCTCATCTTAGGGGACACTGTGCTTAACGTCTCCAATAGAGGGTGTGTCAAAAGAAGTATTACACTCTTGAAGGGAATCAAGCCCAATGACTCCACCAAGAAAAGGAAACATCGCAAGAAGAAAGAAATTGCACAATGAAATGTGAGCGGTGATGTATGCCCTTGACTTTAAAACGGTTGTGAACATTAGTACTATGAGAAATTGCTTTAAAATAGAAGAAGTGGAAATGAGAGCTTAATCAAAAATCCCTATGCCAAGTCATATGATTTTGATAAGCTACATCATGAAGAAAGGTAGTATGTCACATGTGAGTAAATATTAAGACATGTCATCCATATCCCAAGCTTTCTCTTATACGTTCATGAAAGGTTAACAACTAGTCAAAAGAGATAGTGATGAGTGACAAATGAGAACAAGGCTATCAAACCCCTTGCCCCTCACTTAGGGTAGGACAAAGGTAAGGCTAGAATGGATGAAATGAAATATATGGTAGAAGAAATAAGTACTTCCAGACAAGGAATAGCACCACAATCCTTGAGAGTTTGGATGTTATTGTTGTGCAAATCCTTTGATAAAAGTGGAGATAAGGGAGATACCCCTAGATCTTTCTTGAAATAGTATGATATTTCGGTTTGGCTTATGTGTTCATTGCATCCATGTGTAGGAGGAAGATTGTAACTGATACCATAAACAATCTTCCAAGTTACATGATGGGGGTGTGTGTTTGTGAGAAGGATTGGTTTTTGTATAAGAACACAAGTCCTTTTTAATGTTATATGTCATTGCTTCATGGGGGATGGGAGTTATATTTCCCTCATGAAAACCATGAGGTGATTTGGTAGAACTAAGTTGAGAAAATGGAACACAAGGTTGTTTGGGTTGAGATTGGGATATTGCACACCCTCCCTTAAAGGAAGGTGTGAGACTCAAATCACTACTATAACTTGTGTCTAAAAATGAATCATTTGTATATGACTCTTTGGACCATGAGGGTGAGATTTTGGAAATGTTATGGAAAGGAGGTGTAGAATCTAACGACCCCCAATTATCATGAAAGAGTTTTGTTGTAGGTGAACAATTAGCATCAGCTTGTATAGGCTCAATTTTTGATCTAGGAATCAAAGTATTAGGGGAGTTGGAAGTGTTGTGGTTAGTCAATGCATAGCTTCACTCATCTGCATCAATCATATATATCTTGTTGTTGTATTCAAATTTCATTACACGGTGAAGGGTAGATGGGACCCCTTTCATAGCATGAATCCATAGTCTCTCTAGGAGAAGATTGTATGGAAGAGGTCCTTGCATGATGTATATAAGGGTAGGAAACACTACAGGTCTGACCTCAAGAGGGAATGTGATCATCCCAACTGGTTTCCTATTAACATTGTCAAATCCATGAATATGAACATCATTAAGTTGAATGATCTTTTTGTCCATGCCAAGCTTGTGTAGGAGGTCCATGCTACAAACATTAATTTCTAGTCCATTGTCGATGAGAGTGTGCCTAATTAAAGTTTCATTAATGATCACCTTTATCATCAAGAGATCATTCTTGTTTTGAATATCAAGTGAGGGTAATTCATGTTTAGGGAATGTGATTTTGGACTAGGTGACTTGCATTGGATGAGAGGAGGGTGTTGCATGATTGGATTTTATGTAAGATTGGATATCTTCCTTCTATATTTGTAACATTTCATGAAAAAGAAGTTTCACTATCGGTGAGAGTTGAATGAGTTCCCATACATATATATTAGGAGTCCTTTTAAGTTCTTTAACACTAGGCACTTTTTGAGGAAAAGGTAATGGTGTAGGAGTGTTTTGTCATCCCCTAGATGTTTGAGTCACTAAGTTACAACTTAGCAGCTACAAAACATTGTTATGAGTAGATTTTGTCATGGATTTAAAGACCTCTCTAAATTTTTGTGTGATTCACTAATGGACGGTGACTTAGGAAACTCACTAATTAAAGGAGATCCCACTTGTGTCATCATAAGCTCAATAATTTTGGCATGATGTGTTAATGAAGGGGATTTGAATGTCACATTAGGATTTTCTTGCATCATGATAGTTTTCCTAGGAGGAGAGTTTCTAGGAGAAAAACAAGCCAAATGTTTTTGGCATTCATAAGTTGGTTCTTCTAAAAGAACTTCATCTCAAGTAGGGGAATGAGCAATGGTTGAATATTGTTTCTCAAGATCCTATTTTCGTGAGGTGAAGAGGGACAACTAAGATATTCATGACCTTCATCGATTGTGTTGTCTAACATCAAAGTATCACCTTCACAACTAGGAGAGATACTAGAAGAAGAAAAAATGTTGTTGTCATGAGTACCTATAGTTGTATGGTCTTGTTTATCAATGTCTTGTCCACTAAGAGAGGTAAGAGGAGAGAAACAATTAGGATTCTCAAAACTCTCATAAATTGATTATTCTACCAAAACATCTTCGTCACCAATAGGAGAGATATTAGGAGAGGAACAAATATGATCATTAGGAATGTCCAAGGTTGTAGTCTCTTTCAGAAAAAGACTCTCATAGGATAGGAAATGCTTCTTAAGATGTCTAAATATGTAAGGTAATAGCATTGTTTGAATAAGAATTAAAAGCACATGTAACCATTTCATGCAATGTTTCAACAATATGAACAATGTATATGCAAAGATACAAAACACTCTTATCCAATATATGCAAGATTTGAAGAATGCAAACAATGTACATGCAAGAATGAAAAGAAATTTTAGCAAACTTATTCAAATTTTTATGAATAGAAATATTGTATATGCAAAAGTGAAAAGTACTTTTATCAATCTTATGCAAAATTTCAGAAATGTAAGCATTTTCAGATGTTAGGGTGTTTGCAAATGAGGTGGTATGAAGAATAAATAATCTAAAATGATATTTTAAAGCTAGATTCATAAAAAAAATGTTCTAGAAACTATCCAAACTTATAGCATATGATACTAGGAGGCTTAGGAAGCACATAAATGAGGTTTCTAATGTTGTAACAGAAATTCAAAAATCTGGAGAGGGACTGATTTGCCCAGTATGGCGAATGAGTCCCAATATTGGTTTTTTGCAAAATTTTTAGAAATTTTGATTTTTTTTTTATGTGTTTGAGGTTGTACAATGTAGAAATAAGATGGAAATTTAGAATTTCAGAAAAAATTAAGGAAATTAAATGCAAGCTAAATGACCTTTTCACTAATGCAAGTTTTTGAAACCCTAGAATGCAAAACAAATGCAAAATCTAATGCATGCAAGCTATTCCTAGGATGATAATGGACTCCAAATCAGAAAATAAAGTATTATAAAAGAAATTTCACCAAAATGTGGCATATATTTTAAGGTTGGATGGAATGCTAAGTCTCTTTTCCTCAACTAGGGTATTTCACCTAATGAAAAGAGATAGATCCCACACCCAAAATCAAGGTGGTTCACTCAAACTAAGATATGTATGATGAATTTTAAGATTAAATTAAATAATCTAGATGCAACTAGATGATGAAATTGATTGATTAAGTATGCAAAATCTAACAAAATAGAACTTTTTTTAAAACACATTGTGATATGCAAAAAATACCTAGAAATGAATACAAAACTAAACAAAAATAAACCAAACTAAAAGTATGCACCTAGGATCTGGAAGGAGGCTGGAAATGATACTTGAAATTTGGCCTACTAGGACTAATTTTCCATTCTAGGAAAATTAGTCCTAGTTTTGTGAAACTGTGTCAGAACCCGTTTCAGACAAAAGGGTATCCAAAAATGCAGAAAACCTTGTTCAGGCTTGGAAATGGGACTCCTTCACAACTGATGGTGAATGATTCCACTTTTTAATTTCTAAAGATCCAAAATAGGAAACATGAGCTTTTGATCTACACTTTGGCTTCCTACATGTGTTTGCTTCTAAAACTCTAATTTTTGAACCTAAAAGTGAGTTTTTATTGATATTTTGACTTGATAAATGAAGAGAAGACCCAAATGAATTTACAATGCAATCTTCAATGATTTCCAAGCTTCCAAGATGCCTAAATTTGACAACACAAATGATAAGAAAGAGAAATGTTGAATGTTAGGGCATGGGGATTTTCCTTGGTCAAACCCCTTTTAGGTAATTAAACCAAAATGATGAAAGAATGTAATGCAACATGAAATAATGGAGTTTATTACCTTTCTATGATTATTAATCTTGAATTTAAGGAATAAAACATGAAGATTCAGCCCTTGAATGTCTAAAAATTCATGACTTAATACCTTGAAATGGTGAAGCCCTAACTTGCTTGACTTGAGATGGAAGAATGATGGATGAATAATGAAGAATGGATTGTGTTTTAGGGTTTAGAGAGTTTATTTTATAGGTAATTCACCTTATTATCCCAAAAATTGGATCCCTAAGGCCGACATGTGAAAATAATAAACTTCAATTTCATTTTTTCATGCTCAAAGGTCAAAATTGGGCCAAATGGGACTCATTCGCCACCCATGGTGAATGGGTACCACCTAGATGGGACTAATTCACCATAGATGGTGAATGGATCCCATAGGGGCCATTTTGATAGCTAAGATGCAATGAGATAATAAAATAAGGTTTAAATTGCAACTTTGTCAGGTATTTTATCAAATATTGCCTTGGGATGCACAATATGGGTTAATAAGGGCCTATTAGTGATGATGTGAATGTCAAATGGGGATTGTGACATGGAATTAAATGTGAAAGTGTGATTAAATACACTTTACAACACTAAAATGAGGTCCACATGGCCTAGGAAGGCACAAGAACCAATGTGAATGTGCAAGACACATTACAACACTAGTTTAACATTAATTTTATTTCAAAAACCTTCTATATTGATGTAATAATGTTATTAAACACATTTTATAATGTTGAATTAGGGAGAAATGGGTTCATTAAGTCTACAAAAGTATGAAATTATCTTACAACACTTTACAACACCTTTACAAGATATCATTAAAAGCATGTTATCAAATTTGCAAGGGTCCAAGACCTAGCGTGGATGCATAAAATACCTAACAACACTTGAATGAAGGTCTCATTAAGTTCAATTTATCATGAATTATTCCCGTGTCAAGCAAGAGGTCCTTTTTCTATGGTACAAGATGCAAAGAACATTGATACATACTAATCTGTATGTTTATTTTGTTGGGACATTCTCGGAATGATAAGTTTTATTTTAAGTGTTATATGGAACATTGATGCAACCATTGATAGTAGTGATAAACAATTCCATGTGTGGATTTGGATGTATGTTACAACATATGCAAACAACATTGATACATGCTGACACATTCTTGGAATGATAAGTTGTATTTTGATAATGTATTACCCCTATGTGTAGATATGTATGTATGTCATAGTAGATGAAAACATCATTAATACAGACTAATCCCTATGTTTATTCTATTGGGACATTCTTGGACTTTTAAAGTATATTTCAAGTGTTATATGGAACATTGATGCCACCATTGATTGTAGCAATGGACAATGTATGTTCTAGGTTGGTTATTTTGGAAGAACATGGACTTTAAGATGATGGAAGCTAGTATACATCCAAGCATGAGAAGGTATGTAATAGGCATGCATAGTAACACCTGAGAGGGATCAAGTGACCATATTTAAAAATCATCATGGCATCATTAATAACCATTTTATGATACCAGTCTGCTAAGACAATAAGGAATAGATGAGGTTGAGATAGATAACATTATCTCAAAAGGATAGTTCTTATTTGTGTAGGCCTTAATAAGGATTTCTTAGAATGGAAGGTTGTATATTAAGTATGAGATGAAACATTGATCTCACCAATGATTATAGTCGTATAGTAACATACACTACCCACTAGCATAATCAATCATGATATCAATGCTTTGTTATCATTAAACACCAGTTGGAATTAGCATTAATTGTTGTATGGCTTCTATGTAGTTGCAATCAGTGCATGAATAATAGGAAGTACTATATATGAATGTTGGCTACATCTAATTTCACACATGTTGTGGATGTTTTTTCCCCTTTTTTTTTACAAAAATAACTTGAAAATCCTAATCCTGAGACAATTACTTCACACAAGAATAGGAACCACATGTTTTAGTTAAAAAAGGAAATTTGAATAAATGCACAATGTTGGTCTCAAACAAGAAAACTGCAACTATCAGTTGAAACATATGTACTCATTCTTTTGTCTGATGTTACAAAAAAAACTAATGAATGGACACAAGGCCAAGCCATGCTAAGTAGCAATTAATTTATGTGGAGAAGTTTAAGTATATACATACAAAAAAAATAGCAACTATCTTATGAAAATAATAAACATAGGAAGGAGTATATATGAATTTTCTCTACATTTGATTTCACATACATACATATTTGCACATAGGGATGAATCTTGTCCATGTCTTGCAAAAATTGGGAAATTTTTTTATCACAGTCGACACTTTTGTATTGCTTTTGTAACCATCACCCCATGCAAAAAACACAAAATAACCTCCAACCACCTATCACTCACAACTTTGATAGTAGGAAAAGCCAGAGAATGACACTCAACAATGCCTTATCAAAAAATGTGCAGGCTTTCACTATGTTTTCTGAAGTTTTAAATTGCAGGTGTTATTACAACCATCACCACTACATGTAAACCATACAACAATTAATGTTGAAGACAACCAATGTTTAATTTTGTTGGCCTTCTCTATCTATCCACCAAAAAACCCACCACCTTTTTTCCAATTGGTAGTCAGATGCTGGAAGGTTTAAAAATCGGAAAGGATGGCCTTCTCTATTGGCATGCCAAATGCTTTTAATTAAAAAATAAAAAAATATCCACCACCTCTTTCCAACTAAGAGACCAACACCAGAAGGCTTAAAATTTTTATTTATGGTTTCCATGTAGTGGTGATGGTTGGAAAGCAATAAAATTGTCCACATATACACTTACAAAGAAAAATATATACAGATATATATTCATCTAAATTTTAAATGTAGAAAAAACACATATATAGCCATAGTTGGACTTGTCAATAGAGAAATCACCACATGAGTAAAGGAAATAAACATCACTTGGCATAGGTTGGCATGGAAATATCACTTGTCTACATTTGATTTCACATATATACATAGTTTCACATAGGGATGAATGTTTTCCATGTCTAACTTCACAAACATACATATTTTCACATAGGGAAAGTAAAATAGAACACACAAAAAGAAGGCCTCTCTCCACCCTACCATATTGGGTCATGGAGCCTCATAGGCTCTCACAAAACCCCCAAGCAAGAGCACACATTGTCCACCACTGTGATGAATGGTGAAATCAATGTATTTTATTAGGATTAATATAAACCCTATTATTGTCAGAATTCCTTTTTGAGGATGAAACAAATAACAACAATATTCCCAAAACAATAAACATGGGGAGGAGTATGTATGAATTTTTTCTACATCTAATTTCACATACATAAATATCTGCACACAGGAAAAGGAAAATGAAACACAACAAAAGAAACAAGTACTTTTTTGTGGCTATATATTTCCAAGCAACATATTCCTATATATGAATCCAATGCATGCAATACATAAATATGTAGTTGGAAAAAAAAATGTACATCGATATACATGTACCTAGAGGTAGATGCACATATATGCATTCCTGATTGAAGTTCAGTAGATTAAAAACTGGGAAGGTTGACAAAAATTCAGAGAAAAGTTCACACATATAGCCTATCAGCTAAATATTATTTCATTTATGGTTTCCATATAGTGGCAATGGTTGCAAAGCAATAAAATAGTCCACGTATATGCTTAGAAAGAAAAATATACATAGATATATATGCATCTAGAGTTATATGTAGACAAGACACATATATATCCATAGGTGGACTTGTCAATAGAGAAATCAACACAAGAGTAAAGGAATTAAAAATCACTTGGCATAGGCTAGCATGAAAACATTATTTCATATGTGCTTTCCATATAGTGTCGATGACCACAATAATATTTAGCATTCTAAAGTTACCAAAGGAATTGAATGGTTTATGTTATTTTCAATAAGGCACTATTGACTATTGTTCTGTAACTTTAGCTTCTATCAAGATTTTGAGCCACCACTATGACAAGTGTTTTTGCAAAGAACATACATACATATCCACACTTAAACTTGTCAATACATGTGAGAAGAAATATAGATAAGTTTAAATGCAAATATATGTGTATGTTGCCTGATAGAGGAAATAAACATCACTTGGCATAGCTTGCCATGACAAAATTGTTTCATGTATGGATTCCACATATTGGTAGTGGTTGCAATAATAGCTTGCATTTAAAAATTACCAAAGTAATTGAGCAGTTTATGTTATTTTCAATAAGTCATTGTTCAGTGTTGGGTTGTAGATTGAGTTGTACAACATACATAAATATCCACACCTATACTTTTCAATGCATGTTAGAATATATATATATATATATATGTATAATTTTAAATGAAATTACATGTATTAAAAAGTATACATGTAGATAAATGTAGATATATATGTTTGTTGTGTGCATCTTTGTTTAGATACATATATATGTGACATGGCTTTAAGTATGGAGAGCTAGGACCAATATATTCAACATTCAACTAGCATTAAAAGATTAAAAACACATTCATGAGATTGAAATAAGTATGGGCTCAAGAAAACAAACATTATAGCCAAGAACCATATGATATCCATATGCAACATGACTTTATGAGTGGACATGCCAAAGTAGTAGAGAGAACATTTAAGAAGCATTAGAAGATTAGAAAGCACATATATGAGAATATTGTAAACTGATCCAACAGAAGAAGATTAAAACCAAAGAAATCAAATGATAAAATTTTGATTACATTTTTTATTTTAATCTTGTGCAATGCTAGATTTTCATAAGCTAGACTCAAGAAAAATCACAAAATTATTGCACAGTCCATAAAGGATAGTCATCATTGAACATTACACAAGAAATGTTATAACAAAAATGAAGTTTTATGCAACTCTAATAAAATGAAAGATAACCATATGTGATGTGGCTTTATGAATGTAGAGGCAGGACCACATTAAAGCAGCATGAGAAGATTATGAAGCACATATATGAGAACATTATACACTCATCCAACACAAGAAGATTGGAACCAGAGATACGATATGACAAGTTTTTTATTACATTCTATATTTTAATCATGTGCAAAAATAGAATGTGGAATAACCATGGATTCAATGGAGCCAACATTATAGCCAACAACAATTGTGGACAGATAAGAGTATGTGGCAATCAAAATAGACAAGAAGAAAATAACTATATTGATATTAAAAAATTGACATATGTATATACATAGATGCATGACCTCATAGATACATGTAGAAAATGCATATACACACATATAGACTCACACATACATATAAACATTCAAATTTGCATGCATATACACATACAAATGTATTACAGACATATATATCTACACACGTTTGTATCAAAATATTGTATGCACTCAGAAAAATCAATGCAATGAATTTATATTTATGTATATGCATACATAAATGTATACATTCATACAACCATGTCCACAACTATATCTAAGAAGAACTATAAATACTGATACATGTGTTAAATAGGGTGACATAACTATCTAACCAAACAACATAAAATAAAATGAGGAACATACACTAAAAGCGATTTACAAAACTATAAGTGACATAAGAAATACAAAAAAAAAGAAGTGTATCTTTTTTTTTAAACATTATAAGTTACACTGCATTGTCTTAATATATGTGACATAGATTTTTGGACCCGATGGACTATGTAACTCTTATAGGATTTTTCACCCAAAAGGAGAGAGATTAGATCCAAAAATGCTTATGTAACACTCAAATTAGGATGTGTGCAATGTGTTATGAGCTAAATGCATATAAGCTATGAAAATGATCAAATATGAATGGAAAATATAAGAAACAAGTGGTGTTTGAAAACACATTGTGTAATGCAACAATGAACTAGAAACAAATGCAAAACTTAATAGAAATGAATCAAACTAAAATTTGGCACCTGGAATGTGGAAGGGGACTAGATATTTCTTTTGAAATGTTTTTGATGCTAAAATTTAGGCTTGGTGGGGCTCATTTGCCATTTTGGTGAATCAGTCCTAGTTCTGCAAAACTGAACCAGAGCCTGTTTTAGACAAAAGGGTATCCAAAAATGTAAAAATAAAAAAATTTACCTTGGGGTGGGACTCATTCACCACCCATGGTGAATGAGTCTACTTTTGAATCTCTAAAATTTCAAAAGTGGGTTTTGAAGCTTCTGATCCGCACTTTGATGTTCTACAGGTGTCTACTTCCGAAAGTCTAATTTACATGACTGAAAATGGATTTTTGTTGATATTTTGACTTGATGGATGAAGAGAAGACTTTAGAAACCTTGCAACTATTCTTCAATGATTTTGAAGCTTCCAAGAGACCTAAATCTGTAAACATACAAGACAAGAGAGAGAGAGATGTTGAATGTTAGGGTATGGGGGTTTTCCTTAGTTAAACCCCTTTTAGGTAGTTAAACCAAAATGATGAAATAATGGAATGAAGCATGAAAAATGGAATAGATTACCTTGTCATGATGATTCAATCCTGAAATTCTACAACATAACATGAAGATTCATCCCATGAATTCTTTAGGAAGATAACTTGATGTGTTCTAATGAATAAACCCTAGCTTGCTTGACTTGTATGAGAAGATGAAAGATGAATTAATGATGAGAGATGTAAGAATGAGTTTTTATATTTAAAATGAGCATAAAAACACTTATTTATAGTTAATTTTTCCTTAGTATCGTGACTATACCTCATCACAGGCTGACATGTAGAAAAATTGAACTTAAAACATAATTTTTATCGCTCCAACCCTGAAATTTACTCAAAATGGGACTCCTTCAACATTAATGACAAATGGGCCCCACCTATATGGGACTAATTTTCCACTAATTGTGAATGGGT
This sequence comes from Sequoia sempervirens, assembly GCA_007258455.2. Taxonomy (NCBI): domain Eukaryota; kingdom Viridiplantae; phylum Streptophyta; class Pinopsida; order Cupressales; family Cupressaceae; genus Sequoia; species Sequoia sempervirens. The sequence goes on along the minus strand of VDFB02193867.1, from coordinate 724,002,995 downwards.
TCCACAGGGGTCATTTTTGCTAGCTGGAATGCCTATAAGTAAGAAAACTAGTCTTATATAATGACAGTGTCGGTTATTTGATCAAATTATGCCTCAAGATGCACAATATGGGTTGATAGAGGACTATTAATAATGACGTAAATGTTAAATAAGGCTTGGGACACATAAATCAATGTGAAAGTGTGATTAAATACATTTTACAATAGTAAAATTAGGTCCACATAGCCTAGAAATGCAAAAGAACCAATGTGAATGTACAAGACACATTACAACACTGCTTGCTCATTAATTTTACATTAAGAACCTTCTAGGTTGATTTCATAATGTTATTAAACACAATTTATAATGTTGAATTCTAGGGAGAACTGAGTTAATTAATTCTAGAAAAGTGTGAAAGTCCTTTGTACAAGACTTTACAACACCTTTACAAGACATTGTTAAAATCATGTTGTTTGAGTTGTAAGGGTCCAAGACCTGGTTTGGACACATAAAATACCTCACAACACTAGATTAAAGCTTCATTGAGTCTCTTTTATCATGAATTAATCTCATGCCAAGCAAAGGATCCATTTTTCTATGGCACATTTAGCACCCACTTTAGTGAGAAGATGAACCTACATCAAACTCACACTAAAGTAGACATTCAAGAGAGGTATTCATGCATAGATACAAATGACAAAGAATGCAAATGATCAAAGAAAATGGAAAAGCCCTCAGGATCCATGATCTTAAGTCAAGCCCCCAAGATACAAAATATTACAAAGGAAAGATAAAAAGAAAGACAAAGTGGAAAAGATGCACTCACTCTCAGTAGACGAGACTTCTTGGTTGTTTGTTTGGTGAGAAAGGCCAATAGTGTACTCACTTTGGTGCCATGAAACTAATTTTCTACGGGGTGAGAAAGAAAAAAATTTAAGATACATACACTAGTTGGTATGTATTCACAAACAAAAAACTAGCTATGGGGAGAAGTGATGCCACTAGGTGGGCTTCCCACTTAACCATGGTAAAGTTATACCCATTTGATAACTTTAACAAGGCACCACAAAGAAAAAGGAAATAAAAGTGGTAAGTTTTAAATAGTACAACACTATAGGCATGCAAGTTGTGTTATACAAGGTGGCCAAGAAATAAAAAAAAAAATTGTAATGTGAAAGATTGTTCAAAGGAGTCTTGTTCAGTTTAAGCAAGGTCAGTCACTTAGCGAACATTGTTTCTAATGTCTGCAAGAGAGGACCAATCAAAGAATAGTATATTCATAACTTAGGAGATGCAGTGTGTCACATGAAACCACTAAGAGGAATGTAATATGTGAAGAAAGATCACACTTATGAAGGACACCACACCCAATGTCATCCACAAAGTGACGAATGCATCACATAAACAACAAAGCTACACTAAGAAGAATTAATGCATAATGAAATAATGATAATCTATGCCCCCCACTTTAAAGGAATTGCTACACATCATTTTGTGAGCAATTACTTGAAAGTAGAGAAGAAAAGAAAAAGAAAATAAGACATGAGAGCCAACTTGGAAAACCCTATGCCAAGTCATATGTTTTTGATAAGATGTGTCATGAAAGTGGGAAGTATGTCAGATGCGAGTCAATCTTAATACATATTGTCCACATCTAAAGTTTTCTCTTGATATGTTCATGAAAATTTGACAAGTAGTCAAAAGATATAACGACAAGTGGCATATAGGGATAAGGATTGCTAATCCTATGCCCCCCATTTAGTGTAGGACAAGGGTGAGCCTAGAATGGATGATTGTATGATTCCCTTTGCAATGGATAAAAGACATGCAATAGTGAGAATGTAATTATCCTACAACTATTGCATGGAAAGGAGCAGCAAGTAAGGTTAAATATATGTGAATAAGAAAGAGTCTTGGAAGACTCTTGCATGATAGTTTTGATGTTGAGTGAAGGGTTGGTGATCTCTATCAAACTACAATAGCCAAGACCATGAGTCATTTGTTGTGTGTTAAGCTCTATAGGATTATAGATACCTTGTTCTCGAGCACCGCAACCTTCTCCTTTATACCGAAGTTGTTTCATGAAGTCATACCTTTTCCATAAAGCTTTTTCAGTGTTTTGGAATCGAGGGGTTGCTCATTGTCATGTTCATCAAGGGTGATTATAGATTTTTTGGCTTTGTCTAAAGTAGTTGAGGTGGATGTTTTGGAAAAGGTGTTCAAGTTTTGTGTTTACATGATGGTTGATTGTTTGTATGTCTCACCTTTCTTTTGTGTGAGTACGTATTTTCTCATAAATGATGGTGTGAATCCTAAGGATCCCCAATTGTCACCAAAGAATTTAGATGTCCATTCCTCATCATTATGTTACATTTCAAGAGAATCTCTATTGGATGTTGGAATCAATGTTGTGAGAGGACTTGTAACTCTTTTGCAAGGTTCAAGCAACTTTCAAGCTCAGGATCAACTTCAACTTGATAAAGTTTATTGTTATAGACATATTTATTTATATGATGAAGGGTTGAAGGCACTGCATTCATCTCATGAATCCATGATTTTCCTAGAAGAAGGTTGTAGAAAAGATCATAAGGCATGGCATGAATAGGAGTTTGCAAAGTAACCACCCCAACCATAATGGGTAAAGTGATTATAGCAAGCAATTTCTTTTTTGTATTATCAAATCCTCGAATAGTGGTGGAATCAGGTATTATTTGTGACCTATCAATATATAATCGACCAAGGAGACTCACACCACAGACGTTAAGAGAAAAACCATTGTCAATAAGAGTTTTCTTTATGTCTTTCTGTTTGTATTGAGCAATGATCATAAAGGCATCATGTTGTTTTCACAACTCCAAAGAAGGGAGATCATGTTGATGAAAAGTAATGTCAAGATTAGTTTGATTCGGTTTATGAACTAAAGTTGCCACATCATTTAGAGTTCTACCATGAGGAGCTAAAATTTGTTGTAAGGTTGTTTGAAGAATATTGTTGTAAGTTGGTGATGTCTGAAGTAAATCCCAAAGGAAAATTTTTGGAGTATTTTTTAATTGTTCAACAAGATCATACTCCTTTGTGGGTGGGAGGTAATGAGGACCACTAGGCGAATTTGGTAAAGGAAAATGGGTTGGGGTTGGATATGGTGGTTACAGAATATTTTGAGTGCTATATGTATGAGAAATAGTATGATGACTTGATTGCTATGATACATTGGTGTTAGATTGATTAGAGGGATGAAGCGGATGTGAGGGTGGGTAGAGAAAAAGTCTAGTTTTATTGGAAGGATGAAGTGGATGCGAAGGTGGGTAAAGAGTAAGTTTAGGTTTGGGTGAAGGTGTATGTGAAGGAGGATAAAGGGTGAGTTGAGGTTGAATATTGTTAACATCCCAAGTAGCAAGTGAGATTTTTCATTGTCTTTGAAAGGGGTATTTTCTTTTTCTTTGGTTATAATGTCCTCATTAGAAGGAGAGTTATTAGGAGAACAACAAACCATATGTTTGTGACAATTAAGGTTTGGTTCTTCCAACATAACTTCATCACAACTAAGGGAGTTATTAATGGTTGAATTATGTTGTTCTATAAGATTATCATGATGTTCATGGATTGGATTGTGTAACACCATAATATCATCTTCACTAATAGGAGAGATATTAGGAGAAGGGAAAATTTGAATGTTTTCCATAATATTATTGGTGTGATTCATAGTATCTACCCTAGGAAGGGAGCTTTGAGGAAGGTGGCAATCAAGAGGCACATCACATGTCAAAGCTTCATCACAAATAGGGGAGTCAGGAAGGGGAAGAAAATTATAATTGGCATGTTTATCAATGATTGGAGCTTCTTGTTCAAGTAGAGCATTCATATTCTTGGGAACATTAGGAAGGAGAGAAATAAAGTTATACCTCTCAATCATTGTGTTGCTTGATAACAACATATTCTCCTCACAAATGTGGTGGTGAGAATCATTCATGAAATTATAGTCACAAATAGGGAAAGTGTTGGGAGATAAAGAAAGATTAGGTAAGGTGGTATTCAAGAATGTGTCTATGTTTTCATCGGGTGGTTTGCTAACATCATCCAAAGGGGAATAAGAGAAGGAACAATCAATACTCGTAATGCTTGTAACTTCTTTCACCAAGATACCTTAGTCACTAATAAGAGAGGTATTGGGAGAAGAACATGTGTGGGTGTTATGATTGTTTATATCTCTATTCACACCAATGGGAAATGTAAGATTAAGGATTGTATCAATGGTTTGATTAGGTTTCTTAAAGTCCTCATTGTGGTAATCAAAATTGAACTCATAAGAGGGAATGTTGTACTTAAAAAATCCATTATTAACCAAATCAAAGCCAAATATTTTTAAGGAAAAAATGTTATGATGAAGAAGAAAAGAAAGCGTAATGCAATGAATTTAAAATGAAATGCAATTTTCAGATAGGAAACAAGGTAATGGTCTAATTACACTATGCACCAATTAGAAAATGATATGAAAAATGCAAATGAAAAATGAAGCAATGCATGAAATGAGCTATTTGAAGTGAAATCTAGTGAAATGCATGCTATAGAAATGCAAATAACTGATATATACAGGTTAAGGCACCAATCAGAAGCCTAAAAATGAATTTGTAAAGTGTTGTTTCAGGGGTTAGAAGGGACTGATTTGAACAAGGTGGTGAATGAGTCCCAGTATTGACCTTTTTCAAAAAAAATTTGAAAGTTCAAACCATTTTTTAGGAATTATGAGAGCCAATACATAGAGCTAAATGAAAAATTCAGAATTTGAATAAACTAAATAAATTTAGATGCAACAAATGCAACCTAAATGCCCTTTTTATGAATGCAAGTTTAAAAACCTAGCATACAAAATAATGCAAATCCAAATGCAAAATGAATGTAAGACTAGATCAGTCATAAATAACTCCAAATCAGACAAGAAAGTATTCTAAAACTTAGGTTCACCAAAATGTGACAGATTTTTGGACCTAACGGACTCTAACTCTTATAGGGTTTTTCACCCAAAAGAAGAGTGATTAGATCCAAAAATGCTTATGTAACACTCAAATTAGGATGTGTACAATGTGTTACGAGATAAATGGAATGATCTAAATGTAGCTAAGCTATGAAATTGATCAAATATGAATGCAAAATCTAATAAACAAGTGACATTTAAAAACACAATGTGTAATGCAATAATGAACTAGAAACAAATGCAAAACTTAACAAAAATGAACTGGACTAAAAGTGTACACCTAGAATGTGGATGGGGACTAGAAATTGCTTCTAAAATGTTGCTGATGCTAAAATTTAGGATTGGTGGGACTCATTCGCCATTCTGGACAAATCAGTCCCAGTTCTGTAAAACTAAACTAGACCCTGTTTCAGACAAAAGGGTATCCGAAAATGTAAAAATCCCAAAATTGACCTTGGGGTGGGACTCATTCACCACCCATGGTGAATGAGTCCACTTTTGAATTTCTGAATTTGCAAAAGTGGATTCTAAAGCTTCAGATCTACACATTGATGTTCTACAGGTGTCCGCTTCTGAAAATCTAATTTATGTGACTAAATATGGATTTTTGTTGATATTTTGACTTGATGAATGAAGAGAATACTTTAGCAACCTTGAAACTTGATCTTCAATGATTTCCAAGCTTCCAAGAGACCTAAATCTATAAACATACAAGACAAGAGAGAGAGAGAGAGAGATGTTGAATGTTAGTGCATGGGGGTTTTCCTTAGTCAAACCCCTTTTAGGTAATTAAACCAAAGTGATGAAATAATGGAATGAAGCATGAAAAATGGAATAGCTAACCTCTTCATGATGATTCAATCTTGCGATTCTACAACATAACATGAAGATTTAGTCCTTGAATGCTTTAGGAATCGAACTTGATGACTTCTAATGAGGAAACCCTAGCTTGATTGACTTGTATGAGAAGATGAAAGATGAATTAATTATGAGAGATGTAAGAATGATTTTTTAGATGTAAAATGAGGATAAAACCACTTATTTATAGTCAATTGTGCCTTAGTATCCTGACTATACCTCATCACAAACCGACATGTAGAAAAATTGAACTTAAAACCTAATTTTTCCCATTCAAACCCCAAAAATGACTTAAAATGGGCCTCATTCTCCACTAATGGTGAATGGGTCCTGATTAGATGGGACTAATTCACCACTAATGGAGAAGTGGTCCCACATGGGTCATTTTTGCTAGTTGGAATGCCGAGAAGTAAGAAAATTAGGCTTATATGATGACTATGTTGGTTATTTGATCAAATTATACCTCGAAATGCACAATATGGGTTGATAGAGGACTATTAATGATGATGTAAATGTTAAATAGGGATTGGGACACATAAATCAATGTGAAAGTGTGATCAAATACACTTTACGACACTAAAATTAGGTCCACATAGCCTAGAAATGCACAAGAACCAATGTGAATTTTCAAGGCACATTACAACACTACTTGATCATTAAGTTTACATTAAGAGCCTTATAGGTTGATGTAATAATGTTATTAAACACATTTTATAATGTTTAATTAGGGAGAAATGAGTTAATTAAGTCTAGAAAAGCATGAAAGTACTTTACAAGACATTGTTAAAATCATGTTCTTTCATTTGCAAGGGTCCAAAACCTAGTGTAGACACATAAAATACCTCACAACACTATATTAAGACCTCATTGAGTTTGTTTTATCATGACTTAATCCCATGTGAAGCAAAGGGTCCATTTTTCTACAACACATTTAGCCCCAACTTTAGTGAGAGGGTGAACTTGCTTCAAACTCACACTAAAGTAGACATTCAAGAGAGGTCTTCATGCATAGATACAAATGACAAAGAATGAAAAATATCAAAGAAAATGGACAAGCCCTCAGGATCGATGGTCCTAAGTCAAGCCCCCAAGATACAAAATCACGCAAAGGAAACATAAAAATAAAGACAAGGTGGAAAAGATGCACTCACTCTGGGCTAACGGGACTTCTTGGTTGTTCGTCGGCTGAGAAAGGCCAATAGTGTACTCACTCTGGGGCCACAAAACTAATTTTCTGCGTGGTGAGAAAGCCCAAAATGTAAGATACATACACTAGTTGGTATGTACTCACAAACACAACACTAGCTATGGGGAGAAGTCATTCTGCTAGGTGGGCTTCCCACTCAACCATGCTAAAGTTATACCCATTCAATAAATTTAACAAGGAACCACAAAGAAAAAGGAAATAAAAGTGGTAAGTTTTAAATAGTATGAACACTATAGGTATCCAAGTTGTGTTATGCAAGATGGCCAAGAAATGGAAAAAATTGTAATGTGAAAGATTGTTCAAAGGAGTCTTGTTCAGCTTATGCAAGGTCAGTCACTTAGCGAACATTGTGTCTAATGTCTCCAAGAGATGACCAAACAAAGAATAGTATATTCACAACTTAGGAGATGCAGTGTGTCACATCAAACCACTAAGAGGAATGTAGTATGCTATGAAAAATCACACTTATGAAGGACATCACACCCAATGTCATCCACAAAGTGACGAACGCATCACGTAAACAACAAAGCTACACTAAGAAGCATGAATGCATAATGAAATAATAGTAATCTATGCCCCCCACTTTAAAGGAATTGGTACACATCGTTCTGTGAGAAAATACTTGAAAGTAGAGAAGAAAAGAAAAATAAAACAAGACATGAGAGCCAATTTGGAAAACCCTATGCCAAGTCATATGTTTTTCATAAGTTGTGTCATGAAAGAGGGAAGTATGTGACATGCGAGTCAATCTTAAGATATATTGTCCACATCTCAAGTTTTCTATTTATATGTTCATGAAAATTTGACAAGTAGTCAAAAGATAGAATGAAAATTCACATATACGGATAAGGCTTGCTAACCCTATGCCCCCCATTTAGTGCAGGAGAGTGATGAGCCTAGAATGGATGATTGTATGCTTCCCTTTGCAATGGATGCAAGACATGCAATAGTAAGAATGTAATTATCCTACAAATATTGCATGGCAAGGAGCAGCAAGTAAGGTTATTTATGTGAATAAGAAAGAGTCTTGGAAGACTCTTGCATGATATTATAGATGTTGAGGGAAGGTTTAGTGATCTTGATCAAACTACAATAGCCAAGACCATGAGTCGTTTGTAGTGTGTTAAGCTCTATAGGATTGCAGATACCTTGTTCTCGAGCACCGCAGCCTTCTCCTTTATACCCAAGTTGTTTAATGAATTCACACCCTTTCGATAAAGCTTTTTCAGTGTTTTGGAATCAGGGGGTTGCTCATTGCCGAGTTTGTCAAGGGTGATTATAGAATTTGTGGCATTGTCTAAAGTATTTGAGGTGGATGTTTTGGAAAAGGTGTTCGAGTTTTGTGTTGACATGATGGTTGATTGTTCTTATGTCTCACCTTTTTTTTCTGTGAGTATGTATTTTCCCATAAATGATGGTGTGAATTCTAAGGATCCCCAATTCTCACCAAAGAATTTAGATGTCCATTCCTCATTGTTATGTTAAATTTCAAGAGGATCTCTATTGGATGTTGGAATCAATGTTGTGAGAGGACTTGTAACACTTTTGCAAGGTTCAAGCAACGTTCAGGCTCAGGATCAACTTCAACTTGACAAATTTTATTGTTATAGACATATTTCATTATACGATGAAGGGTTGAAGGCACTGCATTCATCTCATGAATCCATGATTTTTCTAGAAGAAGGTTGTATGAAAGATCATAAGGCATGACATGAATAGGAGTTTGCAAAGTAACCACCCCAACCATAATAGGTAAAGTGATTATACCAAGCAATTGCTTTGTTGTATTATCAAATCCTTGAATAGCAATGTAATCAGGTATTATTTGTGACTTATCAACATATAATCGGCCAAGGAGACTCAAACCACACACATTAAGAGCAGAACCATTATCAATAAGGGTTTTCTTTATGTCTTTCCATTTGTATTGGAAGGATGAAGTGGATGCGAAGGTGGGTAAAGGGTAAGTTTATGTTTGGGTGAAGGTGTATGTGAAGGAGGATAAAGGGTGAGTTGAGGTTGAATATTATTAACATCCCAAGTAGCAAGTGAGATTTTTCATTGTCTTTGAAGGGGGTATTTTCTTTTTCTTGGGTTAGAATGTCCTTGTTAGAAGGAGAGATGTTAGGAGAACAAACCATGTGTTTGTGACAATTAAGGTTTGGTTCTTCCAACATAACTTTATCACAACTAAGGGAGTTATTAATGGTTGAATTGTGTTGTTCTATAAGATTCTCATGATGTTCATGCATTGGATTGTGTAACACCATAATATCACCTTCACTAATAGGAGAGATATTAGGAGAAGGGAAAAGTTGAACGTTTTTCATAATATCATTAGTGGGATTCATAGTATCTACCCAAGTAGGAGATCTTTGAGAAAGGTGGCAATCAATAGGTGCATCACATGTCAAAGCTTCATCACAAATAGGGGGGGTTAGGAAGCAGAGGACAAATATGATGGGCATGTTTGTCAATGATTGGAGCTTCTTGTTCAAGTAGAGCCTTCCAATTGTTGGGAACATTAGGAAGGAGAGAAATAATATTATACCTCTCAATCATTGGGTTTCTTGATACCAACATATTCTCCTCACAAATGTGGTGGTGAGAATCATTCATGAAATTATTGTAACAAATAGGAAAAGTGTTGGGAGATAAAGAAAGATTAGGTAAGGTAGTATTCAGGAATGTGTCTATGTTTTCATTAGGTGGTTTGCTAACAACATCCAAATTGAAATTAAGAAAAAGGGAAATTCAAGACTCGCAATGCTTGTAACTTCTTTCACCAAGATACCTTTGTCACTAATAAGAGAGGTAGTGGGAGAATAACAAGTATGGGTGTTATGATTTTTTATATCTCTATTCACACTAATGGGCAATGTAAGATTAAGGATTGTATCAATGGTTTGATCAAGTTTCTTAAAGTCATCATTGTGGTAATCAAAACTGAACTCATAAGAAGGAATGCCGTACTTAAAAAATCCATTATTAACCAAACCAAAGCCACATATTTTGAAGGAAAACATGTAATGATGAAGAAGAAAAGAAAGCGTAATGCAATGACTTTAAAATGAAATGCAATTTTCAAATAGGAAACAAGGTAATGGTCTAATTACACTATGCACCAATAAGAAAATGATATGAAAAAGGAAAATGAAAAATGAATCAATGCATGAAATGAGATATTTGAAGTCAAATCTAGTGAAATGAATGCTACAGAAATGCAACTAACTTATATATACAGGTTAAGGAACCAATCAGAAGCCTAAAAACCAATTTGTAAAGTGTTGTTTCATGAGTTAGAAGGGACAAATTTGCCCAAGGTGGCGAAGGAGTCCCAATATGGACCCTTTTCAAAAAAATTAGAAAGTTCAAACTATTTTTTAGGAATTATGAGAGCCAATACACAGACCTAAATGAAAAATGCAGAATTTCAATAAATCTAAATAAATTTAGATGTATCCTAAATGCACTTTTTATGAATGCAAGTTTAAAAACCTAGCATACAAAATAATGCAAATCCAAATAGAAAATGAATGTAAGACTAGATCAATTATAAATAACTCCAAATAGGAAAATAAAGTATTATAAAACTCAGGTTCACCAAAATGTGACATAGATTTTTGGACCCAATGGACTCTCTAACTCTTATGGGGTTTTTCACCCAAAAGAAGAGAGATTAGATCCAAAAATGCTTATGTAACACTCAAATTAGGATGTGTACAATGTGTTATGAGCTAAATGGAATGATCTAAATGTAGCTAACCTATGAAATTGATCAAATATGAATGCAAAATCTAAGAAACAAGTCATGTTTGAAAACACATTGTGTAATGAAATAATGAACTAGAAACAAATGTAAAACTTAATAGAAATGAACCAGACTAAAAGTGTGCACCTGGAATGTGGACAGGGACTAGAAATTGCTTCTAAAATGTTGTTGATGCTAAAATTTAGCAATTGTGGGACTCATTCACCATTCTGGGCGAATCAATCCCAGTTCTTAAAAACTAAACTAGAGCCTGTTTCAAACAAAAGGGTATCCAAAAATGTAAAAATCCAAAAATTGACCTTGGGGTGGGACTCATTCTCCACCCATGGTGAATGAATCCACTTTTGAATTTCTGAATTTTCAAAAGTGGATTCTAAAGCTTCTGATCTACACTTTGTCATTCTATAGGTGTTCGCTTCTAAAACTCTAATCTATGTGACAAAAAATGGATTTTTGTTGATATTTTGACTTGATGAATGAAGAGAAGACTTTAGCAACCTTGAGACTTGATCCTCAATGATTTACAAGCTTCCAAGAGACCTAAATCTATAAACATACATGACAAGAGAGAGAGAGAGAGAGTGAGATGTTGAATGTTAGTGCATGGGGGTTTGCCTTAGTCAAACCCCTTTTAGGTAATTAAACCAAAGTGATGAAATAATGGAATGAAGCATGAAAAATGGAATAGCTTACCTTTTCATCATAATTCAATCTTGAGAGTATACAACATAACATGAAGATTTAGTCCTTGAATGCTTTAGGAATCTAACTTGATGTCTTCTAATGAAGAAACCCTAGCTTGCTTGACTTGTATGAGAAGATGAAAGATGAATTAATGATGAGAGATGTAAGAATGATTTGTTAGATGTAAAATGAGGATAAAACCACTTATTTATAGTTAGTTGTGCCATAGTATCCTGACTATACCTCAACACAGGCCGACATGTAGAAAAATTGAACTTAAAATCTAATTTTTCCTAGTACAACCTCAAAAATGACTCAAAATGGGACTCATTCTCCACTAATGGTGAATGGGTCCCACCTAGATGGGACTAATTCACCACTAATGGAGAAGGGGTCCCGCAAGGGTCATTTTTGCTAGCTGGAATGCTGAGAATTAAGAAAATTAGGCTTATATGATGACTATGTTGGTTATTTGATCAAATTATACCTCAAAATGCACAATATGGGTTGATAGATGACTATTAATGATGATGTAAATGTTAAATAGGTCTTGGGACACATAAATCAATGTGAAAGTGTTATTCAATACACTTTACGACTCTAAAATTAGATCCACATAGCCTAGAAATGCACAAGAACCCATGTGAATGTGCAAGACACATTACAACAATACTTGATCATTAAGTTTACATTAAAAACCTTCTAGGTTGATGTAATAATGCTATTAAACACATTTTATAATGTTGAATTAGGGAGAAATCAGTTAATTAAGTATAGAAAAGTGTGAAATTCCTTTACAAGACATTGTTAAAAGCATGTTGTTTGATTTGCAAGGGTCCAAGACCTAGTGTGGACACATAAAATAGCTCACAACACTAGATTAAGGCCTCATTGAGTCTGTTTTATTATGAATTAATCCCATGTCAAGAAAAGGGTCCATTTTTTGACAAAACATTTAGCCCCCACTTTAGTGAGAGGATGAACCTACTTCAAACTCACACTAAAGTAGACATTCAAGAGAGGTCTTCATGCATAGATAAAAATGACAAAGAATGAAAAAGATCAAAGAAAATCGAAAAACCCTCATGATCCATGATCCTAACTCAAGTCCCTAAGATACAAAATCATGCAAAGGAAAGATAAAAAGAGAGAAAAGGTGGAAAAGATGCACTCACTCTCGGCTGACGAGACTTCTTGGTTGTCCGCCAGGTGAGAAAGGCCAATAGTGTACTCACTCTGGGGCCATCAAACTAATTTTCCGTGGGGTGAGAAAGCCAAAAATTTAAGATACATACATTAGTTTCTATGTACTCACAAACACAAAAGTGGCTATGGGGAGAAGTCATGCCGCTATATGGGCTTCCCACTCAACCATACTAAATTTATACCCGCTTGATAACTTTAAAAAGGAACCACAAAGAAAAAGGAAATACAAGTGGTAAGTTTTAAATAGTACGACACTATAGGAATGCAAGTTGTGTTATTAAAGGTGGCCAAGAAATGCAAAAAAATGCAATGTGAAAGATTGTTCAAAGGAGTCTTGTCCAGTTTATGCAAGGCCAGTAACTTAGCAAACATTGTGTCTAATGTCTCCAAGAGAGGACCAATCAAAGAATAGTATATTCACAACTTAGGAGATGCAGTGTGTTGCATCAAACCACAAAGAGGAATGTAATATGCTAATAAATATCACACTTATGAAGGACATGACACCCAATGTCATCCACAAAGTGACAAATGCATCACGTAAACAACAAAGCTACACTAAGAAGCATGAATGCATAATGAAATAATGGTAATCTATGACCCCAACTTTAAAGGAATTGCTATACATCATTCTACGAGAAATTACTTGAAAGTAGAGAAGAAAAGAAAAATAAAACAAGACATGAGAGCCAACTTGGAAAACCCTATGCCAAGTCATATGTTTTTGATAAGATGTGTCATGAAAGTGGGAAGTATGTCACATGCAAGTCAATCTTATGACATATCATCCACATCTCAAGTTTTCTCTTAATTTGTTCATTAAAATTTTAAAAGTAGTCAAAAGATAGAATGACAAGTGACATATAGGGATAAGGCTTGCTAACCTTGTGCCCCCCATTCAGCGCAAGACAAGGGTGATCCTAGAATGGATGATTTTATGCTTCCCTTTGCAATGGATGCAAGACATTCAATAGTGAGAATGTAATTATCCTACAACTATTGCACGAAAAGGAACAGCAAGAAAGGTTATTTATGTGAATAAGAAAGAGTCTTGGAAGACTCTTGTATGATAGTATTGATGTTGAGTGAAGAGTTGTTGATCTCAATCAAACTACAATAGCCAAGACCATGAGTCATTTGTTTTGTGTTAAGCTCTATAAGATTGCAGATACCTTGTTCTCAAGCACCGCAACCTTCTCCTTTATACCCAAGTTTTTTCTTGAAGTCATACCCTTTCCATAAAGCTTTTTCAGTTTTTTGGAATCGGGGGGTTGCTCATTCTCGTGTTCGTCAGGGGTGATTATAGAATTTGTGGCATTGTCTAAAGTAGTTGAGGTGGATGTTTTAGAAAAGGTGTTCGATATGTTTGTTGACATGATTGTTGATTGTTTTTATGTCTCACCTTTCTTTTGTGTGAGTACGTATTTTCCCATAAATGATGGTGTGAATTCTAAGGATCCCCAATTGTAACCAATGAATTTAGATGTCCATTCCTCATTGTGATGTTAAATTTCTATAGGATCTCTATTGGATGTTCGAATCAATGTTGTGAGAGGACTTGTAACTCTTTTACAATGTTCAAGCAACTTTCAGGCTCAGGATCAGCTTCAACTTGATAAATTTTTTGTAATAGATATATTTCATTATACAATGAGGAACTAAAATTTGGTGTAAGGTTCTTTGAAGAATATTTTTGTAAGTTGGTGATGTTTGAAGTAAATCCAAACAGGAAATTTTTGCAGGAGTATTTTTTAATTGTTCAACAAGATCATACTCCTTTGTGTGTGTGAGGTTATGAGGACCAGTAGGTGGATTTGGTAAAGGTAAAGGGGTTTGTGTTGGCTATGGTGGTTGAAGATTATTTTGAGTGTTATATGTATGAGAAATAGTATCATGACTAGGATTGATACAATAAATTGTTGTTAGATTTATTAGAGGGATGAAGCGGATGTCAGGGTGGGTACAGGACAAGTTTAATTTTATTGGAAGGATCAAGTGAATGCGAAGGTTGGTAAAGGGTAAGTTTATGTTTGGGTAAAGGTGTATGTGAAAGAGGATAAAGGGTGAGTTGAGGTTGAATATTGTTAACATGCCAAGTAGCAAGTGATATTTTTCGTTGTCTTTGAAGTGAGTATTTTCTTTTTCATGGGTTACAATGTCCTCGTTAGATGGAGAGTTGTTAGGAGAACAATAAACCATATGTTTGTGACAATTAAGGTTTGGTTCTTCCAACATAACTTCTTCATAACTAAGGGAGTTATTAATCGTTGAATTATTTTGTTCTATAAGATTCTCATGATGTTCATGGATTGGATCCTATAACACCATAATATCATCTTCACTAATAGGAGAGATATTAGGAGAAGGGAAAAGTTGAATGTTTTCCATAATATCATTTGTGTGATTCATAGTATCTACCCTAGTAGGAGAGCTTTGAGAAAGGTGGCAATCAAGATGTGCATCACATGTCAAAGCTTCATCACAAACAGGGGGTCAAGAAGTGGAGGAAAAATGTGATGGGCATGTTTTTCAATGATTGGAGCTTCTTGTTCAAGTAGAGCCTTCCAAATTATGGGAACATTAGGAAGGAGAGAAATAATGTTATACCTCTCAATAATTGGGTTGCTTGATACCAACATATTCTCCTCAGAAATGTGGTGGTGAGAATTATTCATGAAATTATTGTAAAAAATAAGGAAAGTGTTGGGAGATAAAGAAAGATTAGGTAAGGTGGTATTCAGGAATGTCTCTATGTTTTCATTAGGTGGTTTGCTAATAGCATCCAAAGGGGAATAAGAGAAGGGACAATCAATACTAACAATTCTTGTATCTTCTTTCACCAAGAGACCTTAGTCACTAATTAGAGAGGTATTGGGAGAAGAACAAGTATGGCTGTTATGATTGTTTATATCTCTATTCACAACAATGGGAAATGTAAGATTAAGGATTGTATCAATGGTTTGATTAGGTTTCTTAAATACCTCATTGTGGTAATCAAAATTGAACTTATAAGAGGGAATGTTGTACTTAAAAAATCCATTATTAACCAAATCAAAGCCACATATTTTGAAGGAAAACATGTTATGATGAGGAAGAAAAGAAAGCGTAATGCAATGACTTTAAAATGAAATGAAATTTTTAGATAGGAAAAAGGTAATGGTCTAATTACACTATGCACCAATTAGAAAATGATATGAAAAATACAAATGAAAAATGAAGAAATGCATGAAATGAGCTATTTGAAGTGAAATCTAGTGAAATGCATGCTACAGAAATGCAACTAACTTATATATATAGGTTAAGGCACCAATCAGAAGCCTAAAAATTAATTTGTAAAGTGTTGTTTTAGGGGTCAAAAGGGATTGATTTGCCCAAGGTGGCGAATGAGTCCCAGTATGGACCTTTTTCAAAAGAAAAAGAAAGTTCAGACTATTTTTTAGGAATTATGAGAGCCAATACATAGACCTAAATGAAAAATGCAAAATTTCAATTAATCTAAATAAATTTAGTTGCAACAAATGCAACCTCAATGCACTTTTTATGAATGCAAGTTTAAAAACCTGGCATAAAAAATAATGCAAATCCAAATGCAAAATGAATGTAAGACTAGATCAATCATAAAGAACTCCAAATCAAACAAGAAATTATTCTAAAACTTAGGTTCACAAAAATGTGACATAGAATTTTGGACCCAATGGACTCTCTAACTCTTATAGGGTTTTTTACCCAAAAGAAGAGAAGATTAGATCCAAAAATGCTTATGTAACACACAAATTAGGATATGTACAATGTGTTATGAGATAAATGGAATGATCTAAATGTGCTAAGCTATGAAATTGATCAAATATGAATGCAAAATCTAAGAAACAAGTGATGTTTGAAAACACATTGTGTAACGCAATAATGAACTAGAAACAAATGTAAAACTTAACAGAAATGAACCAGACTAAAAGTGTGCACCTGGAATGTGGACAGGGACTAGAAATTGCTTTTGAAATGTTGTTGATGCTGAAATTTAGCATTGGTGGGACTCATTCACCATTCTGGGCGAATCAGTCCCGGTTCTTCAAAACTAAACTAGAGCCTGTTTCAAACAAAAGGGTATCCAAAAATGAAAAATCCAAAAATTGACCTTAGGGTGGGACTCATTCTCCACCCATGGTGAATGAGTCCACTTTTGAATTTCTGAATTTTCAAAAGTGGATTCTAAAGCTTCTGATCTACACTTTGTCATTCTATAGGTGTTCGCTTCTGAAACTCTAATTTATGTGACAAAAAATGGATTTTTGTTGATATTTTGACTTGATGAATGAAGAGAAGACTTTAGCAACCTTGAGACTTGATCTTCAATGATTTACAAGCTTCCAAGAGACCTAAATCTATAAACATACATGACAGGAGAGAGAGAGATGTTGAATGTTAGTGCATGGGGGTTTGCCTTAGTCTAAAGCTTTTGATCTACACTTTGATGTTCTTTAGGTGTCCGCTTCTGAAACTCTAATTTATGGGACTAAAAATGGATTTTTTTTTTATATTTTGACCTGATGAATGAAGAAAAGAATTTAGCAACCTTGAAACTTGATCTTCAATGATTTCCAAGCTTCCAAGAGACCTAAATCTATAAACATACAAGACAAGAGAGAGAGAGAGAGAGAAATGTCGAATGTTAGTGCATGTGGGTTTACCTTAGTCAAACCCCTTTTAGGTAATTAAACCAAAGTGATAAAATAATGATGAGAGATTTAAGAATGAGTTGTTAGATGTAAAATGAGGATAAAAAAACTTATTTATAGTCAATTTTTCCTTAGTATCCTAACTATACCTCATCACAGGCCAACATGTAGAAAAATTGAACTTAAAACCTAATTTTTCCCACTCAAACCCCAAAAATGACTCAAAATGGGACTCATTCTCCACTAATGGTGAATGGGTCCCTAATAAATAGGAATAATTCACCAATAATGGAGAATGGGTCCCATAGGGGTCAGTTTTGCTAGCTCAAATGTCGAGAAGTAAAAAAAATAGGCTTATATGATGACTATGTTGGTTATTTGATCAAATTATACCTTGAAATGCACAATATGGGTTGATAGAGGAATATTAATGATAATGTAAATGTTAAATAGGGCTTGGGACACATAAATCAATGTGAAAGTGTGATTAAATACACTTTATGACACTAAAATTAGGTCCACATAGCCTAGAAATGCACAAGAACCAATGTGAATGTGCAAGACACATTACAACACTACTTGATCATTAAGTTTACATTAAGAACCTTCTAGTTTTAAATAATGTTATTAAACACATTTTATAATGTTGAATTAGGGAGAAATGAGTTAATTAAGTCTAGAAAAGCATGAAATTCCTTTACAAGACATTGTTAAAAGCATGTTGTTTGATTTGCAAGGGTCCAAGACCTAGTGTGGACACATAAAATACCTAACAACACTAGATTAAGGCCTCATGGAGTCCGTTTTATCATTAATTAATCCCATGTCAAGAAAAGGGTCCATTTTTCTACAATACATTTAGCCCCCACTTTAACTGTGAGAGGATAAACCTGCTTCAAACTCACACTAAAGTAGACATTCAAGAGAGGTCTTCATGCATAGATACAAATGACAAAGAATGAAAAACATCAAAGAAAATGGAAAATCCCTCAGGATTCATTATCCTAAGTCAAGCCCCCAAGATACAAAATCATGCAAAGGAAAGATAAAAAGAAAGACAAGGTGGAGGGTGATCCCATAATAGTGGTTTACAATTTTTGGCCAAACTGGACACTAAAATTATTATTTTTAACTAAATCTTCACATTCGGGCACCTATAGCGGCTAAAATGTGAGGAATTTGAAGATGGTGCAAACTAGAGTCTGTTCCCCACATTAATTTTAAAAAAATCAATGTATATTTTTTTCCATCTAGCATTTTGATAGGTGAATATTTAGACCCACTTATAACTCATGGTTTAAAACCCTGATGGTTCTATCCAAGGGCTTGTTAGAAATCATTTGAAAGAGATTTCTTCATGCCCTCTTCAATTGGAATCCTTAAAATGGAAATTTTTAAGGCTTAAATCATTATATTTTCTAAAAATATGTGATTTTAGCTAAAATTCATTCCTCTCAGGAATTGTAAACCACTATTATGACAGCACCCTGCCAGAAAATATGCACTTACTCTAGGTTGACGGGACATCTTGGTTGTCTGCCGGGTGAGAAAGGCCAATAGTGTACTCACTCTGGGGCCATGAAACTAATTGTCTGTGTGGTGAGAAAGCCCAAAATGTAAGATACATACACTAGTTGGTATGTACTCAAAAACACAAAAGTGTCTATGGGGAGAAGTCATGCTACTAGGTGGGCTTCCCACTCAACCATGCTAAAGTTATACCTGTTTGAAAACTTTAACAAGGCACCACAAAGAAAAAGGAAATACAAGTGGTAAGTTTTAAATAGTATGAAACTATAGGCATGCAAGTTGTGTTATGCAAGGTAGCCAAGAAATGCAAAAAATGTAATGTGAAAGATTGTTCAAAGGAGTCTTGTTCAATTTATGCAAGGTCAGTCACTTAGCGAAGATTGTGTCTAATGTCTCCAAGAGAGGACCAATCAAAGAATAGTATATTCACAACTTAGGAGATGCAGTGTGTCACATCAAACCAGTAAGAGGAATGTAATATCCTAAGAAATATCACACATATAAAGGGCATCACACCCAATGTCATCCACAAAGTGACGAATCCATCACGTAAACAACAAAGCTACACTAAGAAGCATGAATGCATAACGAAATAATGGTAATCTATGCCCCCCACTTTAAAGGAATTGCTACACATTGTTCTATGAGAAATTACTTGAAAGTAGAGAAGAAAAGAAAAAGAAAACCAAACATGAGAGCCAACTTGGAAAACCTTATGCCAAGTCATATGTTTTTGATAAGTTATGTCATGAAAGAGGGAAGTATGTCACATGCGAGTCAATCTTAAGATATATTGTCCACATCTCAAATTTTCTCTTAATATGTTCATGAAAATATGACAAGTAGTCAAAAGATAGAATGACAAGTGGCATATAGGGATAAGGCTTGCTAACCCTATGCCCCCCATTTAGTGCAGGACAAGGATGAGCCTAGAATGGATGATTGTATGCTTCCCTTTGCAATGGATGCAAGACATGCAATAGTGAGAATGTAATTATCCTACAAATATTGCATGGCAAGGAGAAGCAAGTAAGGTTATTTATGTGAATAAGAAAGAGTCTTGGAAGACTCTTTCATGATAGTATTGATGTTGAGTGAAGGGTTGGTGATCTCGATCAAACTACAATAGCCAAGACCATGAGGCGTTTGTTGTGTGTTAAGCTCTATAGGATTGCAGATACCTTGTTCTTGAGCACTGTAGCCTTCTCCTTTATACCCAAGTTCTTTCATGAAGTCATACTCTTTCCATAAAGCCTTTTTAGTGTTTTGGAATCGGGGGGTTGCTCATTGTCGTGTTCGTCGGGGGTGATTATAGAATTTGTGGCATTGTCTAAAGTAGTTGAGGTGGTTGTTTTGGTAAAGGTGTTCGAGTTTTGTGTTGACATGATGGTTGATTGTTCTTATGTCTCACCTTTCTTTTGTGTGCGCACGTATTTTTCCACAAATTATGGTGTGAATTATAAGGATCCCCAATTGTCACCAAAGAATTTAGATGTCCATTCCTCATTGTGATGTTAAATTTCAAGGGGATCTCTATTGGATGTTGAGATCAATGTTGTGAGAGGACTTGTAACTCTTTTACAAGGTTCAAGCAATTTTCAGGCTCAGGATCAGCTTCAACTTGATAAAGTTTATTGTTATAGACATATTTCATTATACAATGAAGGGTTGAAGGCACTACATTCATCTCATGAATCCATGATTTTACTAGAAGAAGGTTGTACGAAAGATCATAAGGCATGACATGAATAGGATTTTGCAAATTAACCACCCCAACCATAATAGTTAAAGTGGTTATACAGAGCAGTTGCTTTGTTGTATTATCAAATCCTTGAATAATAGTGGAATCGGGTATTATTTGTGACCTATCGACATCTAATCGATCAAGTAGACTCACACCACACACGTTAAGAGCAGAACCATTGTCAATAAGAGTTTTCTTTATGTTTTTTTGTTTGTATTGAGCAATGATTATAAATGCATCATGTTCTATTCACAACTCCAAAGAAGGGAGCTCATGTCGATGAATAGTAATGTCAAGATTAGTTTGATTTGGTTTATGAACTAAAGTTGCCACATCATTCAAAGTTGTACCATGAGCAACTAAAATTTGTTGTAAGGCTGTTTGAAGAATATTGTTGTAAGTTGGTGATGTCTAAATTAAATCCCAAAGGGAAATTTTTGCAGGAGTATTTTTTAATTGTTCAACAAGATCATACTCCTTTGTGGGTGGGAGGTAACGAGGACCACTAGGAAGATTTGGTAAAGGTAAAGGGGTTGGTGTTGGCTATGGTGGTGGAAGATTATTTTTAGTGTTATATGTATGAGAAATAGTATCATGACTAGATTGATATGATACATTGGTGTTAGATTGATTAGAGGGATGAAGTGGATGTGAGGGTGGGTAGAGAAAAAGTCTAGTTTTATTGGAAGGATGAAGTGGATGCAAAGTAGGGTAAAAGGTAAGTTTAGGTTTGAGTGAAGGTGTATGTGAAGGAGGATAAAGGGTGAGTTGAGGTTGAATATTGTTAACATCCCAAGTAGCAAGTGAGATTTTTCATTGTCTTTGAAGGGGGTATTTTCTTTTTCTTGGGTTACAATGTCCTCGTTAGAAGGAGAGTTGTTAGGAGAACCAAACCTTAATTTATGAGAACTAGCATATTCTCCTCACAAATGTGGTGGTGAGAATCATTCATAGAGAACCTTTAGGAGAACCAACATATTCTCCTCACAAATGTGGTGGTGAGAATCATTCATGAAATTATTGTCACAAATAGGGAAAGTGTTGGGAGATAAAGAAAGATTAGGTAAGGTGGTATTCAAGAATGTTTCTATGTTTTCATTGGGTTGTTTGCTAACAACATCAAAAGGGGAATAAGAGAAGAGACAATCAAGACTCGCAATGCTTGTAACTTCTTTCACCAAGATACCTTCGTCACTAATAAGAGAGGTATTGGGAGAAGAACAAGTATGGGTGTTATGATTGTTTATATCTTTATTCACACTAATGTGCAATGTAAGATTAAGGATTGTGTCAATGGTTTGATTAGGTTTATAATGCTGAATTAGGGAGAAATGAGTTAATTAAGTCTAGAAAAGCATGAAATTCCTTTACAAGACTTTACAACACCTTTACAAGACATTGTTAAAAGCATGTTGTTTGATTTGTGAGGGTGCAAGACCTAGTGTGGATGCATAAAATACATTACAACACTAGATTAAGGCCTCATTAAGTCTATTTTATCATGAATTAATCCCATGTCAAGCAAAGGTTCCATTTTTCTATGACACAATATGTAACTAGTTCTACAAGCAACAAAGCTATGAGAGTAGAAAGGAAAGGTCTTCTGATGTGATGAGAAGACCAAAAAAGGAAAAGGAAACAAATGTCCAGTCAATGCAAACTACAACAAATATCCAAAGTCACAAGAAGACATGGTTTTCTAGCATTCAAGGTAGTACCACTATTATTCTTGGAGAGTCTTGCCCAGTATGGGATATTACAGACAAATCTAAGAGCAATAGCTTGCACTTAGCTTCAAAGTTAATTCTTGCAACTTTGACTATTTTTGTTTTAATCCTTTTTTTTGAATTATACATCTGAGTTTTAATAAGAATAGTAAAAACAAAATAAATGTAGGTGACACCATTGATGACAGACTTAGTAGTCATTGTAGCAGAAGACTCATATTGCAACATATAAAGCTATTTTGCTAACATTTGTAATAAGCTTGTTATAGCCTCATCAAAAGTAGTAGCCCAAATCTCGCCCGTGTGGTCTTCCATCTTTAGCTACAACAAATATCCGAATTCATAATCAAGTACGATTATTTGGCATTTAGGGCAATACCACATATTACTGGCAGACTCTTCACACTTTTTCTTGCATTGTCTGCCATTGGCCTCTAAGGGAAATGCAACATAACAAAATACATTAGTTTTAATATATTTCAATGTTTCCTTGATAGTAGCTTGCAAAGTTTCTAGCAAGCCAAGATAATGATCCAAGATATATCCAATAGTGACTCTGCCATTCGCCAAAGAAACCTTTTGAGGCACTGACTGGGAGGGCTCAATGACAGTTGGCTCAACATTTTCTCATTGGATCAAGGGATGTGCTTCTAGGATGTTAGGATTTATGTATAGAACAGTCCCTACAAATGTATTCACAACAGATCCATTGAAATATCCAACACAACCATTTTTAACAGCAAGTATGACAACCGAACCAAGAATGGATAACCTTTCCAACTCGTCACCCTTTGCTTCCCAATTTGGGCCCCACAAATTAATGTCAATGCAAGAGGATGACAAATCATTAAGCTACATAGTTCTTCGAATCATTTTAGACTAATCCTTTCTTTGAATAGTTGATATCTTTCCTACATGCACCACAACCCCAATAATATCAGTTAAAGTGTTATTCCTATAGTTTGTAATTTCTTTTATTGGGATGAATTTAAATACTTTGTCCAGCACAAAGGTCTCATCATCACAACTCTTCAATACCGAGTTTTCATCCAAAATAATTTACATGTGGATGTTCAATTTATTAAATTTCTTATTTTCTTGTTTGATCGATCCTTTTGACACACAATAAGTGCAGTCCAACTGAACCCTATCATAATACAATTATGCTATGTCATTAAAGAAAGTGATTCATATTTTTTCCCCTCACTATCAATAATTTCAAATTTGAATACTTGGCCCTCGAGTCCTTGTTTATTCTAATGGTGCATATCCCTTTTAGTTGTTATCAGACCTTTTATTGTCCATCTGGTTTGGTAAATATTCAGGGTAGTATAACATGAGTGAAAATGATATGAAATTCATAAACTATGAAAGTTCAAGATTGCAAGAAATCAATAGATGGGTATGTGCAGGATCATCATGGAAAAAACAAGCCCTTAAGTGGCAAAAAATTTAGAAAAATCAGAGTTAGGAAACTTGACGTAAAAATTTGAATAAGTTATCTATATTATTTAAAAAAATGTAAGAATATAATCTGTAGCAAATTGAATGTAGTTTCTAAACTACTAGGTTTTTTTTTTAAAATCTATTTGGTGAAAATTTGAAATTTCAATGCAGTAGTACTTAACTTTTAGGGAAAAAATAAGAAGTAGATGTCTGTCTGACCACCCTAACCACAATAAAATGATAAGAATTTTATAATATTTTAGATACAAGTAGAGGACTCATGTCCCAATGTGATACATATTTTTTTGTAATTTTTTTCCAAGTAGATAATTAATTATGAATTTTTTATTACAAATTTTAAAAAATATAAAAACTCATATGTCTAACC
Organism: Sequoia sempervirens; assembly: GCA_007258455.2. NCBI lineage: Eukaryota > Viridiplantae > Streptophyta > Pinopsida > Cupressales > Cupressaceae > Sequoia > Sequoia sempervirens. Next base: position 723,978,809 of record VDFB02193867.1, on the reverse strand, counting down.
ACCTTAACTTGGTCAAAACTACATGAAATTTATTTTATTTTTAATCCTATAGTATGCAAAACATAAAACGTGACACACATTTTAGATTCAAAAAATGTGATACTGTTTGAAAGCTATAGATGTTTTTTAATCAGCCTATCAATCAGGACTTTAGTCGTAATTCAAATAGAAAATGAATAATAATTATTTATTAAATTCAAAGTAAAGCATAATTTATATTGGTGGAAAACTAAGAATCTCCTTTAAAAACCCTTTTCGTTTCATCAATCTTGGGTAAAAAAAAGTTGTCAGCCACATACCCTACACATACCCATTATATCGCCACTTTTTGGCCCATCATGATCCTTCACATAACCCAGATATAACATGTTATTCATCATAGCTCAACCATTATAAAGTGATTATACATTCAAAATTTAAGTTTCAAAGTACGAAAAAATGCACACAATGAAAAAATATATCGAATATCAATTTTTATATATAAAAGTGTAGAGTAATTTTGTATGTACACATACAAGTCTGGAATATATGCCAACTCAAAAAAATATTTACAAAATGTGGCATATTCCATTTCATGGTCTATATACAATATATATCTCAAATAGCTATGCCATGTTAAGAAAATCTTAAACTTGTGGTAGATCATAAAAATGTAGCTTCTTTATTGCACATGATGGATGAGAAGTTGGTTGCACAAAAATAATTCGAACCACAAATTAGATTAATTAGCTCAATGGTAAATAACTTAGACTACTAAATAGAAGCTTAACTACTATATTTTATAATTTTCAAAGTAACATCTAATAACTAGATACTAAAATATAAATTAAAGTTGAATTCAATTCTTCATTACCTCAAGCCTTTATCCTTTTATTGACAAACATTCAGAAAATGATGGTCCCTTAGGATGATCAGGAGTCCTACCATATTAAAACGGTAGAGGATCCACATATGTGGATGGGGGAATACTCTATAAGAAGACCAATTAAATTCATAAAATTAATACATAATTGCTGACAGACATACATAAACTAAACATATATCTACATATATATCTAGAAACTTATATTTCTACTAGATATATAAAGCCCATATACCCAAACCGGTGATGCAACTGAAATTGTTTGAGAACATGTCATTGTTGCAGTAACATCAACTTCCCATACATTAAACATGGCAAGAACGTAATACCACAAATGTATTTACATATAACCATAATATATTCTAAATTGGCATCTAAATCATGACAATAAGTTGTCTAAGTTCTAACTAAATTATTAATTTAATTAAAATTTATTTGAATTACCTTGATTGTGACTCATTCTATAAATGATGATCTCTAAGAAAGATCGAGTGTTTTAGTATATGACATGGTAAAAGGTGTCACATCATTCACATCTAAACTACACTACAAAAGTAACATAAGATCAAGATATAAATTAGTATGCATTTAATTAATCACAATTTAAATGATATGCTTACAATAAAAATGTTTTACACGTACAAAAAGTCATACCATGTGTAGGAAAAATTCAATGGTTGGAATAGTACCATGATTTACTTCTCTAATCTGATCCTCTGTCATCAACTATTCATTCCCACTTAACTATACATTATTAATGTACTATTTGTTATAATAATTTCAAATGAAATACAGTATGAAATAAATTTATGCTTTACCTATACATAAGATTTTTTTTTTGCTCCACATCTCCAATCGTGGGTCGCTCTCCATCTATTCTTCCCTCGCACATCTCCACATATGTAGTACAAACTACTTCCTCTTCTCCTCTAGGTGTCACATCATGCACCTCATACTCAGTTGTGTCTAGGGGAGGCACAATATTATCACACATATAATCTATACATATATGACTACACATACTACAATGATGAGGCACAAAAATATGTCTAGATGTTGATATTCCACCAAAATCAACTAAGCCACTAGGAGTATTGCTACCACGTAGCTAGGAAAATTTTGAATACTATGTAATCAAATGGCTAGTCAAAGAGTGTATGAACAAGAGACTATGCATTGTCATATCTACAATAATGTCTAGATGGGATAATCAAGGTAGGGTAGAATTACAAGGCGGGGAAACAAATGGACCTTGCATTTGATGAATTTCCCTAGGTCTATCTTAGGAAATTCTTATACCTACTCCCTGAAAATGCCTAAAATCAAAATAGTTCACATGCTTTCCTAAAATAACTCCACATATAATTTGAGGAGAAAATAAATATGGGAATCAAGATTTTTTTTGGGTGGTTTATCAAACACCATCCACCAATGATCCCAAAATTTTCTTGTTTATTATATCATGTGTGCACCATTTTATGATAAAATTTGGTTTATGTAAAGAAACAGGTTGTCCAATTTTTGGGCTCACAAAATATTAGGCTATATCGGCTATAGATGTTTATAATTTTTTAGTCCCATCATAGCTCAAACGATTACCATATTCCAACATCTTTGGGTCTCTCCACTACTGAAATGAAGTATGTTTCCTTGTGAAGTCATGCAAATGACTTATTCTGGCCTCTATATTAGGTGTTACTAAATACAAATGACGGCGGTGATAGTATCTCTAACCAATATTCCTTAATCCAATCATATTTATCTCAATCAAATCCTTAATTGAAGGAGCATTTGGTAGAGGGTTTGGTGGAGATTTTTCTCTATCAATTTCTTCTACCATTTAAACCATGTTTAAATTTATTTTTTCTAAATTAATATAATTTTAAACTAATTACTAAAATCTATAAAAAAATCCTAATATATGCTAAAAAATTAGAGAAAAAAATTAAAATGATAAAAAACACAAACAAAATGCCTTACCTTGGTTTCTACTATTAAAATTGGAAGGAAAATTGATAAATTTTGATCAAAATACAAACAAACAGATATCAAATTGGCATGGATATATGTTTTCACTTCTATGCCAATGCACTAGTGTGAAGTTCGATAATCACAATGTATTAAAATTTTACTTCATATGTTTATATATATAGTTATCCAAAATGGATATCTATTTCAGAGAGCTTCTTTTAATAATAAAAGCTCTCCAAAACAAATATCCATTTTTGACAGCATTTTTCTTTAAAATATTTAATATATGTCACCCAACATATTAATATTTATGTAATATATATTATATAATTATAACATTATAATATATATTAATAATATAATATTATTATATTATGAGATATATTATTTTAATATTTTAATATATATTATTTAATCGAAGGAAACAGGGTTCCACATTTTAAGATATGGAACAAGGGATAAGGGCCTATATCACTCTTAGTTCATTAAAGGAAACCATCCTAACCCTACTCCAAATGCTTAGAAAGAAATAAATAAAAGCAATATGCAAGCCTAATTTTATGACCTAGAAAATGGAATTTGAAAGCATGTAATTAGACTGGTAAATAGAATAAAATAAAGATGTACTTACAAAAATGAAAATGACTAAGAAAGGCTTGAAAACTCTGAAAATTGTTGATCTTCATCTGCACTAGGACTCATATGCTAGATTGGGAAATTTAGTCCTAGTCTAGGATTTCTAGGTAGGATTTGGAATCTCATAGTGACTGATCTGGATCTGAAAAAATATGGTAAAAATGAAGTACTAGGAATTATGAACTCATATTGTTTGCAAACTGTCTTGTTTTGTCACAAAGTATCCTAGGAGAAAATTTCTGAAGTGAAACTCTATAAATAGGTTGGATATCTTGCTCTATATTTTAGTTTCTGTAAGTCTTGGCAAATTTTTGTGACAACTTTTGCAACTTTCCAACTTTCCAATTTTGGCATTTTAAAAGGCTTCAAATCCACTTTTTCTTCAACCTATAAAACCACAATTATAGAAGGAGAGTGGGAAATCTTGTTTCCTTAGGGAATGTGGGTTTTCCTTGGTCAAACCCTATTTTGGTAATCAAACCTAAATGAGAAATGAAACATGAATGAAATGAAACATGAAACATAAGATGAAACAATAGAACCTTGTTTCAAACCTTGTAGATTTGCAAGCAAGCATGAAGTGGCCTCAATGGATGTAGATCTTGATCATGATTCTTGATGAAGGATAATGCCTTTGAATACTTGAATTGATCTTGAACAATACATCACAACATTAGCTCAAAACCACATACATTCAATGCATCAATCCTTTGACATGACAATGGATCTTAATTTCTATAGTAATATTCTTCAAATATACCCTTGGATGCTCTTGAATGATAATGAATACTCTCTCATGCTCTTGTGTACTCTTATGAAAGTGCTCTTGATTGCTTATGAAATTCTAGGATGAAACTATGTAAAATAACCTTGTAGTTACACTTATTTATGCCAAATTTATCAAAATTACAACACTACAAGCCAACATTAGATCTAGGATAATAAAATCCTTCCAAGAAATTGATTTAAATTAGGTCCAATTTAAAGTGGGACTCATGCACTAGGTGGGGCGTATGAGTCCCAATGGCTAAAATATAGGGCATATATCTCTAGGAGTGTCTTGTTCAATGTGCAATTTGGAATCAAGTCCCAAGACCTAGGTTGGACTCATATACACAAGGTGTTGTATGAGTCCTAAATCACCAAATATTGCACACAACCTCAAACATTGAATTATAATTGGTTATTTGATAAGTTTCACGATTATCCATGGAAAGATGTAATTAATAAGGCTTGTGGATGCAAAATAGGACCAACTAAGGCATAAATAAGCCTAATTAATTAATAAAGCCTTACATTAGTGTGAAAGTGTGAAGATACACTTTACAATGCCCTAAATAAGGCACAATTGGGTCCATTTAGTTTAAAAGGGCCCTAAACTTAATGTGATTGTGTAAAACACATTACAACACTAAATCAAGCCAACATTATGCTCATTTTAATATTAATTATTCCAAAATTAAGTGTGGAAAAGGGATACTTTTTCCTACATTACAATTATTAATATAATAATATATAATAGTATTATTACTATTTGTATAGGAGCAATTTTCACCCCTCTTGCAAATTCCCTTTTACACCCTTCACTTTAGAAAAATCAAATCTGACCATTTAATTCTACATCCTCATTTCAAACTCAATCACTTGGAACATTCTTTTGTTTTTGGTGGAGGAATCTCTTTTGGGGACGTGTGCATGGTGCATGAAATTCTATCTCATGCGCTACCATCCTGGCAAGATTCCTACCTCTGGAATCTGTAGAGGCATTATATTCTGTATTGGGCCCAAAGTCTACCACTTGTATGCCTTCCTGGTAAACTTTAAATGACTCTTCCCCTCCCAATTCATCTTGAAATGGCTATGTTTCATCTTCTTCACATTCTCTACACATTCATTTGATCTATCTTCACATTTTTCTCCATACTCTTGCAACTTAAAGCTACTTGCTCCACTATTGGCTTCATAATTCTAACATCACAATATTATTCACATCTACCATAGAAGCTACAACTTGGTGTCTTGCAAGACTACTTTCGGTGTTGCTAAGGCCATGTGGACTCTGCCACAATTGTTTTCTTACATTCCTCTCTCATTCTCCTTCAGTGCATTTGGTCGAGGATGGTATTACTTTCTTACTATTACTTTTTTTTTAGATTTGAGTAGCATAGTGTCTCTCGTAGCATTCAGTAATTTCCTTTCCAGCATAGTTCTTTAATATTTTCCTATATGTCTATCTATCTAGCTATCTATGAAGGTGGAAACACCAAAATGAGAGTTTTACAGTGGCAATCCTCGAAACAGACCCAACATTTTTCCCCTCTTTATTGTGTGTAGGTACACATTCATGTGGAACTTTCTGGAAAATTACTCTTCATGAGTTACATTCTCTCCTTTATTAATCTTATCTTTTCTATATCATCCTTCTTATTACTTTAGTCATGAAATTATTTATTTCTCTTAGTCATCACTTTATACTTCATTCACTAAGCTCTCAGTAGAATTCTCACACTCTTCATTGTCATTTTGTACTTTTTTCTTGTATGAACTCCAACGTACCTGTGAGATGCCAACACACCACAATATCATCCCGGATCTGCAATGTTGTCCTTTGTTAGAGAGCTCTCCAAGGTACAATTTGTATTCCAAAAACCTTCTCACTTAGCCCCACCAAAAATCTTAAATTATTAGGGTGGTCAGAAGCATTGAGAGTGATCTTCATTCTCTATCACTAGCATAAAACACCTGGATAGTTGAGGTATATTAGGGAAAAAATCCACTCTAGGCTCTCAATGGCTTGGAGCCTTTGTGTGGTTGGTCCCCCTCTACATTTTGGTGAACTTGATGTGAGCCATTTTGGTTCCATTTGGCAGTGTTGAAAGACCCTTTCCTTGTATCATAGGAGTGTTGTGGGTGTGAGTGTATGAGTCCCAAATCACCAAATCTTTCATACAACCTTAGACATTGAATTATGTTTGGTTATTTGATAAGTTTTGCAATTATCCATGGAAATATACAATTAATAACACTTGGGGATGCAAAATAGGACCAATTAAGGCATAAATAAGCCTAATTAATTAATAAATCCTTAGATTAGTGTGAAAGTGTGAAGATACACTTTACAATACCCTAAATAAGGCACAATTAGGTCCATTTAGTTTAAAAGGGCCCTAAACTTAATGTGAATGTATAAAAAAAATTACAACACTAAATCAAGCCAACATTATGCTCATTTTAATATTAATTATCCCCAAATTAAGTGTGGAAAAGGAATACTTTTTCCTACATTACAATTATTAGTATAATAATATATAATAATATTATTACTATTTGTATTGGAGCAAATTTTCACCCCTCTTGCAAATTCCCCTTTACACCCTTCACTTTATAAAAATCAAAGCTGACCATTTAATTCCACATCCTCATTTCAAACTCGATCACTTGGAACTTGTTTTTGGTTTTGGTGGAGGAATCTCTATTGGGGATGTGTGTGTGATGCATGGATGTTTGTGTGACATGCTACCATCCTGACAAGATTCCTACCTCTGGAATTTGTAGAGGTGTTATATTGGCCATTGGGGCCGAAGTGTACCACTTCTACACCTTCCTGCTAAAATTTAAATGACTCTTTCCCTCCCAATTCATCTTGAAATGGCTATGTTCCATCTTCTTCACATTCTCTAACATTCATTTGATCTAGCTTCACATTTTTATCCATACTCTTCCAACTTAAAGCTACTTGCTGCACTATTGGCTTCATGATTCCAACATCACAGTATTATTCACATCTACCATAGAAGCTACAACTTGGTGTCTTGTGAGACTACTTTCAATGTTACTAAGGCCATGTTGACTCTACCACAGTTGTTGTCTTACATTACTTTCTCATTAGCCTTGAGTGCATTTGGTCGAGGTTGGTATTACTTTCTTACTATTACTTTGTTTTTGGATTTGAGTAGCATAGTGTCTCTCGTAGCATTCAGTAATTTCCTTTCCAGCATAGTTTCTTTAACATTTTCCTATCTCTCTATGTATCTATCTATCTATGGAGGTGAAAACACCAAAATGAGGTTTTGACTATGGCAAGCCTTGAAACAGCCCTAACATTTTTCTGCTCTTTATTGTGTGTAGGTACACATTCATTTGGAGCTTGCTAGAAAATTTGACTCTTCATGAGTTGCATTCTCCCCTTTATTACTCTTATCATTTCTATATCATCCTTCTTATTACTTGAGTCATTCAATTATTTATTTATCTGAGTCATCACTTTAGACTTCATTTGCTAAGCGGTTAGTAGACTTCTCATACTCTTTAGTTTCCTTTTGTACTTTTTGCTTGTACAGACTCCAACACACCTATGAGATGCCAGTACGCCACACTATCACCTTTGTCAGAGAGCTCTCCAAGGTATATTTTCTATTCAAAAAACCTTCTCACTGAGCCCCACCAAAAATCTTAGATTAGTAGGCTAGTAGAATCATTGAGAGTGCTCTTCATTCTCTATTGCTAGCCTAAAACACCTGCGTAGTTGAGGTAGATTAAGGAAAAATTCCACTCTCAGCTCTCCATGGCTTAGATCCTTGGTGCAGTTGGTCCCCCTCCTCTTCATTTTGCTGAACTTGATGTGAGCTATTTTGGTTCCATTTGGCAGTGTTCAAAGACCCTTTCCTTGTATCTGAGGAGTGTTGTGTGTGTGAGTGTTGTGAGGTGCCTAACCTTGCAACCCAACCTATAATGCCTAGTGGCATAGCTAGAAGGTTCCCTAAACATTATGGAGTGAAACCTTGAGTGGGTCACCATATAATTATGAGACCCTTGGGGGCTCTTGTGAAATTTTTGTCTAGTGTACATAGAAATTGCCTCCTTTTTAAATCTACCCATCCCATTTGCACAACCTACGAGTGCATCTACTACCATAAATTTCACCTAATAGGATTTTCTGATGAATTATAGCAAAGAACCATCTCCCTTATACATATCTACATGTATCAATAGAAAAACCATAGTAGGTTCTCTTGTTGACCCTACCTATTGGGTGAATGTCATTACCGAGGAGATAATATTGACTAATTTCTTACACAAGGATGGGTATGACGAATCTAGGAGCACTATTTTTACACACAATGGGCTCTCTATTCCCCCCATTGATTGCATCACCTTGTCAATCCTAATTAGGCCTATATCAGTGAATGCACTCTTCGACATCATCCCAGGGTTTGAACTATTTAGGGTAAATCTAGGTGTCCCTGATTGGTCACTATGAATGCAATATCCTCAATAGTTCATAAGTGCCTTAGGTTTTCCCATCAGGGTTGGGTGCATGTAGTTTTTCCTCACTAGATCACTTTTGGCCTTCCCCTATTGGTTTTATTCCTCCTACAATATAACTCTTGTATTGAACATATGTAAAGTACAAGAGTGGAGGAATAATGCCTAAGTTGAGATACCCTCCTCCCTATGCCATTTCACATAGGGCTTGCCTCAAGGCAGACAATGAGGCCACCTTGGATCAAAAAATGGAAGAAGAGAAGCATGCTTAGGGCCCTTCTTCTTATATTCCATTTATCACTTCCTATCCCTGTATTGCAGCACCATCATCTTCTGCCCCTAGGAATTTGTTGGAAAGACTAATGGTGCCCACTTGGTGAAAGCCCAAGCGCTTGGTGTTTGAACTTCCCATCTTACACATACTGCCTCAGCCCATTCTATATGGTAAGGGGAAGGGTATACAAGGATCATCCTCTATTTCTTAACCTCCACAGCCTCCTACTACTCCTTCCTCTAAGGAAGTGAATGGGAAGATGCCCAATGCTAAGGCATTAGAGCCTGCTCCCCCTATTGTTGTTCCATAATCCTCAACATCTCCCCCCCTGTTCTCATCTATGAGTCCCTCTCTACTCTAGAAATAACTATCATCAATACTTTAATGGTAGAGTAGGAGTCTTCTATCCCTTCTCAATCTATGGTCTCTAGCTCTTGAAGTCATATAAATTTCTTTGCACATGAGCAAAAGTGTCAGAGGAAGGCTCTGCCCACTAAGCAAGATGCCTTGTACAAGAAGGAAGAGGATTCAACAACTCCTACTTTGACACCTTCTACTATGTCTACTTTTTTCCTCTCTACTTTAGTTCCTTGAGCTTTGGTATTGCTTTCAGATCCCACCATGAGTGTAAATGATCCTCATTCAAAGAGGTTGCAGCTATTTATTGCTCCTTTAATTGAGCCACCCCTTTTGATGTCCCTTTCAGACATCCTACCATTTTTGAAACCTATCAACATGTTGAATACTTTGGTGGTGTCTATCATGGATTTCTCCTCTTCATTCCTTCTACTTCATCCATGTGGATCTTGCATTCTTTGATGAAGCAAAAGATGGAGGATGACCCTGCTAGTAATGGGGGTTGGAAGAAGGTCTCACCTTCTTTAGAGGGTAGTTCTACATTGTGTTGCACCATCCTAGTGATGGAGGAAGCCTCAGTGTCCCCAGAGTTTGTCACTACCCCTTAGTCTTTCAGTGAGCCTAGTAGTGGATCTCGGACACCACCTCCTTCACTCATTGAATTGACACATGGCACTCATGTGAAGTGCATGTTTAATTATGTAGATGAGATTCTAGCCCTATCAATGATCTTTGTGAAATCATTGACATTCACCCCACAGGAACTAAGTCAAGAATTCCTCGAGGGGACTTCTTCCTTGGCTCTTGTTGTGAGATGGTTGTAGGGTTCCCCCCTGATATTCCATCCTTGCAAGCTCATCCTCCCTTCCCATATGATGATCTATACTATGAGAATGGTGACCTCTTGGTTGATGAGGACTAGGGGGCACCTCTTCTTTATCTATAGATTAGATTGTGTGTGTGTATTTTGTTCCCCCATGCTTGTGTTATGTGCTCTTGGATGACCCTTATCACCCACATAGGTTCTTGGATACAAGAGTACTTTTATGTTGTAAAAATCCCTCTATTTGTCACATCATTCTTCATTTGTTGTGTATTGATTTTTCACAATTAGGGATGATGCAAAGTGTTGAGGGCATTTAGGCTTCCCTTCCATGTTGACCCAATTATTTTATTTTAATTTTGTCTTTATGTGCATTCTTCACATGGTTTGATATAGTAGTGGGTTGATGACAATTCATTTATATACTATTATATCTATTTATCTATATTTATGAGTTGCTCTTACTAAGAAATATCAAATCACCCCTATCTCTTTTTTGTTATGTAATTTCCTTTGATTTCTTTCAATATATCTTCATTGATTGTTTTATGATGTTGTGGTGCTCATTTGTTGTCCCTCACATGTGCGATAACATTACCACAATTACATCTTGCTATGTTTTGTGGGCCACAACATCAATTTTTCATTCCTGCTTTTCTCTCCTTAGGATGTCACATGCCTTGGTGTTTTGCATGCACCATCCTAAGGGGGGATCTTAGACTACTTTGATTTTCATAAAATGCATTCAGTGGTCAACAAATATTTTCAAAATATTCCTCAACATGGACCCCTAGCAGAATACTTTTCCTTCATCATGGGTTCGTAAAGAAACAAATTGAGAAATAATTTCCTCCAAGGAGGGAGTACTTTCTCTTGCAGGAGAAGTATTGACTTTCCCCTTGCAAGGAAGCATTCTTTCTTTTGAATTCCCTGATGAAGTGAAATCTTTCAAAAGGATTCCTTGATGTTTAATTGATTTGTGAAAATTACTTCTAACACCCCTCCATTTTGGGCTCTTTATTCAGCAATGTTCTTCTTTGTTATGTTGTTTTTGTTTATGTTGTGACTTTGGTAGCAGCCCCCACTCCCCCACACCATTCTTATTATTAATAACAATTTTTTTTATATATATTTCTTTTTATATATAAACTGTCAATGCAAAATAGAACAGGGCATACCTTGTTATAGGAAATTTTCCTGTGTAATATTTTTTGAGACCAATAGAAGTTTTTTCCAGAAAAATAACAATACAATATATTTATAAATATATTTGTATGTATATATTTAAATATATATATACAGGAATATTTATAAATATATACGAAGATTTTCATTTCCAATCAAATTATGCATTTGCACAACATAATTTTGCAACAAAAGAATAAATTTGACAACACAACAACAAGGTTTAAATTTTAGTTTTCCAAACAAATTTCTTTAGGTTTTCTTTCAAGTTTTCATTGAGTGATTCTTGTTTTGATTTCCTTTCCTAAATCCAACAGAATTTTGCAAGTTTTGAAACAATTTCTCATGGGTTTTCATTGAATTTAAACAAATTTTTAAAGATTTTCAAACAACATAACCAAGATTTGAAACTTATTTCAAAATGGAAAACAAAAATCACAAAGAGGGAACCTGGTGTTTTCTCCCAAAGCTTGAAAATTTGACAATGGTGATTCCAAATCTTTTCTTCAAAATCCAAATCCAGCCACAGCAAAAAAAACTCTCCACCAAAATTCAAAATTGCCAATAATATGAAATAGAAAATGCTCAAATAGAGTTTTCCCCAAATTTTTGGTCAAACCCCTAAAATATCCCACCCACTAAATTTATTGAACATTTGGAGGATATTTCCATTTTTTAAATTTAAAACAATTTTACTTCCTAAATGATATTTCATGCATTTTTCAAAATTTCATTTAAACAAAAGAATTTCAACAATTGCAAAGAATTTATTTTATCCAAAATTTCAAAAAGTGAAATTTAAACACATTTTTATTTTAATTATAATTTAACTTTAAATATCCAACATGATTTCCATTTTCATTTTAAATTTGAATCTTAATATACAATAATGCCAAAACAACTACATTTAATTTATCACCATTAACCTAGTTAATCACTAAACTAAAAAATAATTTTATTAATTAAATCAAATTAATCAATGAAATAAATAACATTTCAACATTGTAACTAGATATGTTTAATCATCATTTTAACTACACCCACCATTTAATAACCTTTAAAATATGAAATTAAATAATTAACCAAGGAGGAATGAACCAAATCAAAACTGCTAAACCCGACAACAACCTAATGACAAACTATGACTAGGGTGACGACTTGGCATGGAAAACCTAGCTAATATCTCCCAATCGATTATTGTTGGTAAACAAACATGCTCAAACCTATGAAATTAGGTGGAATCGATGTCCTGTACCTATCAACTTGCGAACAAAGAGTATATCGAACATGCATATATATGATAAATAAACACACCGTGAAGAGGAAATCTCAGAATCGTAGGGCACTCGCAAGCGAGTGATGTGATCTCATCCCCTTCACCAATAAACTCATCATAGACTGACAATTCCATCATAAATAGATATCTCATGTGATTACATGTTACAATAACTAGTCATCATTATGCCAATTAAAACATGCCAAATAAAGCATTAGATAAGATACATCACATCACACTAATAGACTATCGCTCTATAAATAGCAATCAAATAGAACCAAGTACCAAAGTCACAACATAAACATAAACAACATAACAAAGAAGAACATTACTGAACAAAGAGCCCAAAATGGAGGGGTGTTACATTACTCTTATCTCTTTCAAATAGTGTGTCCCTTGATTGGACCCCTCTTATTTTGAAGGTTCCTAAGGGACCCCTTTGAAAACCCTTCATTTAATTTTTCACTGTCTGCTTGCTTTCCTACGTGGTTTTTTGTTTTCTAACATGTTTTTTCTATGGATTAACATGTTACTTTGTAGGCACACCTATGAAGCTGCTTTCTTATCCAACTCTATAGAGTCCCCTCACATCAAGCTTCCTTCATGACAGATTACCTAGGGGTGCCTTTGTAGATATAAGGACCTATGAAGCACTTGAATTCTATGAAATTTTTCCATTGTTGGTCTACAGGCATTCAGTGCACCTTGTTTAATCCTCCTCAGGAGAGAGTACTTGTGGAGCATTTTTCCCGCCCTACACTTTTGAGCTCGCCAGATTGTGATATACCTACTCGATGGTTTAGGTATACATTTCTAAACTCTTTCAATCTAGTTTACCAAATACTCATTAGCACTCATGTTTTCTAAAGTGGGGGCCAAATGTATAAGAGCGAATTTTCACTCGTCTTGCAAATTCCCCATTTACACCCTTCACTTTAGAAAAATCAAATCTGACCATTTATTTCCACATCCTCATTTCGAACTCCATCCACTTGGTGCTTGTTTTTTGTGTGGGTGAAGGAACCTCTATAGGGGACACACACATGACACTTAGTTATCTACATAGTGTACTACTATCCTAACATGATTCCTACCTCTAGAATTTGTAGAGGTGTTACATTCACCATTGGGGCCAAAGTGTAACACTTTTGCACCTTCCTGCCAACCTTTGGATGACTCTTTCCTTCCTAATTCATCTTGAAATGGATATCTTTCTTCTTCTACACATATTCTTCACATTCTCTACACATTCATTCGATTTAGCTTCACATTTTTCTCCATACTCTTGCAACTTAAAGCTACTTGATGCACTATTGGCTTCAAAATTTTAACATCACAATATTCTTCACATCTACCATAGAAATTGTAACTTGGTGTCTTGCAAGACTCCTTTTAGTTTTGTTGTGACCACATCAACTTTTCCATAGTCGTTGTCTTGCAATCCTCTCTCATTGGTCTTGAGTACCTTTGGTTGAGGGTGGTATTGGGGTATGTGTAGGATCATCATGGAAAAAATAGGCCCTTAAGTGGCAAAAAAATAGAAAAATCAGAGTTAAGCAACTTGACATAAAAATTTGAATAAGTTATCTACATTATTTTAAAAATATGGAAGAATACTATTTGTAGAAAATTGAATGTAGTTTCTAAACTACTAGGTTTGTTTTAAAAAAAAAATCTATTTGGTGAAAATTTAAAATTTCAATGTAGTAGTACTTAAATTTCAGGGAAAAAATAAGAAGTAGGTGTCTGTCTAACCACCTTAACCACAATAAAATGATAATATTTTTTTGTAATATTTTAGATAGAAGTAGAGGACTCATGTCTCGATGTGATGCATATTTTTTTGTAATTTTTTTCCAAGTAATTAATTATGAAATTTTTATTACAAATTTTAAAATATATAAAAAACTCGTATGTCTGACCACCTTAACTTGGTCAAAACTTCATGAAATTCAATTTTTACTTTTTTAATCCTATATTATGTGAAGCATAGAATGTGATGCATGTTTTGGATTCAAAAAATGTGATAATGTTTGAAAGCTATAAAAAAAATTCAATCAGTCTATCAATCAGGACTTTAGTCGTAATTTGAATAGAAAATGAATAATAATTACTTATTAAATTCAAAGTAAAGCATAATTTATATTGGTGGAAATTTGAGGATCTCCTTTAAAATTCCTTTTCATTTCATCAATTTTGGGTAAAAAAAGAGTCGTCAGCCATACACCAATCATATTGCAACTTTTTGGCCCATCATGATCCTGCACATACCCATTGCTTTCTTACTATTACTTTCTTTTTGGATTTGAGTAGCATAGTGTCCCTCATAGAATTTGGTAATTTCCTTTCTAGCATAGTTTCTTTATCATTTTCCTATATCTTTATCTATCTAGCTGTTTGTGGAGGTGGAAACACCAAAACAAGGGTTTGACTGTGGCAAGCCCCAAAATAGCATCAACATTTTTCCCCTCTTTATTGTGTGTAGTTACACATTTTTGTGGAGCTTGTTGGTGAACTAGATGATTCCTGAGTTGCATTCTCTACTTTCTTACTCTTATCATTTCTATATCATCCTTCTTATTACTTTATCCATTCTATTATTTATTTATCTCAGTCATCACTTTAGACTTCATTTGCTAAGCTTTCAGTAGACTACTCATACTATTCACTTTCCTTTTGCACTTTCTATCCATACAGATGTTAGTGCACCTATGAGATGTCAGCATTTTGTGTTGTCATCCTTAATCTATGGTGTTTTCCTCTAGCAGAGAGTTGTTTGAGGTATAGTTTGGATTCCAAAAATCTACTCACTTAGCCCCACCAAAAGTCTCAAATTAGCAGAGTTGTAGACGCACTAAGAGTGTTCTTCATTCTCTATACCTAGCATAAAAAACCTATGTGAATAAGGTAGATTAGGGAAGCCTCCCACTCTTGGCTCTCCATGACCTAGAGCCTTGATGTGGTTGGTCGCCCTCCTCTACACTATTATTATATAATATGTAATGTTATAATATATTATTATATAATATAAAATAATGCAATAATATATTATTAATTATAATATATATTACCCTGATCAAGTAATATGGGCACCTTCAAAAGATGGTTCTTATTAAGTAAAATAGGGATATAAAGCAATTCTCAACAAAGGGGTTTCTATTTAGTCTTAGAGAGCATTCTCCTTTTGTTGGAATAGTTCTATTCTCCCAAAAGCGAGTAGTTTTTCTTGGCTAGTAATGAAAAAGAGAGCATTGACAAGTGATTGGCTAGCTAAATTAGGTATTACAGAGCCTTTCAATTGTGTGTTGTGTGATCATAATTTTGAAAATCATAATCATTTGTTTCTGGAATGTCCTTTTGCATAGTCTTGTTGGTTGTTTGTCTTGGGGAAAATGAATTATTCTATGCCCCTTACAAATACAATTTGGGATCTTTTTTTTGCTTGTCTAGTGATCTACAAAATTTCATTATTTGCATGTGTTTGGTAGACTATTCTAGGAATGGTAATATGGGCCATTTGGTGGGAAAGAAACAAATGAATATTCAGAAAAATGGCCACATTTGTACAATTTGTTCATTCTTTGTTTGAAAAATCTATCTCGAAGAAAATCAATTCTTGGGTTCAAAATCATAAAACTATTGGATCATTGTTTTCAAATTGGGATAATTTCATTCTACAAAATTGGAAACATATATCTCTTCCCTTTAAGGGAAGCTTGGAACAACAAAAAAATACAAAAATAGATAGGAGTTCAATTAAATGGTCACCTCCATCTCAAGGTTTCTAAACATTGAGCTTCGATGGGGCATCCAGAGGTAACCTTGGAGTTTTGGGAGTAGGATTTTGCATCAGAGATGAAAAAGGATTTCCCAAGGTAGCCAAATCAATATCTTCACCTCCTGGGACAAATAATATGGCAGAATCATTATCTCTTCTTTATGGGTAGCTTTTGGAAAACCAATTGCAGATCAAAGCAATACACATTGAAGGTGACTCAATAATAATAGTAAATTCTTGTAAAGAGAGATCATGTTTTAACTGGGCCTTGAGATACATTTTATAGATTGTCTAGAAACTTATAGATGAATTTGAAGATGTTCAGATCTCCCATATATACAAAGAAGGTAATGTTTTAGCAAATTTCCTTGCTAGTCTAGGATGTGATAAAAAGGAGATTTTTTATATACATGATAGCAATAGAAACAATGACTACACTAGTATTCAGGAGTTGGAAGAATTCAGAAATGTAATTGAAGCTGACCATAGTTCATTATGAGTATCACATTCTTTCTAAGGATGTATAGTTTGCCCACTTAATTCAAATTGATGTTTACATCATCAGATCCTTTGTGGATAATTCATAGTGAATTTGAATTAACACATATGTTACAAAGCATACTCAATAATGATGGGCTAAAAGTCTTCATGGGTATTCGCACTAGACTTAAAGGATAGCTTCATACCCCCTAATGATGTTCGCTTAAATCTAAATATTTGGCCTAGGTCACATCACTTCATTCCTCTAAGTCTCTTCAAGATGGAAAAAACATATGGGTACAGTCTAATTATGATTTATTATGTAGACACTACCATTAAACATTTCATCTTTTGTTTTACACGTATGAGCATTTAAGAGAGCCCTATGTTCTAAGTACTTAGTTCCTTGCACCTTTTCTCATAATGATAGCATATTTTTCTAAAGCCAGAAATCAGATTTAAAGAGGTGGTTTCCAGATTATTCCTTGCAATATAATAGCATACATAGCAGTTGTTTGGTAGAGCACACATTTTCTTTAAACTAGTAGTGGTTTTAATTTTTTGTTGAAGTAATAGTGAGATGGCACTCCGTCCCTAGAACTATAAAGTTTATCTACCAGTTAAGCTATGGGAAATGCCCATTGAAGAATATATCACATAGTAAGTGTTGAATTCAATGTTTAAGATTGATTTTGCAAGGGTGGAGGAATGTATTCAAATTATCCTGGGTATTGAAGTTACCAGTCCTCAAGCTCAGTGCCTCATCTTCCCCTCTCAAGTGATTTCTATTTTTCTCTCCAATGCTTTGGACTTAATTCAGTCCCTGAATGAAATTGAGGAACTGGCTAGGAAATATATTAAGTTTAAATTCTAGATAGATAATGTCATTCTTCGATCTATTCAGCAATATAACTTCTATAGTGGAGAAGGGTTTATCTGTGGTCTTTTCACCAAAAAATTAGCACAAAAAGTTAGGGTTTTGAGGATATTTTTGACACCATTTGGCTTGCTCTTTAGCACAAAAATGAGAACATATTGCTATGAGCCCTAAGAAAAAATAGGAGTGTGTGCATGTTAATGGAATTGGAGATTAAGGAAAAGTTTTATGCACTATCTTTTCTCCAAGCATATACTTTGCATCCTACTAATCAATGTTTGCAACTAGATTTGCAATTGTGGGTAAATTCTCAAGTTCAAATGTTAAATCATGGCCAAAATGCTCAAGACCAAGATCAATTTGCAAATCATCCTTAAATTTCTTCTACCATGACAAGAGTATTGTTTCGTTTTCCTTCATGCATAGTGCTTCAGGGTTTTCAGAAAAATGGTTGAAGGGCCTTCAAAATAATTTCTCTGCAAACAGAAGGAATAGACAAAAATTCTACAAATGGAAAATCATAATAATTTTATAGTGGGTTTTTTGCATATAAGGTTTTTTGAATTTTATAATGGGTCTTCAATCTTGTATGGGAGTTAAATGTATTAATCAATGATCTTTTTAAGGGTTGGGTAAATGAACATTTTGAGTTGATTCATAGATAATAGTATTCATAGAAGAAGTTGTTTGGGGTTTAATATTCATTCCAGAAGTATTGTCATAGGTTTAGCCTAGGATAATGTTTAATTTTGAATCATCATCATTCTTTGTACAAATGATCAAATTGGATTTTGTAGGTATTTCATTTTTCATGCTCGGAGCTATAAGCAAAGGTTTTCTTACTGGTTCTTTCTTGTTGGTATGCTCCCTAGAATTAGTTTTTATAATACTTTATTTAAATATTTAATAATATATTATAGTGGCTTGCCACTTTCACCAGAAAAAAAAATTATAATATGTATTATAATAATTATAATACATACCTCATTCTCTAATAAATTATAAATATGTTTGTAATGAGTACCTATTCTTTACAAGATCAAATATCTATTTTTTAAATATTTGATATATGTTTTCCAACATATTAATATTCATGTAGTAAATATCAAATTGGGATGGATATATGTTTTCACTTCTATGCCCATGCACTAGTGTGAAGTTCAATAATTAGAATGTATTAAAATTTTACTTCACATATATATATAAATATATATATATAGTTCTCCAAAATGGATATATGTTTCAAAGAGCTTTTTTTAATATTAAAAGCTCTCCAAAATAGATATCCATTTTGGAGAGCATTTTTCTTTAGAATATTTAATAAATGTTGCCCAACATATTAATATTTATGTAATATATATTATTATTATATTATATCATTATAATTATAATTACATATATTATAATATATCTAATAATAATATATATAAATATTACATATATATTATATAATTATAACAGTATGATATATAATAATAATATATTATTATTATATTATGAGATATACTATAATAATATATATATATTATTATAATATTTTAAAATATATTATTGAATCGAAGGAAACAGGGTTCCACCTTTTAGGAGATGGAACAAGGGATAAGGGCGTATTTCACTCTTAATTCATTAAAGGAAACCATCCTAACCCTAGTCCAAATGCTTAGAAAGAAATAAATAGAAGCAATATGCAAGCCTAATTTTATGACCTAGAAAATGGAATTTGAAAGCATGCAATTAGACTGGTAAATAGAATAAAATAAACATGTACTTGCAGAAATAAAAATGACTAAGCAAGGCTTGAAAACTCTAAAAATTGTTGATCTTCATGTGCACTAGGAATCATATGATAGATTTGGCAATTTAGTCCTAGTCTAAGATTTCTGGGTAGGATCTGGAATCTCATAGTGATTGATCTAGATCTGCTAAAATATGGTAAGAAGTCAGTACTAGGAATCATGCACTCATACTGTTTACAAAGTGTCTTGTTTTGTCACAAAGTGACCTAGGAGTGAAATTATGAAGTAAAACTTTTTAAATAGGTTGGACATCTTGCTCCAGATTTGAGTTTCTGTGAGTCTTGCCAAACTTTTATGACAACTTTTGCAACTTGGCAACTTTCTAATTTTGGCACTTTAAGAGCCTTCAAATCCACTTTTTCTTCCACCTATAAAACAACAATCATAGAAAGAGAGGGGACAATGTTGTTTTGTTAGGGAATGTGGGTTTTCCTTGGTCAAACCCCATTTTGGTAATCAAACCTTAATGATAAATGAAACCTGAAACATAAGATGAAACAATAGAACCTTGTTGAAACCTTGTAGATTTGCAAGCAAGCATGACATGGCCTCAATGGATGTAAATCTTGATCATGATTCTTCATGAAGGATAATGCCTTTGAGTACTTGAATTGATCTTGAACAATACATCACAACATTAGCTCAAAACCACATATATGATGCATCAAGCCTTTGACATGGTAATGGATCTTAATTTCTACAGTAATCTTCTTCAAATCTACCCTTGGATGCCCTTGAATGATATTGAATACTCTCTCATGCTCTTGTGTACTCTTATGAAAGTGCTCTTGATTGCTTATGAAATTCTAGGATGAAACTATGTAAAATAACCT
This sequence comes from Sequoia sempervirens, assembly GCA_007258455.2. NCBI lineage: Eukaryota > Viridiplantae > Streptophyta > Pinopsida > Cupressales > Cupressaceae > Sequoia > Sequoia sempervirens. Next base: position 723,958,396 of record VDFB02193867.1, on the reverse strand, counting down.
TGTATTTATACTTATTTATGCCAAATATCTCAAAATTACAACACTACAAGCCAACATTAGATCTAGGATAATAAAATATTTCCAAGAATTTGATTTAAATTAGCTCCAATTTAAATTGGGAATCATGCACAAGTTGGGGCGTATGAGTCCCAATGGCTAAAACCTAGGGCATAGATCTCTAGGAGTGTCTTGTTCAATGTGCAATTTGGAATCAAGTCCCAAGACCTAGGTTGGACTCATATGCACAAGGTGGTGTATGAGTTCCAAATCACCAAATCTTGCACACAACCTCAAACATTGAATTATGATTGGTTATTTGATAACTTTTGTGATTATCCATGGAAAGATGCAATGAATAAGGCTTGTGGATGCAAAATAGGACCAATTAAGGCATAGATAAGCCTAATTAATTAATAAAGCCTTAGATTAGTGTTAAAGTGTGAAGATACACTTTACAATACCCTAAATAAGGCACAATTAGGTCCATTTAGTTTAAAAGGGCCCTAAACTTAATGTGAATGTGTAAAACACATTACAACACTAAATCAAGCCAACATTATGCTCATTTTAATATTAATTATTCCCAAATTAAGTGTGGAAAAGGGATATTTTTTTCTACATTACAATTATTAATATAATAATATATAATAATATTATTACTATTTGTATAGGAGCAAATTTGCACCCCTCTTGCAAATTCCACTTTACACCCTTCGCTTTAGAAAAATCAAATCTAACCATTTAATTCTACATCCTCATTTCAAACTCAATCACTTGGAACTTGTTTTTTGGTTTTGGTGGAGGAATCTCTATTGGGGATGTGTACGCGGTGCATGAATGTTTATGTGGAACGCTACCATCCTGACAAGATTCCTACCTCTGGAATCTGCAAAGGTGTTATATTCACCATTGGGGCTGAAGTGTACCACTTGTACACCTTCCTGCTAAACTTTTAATGACTCTTTCCCTCCCAATTCATCTTGAAATGGATATGTTTCATCTTCTTCACATTCTCTACACATTCATTTGAATTGGCTTCACATTTTTCTCCATACTCTTACAACTTAAAGCTACTTGTTGCACCATTTTCTTCATAATTCCAACATCACAATATTATTCACATCTACCATAGAAACTACAACTTGGTGTCTTGTGAGACTGCTTTCATTGTCGCTAAGGCCACATTGACTCTACCATAGTTGTTGTCTTACATTCATCTCTAATTGGCCTTGAATGCATTTGGTCGAGGGTGGTATTACTTTCTTACTATTACTTTGTTTTTAGATTTGAGTAGCATCTAGTGTCTCTCGTAGCATTCAATAATTTCCTTTCCAGCATAGTTTCTTTATTATTTTCCTATCTCTCTAACTATCTAGCTATCTATGAAGGTGGGAACACCAAAATGAGGGTTTAATTGTGGCAAGCCTTGAAACAGTCCCAACATTTTTCCCCTCTTTATTGTGTGTAGGTACACATTCATGTGGAGCTTGCTAGAAAATTGCAATCTTCGTGAGTTGCATTCTCTCCTTTATTAATCTTATCTTTTCTATATCATCCTTCTTATTACTTTAGTTATTCAATTATTTTTTATCTCAGTAATCACTTTAGACTTCATTCACTAAGTTGTTACTAGACTTCTCATACTCTTCATTGTCCTTTTGTACTTTTTTCTTGTACGAACTCCAACACATCTATAGGATGCTAGTACACCACACTATTATCCCTGATCTATGATATTGTCCTTTGTGAGAGAGCTCTCCAAGGTATGGTTTGTATTCCAAAAACCTTCTCACATATCCCCACCAAAATTATTAAATTAGTAGGGTGGTAGAAGCACTAAGAGTGCTCTTCATTCTCTATCACTAGCATAAAACACCTATGTGCAGTTGAGGTAGATTAGGGAAAAATTCCGCTCTCGGCTCTCCATGGCTTGGAGCCTTGGTGTGGCCATTTTGGTTCCATTTGGTAGTGCTGAAAGACCCTTTCCTTGTATGGACTATGAGTGTTGTGGGTGTGAGTGTTGTGAGGTTCCTATCCTTGCAACCAAACCTACAATGCCTAGTGGTATAGCTAGAAGGTTACCTAAATGGAGTGAAACCCTAAGTGGGTCACCATCTCATTACAAAACCATTGGAGGCTCCTATGAAATTTTTGTATAGTGTACATAGAAATTGCCTCATTTTTACATCTACCCATCCCATTTCCACAACCTACAAGTGCATCTCCTAGCATAAATTTCACCTAATAGTATTTTCTAATGAATTATAACAAAGAACCTTCTCCCTTATACATATCTGCACATATTAATAGAAACACCATAATAGGTGCTCTTGTTGACCCTACCTATTGGGTGATTGTCATTACCAAGGAGATCATGTTAATTAATTTCTTACACAAGGATGGGTATGACGAATCTAGGAGCACTATTTTTACACACAATGGGTTCTCTATTCATCCCATTGATTGCATCACCTTGTCAATCCTAAATTAGTGAATTCACTCTTTGAAATCATCCTAGGGTTTGAACTATTTAGGGTAAAACTAAGCATCCCTGGTTGGTTGCTATGAATGCAATTTCCTCAATAGTTCATAAGTGCCTAAATTTTTCCCATGAGGGTTTAGTGCATGTAGTATTTCTGCACTAGATCACTTCTAGCCTACCCCTATTGGTTTTCTTCCTCCTAGGATAGACCTATTGTACCAAACATATGTAAAGTACAAGAGTGGGAGAATAATGCCTAAGGTGAGATACCCTCCTCCCTATTTCATTTCGCATAGGGCTTGCCTCAAGGTGGACAATGAGGCCACCTTGGATCAAAAAAGGGAAGAAGAGAAACATGCTTAGGGCCCTTCTTCTTCTTCTTCTTCTATTCCATCTATCACTTCCTCTCCCCCTATTGTAGTACCATCATCTTCTATGCCTAGGTATTTTATGGAAAGACCAATGGTACCCACTTGGAGAAATCCCAAGTGTTTAGTGTTTGAACTTCCCATCTTACACACAATTCCTTTCCCCATTCTATATGGTAAGGGGAAGGGTCCACATGGAGCATTCTCTAATTCTCATCCTCCATAGCCTTCTACTAGTCCTTCCTCTCAAGAAATGAATGGGAAGATGCCCACTATTGAGGCATTGGAGTTTGCTCCCCCTACTGTTGTTCCATCATCCTCTACATCTCTCTCTCCTCCAGAAAGATCTATCATCGATACTTTGATGGTCAAGCAAGAGTTTTCTATCCCTTCTAAGCCTATGGTCTCTAGGTCTCGAAGTCATAGAAATTTCTTTGCACATGAGCACAAGTATCAGAGGAATTCTTTGGCCACTAAGCAAGCCACCTTGTACAAGAAAGAAGAGGATTCAATAACTCCTACATTGATACCTTCTACTATGTCCTATTTTTTCCTCTCTACTTTAGTTCCTTCAACTTTTGTCTTGCTTTCAACTCCCACCATGAGCATAACTGAATATTTTGTAGCTATTTATTGAGCTCCTTTAATTGATCCACCCCTTTTGATGTCCCTTTCAGACATCCCGCCATTTTCAAAACCTGTGGACATGCTAAATAGTTTGCTAGTGTCTATCATGGATTTCTCCTCTTCCTCCATTCCTTCCACTTCATCCATTGGGATCTTGCATCCTTTGATGAAGCGAAAGATGGAGGATGAACCTAATAGTAATGGGGGTTGGAAGAAGGGCTTGCCTTCTTTAGAGGGTGGTTCTACATTATCTTGCACCATCCTACTGATGGAGGAAGCCCTAGTGTCCACAAAGCTTGTCACTGCCCCTAAGTCTTTCATTAAGCCTAGTAGTGGTTCTCGGGCACCACCTCCTTCACTCGTTGAATTGACACATGACACTCATGTGAAGTGAATGTTTAATTATGTAGATGAAATTATAGCCCTATCAACAATATTTGTAAAATCATTGACATTCACCCCACAGGAACTGAGTGGAGAAGTCATCGAGGGGCCTTCTTCCCTAGCTCTTGTTGTGGGATCATTGGAGGGTTCACCCATTTATATTATATCCTTGCAAGCTCATCCTCCCTTCCCTTATTATAATCTATACTAGGAGAATGATTATCTATTGGTTGATGAGGACTAGGGGTTGCCTCTTCTTTATCTATGGATTAGATTGTGTGTGTATTGTGTTCCCCCATGCTTGTGTTATGTGTTCTTGGATGACCCTTATCACCCATGTAGGTTCTATGATACAAGAGTGTTTTTATGTCATAAAAAATCATCTATTTGTCACATAATTCTTCCTTTGTTGTGTATTGACTTTTGGCAATTAGCGACGATGCAAAGTGTTGAGGGAATTTAGGCTTCCCTTCCATGTTGACCCAATTTTTTATTTTCATTTTGTATTTATGTGCCTTCTTCACATGGTTTGATATAGTAGGGTGTTGATGACCATTCATTTATATACTATTATATCTATTTATCTATATTTATGAGTTTCTCTAAGAAATATCAAATCACCCCTATCTCTTGTTCATTATGTAATTTCCTTTCCTTTCTTTGTGTCTATCTTTGTTGCTTGTTTCATGATGTTGTCATGATCATGTGTTCTCCCTCACGTGTGTGATAACATTACCATGGTTACATCTTGCTATGTTTTGTGGGCCACACCATCACTTTTTCATTCTTGCTTTTCTTTCCTTAGGATGTCATGTTCCTTTGTGTTTTGCATGCACCATCCTAAGGGGGCAATCTCATACTACTTTGATTTTCAGAAAATGCATTCAGTGGTCAACAAATATTTTCTTGAAAATCTTTTCAAAATATTCCTCAACAAGGACCCCTAGCAGAATACTTTTCCTTCACCATGGGTTTCTAAAGAAAGAATTTGAGAAATACTTTCCTCTAAGGAGGGAGTACCTTTTGTTGCAGGAAAAGTAGACTTTCCCCTTGCAAGGGGGAATTCTTCTTTTCGAATTCCTTGATGAAGTGAAATATTTCAAAAGGATTCCTTGATGTTGAATTGATTTGTGAAAATTACTCTTATCTCTTTCAAACAGTGTGTCCCTTGATTGGACCCCTCTTATTTTGAAGGTTCTTGAGGTACCCCTTTGAAATCACTTCCTTCAATTTTTGACTATTTGCATGCTTTCCTATGCTGATTTTTGTTTTCTAACATGTTTTTTCTATGGATTAACATGTTGCTTTGTAGGTGCACCTATGAACCTGCTTTCCTATCCAACTCTATAGAGTTCCCTCACATCAGGCTTCCTTCATGATAGAGTACCTAAGGGTGCCTTCTTTATAGATCTAAGGACCTATAAAGCGCTTGCATCCTACGAGATTTTTCCATCATTGGTCTACAGGCCTTCAGTGCACCTTGTTTAATCCTCCTTAGGAGAGAGTACCTATGGAGCCTTTTTCCTACCCTACGCTTTTGAGCTTGCCAAATTGTGATCTACTTACTCAACGGTTTAGGTAGAAATTTCTAAAATATTTCAATCTAATTTACCAAACACTCATTAGCACTCATTTTTGCTAAAGGGGGGGCCAAATGTATGAGAGATAATTTTCACCCATCTTGCAAATTCCCCTTTTACACCCTTCACTTTAGAAAAATCAAATCTGACCATTTAATTCCACATCCTCATTTCAAACTCCATCCACTTGGTGCTTGTTTTTAGTGTCGATGAAGGAACCTCTATAGGGGACACACATGTGACACATGGTTATCTACATAGTGCACTACTATCTTGACATGATTCCTACCTCTGGAATTTGTAGAGGTGTTACATTCACCATTGGGGCCAAAGTGTAACACTTCTACACCTTCCTACCAACCTTGGAATGGCTCTTTCCCTCCTAATTCATCTTGAAATGGATATCTTTCTTCTTCTACACATCTTCTTCACATTCTCTACACATTCATTTGATTTAACTTCACACTTTTTTCCATACTCTTGCAACTTAAACCTACTTGATGAACTATTGGCTTCACAATTCCAACATCACAATATTCTTCACATCTACCACAAAAATTGCAACTTGGTGTCTTGTGAGATTGCTTTTAGTGGTTTTGCGAGCATGTCGACTTTGCCACAGATGTTCTCTTCCATTTATCTCTCATTGTCCTTGAGTACCTTTGATCGAGGGTGGTATTGCTTTCTTACTATTACCTTTTTGTTGGATTTGAGTAGCATAGTGTCCCTCATAGCATTCGGTAATTTCCTTTCCAACATAGTTTCTTTATCATTTTCCTATATATCTATCTATCTAGTTGTTTGTGGAGGTAGAAACACCAAAATGGGGGTTTGACTGTGGCAAGCCCTGAAATAGCACCAACATTTTTCCCCTCTTTATTGTTTGTAGGTACACATTTGTGTGGAGCTTGTTGGTGAAATAAATGCTTTGTGAGTTGCATTCTCTCCTTTCTTACTCTTATCATTTCTATATAATCCTTCTTATTACTTTATTCATTCTATTATTTATTTATCTCATTCATCACTTTAGACTTCATTTGCTAAGCTTTCAGTAGACTTCTCATACTCTTCACTGTCCTTTTGCACTTTCTATCCATATGGATGCTAGTGTACCTATGAGATGCCAGCACGTTGTGTTGTCATCCTTGATCATTGTTATTTTCCTCTAGTAGAGAGTTGTTTGAGGTATAGTTTGGATTCCAGAAATGTACTCGCTTAGCCCCACCAAAACTCTCAATTTGACAGAGTTGTAGATGCACTAAGAGTGCTCTTCATTCTCTATCCCTAGCATAAAACACCTACATGATTAAGGCAGATTAGGGAAGCCTTCCACTCTTTGCTCTCCATGACCTATAGCCTTGGTGTGGTTGGTCACCCTCCTCTACACTATTATTATATAATATGTAATGTTATAATATATTATTATTATATAATCTTACATAATGCAATAATATATTATTAATTATAATATATATTACCATGATAGAGTAATATGGGCGCTTTCAAAAGATGGATCTTATTTAGTAAAATAGGGATATAAAGCAATTCTCAATAGAGGGGTTTCTATTAAGTCTCAGTGAGCATTCTCCTTTTGTTAGAATAGTTCTATTCTCCCAAAAGCAGGTAGTTTTTCTTGGCTAGTAATGACAAAGAGAGCATTGACAAGTGGTCGACTAGATAAATTAGGTATTATAGAGCCTTTCAAGTGTGTGTTGTGTGATCATAATTTTGGAAATCGTGATCATTTGTTTCTGCAAAGTCCTTTTGCATAGTCTTGTTGCTTGTTTGTCTTGGGGAAAACAAATTATTATATGCCCCTTCCCAATACAATTTGGGATCTTTTTTTTGCTTGGCTAGTGATTTACAAAATTTCATTCTTTGTGTGTATTTGGTAGAATATTCTAGCAATGGTAATATGGGCCATTTGGTGGGAGAGAAACAAACAAATATTCAGAAAAATGGCTACATCTATACATTGTTTTCTTTCTTTGATTGAAAAATCTATCTCGGAGATGGTCAATTCTTGGGTTCAAAATCATAAAAAATGTTGGATCATTGTTTTCAAATTGGGATAATTTCATTCTACAAAATTGGAAACATATATCTCTTCCCTTTAAGGGAAGCTTGAAACAACAACAAAATACAAAAATATATAGGAGTTCAATTAAATGGTCACCTCCCTCTCAAGGTTTCTCAAAATTGAACTTTGATGGGGTATGCAGACATAACCTTGGAGTTTTGGGAGTAGGATTTTTCATTAGAGATGAAAAAGGATTTCTCAAGGTAGTCAGATCAATATCTTTACCTCCTGGGATGAATAATATGGAAGAATCACTATCTCTTCTTTATGGATTGATTTTGGAAAAGCAATTGCAGATAAAAGAAATGCATATTAAAGGTGACTCACTAATAATAGTAAATGCTTGTAAAGAGAGATCATGTTTTAATTGCATCTTTAGATACATTTTGCAGATTGTATGGAAACTTATAGATGAATTTGAAGATGTTTAGATTTCCCATATATACAGAGAAGGTAATGTTTCAATAGATCACCTTACTAATCTAGGATGTGATAAAAAGGATATTTTTTATATACATGATAGCAATAGAAACAATGACTAGACTAGTATTCAGGAGTTGGAAGAATAAAGAAATGCAATTGAATCTAACAACAATTCATTATGAGTATCTCATTCTTTCTAAGGATATATAGTCTGCCCACTTAATTCAAATTGATGTTTACATCATTAGATCCTTCGTGGATAATTCATAGTAAATTTGGATTAACGCATATGTTACAAAGCATACTCAATGATGATGACTTGTCAGTCTTCATGGGTATTCATACTAGCCTTAAAGGATAGTTTCATACCACCTGATGATGTTGTCATCAATCTAAATATTCGGCTTGTGTCACATTGCTTCATTCCTCTAAGTCTCTTCAAGATTGCGATAGCATATGGGTACAATCTAATTATGATTTATTATGCATACACTTCCATTAGAAATTTTGGATTTTGTTTTTCACGTATGAGCATTTAAGAGAGCACTATGTTCTAAGTACTTAGTTCCTTGCACCTTTTCTCATAATGAGAGTATATTTTTCTAAAGCCAGAAATCAGATTTAAAGAGGTGGTTTCCAGATTATTTCTTGCAATATAACAACATAAACAATAGTTGTTTGGTAGCACACGCATTTTCTTTAAACTCGAAGTGGTTGTAATTTTTTGTTGAAGCAATAGTGAGATGGTGCCCTGTCCCTAGAACTAGAAAGTTTATTTTTCAGTTAAGCTATGGGAAATTCCCATTGAAGAATATATCACACAGGAAGTGTTGAATTCAATGTTTAGGATTTATTGTGCAAGGGTGGAAGAATGTATTCTTATTATCCTGGGTATTGAAGTTACCAGTCCTCGAGCTTAGTGCCTCCTCTTCCCCTCTCTGATGATTTATATTTTTCTCTCCAATGCTTTGGACTTAATTTAGTCCTTGAATGAAATTGAGGAATTGGCTAGGAAATATATTAAGTTTCAATTCTAGATAGATAATGTCATTCTTCAAGCTATTTAGTAGTATAACTTCTATAGTGGAGAAAGTTTTATCGGTGGTCTTTTCCCTAGAAAATTAGTACAAAAATGTTAGGGTTTTGAAGAGATTTTTTATGCCATTTGGCTTTCTCTTCAGCACAAAAACAAGAACATACTGTTGCAAGCCCTAAGAAAAAATAGGAGTGTGTGCACCTTAATGGAATTGGAGATTAAGGACAAGTTCTACGCATCTTTCTTTTTTCCGAATAGTTCAAGGTAAATTCTAATCAAATTTTGCAACTAGATTTGTAGTTCAAGGTAAATTCTCCAGTTCGATTGTAAAACCGTGGCCAAAATGCTCAGAATCAGGATCAATTTGTAAATCATCCTCAAATTTCTTCCAATGTGGCAAGAGTGTCATCCCATCTTCCTTCACGCATGGAGCTTTAGGGTTTTTAGAACAATGGTTGAAGGGCCTTAAAAAGAATTTCTCTGCAAACAGAAGGAATGGACGAAAATTTGTAGGTGGAAAAGCATAATAATTTGATAGTGGGTTTTTTGCATATAAGGTTTTTTGAATTTTATAATGGGTCTTCAATCTTGTATGGGGGTTAAATGTATTAATAAATGATATTTGTAAGGGTTGGGTAAATGAACATTTTGAGTCGATTCATAGATAATACTATTCATAGAAGAAGTTGGTCGGGGTTTTATATTCATTCCAGAAGTATTGTCATAGGTTTAGCATGTGATAATGTTGAATTTTGAATTATCAACATTCTTTATACAAACGATCTAATTGGATTTTCTCAGTATTTCATTTTTTCATTTTTAGAGCTATAACCGAAGGTTTTCTTACTAGTTCTTTCTTGCTAGTATGCTCCCCATAACTAGTTTTTATAATAATTTATTTAAATATTTAATAATATATTATAGTGGCTTGCCACTTTCACCAAAAAAAAATATTATAAGATATATTATAATAATTATAATACATACCTCATTCTCTAATAAATTATAAATATTTTTATAATGAGTACATGTTCTTTACAAGATCATATATCTATTTTTTAAACATTTGATATATGTTGTCTGGCATATTAATATTCATGTACTATATATTATTATTATATTATATAGGCAGCATGATAATATTATTTAACCTATATTCAAGTACCTATGATGGTACCTTGGGTTTGGAAGGAGGGACCACAAACATATACAAGCAAGCATAGGGGAACACATAGAAACATACAAACTTTAACCTAAAGATATGAAGGGTATTGCCCTAGTTAATCATTCCTGGCAAGTCAACTTCCTCCCAATCTATATCATAGGGGGAAGGAGGCCAAGATCAAAAAATGATAATGGCTAAAGTAGTACTAAGTGTCTCACCTGCAACAATGGCTAGAGATGTGGCTACTTCAATATCCTTATCTACTAGTTCTTACAAGTCTAGGGTCAATGAATTTTTAAATGTAGTTGAGGAAGCTAGAATATCCTCTAGAGATTCAAACATACACTTTTATAAAGAGGAGTGAGGTGAATCCATCTTAGGCTATGGAAGAGTAGGAGCATTAGTGTGAATCTCTAGAAGAGGAGCAGTGACAAAATATGGTGAAGAAAATTTTTCTTCAATGATAAAGAAAAAAGGAAAAAGAGTAAATAAAGGAGTGGACTTCTTGTGGTGGGATTTGGGGATAGGGACCTATTCAATCTTATATTTAGATGGAGGGATAAAGTTTTGAGAGGAAGGAGTAGACAAGGCCACACTAGACATGACCTTTGTATGGGGAATTCCTATGAGCTATATAAGCCAAGAAACATTAGGTAGAGAAGTAATAAGAGTCAATTCCAAGGAGGGAGCAATGAATACCTACACCCTTTTGGGGTGAGGTTCATCCAAATCTCTCAAGGGATCAGATGTAAGACAAAAAAAGGAGTGCAAACAAAAAATTTTGAGGAGCTAAAACATAAGACTTATCCTTAGCCTTCTATGTGGCATCACATTACATTTCCATCATATGTCGTTGGTTCTTGTGCTCATGCACAAGTTGGTTCCAACTAAGATGGGAACAAGGAATAGGGGCTTGTGAAGAGATCAAAGCAACTGGTGAAGTTGCATTCACAACCATTAATGGTGGAATGATAGGCTCCATAGGAGGGACTTGAGGAGCTAGGGGTGCAAGATCATTAACCTCAACTATGGATGCCTTTTTTCCTCATACTTTTTGAGTAGGAGGAACATGAGGAACCCTTGTGTGTTGAGATGTCAGAGCCACACATGAAGGACCAATCAAAGAATACTTCTCACCCTTATCATATATAATAGGGCGAAGGATGTTAGGAAGAATTGGAAGTTTAAAGACATAGTATTTTGAAATTTTTGGCATGGGGGCCTTTACTTTTCCTATTCTAGGCACAATCAAAGGAACAAGAGGGACTACTATAGGTTGTGAGGTCTTTGAAAAATGGGGAGGTCTACTCAAGGGAGCATGCTAATCTTTAGCCCTTCATGAAGAAGGTCATGAGGATGAAACTTTTTGTTACATAGGACTAGGTTGAAAGGGAATTATATAAGGAGGTGGAATTGAATTAGGTGCTAATATTCCAATCTTGTGTGTAAAATATTCATTATACAACAAGTCACTAAAAGGTAGCATGGATCCCACTATAACAGGCCATAAAATTTCAAGAAAAAAGCCACCATGTGACACTAGTGGTTTTTATTCAGTGTCCTAAATAGTCTGTACAATGCCCTGATGAGGAAATTTTAGACACTTATGGAAAATAAAAGTAACTTCTTCCATAGAAACTAATGTAGTACAAGGATGCCGAGTATTTTGAAAAAACCCATCCAAGAAGCCATAACACCACATGCACGCTCATTTCACAATTGTAAGAATATAAACAATAAAAAAACCCAATTGAATTTATTTTCAATTTTTCTTCAAACAACACATTGAGTGAATCAAATCTTCATTAACATTAAAAAATACATTACAAAATTCATTGTGCAATATAAAATCAAAACATAGCCAACTCAAATCAGCCTCAAACACCTACAAATTCACCACTAAATTCTTTGCAACACTCAACTTGTTGTTGGTATCTTCCTCCACAACCTTCCAACTTCATTGATGCACCCCTTCACCAAAATTTCCCTTCTCAGCTCTTGGGCATTGAAATTCCTCCTTTCTAGAGCTACAAATTAAAATTTAAAATTCTGTGAGGGAGAAAATCATATAGTTTAAAAGAGATAATACAAATGAAATAGAATGTAATCTAAATCAAAAACACTAAATCTAGATTTATTCCCACACCCATGAAATGACTTTCTAAGATATTGAAAACATAATTAAAGTCCTACCATTATCCAAATGAATTTTCAAAACACAAGAGATGTTACCATTCCATGTCAGAGTGTGTTTGCATGATGTTGGGTTGTTCTTATCACTGTGAAGCCTCCATTGTTGTGGGTAAGAAGCTTTGATGCAATGTATTGGTTGATAAAAGATGTGTTGAAACTTTTCTAATGGTGATTGGGAATATTGGCAATACAAATGATGTTGATTCTTTGATCCTTTTTTTCGAGGAAAGAGGTTTGTTATATAGAAATTATGATTTGAAATGGATGATCAGGGTTATGTAGTATAATATCTTGATCGATGGTTGAAAGATGTTGAGAGGATTTAGACATGAATAATTTGTGTAAAATAGATTACATAATTTGTGTGATTGAAGAAATAGATTGAATAATTTGTGGGATTGAGGAATAGATTGATCAGTAAAGAATAGATTGATAGTCAGTGGATCATAATTTACTCAATTAGGAATAGATTGATTAGTCAAGAATAGATTGAGAAATTAGGATATTTTAATTTACTCAATCAGGAAAGTGGTTGAGAATGATTAATTAATTGATTTAATTCATTCATTCATTTTGGAGTTGAACACACAAATTTTGTTTGATTTGATTTTTGATGATGTTTTGAATAGTTTAATTTGTTTATTCAAATTTTGGAGGGAAAGTGAGTTAATTTAATTATTATGATTTAATAATTCAATCAACTTAGGGGAATAAAGTGTTTTAGCTACATAATTAAATAATTGGTGTTATTTAACTAATCAAGATGAAATAACAGTAGATTAGGACTTTATTAAATAAATTTAATTTATTTAATTTTTCAAATTTGATGAAATGTGAATTAATTAAATAATGTAATATTATTCAATTAATAGAGGAAGTTTAGGGTTTTGGATGCAATTGACATGAAATGCAATGATGTTTGATGAAAATGATGTTGATGATGCAAGAATGTCATTTAAGGTGTGTGATAAGTGTTAGGTCAATTTTACATGTCTACATTTTACCCCTTTTTGATACAAAGTATAGGTTGCTTTCTTTCGAAGATTCGATGTTAAGATCAAGATTTTCAAAAAAAAATTATGCCTCACTATGCCCTGGAGGTCAACAAAATGATGGTAGGACTTTGGGCTGCCCCCTCGAGAGGTTGGCCAAAAATTTCAATTTTGAGGTCAGTCTCATGACACTATTCTATTCTAGTTTATATGTAGAGAGGACAAACAATTAGGTCTATAGGTACCTCATTGCTTGTTCTAATGTTCCCTAGAAGTCCTAATTTGAACATAGGAAGGTTCCATGAGTAAAAATTAGGGTTTTTGAGGGTTAAAATAGCTAATTAGGGTTCTAATAACCTCATTTTCACTTTGATCCTATAGTGAATTCTAGCCTTTGTATTTCTCATTTTATTAGTTTTTGAGGAGAAATGCCTAGGATTCAAGGAGCCCTGCATCATTCAAACTTGGTTTGAAGAGTTTGGATGACCCGTAGGAATCATTGCCTTGATATGTACCCTCTTGATTCTCATTTTTGTCTTCTCATTTTCTCATGATTCATGCACAAAGTCAAACTAGTCAAAAGTAAAAAATTTAGGGTTTTAGTGTACTTGCATAAGTTTTAGCGCATTTTTCATTTTAGAAAGCCCACTTTTGCTCTTTTTCTATGCACTTGACCTATTTTAGTGCTTTTGACTTGTCTCTTCGCCTTTGAAACTTGCTTTTGCTATGTTTCTTCACTTTCTAATGCTCTTCTTCATTTTCTACACACTTGATTTAATTTTGCACTTTTGATTTTGGCATACTTGAGTTATTCCATCACTTTTGTCTTTTTTCCTCTCTTTTTCTAAAGTTTCATCACTTTTACTAAAAATCCTTTTCTTTTGACTTTTGTTTTTGGAATTCTAAGTCTCTTTGTTTGTCATTTTGAAGCTTTTCTTGCATTCCTAGAGTGCACCCTTGACATCATGGGTTAAATGGTCATAGGTGGTCCTCAAACCACTATATTTGAGGGAGAGATGACCTCAAGATCTATTTTATTCAATTTCCAATTTTGATGTTTTCAAGCAAGATTTTCTAGATGCAGTCGAGCTGCATCACATTTGTTACATGCCTACCATCCATTGCAATACTGCTATGATGACTAGGCTCATGGAGTGGTGGCATTAAGAGGATTCCTCGTTCCATTTACCTATAAGGGATTCCACCATTACCTTCGAGGATGTGTGGAGGATACTCTACATTCTAGTACATGGTGAGCTTGTTACATATCATGTTCGACGGGGTACCCACACCATGCAATGTGTGTTTGGCATCAAACGCTTGGAGGTTTGACAATCTAAGATTGATTTGTCAAAGTTTTTTGGTAGTGCAGACCTTGTTTCCCTTGTTATTTATAGTTCATTTTTAGGATTGGTTGTTCCTGATAGGAGAGGTTGTCAATTCCCCATTGGATGGGGTATATTCGTTGAGGAGATGTTTGATCATGGGATGAGATATGCATGGGGTCCATGTCTCCTCCCCTGCCTCTATAGAGATATCCATGAGGTTGCATATTAAGGTAGGAAATCCATTTTTGTTGGTGTCTCTCTTTTACTTGTTTGGGCCTAGGATAAAACTATAGCATGATGTGGCCCAATGGTATATAGGATCATGTAGATGGTGATCTGTAATCCTATTGTTATGTAGACTTTTTACATTAAACCTTGCCTAGGGATCTTTTATACTAGTTCCATGTGTTCAAAGACATGCTAGGTTTTGTTTGGAGAGCTTACATGGATTGTGAGGCATGGCCAGAGGATCAGGAGTAGCTAGTGTATTGTCATCAGACTAGATGGTTGATTGGTCACCCTCACTCTCTTCTAGAGAATTATTTACCCAAGAGGGTATGCAGACAGTTTAGGGAGAGATAGGGATGGTTTCCAAACACCTATGAGGCTCGATTCAGTTGGACCACTAGAGAGGTCCATGTTTTAGGTCTATAGATTGACAAGGATGTTGTCATTGATGCTTTTAGAGCCCTTGCCTCAATCAAATGGGGTTGGCCGATAGGTCTAGTGGACCTAGGTACCACTCCCGATCTTGATCACTGGTGGGCATGAGGTATTCCAGTGAGATTTATAAATCTTGGTGGTGATCTCATATTTGGTCGGGCATGTATTATAGGTTAGCACAAAGAGCAATAGTGGATCAAGGTCCTTATAGAGCAGTTGGACAGGTTCCATTAGGATATTGCATAGGTTGATCAAGGTGAGTAGGTATAGGGTCACAGATAGGTTCCAGGGTCCCCTCAACCACCTGGGGATGGAAGTGCTAAGTTAGTGGTAGAGATAGGGTAGCGATAGGTCATATATGCACATCTTGCAATATTGACAGCAGAGTGAGATGGATTTTGAGTAGAGCGCAATATAGAGATTGGTCATCATCTCATTGTTGAGACACAATGACAAGTTGTCACCACAAAGAGGGATACTCTGAGGATAGAGTGTGATAGTCTTTGCCCTAAGTGCTAATAGTTACTAGAGAGGGCTACATATTATTAGACTTTGTATGATACTTTTGTTCCTTGTGCATAATGATGACCAAGATTCAGAGAACCTAGTGTTGCAGGAGGTTTTGTTGGTGAGTTAGTTGGTCATTATGTTAGACAACTAGATCTAGATGGTGATTCGCAACCTGGTCTATAGAGTCCTCCCCTTCCTAATAGGCAGTGTTATGTACTTGATATTTATGGTGTTTATTACTCAAAGACTTCATATTGTAGACATGATTTTCTATATACATTCATCGGCCCAATCGAGGCCTCGTATATGTGTATTATTGTGTATTATCCTATCACACTTGTTTCATTGATGATGATTTACTATAACATTCTCCTTGTTTTGATGATGATATATATGGGACATACTTTTTTCAATTCAACATCATTATGTGTTTATGTGATGATTTGTAGATGATATATGATGGATATATGGTTATATGTGTTCTTGTACTTTTCTTGATGTATGCATATGATGTGGATGGATGGATCATATATTATATCATATGATGTTTTATTATGGATGATGAATATATCATTTTGATATGTGATGTTTATATGATGGATGGATGTTGTTTATTCATGATATATTATGTTTTCATTACTTTTATTATCATCATGATATGTATTGATGACATTATGGATGCAGGATGGATATGGTATTAATGATGTTATGATGCAGGATGGATGTTAGTTAGAAGAAATATTTGATGATGGATAGAAATTTGATGTTGTTAGTATTTCTTTCACTTTTCTTGGAAGCTTCGTAGTTTGAACAATCCTGTTTGATGTAGCAAACAAATATGATGCATTAATGTATTAATGACCAAGGTAATGTTGTATCTATTGCGTAGAATTTGACTTGACATACAAAGAATATTCTTGTTCATACCAGATATACAAAAAATTTGATTAAAATATATTGTTGGGTTGTGTTAAAACCTTTTAGACCAGTTACACAAAGAGGTATTAAATACCTCACAAGTAACTACTACAAAAACTGTCTCAAAACAACTTCCATTCACTCAATAAAGCAAGTATTCGCCATGGTAGTCTCATAAAAGTATCTTACAAACAAAAAATCAAAATGACACTCAATTGCCCCAATTCCTTCTGTAGACACTGAAATTTGGTCTAAGTTTGTGACTTCATTTCTTAATATTAATTCATTTTGTCATGGTCATGATTAAATAATGTTAATTATTTAATTATTCTCTAAAGTCCTTTATTCTTCTATTAATTAAATAAACTTAATTATTTAATTAATTCATATTCAAATCTTGATTAATTAAATAAATGTTCTTTATTTAATTACGTCACTAATTAGCTTTGTTCACTTTCTTAAATTAAATAAATTCTTATTTAGTTTATCCGAATCATATTTCCAACCATAATTAAATAAATACTTTAATACTTTAATTATTCATTAATCTTTTCTTCAGTTAGTTAAATAAATCTTATTTATTTAATTTAATCCTTAAAATGTTGAATGTTGAATTAAATAATCGTTTAATTCACAAAAGTTTATTTTGTACATATTCTTATATATTTAGATAATTGTTTAAGTTATCTAATTATTCATTTCCACTTGACTTGAGATCTATTTAAATTAGTCAGTTATCTATTGATTTAATGTATGATTGTCTTCATGAAATAAACTCTCTATCATAACTAGTCAATTATCTAGCTTTTATTCTTATGCATGTACACATTTATTAAATAAATATATTTAATTAATTAATTAATTAATTAATGTGTGCATTCAAACAGAATTGTTTATGTTATTCTATCTTTATCCTTTTCATGCAAACATTATTCTTCCAATTTTTGAATACTTTCAACTAGAGATTAAATGATTATTTAATCTTGATCTCTATTCTTAGGTTTTATCACTCACATGAGTACTAACACTTATCTCAATGCATGTCCAATATTTTAATCTGAATCATTTTTTTATCTTTTAATCTCAACCTGTCATTCAAATGATCAATTTTCTATAAATTGACCTGGCTTTCATCATTGTCTCTCCTCCTGAAATTGTATGACTTTTGGAGCACTTGTTAATATTTGATATTTTGCTATAATCACATACATCAAGGTTATACTTGCACACATACTAAAAAATATAAGGGTAGGAATACTATCACAATGAAATGGAGGACAATCGAGGTCATTCATGGAAGGATGTAGATATTGGGTAAGATCATTCTTTTTTTATGTTTATAATTTCCTTTATGCTTTGTTGTTTAGCTTTAGTTTACGGTTTGAGTTTAATTGCATATGTATTGCTTTAATCCCAATTTTTTTTCATGATGTTACATTGGTGAACCCGATGTGAAGACACGTTCTTCTCAAATTTGTAGAAGTTTTATTTGATTTTTGCAGGTATCATATGGCCCAACACATTTGACACACATAACAACACAACTGGTATTATGAACCACATCTAATGAATACAGTGACACATCTAATAAAATTTGATGCATCCATAACTCTGCGTGATGTAATCGACTAGTGAAAATATGTGACGCATCTGTTGCCCTATGCGAGACATCTGACTAGTAAAATTTCTTGGTTCAATTTCTGATTTACAAATTTTCATTGTTTTTTTATTTCAACTAATTTTTGTTTTGCAACATGTGAATTAAGGAGTTAACATAGTGTTTGCAAGACATAATGTAGAAGAAATTTTTTTGAAATATTTTTGTAGGATTATCAATGAAGACCAATTCAAAACTACTGATGATTTTTTTTGCAGGACGTGTGTGAAAGACTATTTTAAAACAAACTATTTGGTAGATTAGAAAACTATCATTTGGGTTTTAAAATTAACTATTGTCTCCTGTGTTTGGTGTGAAAGCATGATCTGTTATTACTTGATTCAGTATATATAAGTATCCTCTCCCCTTGTGCATTTGTTCTATCCTATGTGCAAGAGAAATTGTTATTGACTCTAGAAACTGGGCTTGTCTTGGTGGGAAAAAGTACTCAACCCAAGATGACTCAAACCAACAACAAAGCTCTTTCGTTGAGCTACTCTTGACCAGTATATAAATGTAGGGTCAAATTTTTTATATAGACGAGATTGTTGTATCTTTCCTCACACATAGCCACCTAAACGGGTTCCCGTACAATAAGCCAATTATTTTAGTTAAGCCAAAAAACTTCTATTTGTTGGTGCAAGAGGTCAGACCTCTAAAGCCGCCACACATTCATACAGTTCCTAGTAGAGATGAAAAGTATGCCATGGGAGTTTCATGGGTACTGAAGCTTGGCTACCCCGGAGAAGTGATTGTCATGGAGGGGAGCCAGTGGGGTCAAGCTTCTAGTCATTCACTTTGAATAATCATAGCTAGGGAAACCCAAGTGAGAACTCAACAAGTATTGTCACTGTCAGCTATAGGATTGTACTTATTTTTTGGAATTACACATGTTCATGATCGTCAAACTAGAAATACATTGTCTTCTGATTATTTTTATTCACCAAAACTTGATCACAAAACAGAGTCAGTTTACACTATAATTTACTAGAAAACTGCAACTCTTCATCAAAAAATCATAATTGTCAAACAAAGTCACACTTGTTCACTAGAAAAATGCATCTATTTATTAGAGTCACACCTATTAACTAGTTTTCCACATCTATCAAAACTGAGTCCAATTTGTATATCCTAGAATCTAAGTCACATATGTTTTCTTGTGAGTCACATCTACCAGAATAAGTTGCATCTGCTTAGTAGAGTACCACATCTGGTATCCTAGTCGTGCATGTCATTACCTTTGTTACTAGAAAACCCACATTTGATACCTTTTGTGATGCATCTGAATAGGTGAGTTGCATCTATAGTCTAGAATGATGCATATGTCATGTCATAAAACTGGGCCTTATTTTACTAGTGCACTATCTTGGAGTTTACAAACTGCACTGATCAATCCCAAGTCACAATTGATACCATGAGTCACATTTTTTTGATAAAGAACTACATCTATCTGATATCGAAGACTAAATTTACCAATAGACTACAACTGATAGAACAAACCATAGCTGTTATATTTTGCAACGCATCTACCTGAGTATCAAAAAACTAGAATTCACTATCACAAACTAAAAATAAATAGTCAAACCAGTATCTGATTTATCCTTTTACACTGATTCTTGGACAGAAACTAGAAAGTTTTCTCAAAATTTGCACGATTACATCCTTTAGGTATCATTCAGTTATAGCAATAGGTACCCTAGTTGTAGATATTACTTTCATCTTAGGGGTCTTTATTTCCTTTAGAGAGATCATCATTTATAAATTTTAAGATAGGAACCTATCACGCTTTGGATAAACCCTTGATTCAACAAATAATGTCATTGAACCTAGTCATCATATCTTTTGTCCTACATGTGAGTCCTTCCAGCTCATTAGTCTAGTTTGAGAGCTCACCTTATCCTTTGATCCTAGTCCTATGAAGGTTCCTTTTCAAAACTAAATTGAAACGTGGGTTAAGCTTTAGATGATAGATAACCTCTTTTAGAATCTTCTAAATTGATCACTTAGACCTTTGCATATTTAGAAACTGTCATCCTAGAATAACATCATTTTAGACATACCATATTTGCAGAGAAAATACCAAAAAAATAGCTACATACATTCATCCTTTATATTCATAAAATCCCAAAATTATAGATTAGACTCATAATCATCCATAGACTTAGCTTTTGCATCACTTGCACCTTTAGCTTACATTACATGGTTGAAACAAGATCAAAAAGGAAAGAAAGAGAAAAGATGGGTGATCCAAATGATTTCATCAATCCATTCTCAAACCCCTTTTTAGGGACATCTTCATCTATACCTTAAAAAACTTTGTTAGACAAATTTGTTACTAGAGACACATAAGGAAACATTGTAGTGGAAGACATAAGTGTTGTTGCACAGGACCCTAAGTTTGCTTCTTTCGTAGATGACTATCTTGAAAACTATCCTCAATGATACTTAGCCAAGTTGCTAGCAAAAGGTGCCAAATTACCTCCTAGGTTTGACATCTACCCAAGGAACAAACACTACCACTACTAGTTCCACTATACCTCAAGTGATTACCACTATACCATCTACAAGACCTACACAGAGTGCCTCAATAATACACACATCTCCATTTGGTATATCTAGCATGAAACAAGGTCTAAATTTCACCATAGGTTATTGTCCAATCTCTTTGATCCTCTTGTTGGGAATAAAAAATCTAAAACATCAGCTCCTATACCAAGTGTCAATGTCACTAGCACTGTTCCACAGATAATAGCTATACCAAGTGTTAATGTCACTAGTACCATACCATTGATTGAGGTCTCATAGGCTGGAGGTATACCATCCTTTCAATATGGAAACTAGCCCATCACTTCACACATTCCGAATCAAAATCCATTTTCACAGATTCTGAGTTAAAATCCATTTTCACAAACTCTAAATCAAAATCCATTTTCACAAACCCAAAATCAAAATCCATTCTCATAGATTTTGAATCAAAACCCATTCACTAACATTCCAAATCAAAATCCAATTTACATATCAACATTTAGCCAAAACCCATCACAAAATGTTGGATTTCAAAACATGTACATAGATCCAAACAATCCAACTAACACATCATTAATGCAAGTTGACATCCTGTAGAAACAAATGCATGCACTTCAAACACAGATGGATAACATGGTAGTGTCTAACAAGAAAACCCTTTCAGCAAAGGATTTGTGCCCATTTCCCTTCAACAAATCATTGTACATGACACCTTTCCCTCATGGGTATGTTATACCAAACTTACCCAAATACAATGGAAAGTGAAATCTAGTTGAACACATAAGGGAATTTTCCACGATGTGCATAAATGTTTCCTATGACCCCACCTATCTTACGATTCTCTTTCTAAGAAGTCTTATTGTAATTACACTAGAGTGGTTTTCAGGTCTTGACTATAGCATAAAATCATGGGGTGAACTAGCTCAAAAATTCATTGAACATTTCTCCTTTAACATTGACCATGAGATCAACATAGCAACCTTGTGTCACACTACACAAGAAGAAGGAGAATTTTTTGTCACTTTCTTCTAGAGATGGAGAACTATACAAAGTCAATGTCTTGTCAAGATACTTGAGAAATAGAAGTTCATTATCTTCCAAGAAAACCTCAACCCAAAATTAAGGAGTGACTTGAGAGTACATTGTTGCACATCCTTTGCAAAACTAGTGGAAAAGGAGATCATACTAGAAAAATGTCTCATTGACAAAGGGGAACTTAAGACACCCAAAAAAAATCCAAATGTGAAAACACCTCTAATGACATAAACAAGTTTTGGTCTTGAAACAAAAATGTTACAAATGATGGGGTAGTTGATGCTAAGACTTTACAAGTAGGACCGATAATCACACTTAGAGGAAATAACCCCTCTACCAACACACTCAATGCCATCAACCAAACCCTCAACACCACCCAAATCACCTAATAGCCACAACAACAAAGGAATTTTCCAAAATGTGAGTTCACTCCCCTTGGGGAACCCATCAAGTCAATCTTTAAAAAACTGTTGCAACACAATCTCATACAACTTCAAGATCCAAGACAATACGATCCAAGGGAATTTAAACCATTTTGGTGGGATGGCAATGCCTTTTGTGACTTCCATCAGACTAAAGGACATAGCCTACAAAATTGTTGACAACTAAAAAACATCATATAGGACTTTGTTGAGGAAAAAACTATTCAAGTTGGTAGAAAAAAAATGACATCTTCAAACACTGATCATAAGGTCTTTTATGATCCATTACATGACCATGGGAAATGGAAAGCCCCTAGTTTTGGAAACAAGACCAATACTTCTTCCAAATATGCTAGTGTCAAGCACGATTATAGTGGTGCCATCATAAATCATATATGAGTCGCCGATGAGCATGTCAATACCATTACCATAAATAAAACCCCTGAGTGTGCAGTCAACACTCACCTAACCAAGATCACCATCCAAGGTCCTCCATCACAGCAACTACCATAGACTTCCAAGCTATAGTATAACTTACTTGATTAGTTGGGGAAGATCCCAGCCCAAATCACTATCTTGGAATTATTGTGTGTCTCACCTGATCATCGATCCATTCTAGACAAGGCTTTACAAATCATGACTATCCCAAATGATCTCGATGTCAATCATTTCCTAAAAATGGTAGGATATCTAACCAATAATCATCATTCCACCTTCTCCAAACAAGACTATGCAACTGAGAAGACAAATCATAATGACTTGTTACACCTTGAAGTCCTTGTTCAAAAAACAAAAGTTAGATGAGTCTTGGTAGATGGAGGAGCAAGGTTAAATCTGTGCACTTTAAAATTGGTTAAGTCATTAGGTTTCTCATAAACATGTGTGTACACCATTAAAAGCATTGTCATTAATGCTTATAATGATGAACATAAATCAAAGGGAGTTGTAACACTTCCTATCTAAATTGGTCCTACAATTATGGAGAGAAAATTCCAAGTCTTGGATCTCACCCTTCCAAATAACCTTCTGCTAGGTAGACCATGGATTCACACTATGAAGGAAGTCCCTTCTACCTATCATCAATCCCTAAAATTCCCCTACAATGGCACTTAAATAACAATAGATAGTGACCCACACCCATTTCAATATTGCACCAATCTACGAGAGATACCCCAATTCCAAGTGCCTATAAACCAAGAAGCTTCATCATCCAATTCATCTCACTATGTCGATCCATCCAATTTCTCTAAAGCTTTCACCTCGCCATAACTAATTTCCAATCCTAAGGTCAAGATCCAAGACAACAGTTGTGAGGAATATCACATGAAGACATCTTATTGTGTTAGCCACCTGGTTCCTCCTAAATCTTATGGTTTACCTATAGCAGATAGGAGACAGTCAGTGGTCACTATACACATCCCTCCCACAACAACCTTTACAAAATGGGGAGAATTAAGAAAAGAATCCATAAATGAAGATGATGTGACCTCCTGGTTATATAGAGAATACAATGAAGAATGTCCTTCACTTGCTCACATTCCTATAGATCATTATGGGAAAGGTTTCACCATCATGCAGAGCAAGGGATATAATGGACATAGTGGCTTAGTCTTACATCAAGATGGGAGGAATAAACCAATCATTTTTTCTAAATGGCCGAAAGGCTTAGGGCTTGGGTTTCAACCACTTTAGATTGGCATTCCTAGTACCACATCACCTTTACTTGAGGAAGTAAGTGATTTTGAAGATATTGAGACATCTGACGAACCACCTGACTAACCCTATTGTGATTCCCTTGACTCAAATGAATATTAGTGGGATTCCCTATCATCCACATCTGCCCTGGACCTTGATAAATTGTTTAGAGAACTTGATTTAATGTTGAAATCCTCACCAAATCCAATGAATTCATGTCGACATAAGACTTTAACAAAAGAGTAATGGTTTAAACATTACTATTGGGAATCCCTTGATCCTACCTCTTGGGAGCCTAACAAATCCACTTTAGATAACCACGCCTTGGCATTTGGCCCACCTCAAAATCCACCTAGATCTAAGAAAAATAGAAAAGGGGATTTGGTAAGAAACTTTTGTGATTATATGAACAATTCATCTTTTACCTTGACCCCTTTGAACTTTGACAATTCTGATGATGACATGCCCTTAGCCTATCCCTAGCTCATTGATTGGGACCAACAAGACACACCTGTCTTAGACATTTTTGGCAACAATGAAGCAATTGCTGAGTTCTTAGGATAATGAGAAGGCATACCCAATGGTGATCACAAGGTTGGATTTACCATTGACTTGGAAAATAAGGCATATTTTGGGGAATTTGTTCAACCCTCTAGTCACAAAAATAAGAAAAAGAATGAAAAAGATAAAAATGATGAGTCTCTAGGTGAAAATCGAAAGGCACTTCTAGACAATGTAAAAGAAAAAAATAAGGATGCATCCAAATGTGAAAACCTCTCTGAGGCACCTAGGGATGGAGGTTTGAACATTCTCCCAGTTGCTTAGGAAAATTCACCTATGCAAGTTGAAGAATTAGTGGAAGTCAACATAGGCACATAAGAGAATCCCCGACTAGTATATTTTGCAACATCATTGACAGAAGCAGAGCAACCAGAATTCCACAACTTCTTTACATAAAGATAGATTAATTTTGTCTATTCATATGCTAACATGCTTGGGCTAGATACTGAACTTGTACTACATCATTTTCATTTACAACTAGGTGTAAAACCAGTGAAACAAAAATTGAGGAAAATGAACCCTCAGATTGCTTTACTAGTCAAGGCTGAACTAAAGAAATTGGTGGATGTTGGCTTCATTAGATCAATTGACTATGCCAATTGGATTTTTGATCTAGTACTAGTCACAAAACCAATAGGGGGTATCCACATCTATACAGATTTTAGAGATATCATCAAAGCATTCCCTAAGGATGACTTTCCTTTGCTAAATATTGACATGATTGTTGACTTGACAATAGTTTATGATATGTTATCTCTTATGTATGGATTTTCAAGGTATAATCATATCAAAATTACAACTAAGGACCAACCTAAAATAACTTTTACCAGTCCATGGGGAATGTATTGCTAGAATTTCATGCCCTTTGGGCTCAAAAATACCAGAGCAACCTATCAGTGCACCATGGTAACTATTTTTATGACCTCAGACACACTCTTATGGAGGACTATGTCGATGATCTTATTGCTAAATCATTGACAAGGGTTGATCATTTACATGTTTTAGACAAGATTTTTCAAAGGCTAGAAGAATATGAAGTGACTAAATTCAAAGAAATATGTGTTTGGAGTGAAATCAGGAAAGGTTTTGGGATCTATCATTTCTAGACAAGGCATTGAAGTGGATCCAGCCAAAGTAAAAGCAATCATAGACATTCCTCCACCAACTAATCTCAATCAGCTAAGGACATTACAAGGGAGACTATAATCTATTAGAAGATTCATAGTACAGTTAGCAGATAAGACACATCCATTTCAACATTTACTTAGAAAAGGAATACCCTTTGTATGGACAGGTAAGTTCCTAGAAGCTTTTCAACTGATTAAGGATTACCTACTCACACCACTAGTCTTAATGCTACCTATTGAGGGATGACCATTGATTCTTTATATTTCAGCAACACACTCATCATTAGGAGCATTTCTTGTAGAAAATGACAATGAAGGTCATGAAAGAGAAGTATAATATATCAATCAAAATTTGGTAGGTTATGAGCTTAATTACAGTACTATTGAATGTGCTTTTCTTGCGGTAGTATTTCCTACTCAAAAAATAAGGAACTATATGCTAAACCACCAAATAATGCTAGTTGTGAAGATAGATCCTTTGAAATACCTTCTAAGAAAAGAAACATTAATAGTGTGACTGGCCAAATGGGTGATGATACTTAGTGAATATGGCATCCAGTATGTGGAGAGAAAAGCTATCAAGAGACAAGCCATTGCTGATCAGTTGGTCGATGCACTGATACAAGTAGATCACCCTTTAGTTGTAGATTTTCCCAATGAGTTTATATTTACCACTGACACAAGCATGACATGGGAAATATACTTTGATGGCTCCCATAAAAATCATGGCTCAGGGGCTGGTATATTATTTATCACACCACAAGGTGATTCTATCCCTAAGTCATTTAGGATTTCATTTCCATTTACCAACAACATAGCAGAATACAAGGCTCTTGTGATAGGATTACATATGGCAGTCAAATGGAAGATCAAGAACCTACAGGTTTATGGTGATTCTCAACTGGTAATCCAACAGGTAAATGATGACTATGAAACTAAGGATGAAAATCTTGCTCCCTAAAAATGCATGGAAGATAGTTTCAAAGAATACTTTGACAAGGTTGACTTTCATCAAATACCTCATGTTTTAAATAGGGTAGCAGATGCCATGGCTACTATTTCTTCACTATTGGACATACCTAACAATGTGTCTAAATTTGAATTCTTGGTAGAACAAGTTTTGGTCCCTACTTATGACATTCTAGATTCAGAGATGGTGTGTGATATTGTTGGTCTTGATTCCCCATGGTATAAGGACATCTATGTCTACATCCATGCTGAGATTATACCCCCTGACCTTTCTAATAACCAATGTAGGACATTCCTTCATAAGTCAGCCAAGTATACTATCATTAGAGACACCCTTTATAGGCATTCCCTAGACAATACCCTATTGATATGTCTTGATACTGAAGAAGCACAAGCAACCTTGTGTGGGGTACATAAGGGTATATGTGGATCCCATTTTAGCAGTCCTACCTTAGCTAAGAAGATTATGAGATTGGGTTACTATTGGCCTACCATGGAAAAGGACTCATATCTCTTTGCCAAGAAATGTCACTAATGTCAGGTTCATGGAGATATTATACATGCACTAGTGTAGGAGCTCCATCCCATAATGTCACCAAGGCCCTTTGCCCAATGGGGACTTGATCTCATAGGTAAGATACATCCCACATCATCTGATGGCCATAAGTTCATCATTACTGCCACTGAGTATTTTACAAAGTGGATTGAGGCTATTCCCATGACTTACATCACTAGCACATAGATCTCTAAGTTTATCCTGAACTATATCATCTATCAATATGGTGTCCCTCAGTCCATAATCATAGATAATGGTCATCCATTTAAGAACCGAGAATTCCATCATCTCTATGAAGAGTTCCATATCCAACACCATTTTTCCACCCCATATTACCCATAAGGTAATAGCTAAGCTAAGGCATCTAATAAAACCATCATTCAAATCCTCAAAAATATTGTAAATGATGTTGGTCATGATTGGAATTTACAACTTAATCTACCCTTATGAGATTATCACACAAGCATCCTTACTCCCACTGGCACCACTCCATATTCCCTAGTATTTGGTTCTAAGGAAATCTTGCCTATTGAGGTCGAGATTCCTTCCCTAAGGGTATCTTTGAAAGGGTGTATTGATGATGAAGAGTACCGAGTTTCAAGACTACATGAGTTAGAATTCCTAGATGAACAAAGGTAGAAGGCATTAGATCATCTCCAATCATATCAAAATCATCTCCGTCATAGCTATATCAAGAAGGTCTTGAATAGAAATTTTGACTTTGGTGACTTGGTCTTAATGAAGAAACCCAAGAATCAAGCTAAAAGAGAGAAACTAGGAAAGTTTGAACCAAACTGGTTAGGAGCTTACATTGTCATAGAAGCCTATGGATCAGGAGCATATCAAATCTCTATTCCTAAATGGGAATCATTGTCAGCACCTATAAATCATCTTCATTTGAAGAAATTTTATGCATAGCTTCTCAGAGCCTTGTCTAAATTATCAAAAATACAAAAAAAATATAAAAAAATTGTTACCTAGGTGAAAACTTGACAAACAAGCATCATAGTAACATCAAAAAAATAAAAAAAACAAGAAAATAGTAAAGAGAAATAAGCTATCCAATAGTGAAAACCACTTTAGTGGCACTTTGGATAAGCACCATGGTGAAATCCTGGAAAATAGGCACCATGTGTAGTCGACTCTACTCATTTGTCTAACATCATTCTAATCTAACTTCGTTGTACATATCACTTATCCTTGTACATATCACCTATCTTTCCCGTCCATTACTTGTACATACCAATCATAATAAATGGTTGTTCTTTCCATAATTTGGAATGATTGACATCAAGTGCATTTCATATCCCCCATCCTATCCTATTCATCATAAATTGGTCTTATACTCAACTAGGGGCAAGCACTTGACTTATGTCATATTAGCTATTCTAAAGACGTAAAACCATTGAAAATCCAAAAACATTACAAAATGTCTTGAGAAAATCCAAAACCATCAAAAACATTTAAAAAGACAAAAAATTTCAAAACATCTCAAAAATTCAAAAACAGAGTCAGAGTCAGTCGCACTTGTCAGTCTCTATCATTGTTGAACTATGTTGCCTCTACGACTGTATATAGGCAAGGCCATCTTCTGATGTGCCCCCAAGGCATTAGGTTAGTCCTTTTAGGTTTTTCTGTATGAGATCATGATTCAATCCATTTGTAAATATGACAAGGTCATTGGTCCTATTAAACTACAAGGTGTTTGCATGTATAATCTAGGTAAAGCCATCAATCGATGAGCCCTCGAGGCTGCACTAGGTCATTCCATTAGGGTTCATCACATTCACTATCACACACATCTTATATTTGTAAATAAATCAAATCTTTTTCAAAGTATTTTCAATCAAAGTAAAGTCAAACTATGAGCTCTCCTCATGTATAACATAGGCAAGGCCATTAATTAATGATCCCACAAGGCCGCACTAAGTCAGTCCTTTAAGGTTCATCATCAAGCACAAATAGTTGTTAGCACATCATATCAAGTCATGCATCAACAAGATGAACAATTCCACAATATCATGAAGTCAAATCAAACAAATTTCCAAATCAACAAACAAAAAAATCAATTTAAGTCTGCAACAGAATGTGTCCTTCCTGAAAATAGATATCAGCAAAATAATCAATCTATGTCTTATATAGGATGAGTCCTTCCTACATGTAGACACTATCAAACAATCAAAATGGCCTTACACAGGTTATCGCATCAACGACATCAAACCTAATGTCTTATATGATATGTGTCTTTCTGAAACTAGGCTTTTGTCATGCCTTCTATAGATAGTCATAAACTAAAAACCAAACTCAACATATTATTAGCTATGTGTCATTCCTAAAATCAAGTCTTATCAATAAATTATCTTAATCAATCAAAACAATCAAACAAACAGATCAAGTTTTGGAAAATATTTTATTGGATTTTGACTTTGTGGTTTATTTATCTTATCATTTTATTTGGCTTTAATTTGGAATCATGTTACTAGCTTTCTCAAGGATGTCCCATGAAGGATTTAGAGAAGCAACGATGTATCAAAATTCTATTTTCTTTGACTGTTGTTTGTCAACTGTCTTTTAACTTTGATTTTTGAGTCATGTTACTAGTTTCCTCGAGGATGTCCCATGAAGGATTTAGAGGAGTGATGATGTATCATGAGCCATCTTTTATTTGTTTGTTGTTTATGGTTTGTCTTGACAAAAATACTGAGGCAACTATGCCCTTAGTATGAGTTAGGACATTCCTTGTTTGTGACTATCTATTGTTAGCAGGTGGATGACCTTGCACACATTGATCTATGTCATATCATGGTGTTTGTCTCCACTTGTATTAGTTACCTCCCTATGATGATTAAGTGCAAAGCATTTTGTGATTTGGAAAAACATCAAAGATTGCTAATACTAACATCTATGTCATCTTTTCTTTTCGCACTAACATTTCTTATTTTTTGCATTATGATGGAGTCCTGTGACACACAAAAATATAATCATATATCATATCGAGGAAATCATGGCATAATAGTAATTCTTAATCATAGATTATATAAAAAAAAGTGTTGCATGTACATAACAGTTGTAAATGTGCATCATATTTCATCTACCACCATCAAACATACAACATCACATGTAGATATCATTGTATATATAAACATCACATGGAATCTCATAATCATGAACATTGAATCCATACATAACATCAATCCATACGATAATAGTAAAGGCATACATCATCATATAGAATCAACATCATATCATAAGCTACATAAACACATCATAACGTAGATATGATCATCCATAACATGTGCATATCAGATAAAAAATAACATATCATATAGAACACATGCATAAATAAAAGACTACATAATCATAATAGAGTTGCATATCATAGGAATCGCCACCAAAATCATATATATATATATATATCGCTCAAAAAGTGTCACATCACAATGTCATAATGTATTAGTAAATATGAAGCTTGTAGGCTCTATGATCAAAATATAATGTCTCAATAAATATGAATACATGTCCCTAGTTGGAACTCCCACTACTCCCATGTGGAGAATCTAATGGTGACTGATGGCAGGATCCTGATGACTTGTGTGCAGAGGGAGGCTTGTCATATGGCCTAGTCCTGTGAGATCCCACAACCCCCTCTATACTTTGTTTCTTGCTTTGGGTCCTACTTCAAGACCTGCTACTATGTTCCTGAGAGTAATTGGGAGCTCATCTCTTAGGAGGAACCTCTCCCTCATAAAGATCCCTATAATAGGTGGCCCTCTCACCTGCTGTAACCAACTCCTGTGAAAAAGATATCACCGACCCACTGCAAAGAGCTATAATTTGTGTCAACCTCTACTCAATCTCCTATCTCTGAGCTATGGCCTGGCCTCTATCCATATATTCCATGTCCCTCTCCATCCGTAATGAGTCTCACTCTACCATCAAATCCCTCATCCTATCCCGAAGAGATGCTACCTAGGCCCATAGATCTGCTACATCCTGATCAACAGGGCTTGTGTCATCCTATCATGACTTCTCTCTCCCATCATCCTCCCACTCCTCTAGGATCCTATCTCAGAGCTCCCACTCCTTGTCATCCATCTCCTCCTCCTCATCATCATCCTAGTAGCTGATGATAAGACCAAGAGCATCTATCTTTTCCTCCTCCCTAACCACCTCCTCCTTTGCATGCTCCTCTACAATGTCCTCCTCTACTGCATGCTTCTCCTCATCAACCCCAACATCAACATCCTCCTCACCACCCACCTCAAGCATGAGAACATCCTCACAGATGCGTGATAATTGTGGACCTCTCCCATGGTGACCATGTCAACCCCTCCCACCACCTCTCTGACCTCCTCCTCCTCCATCTATGCCATCACCTCTATCAGCTCTCCCACCACAACCTATTCCTCTCCCATGCCTACCCCGCGGTCCTGTCCCACACCTCTCTATAGGAGCATTCTGATATGGATCTATGAATGGAGTTGGCCTATGACTGGCCCACTAGGTATCATATGCAATCATTGTGCCCAGATCAACTACTCCACCTCTCCACCCCCACTGTACTAGCTATAAAGCATTAATATCTACCTCTTCTATGGCGACGAGAATCTCTAGTCCCCATAAGGTCACCTCCCTAGAAGATCGGGCATACTCTGCTCATCCTCAAGGCTCATCCTGAACCTTTCGAAACTATCTCAATACCCGGTCTAGAAAATGCTTCTCAATAATGTGCACATGGGACACTGTCCTACCTATGAGATATTGTGTTTGTCTATAGAAAGGCAGGTGTCCATCCTCATCTGGCCATTGTGGGCAATCCATGTAGGGCCTCCAAATGAATTGAACCATCATGTCAATAGCATGTTGGTAGAAATCGGTGTCTCCAACATGAGTCTGGTTATTTTCCCCTGCATAAAAGAAGGCATACAAAGATCTCTGCTACAGCTCGGCTATAACAGGCAGGTGGAAAATTGCTATGTGTTCCCATGCCCATACCATTAGGAGCGTGGTACCATAGCTCACGGACTGTGCCTCTCTATAAACAATATTGTGCAAATGGAAGTAAAACATGGCCAACAAACAAGGGCCCCAATCATATACCACCCAACTCTCTAACATTCCTACTAGCATCTCCCCCCATCCTACTAGAAATCCATTACCTCAGTGGTCAAGAAGAACTACCCCTCCAATCAATGTACATAGTAGACAATCTATCCTACCATATCTCTCTACTAGAAAATGCCATCTAACCTCATTATGGTCAATCCCCAACTATCTAATGTCATCATGGGGATAATATCTACACATCTCAGGAAAACCCCTATGTGTATCATACATTAACCCTAGCACCCCTAATGAGAAATCTCGATATCCTATATACATCCTCTAGGGTGACAGTGGCCTCACCTATAGGAAGATGAAATGAAGAAGTCTTAGAGTGCCACCACTCACACAGAGCAGTTAGTAGACCTCAGTTTTCACAGATAGTGGGCATGAAAGTGACATGATGAAGACCCAAGTGCCATAGGAACCATCTCTCCCAGCTCCATAGACAATCCCAGAAGTCAAAAGTCAATGGTCTTGAATCCCTCGTATAGATCGGATCCAATACAACCTACAATGGAATAATGCATGCCTCAGGTCAGAATACAATCCAAAATTTCAAAATTTTCTACCAATTAAATGCATCATTTTATAAACAGATACATTGCAAAAATCAAAATGTGTCATTTAATTTTGCAAATGCGTCAAAACAATCACATGTGTCATGTAATTATGTAGGTGTGTTGAAACTAAGCAAATGCATCACAACTCAAATAATGGCTAGTCAGTTATGCAAATGCGTCACGCTATACATATGTGGTGCACAATTAACTAGTCTTACCAACATACAAATGAGTACTAAAAATAACAAATGTGTGACTCTTTATTGCATGCGCTACTATCTACAACACATGCAGTGCAGAAATGCCTATGTGTAGAAATTAGAAACAAATTCAATTAACTTTTAAATATCCTATGCTAGCCTACAATGTAACTTTTCAAATGAGACATTCTGAAAGCAAATATGTGCATTGTGTATTCAGATGTGGTGCAGAATAAAGTGATCCATGAAGAAAAAATGCAATAAATGCCTAGAAATGCATGAAAAACAAAATTTCAAAGGTCGATGTCTAAGTATTTACTAGAGCGTTTGTGGGGCGTCAAAATTTCTAAATGTGATATCCATGGTGAGAAGTGTGAGGAATGGGTGACATTTTGGCTAGAGATCCAGAGCACAAAATCAGAAATTCTAAACTTGGGAGGTGAAAATGAATTGTGTTTTCACCCAATTTGTATTTATACCTAGGATTTTGGTGGCATTTTTCAAAATATTTTAAACTAGATGCACTATTCTCCATCTTCTAATGACCATTTGACCTATCAAACTTCCTAAAAACTGAATTCTATCAACTCTATCAAACTTTTGGCCATCAAATTACCTAATCGGGACTATTTCCAAATTTTTAGGAATTTTTTGAAAATTTGTCAATTTTTCCAAGGGGGGCATACCTTCACCTATTTTATACTAGGGCATGACTGGGGCATGTTTTTGATCTATTTTCCTTGACACAACGCCAAAATGACATTGTATCAAAGAGGGGCAAAATGTAGACACTGAAATTTGTTCTAAGCCTACAACTTCAATTTTTTCATAATTCATTTTGTCATAGTCATGATTAAATAATGTCAATTATTTAATTATTCTCTATAGTCCTTTATTCTTCTATTAATTAAATAAACTTAATTATTTAATTAATTCATATTCAAATCTTGAATAATTAAATAAATATTCTTTATTTAATTATGTCACTAATTAACTTTGTTTGCTTTCTTAAATTAAATGAATTATTATTTAGTTTATCCTAATCATATTTCCAACCATAATTAA
Source organism: Sequoia sempervirens (assembly GCA_007258455.2). Taxonomy (NCBI): domain Eukaryota; kingdom Viridiplantae; phylum Streptophyta; class Pinopsida; order Cupressales; family Cupressaceae; genus Sequoia; species Sequoia sempervirens. Next base: position 723,924,168 of record VDFB02193867.1, on the reverse strand, counting down.
ATAAATACTTTAATACTTTAATTATTCATTAATCTTTTCTTCAGTCAATTAAATAAATCTTATTTATTTAATTTAATCCTTGAAATTTATAATGTTGAATTAAATAATTGTTTAATTCACAAAATTCTATTTTGGACATATTCTTCTATATTTAGATAATTGTTTAAGTTATCTAATTATTCATTTCCACTTGACTTGAGATCTATTTAAATAAATCAGGTATCTCCTGATTTAATGTTTGATTGTCTTCATGAAATAAACTCCTTGTCATAACTAGTAAGTTATATAGCTTTAATTCTTATGCATGTACACATTTATTAATTAAATATCTTTATTTAATTAATTAATTTATGTGTGCATTTGAACATATCATTTTTGTTATTCTATCTTTATCCTTTTCATGCAAACATTATTCTTCCAATTTTTGAATACTTTCAACTAGAGATTAAATCATTATTTAATCTTGATCTCTATTATTAGGTTTTATCACTCATGTCAGTACTAACACTTATCTCAATGCATGTCCAATCTTTAATCTGAATCATATGTCTCTGTTTCAATCTCAACCTATCATTCAAATGATCAATTTTCTATAAATTGACCTGGCTTTCATCATTGTCTCTCCTCCCGAAATTGTATGACTTTTGGAGCACTTGTTAATCTTCAATATTTTACTATAATCACATGCATCAAGGCTATACATGCACACATACTAAAAATATGAGGAAAATAATACTATCATGAAGAAATGGATAAGGAAAATCGAGGTCATTCATGGAAGGATGTAGATATTGGGTGAGATCATTCTTTGTTTATGTTTATAATTTCCTTTGCACTTTGTTGTTTAACTTTAGTTTAGGATTTGAGTTTAATTGCATCTGTATTGCTTTAATTCGCTTTTTTTTCTTGATGTTACACCTTCTTCTCTAAATCCTTATGGACATCCTTCAAAGATCCTAGGAATGAGTCAATAAAATAAATCATAAAAATAAGACTATAAAAATATTAAAACAATGTTGTAGTATCACTTGCAATATTTGTTTGAGGTTTCAGGACTATTATCCGTTGTTCATGTCTATCACAAGAATGGATCCATTAAGGAATATCTTAGGATGTTGGTGAATTGTCAAAAAGATAGGTAGTTGATACCTTGGCATTGTTTCTATTTGTTTTGTAATCAAATGTTTTTGATTGTTTTCTTGAAAGTTCTAGCTTGTGATGTTTTCTATTTTTGTTTGTCTATTTTGTCAAAGGGTTAGTTTGATGATTTGTTCATTATGGATGAAAATTTTATTGTGGATTGGTGATGATGGGGTAGGTCCTTTTGATTTCTAGGTTTTATGATGTTTTTTTTTTCAAGGGAATAATCTAAGGCCTCAGGGGCTCATCAAAGATAATCCTTTCCTATGTTGTACACACAAAGGCTTGTAGTTTGCTTGGTTTGAATTTTTTTGACCTTTTCTTTTTTGTGAATGTTTTTGAATTTTGTATTTTTTGACTATTTTTAGATTTTAGATTTTTTTGAATATTTTTGGATTTTAAATTTTGTCTAAGTTGAAAGAAAGCATGATATAAACCTAAGGGGACTATCCTATAGCCTCAGTGGTTGATTAGAGATAAGCCTTGCCTACATTATATACATAGAGACCACATAGTTCGACTATTTGACTCAAAGCATAAACTTGTTTTTGGGAAAACAACATTGTTAACCTGGATTGATATTCCACTTCTATTTGTAGAGGATATGTTGTAGGGAATCTACTTGAACTAGCTATGAGGTTGAAGCAAATGTTGATATATTAGATTGTTTGAGTGAAGGAATAATCCAACAATGTTGTTTTTGTTTTTGATGTTTTTTGAATGTTTTTTATTTTTTGCTTTGACCATGATAGGAAATAGTTGATTCCAAAAATTGTTAAGGTAATAGTGTCTTATGGGAAACTCAGTTTATGGGGGACCTCTTGTGCTAAACTGAGTGATCTCCGAATTTTTAAAGAAGCTGACTTCTTCTATAATGGGGTTTGGAAAGGGAAAATGAAGCAAATATATAAATTAAAATCTAATCTAAGGTAATGCACCAAGACTTAATGATAGGAATGATAAATCATAGATCTAAGGGCCTAATTGGTATTTGTAATGTTCTAGAAATGTAAAAACTGAAGATTAAAGTATACATAATTCATTCATTGACATAAAATAATATTGCATACATTCCTACTACCAAGAAGAGTCATAAGACATGATCTAGACTAGAAAATTTGCATCCAATTTATAGAAGTTCTCAAATGAAATATCCAGACAATAGCAACACAGTCTAAAGTTAATCTAATAGCATAAAAGAACAGAAAGGCTAAACAATTGGCATATTCTAAGAGTCTTTTTCAATAATAAAAATAATAATAAAGGCCTGGTGTCTTTCCTAAAATCATTGTTCCTTTTCCAAAATATGAACCTTTCCCTCAAAATGGAGAGAAGTATATATAGTTGAAAACCCCCACCGCCTTGGAGAGCAATAACAGAAAAGATTTCACAGTCTCCGGTAATGATGCAGAATTGAATATATATCTAGGTTGTTGAAACATAAAAGATTTGAAACCAAGCATCCAATCATTCTAGGCTCAAGTGCATTCTCTGCAAATGATGGCGATGGTCCTGACAAGGTCAAGCAAGCAAGTGCCATCACCTCGTAAAGTAATTATGACATGCAGTGGCCAATCGTAGCATTTGGTTCACTTTATCTGTCACCAAAATACAAAACCCACCAAAGAGACACGTGGTGGCATAGCTCAGCCTATGTGAATCTTTATCTTTCGCCGTTGAAAACTCACACCAAGGTGACATGTGGTGTGTGGGCAGAGCTTTAATCAAAAGTGAAGCGAAGCAATCATCAATTCTATGCAGCGATGATAGGTGGAAGCATCGTCAAGATTCCTGAAATGTGAAGGAGAGGAAACCTTCGGGGAGTGCAGAGTAGACACATGGAGGGGGAAGCAAAGTTTGACAAAAAGGTCGAGTAACTTATTTGTGATGCATGGGCTGGTACTTAGAGGAAAAATATACCCGAAGGGAGCTTGTTGAATATTTATTCATAACTTTTGGTGACTACTAGGGGAATTTTGCTTGAGGAACAAATAACCCAAAATTTCTCTATTTTATAGACCAGAGCACCATTCACCAGGTGACAGAGTCAGAGCTTGGAAAGAGCCACCTGTAGGGGTGACCAATTGTCCTCAAATGGATTGACTATGTTGCACAAATTCTCCTATGCTCCACTCGGGTCAAGTTCCTGCTTATAAGGCAGTGTTTCAGGTAAGCCGACCCCTGCTTTGCAATAAAAGAATAGTTGTGCAAGTGGATAAATAACTCCCTCAATGTCAGTTGTGGTGGGAGGATGGCTAAATTTTTTGAAAGCACCCGGGACATTTTCCTTCTCCTCTATTATTTCTACAATCTGTTCAGTTGTATCAATAGAGCCATCTTCAAGGAATGGTGACAATAGAACCATCTCACTTAATTTGGAGAAACTATCCTACATGTTGTCCATTGTCTCATTCAGAGTAGTTGTGGCTGCTTTAGTGTGCTAGAAGGAAGAGTGGCAATAGATAAACTTGTTTTCCATCAATACGGAAACATTTCAATCTTCAATTCCTTCCTTGGTGAGGTCTTCATCAGAGACCTTAATATAGCTTGGTGAGTAGATCCTTTGCTTCCAGAACCTTTTCTGAGATAAATTGCAGAAAATTCTCAATTGTACTATGAGCCTCCTAGCTCAGTTTTGCTACTTTGGTAATGAACCAGAGAGTGGGTTATAGTGTTAGGGAAAAAAATTAATCTTATCCCAATGAGAAATATACAACTGTCTAACCAATGGAACAAGATCTGACTATGCAGGGGAGGCCATGAGAGAGATTTTAAGAGAAGCGATCTCCACATCCTTTGAGTTAATGACCTTGACCAATTCCGCACTTTTTCTTTTTTTGGATGCTAGTTGCTCCCTGGAGCTACTCATTTCTTTATGCCAATTTTCCTCAGCTTGGGAGTGGTTTTCTAAATGCATGTCAAGAGAGGACTTTGTCTATTGAAGTTCTTTTTCTAATTGGGCCTTTCGGCCCTCAAATTCAGCATCTTTCTCTTATAAATTTTTCTCATATTGAGCTCACTGATGCTCTAAGGCCTCATTCTTTTGTGCCATCCCTTGATCATATTCAATGTGACGCTACTCCAACTCTTTGTTCCTTAGCTGCAAATTTTGCTCTGTCTCCATATTCTTAGTACATAGCTCATTAACCAAAGTAGGGGTCGATAGTCTGAACCTTCGCAAGCTCCCCCTGAAGTTTTTTCCTTTCATTCTTTGTTTCCAGTGCCCTCTTTGTCAAATGAACAACATTTGCTTCTAGGGATTTCTCCTTTTTCTTCAAAAAACTAGCATTTTCCCTTACTGATTTAAGCTGCTCATCCATTTTCTTCAGCTGGTGACCAGTTTTAAGGAAGTTGGAGGTGACCACCCATATTTTTTCCTCCATAAGCTCAACCTTATCCTACAATTAGGGCACCTTCATTTCAAGCCCTATTGCATACACTTCGGGGTCTTCTGGATGCATCTCCCCTTGTGGCTTGGTTACCGTCGGGTACAGGGTCACAAATGTCAACACTTGTTGGGTCTCATCATAGAGAGTTTGTATCTTTAATTCCACCGACTTACTATCCTCCTTGGCTTTGTGCTTTTGTATTCTATTCACGCATGCCTCCTTTTTGGATTCAGGGTAAACACACAAAGTTTTGTCACACTTTCAGCCAACTTACCAGTACAACTAAATTAAAGTATTTCTAACTAAAAATCTATTTTGGTCAAACATATGATCTAGTAAGATTCATTCTAGCTAAGTTAGATACTTCCACAACTTTTTCAACTAAAATTGTTGGCTAAAAATATATGGACCACCACTTTAAGTCCAGTTTACCAAAAAAATAAAATTATATGAAAAAATTGAAGTTTCAATAACTCTTGCTAGTGTAAATAACATTTTTAAAAAAATATAAAAATACCCTTTTGTAGATCCATAAGTATAGTTTTCAAAAACATATTTATTTTACTAGTTTAATTATTTTTTATATTTTATTTTTTATTTTTACTAAAAGAAGGTTATTAGCACAAAATATTAGGTTGATTACTATGCCAAGGAAAAATACTAAAACTTAATAAAAGAAATTGAAAAAAATATGATGCACTAGATAAAAGAATCTATTTTAAGATGGTATAATTTTTTTTCCATTTAAGATAAATATTTAATATGAAAGTTGATGTCCGATGAAAACAACTATTTTTTGATTCATGCACATTTTAATATTTATTTAAAAACATATATTTATCAAAATTGGAAAAAAATATATCCATGCACTAAAATTTCAAGTTATAAATACACACAAAAAAATTGAAAATAAAAAATAAAATTTAGTATAAAAAGTTTGACGTCCCAAGCAACTTCATTTTTCAACATTTTATCAACAACTAGATTATATTTTTACTTTATTTAAAACTAGTTTAAAATAATTTTTAAATTTTTTTGAAAAAAATACAAACATAAAATATACTAAAAAATAAATATTTTACTATTTTACATCATTTCAAAATTCAAAACACATATGCCACTTTTTAGTGATTTAAGTTTAAAAATTTGATTAGCGTTGGTCATTTCCTTTATAAAGTGTGACACAACTTTGTGCTTTTACCTGTCAATCTATGCCTTAAATAGGGCCAACGATGAGACTCGCCTACTTGCAAAAGGAGCACCGGAAGGTAGGGCATATGGATAGGTAATTTTGATAGGCTTGAGCGTTTGCTTCTTCTAGAGAGTGACAGTTTGTGGGGAGAAGGGGGCACATTCCAAAGCTTGGTTTGAGAACTAGCAAAAGGGCTGGAAACTTGCCAAGGTTTAGTTGGTGAATCGGTGGGAGGACTCATGGGTTGAAATGGTGAAGGATTTGTCATCGTGGAGTCAACCTATTGTGAGCCTGGAAGAGAAGGATTTGCAGAAATAGTAGGAGTAGGGATGTCGGCAGCGAGTACACCTTTAGAAAGTGAGGAAAGGAAGGTTTGAGTGGCAATATTTGGCATAAGGGTTCACAGAGGAGTAAAGGTAGGTGGAGTGAAATTTGAGAATTGGGTGAAGCCTCCCACATGATTTGGATCAAAGGTGGGAAACAAAGGGATATCACTCATGGTGGGGATTTCCTCAAAGTCAGTGGAGGATACCAAGGACTGAGAAGAAAGAGGAGGAAAATTTACCTACTGATTGTTTGATGGTGGCCCTTAACTCATTAGCAACTCTTCCCCTTCTTCGGGCTCCTATCTAGCTGCAAGCACCTGTCTTCTGGCGGGTTCTTGTGAACTCTCTCCAAAGGTGGCCTCCATCAGCTGTTGCTTTGTGGGTAGGGTTTCCCCAACCTCAATAGTTATTTTTGGCTGCTTTTGTGACACTCTAGTTGCCTTAGTGTCCCAAGTGACTATATGTAAAGCCCTCAATATAGTAAACCACACATTTGTGGTTATAGAGGCGAGTTGTCTAGAGCTTTTCTCTTGTGGTGTGGAGGATACAAAAGTTGTTTCTTTTCCTTCTTCTTCTTTGGACCCACCTTCTGGGTCATTTCCTTTATTGGTGCTAGAGTTGAAGCTGGTATGCTCCTCATCCCACCATTTTTCAAATTCTTTTTCCTCCTTCAAGCTTTCATAAGGAGCATTCAACTGTCTTGTCTCTTGGCAATATTTCCAGAAAGCTTCATCTTCTCATTAGTCCATTCCTCATTCTTATGCAACTTTTTGTACATGGTGCATTCCATTTGGACACTATCCTTAGCCTCCACCATAGTAAAGTAAAACTTATTTTATGTCTCTTTGTTATCCTATGTGGGAACACATGCTAGTTCAACAAAAAAATTATGCTTATCCGCCCGCGGGTTGTGCCTCTTTTCCTAGTAGGGTCAAGGAATGTGAGTAACCTTCATGTGCGGCTATGGTAGATCATTGAAAGGGTTGTACTCCCATTTATCACATACCAAAACCAACCCTAAATGAGCTAGTTTATCCTGCAACAGCTGATGTGATTGCTTCTTTACCAAAGTCAATGTTTTGAAATTCTTTGGACAAGTGAAGAATCCTTTCCTCTTGACGTTTTGGCTGCTGCAGAAGGTATAATCAATAATACACACCTACCGATACATTTCAAGCATGATCACCCTATTTGTGACATAGGCTGGGAGTAGGAAAGGTTGATCGGTGAAGCCCCACATCTAGAGAATTGTGAAATCCACTCCAAAGAACCAGTCACAAGCAAGAGTGAAACTATACATCTATCCAGTCTAATCTATGTTGAGCCGAATCATGTCACCTCCTCCTTGTAAATCTTGCAATACTAGAGTTATAAAATAATCTAAAAAATGCATAGTAATCATATGTCACAGAAAGAAAGGGTGTCCATGTGGATGTTGGCTTCCTCCTTTTCTTCTCATCAAAAATAGACAATTCAAAATATATGCCAAAGAAGTCAGGGTTTTGATGTAGGAACATATGAACTAGGAAGGAGAGAAATCTAAACTTCCCTTCCATAGAGTAATTTTCTATTTTCCATATCATTTCCTCCATGAGGAATTTGGAAAAATCGTACTGGAAGATATTGTGTTGCTAGTGGGATTGGAAAGTTGGCCCTAGTTGAAAGGGTTCCACCATCTCGTCGGAGTCCTAGCCGTACAAAAACTCTAGCATTGACAAGGCATCCTACATGTCTTCAAGAAATGAACTGTATGACAACAAGATACTTGGAAGCTTAGCACCTGGGATTCCCCTCTTGCCAATTTCCTCCATTAGGAAATCTGGGCTCTTTTTCATCACCTTCCATGTGTTTTCTCCTTTAGCAAGAGTGAAGGACTCAATTTTCTCCTTTTTGTTACTTGGGTCTGGGATACATAGCATGTGCCAAATGGCTTGTGGGCTAATGTTAACATTTAAGGTTCGGCCCTCAATGCAGTAGGTGTTTGGGTTGTAACACTGAATGGCAACATCAACTATCTCTAGGCAATAATGTACCAACAGAACCATGTATTTTGGATGCCCGATGTACCATACCTTTTTTGCTATCGATATGGTTTCCCAAGATTCCCTCGTCCTTGCATAGGTTGCTTCTCTTAAAGACTTAAGTTTTTTCGAGAGGCGTGGGTCATGAATATTATCCCATTCTTCCTCAACCCTTTTCTAATTTTTGTAATCTTTTGGCCTATCCAGCTACATTGTATTTGCCCTCTTCAGCTTTCTTGGTATACCAGGCATAACATATGATAAATATTCATAGACATACACAACTTTTGATGACCGTATAGCTCTAGGAAAGTGTTGGTCAGTCTCCTCCTGAATTTACTGTGATGAACTCTGTGACATTTTTTCCTTAGATGAAAGCTTTTGTAGGTTTTGAGTTCTTTATAATTTTTACTCAACTCTGGATATGCCAAAAACTTCTCTTTACTTGGCTTAGCATATTTCAAAAGACATTTAAGCATTAAAAGTTTCTTCATACAATATTTTAGCTATCTTTACTCAAAGTGGTAGAAGAAAGTGGGATTTTGCATTTAATTCAGCATGTACTACCAACTCCTTGGCTCATGTAGAAATGGGATATTTGGAAGCTGAAGTGGGAAAAAGGCATAATTACATTTGGAAACCATGTGATACGAGGTGATCTCCTTGGAACTTGGGCAGGTGATTCATGTTTTAGCTCAACATTCATATGTGTTGGCAATTAATATCTCGAACAAAATGATTAAGCCAAAGCAACAACTAGCACCTTAAAAGATATGAATATTTCCTTAGGTTCTAGGAAATACCTATGAGGTGACACAATAGCCTTTGGACCATGCAGCTCACTATCGATGAGCGCCACCATTTTTAAGCTAATTAATTAGCTCTCATTAACTCTACATGCATTCAACCATACTTTTACAAATGCAACTGGTCAAGAAATGCGAGCAAACATAGGCATGCTTTTCAAGTTGGCACTTGGTTATCATCACATTTTCTCGAAGCATATTAGCATGATTTTCCTCATTTTTTCTATAAATAGGCCTCTAAGTAGTGAGGGAATCACACTTGTCATTTGAGAATTTTTTTGCAATAGGTCATTGGCTAAAGTATCTAGCTTTTATTACTAGCAAGGTTCCTCATAGGCTAGGTTGTAGGAAAGTTTTAGGAATAGTTAGAAGGCAGTAGCAATGTGTTGGTATCATGGACACTCCTATTAGGCTAGTTTCTTATAAGTCACAGACAAGTTTCCTTAGAGATATTTCAACTAGGTGCTTGAAAAGGATGACCAAAAACAAACTCCCTGGTTTTTATAGCCATGAAGTGGGTTTTGGGTTGGGATTGCATCAAGAATGAAGACAAATACCGTGTCAATACTAAAATTTTCTCACACTTTGTTGCGTCTATGTTGGATATTGGTATCCCCAGGCCTTTGATTCTGAAGTTAGTTAAGGAAATATTTTCTAAAAAGTACCTAAATGGTCTAGGTGAAGTCATTGCTCAAGTTGCATATGGGGTAGGCCTTCTAATGGCTAGTGACCTCCAACACTATATTGAGGAAGAAGCAGTCATCTCGTGGATTCTACCTCTAGAAACATGACAACCACCAGTGAAGGGTTATCTAGGCCTTGCACTTTTTGCTCTACATCTACAATCTAGTGCCATTCTACAACATTGATTGGTACACTGACTTCAAGAACCTAGTGTTCCCTCCACCAATGGTGGTTGCTCTAGTTGATTTTGCTTCTGCTACCGATGTACCTGTTAATGAATATGTAGTAGACACTACTGTTAATTTGTCAATTGTTGCTACCAATGCTATTGGATGAAATGCTTCCTTGTCTCCTTGTTTTTTGTTGTTAAGAATACACCACCCATTTCTAGTTTTTGTATATAAGCCTAAAAAAGGCCATACACATAGTATATACAAAAAGAATATCACGTATAATCATATACTTTTTGAATTACAACTCTTCTAACCATTTTCACCATGTAAAAATGAAAGAATATATATAATGACATATATCATTATAAAATCCATGGCTCCTTCTCTTTAGACATATCTGTCATATGGGTTCCTTTTCATTCAACATATTTTTTTATTTACTTTGCATATGGGTGTTTTTTTATTGTTCGTACAAAGTAATTTTACTACCCTATTCTCCACAATGATGGGTTGCTTTCTGCCAAAACATGAATTAATTTTAAAAAAGACCAGCCAACACAAAGGGAAAGAAAAATAAAAGCATTATTCACATATATAGAATAGTAAAACTTTTCCACTCAATGGAATAGCTTAAGATGAATCTCGTTGACCAGAATTCCCAAGGATTCCTATTCCATGCTTTCTAATTCAAAAGCATTATGTTCTTTGCACTTAATGATCTTAAATGGACCTTCCCATAGGCTATCAAACTTTTTGTGTTGACTTGGCTTAGCAACCCTTTCATTAAATTTCAACACTAAGTCTCCACACTTTCGGCCTTGGTCAGATGCCCTCTTATCAAACCATCACTTGACCACTTGCTAGTGGTTTTTCATGGCTATTAGGGACTTCTCCCTTTTTTCTTCTACTTCTAATAGTTTGGAAAACCGAACCTCCATGGCACCATTTTATTCTATCTCAAGGGATTTCAACAGTTGAAGCATTGGAATCTCCATAGATATAGGCAATAGTGCCTCTTTCCTGTATACCAACTCATAAGGTGAAGTCTTAAGGACTTTCTTAGGAGTTATACGGTCTACCTAAAGCAACACTCGGAGGTTTTTGTGCCATTCTCTTTGGTGCTCTGAACCAATTGTTTTAAGGAGTCAGACCAGGTTCTTGTTTGTTGCCTTAGGTAGGCCATTTCCTTGCAGGTAATAATTTGACGATGTCTTAAGGAATATGCCATTTGTTAATGAAAAGTGACATACCTTTATACCTATGAAATCTTTAGCATTATCAGAAATAATAGTCTTCAGAGGGTCGAACCTTGTCACCAGCTCTTTGAGGAAATCCACTATCTCTGCCTCTGTTGCATTTTTAAGTAGAGTGGCGTTTGTCCATCTAGTGAAGAAATGTATAGCCATAAGAATCCACTTGTGTTTGGCACTTGAAGTGGGATTGATCATCTCGATGAAGTCCAAGCCCAATTCTGAAAATGGTTCATCCGCAACTATAGGCTTGAGAGACATTGCAAAATTCTTCCTTCTTCCTATAAAAAAATGGCATTCTTTGCAAGATTTCACCAAGGAGTGAGAGTTGTTGAAAAGTGTGGGCCAATAGTAACCTACGCACATGATTTTGATCATGATGGTGTTAGCATAAAAGTGTCCACCCAAAACACTATTGTGGAGAGTGTCAAGGATTCTCTTCGCTTGCTCTATAGTAATGCATCACAGGAGGAGACCATTGAAATTCATTTTGAAAAGGACCCCTTCCACTAGCACGTTTATGCAATTTTGTAGTCGATAGTATCTCCTCTTTTGGGAGGAAAGACCTGGTGGATAATTTCCTATTTGCATTAACATCACTCTATCTGTTAACCAGCAACCCTCAAACCCTGGCTCATTCATTAGAACAAGCTCTGGTTGCTCTTCCTCGGCGGGTATCTCTTCATCATGCACCATGTATTCACACAATCCTCTTCCACTCACAGTTTTAGTAGGTCTGACCTTAATGTCATATTCAAGGATCTTGGTGATCCAATTAGCTCTTTTTTCTATGATTTCTCCCTCCATGATATATTTGTGCGCACTGCAATGTGCGACATAGACAATCACTTTGTTGGAGGAAATTAGGTGGAATTTTTTTTAAGTCCTTTACTATTGCAAAGGCTTTCCTTTCAATGAAATTATAATTCATCTCATATTCCTTCAGGGTCTAAGAGTAAAATTCCACCATATTTTCTCCTTTTCCTTCATTATCCTTTTGAGTTAAGACAGTAGCAATACTGGACTTGCTACTAAATACATACATTATAAAGTCCTTAGATAAGTATAGATTAATCAGTACCAGAGCTGAGGATAATCTAAATAAATTAGGATAATCTTATTGATTAGCTCACTAAAAGCGATGTCCATTGCCCGTAGGAATGTTTCCTCTGCATTGGATAAACCAAAAGGAATGTTAGCATATGCGAATATTCCCCACTTTGTAGTGAACATAGTATTGTGTTGATCCTCTTCTTTAACTCAAATCTAATTATAACTAGAGAATCCATCAAGTAGAGAAAACATTTCCAATCCTGCTACTATTTGCAGGATTGTCTCCATAGAAGGCAACAGATAATGATCCTTCAAGGATGGTCTGTTCAAGTCTCGAAAGTCCACACACAAGCAGATATCTCCATTCTTCTTTCAGACTAGGACCAGATTGCATACCCACATGCTATGCTTGATTGAGAAGACAATCTGTTACTTGATTAGCTTTGTTAGCTCTTGTGCCATTAGTGCTTCAATTTTTGGGTTTATTGGCCTTTTCTTTTGTCAAACTAGTTTTACACCTTCTTTCAGCTTGATCATGTGTTGGATGATGTCAAGGTCATATCCCTTAAGGTGATCATAGGACCAAGACACTAATCCTTCATATTTCTTCTAGAAATTGATGAGCCTTTCTTTATCATGGTGTGTGACATCTTTCTTGACTCGAAGGTTTCTATCATCTGAGACTTGAAGGTCTATATAGTAACTTTTGTCTACCAAAAACTTTCATATATCATTTCTTACATCATCACAATCAAAAATATTTTCAAGAGTAACCAATCCTTTCAGAAGCTTGTTAGATTTGAGTTGCATGATTTTTCCTTATAAGCCTCTGTGATCTTTGGTTGGATCTGATCGACAAACTCCCTCAACTGTTGGATGAATGAAGCAATGTGTTCATCACTTTCAAACACCTGCCAACTTTAATCATTATCAGGAACCACTAGTCAGACTATTACTCATATAGAGTGTTTGTTATGTATAAGGTTGGAAGCAAGATTGAATTGGGATCCAATTGCTACCATGTGATCCACGTCACCATTTTGATCTTAGGAAATAGTCTGAATGTTGAAGGCTTCAAAACCCTCAACTAAGTCCCAGACTCAATGCTGATAGGATCTCATGTAGACATTCCTTGCTATGGAAATTCCCCAAACTTGGTTGACCACCAGTTTAGAATCTCTGAACACCATTAATTGTTTAATTCCCATTTTCTCTACAAGGATTAAACCCTAAACTAATCCTTCATATTTGGCTTCATTGTTCGAACAAGCAAACTGGAAGCAGAAAGAACTTAGTATTTTTTCATTTTGTGGGGCTATCAAACATATCCCCGCTCTGGTGCCTACTTTTCATCTTGCCCTATCAAAGTACAACGTCCATAGCTCAGGTGTTTGGCCACCTTCAAACTCTTTGGCAACCTTTGGGAGAACTTGATCTTTATCATAGATTACATAGGTGCCCAATCCTGTAGCATGGTAATTGTTGAAAGGGTCATTGTCCATGTGTTCACTTAATAGAGCATCCTCTTAATCATTTCAATCTTTAGTCACCTTTTCTTCCTCTAGTAATTCAACATAATACATTTCTTTCTTGGTGATAGAGGTATGCATGGCTTTAAAATTGATCATGGCTTCATCTGCTACATGTTTAGAATGCAACTCTTCTGACTCTATCTTCATTTTTGTGCCATGCTTAGTTCTGAGAATCAGATGTGACCAATCTAGGGATAGGTATTTTCCCACCCTTGAAGTAAATTCTTGAGATAGATAGAGGTTGAACATGGGAGGAACATCTATGATCACAGTGTCTTGCAGCATAGTGATACTAGGGAAAGAAAATAGAATTAAAGGAAGTGCCTTGATCATACCTATGATTTCAACTCTATTTCCATCAAGCTACATTACTCGCCTTTTCATAAGTTCATAGCTGATTCCTAAAGCTTCGACTATTTGTTAAGGCATAACCATTGTGCTAGCACAAGAATCAATCATAGCATTGTACAATAAATTCTTCCCTATAATGAGAGTTAAGAAGAAGGGTTGGGGCTTCTACTTACTTCTCACTTTAGTAGGGGCTTTTTTTGTGTTGTCTGTAAGGAATTTAGTAGGGGATAGTTGATCAACAACTTTTGCATTGGCTAATTGCTCCATTGGCGTTGCACTGATCTCTGCTTCAAGAGCCTTATGTAATAGCGTCTTCTACTCCAGGATAGCTAGAATGTCCCAAAAAGACACATTAGCAGATGATTTCTTCAATTGTTCCACCATGTTAAAAGGTGGCAAACTTGGAGGATTTTTCTCCTTTTCCCTCATTATGATAATTTTCTTCCATGGTTGATATTGTGGTGGCGCAATGGAAGTGCCAGGTATATAATCAAAATCACTTTTAGGTTGCGGACTTGATAGTTGCAGGGCAACTGATTCACTCGTAAATCTCCTCTCTGAGCGAGTGTTATAGTAAGATTGCACTTGCAAAATTTTGGATATTAATGTATCATTAGCAAACACCATTTCTTCTTCTTCCATCCATGAGAAGAGCGTGTGATCATGAGTGATGTTGGATTCTTGTTCTAGGGACATTCCTTGCATTTGCATGGTAAGAAACATGCTCTCCATTTGTGGTGAGGCATATACATATAATCTATGGTATGACATCACACCTTGGTTGTGCTGCTCTGCCACCTTTTGTTGTAAGTTGCCACATGGGTAGTTTCAGGGCATGTGTGCATCACTGCAAGGGAAGCACCACTAATTGATATCATCAATGAGGTTATTCTATCCCACTCTCAATTCCCTACTTGAGCTCGGTGAAGCGCTCATCAGTGGAGTAGGTATTAGCACTATTTGGTTGGCTGTTGGAGTTGGTGGATTAGTGTGGGAACCACCTTGGTACTAATTCTACTAATATGAAGATCATTCACCTTGATAATTCTGATAGGTAGGCTTTAGAGGCATTGATTGGTTTCACTTGAGGGTGTTTATGTTGTTTTCCATAGTCTACAAAATTTCTTTAAGATCACTCATTTCATCCTTCGGAGAACTAGATATAGAGGCAACATTTTGTGGTGCTATTGCATATGTGTACATTGACTAGGGAGGTGCAAGCACACTCATCAACACGACTTCATGTGCAAGCATCAATATTTTAGGAAATATCAACGTGATGGGCTGAGGATGCAACTTTCCACAATCTATCAAATGATTCTCAACTTTAATGACGACACTGTAAGCATCTAGAAAAGTAGCTCCTCCCAAAGACCTGATCATCATAGAAATGTTGAGGTTGATGTACTTTAGATAAAATATGAATGCCAACTCAGGAGTTGAGTGTATAGCAATAGGGATCCTCTACCAATTTGTGTATAATCAGGCATTGAAGTCCATCATAGCCTCTTAGGGAGCTCATTTTATGACATATAGTTGATGGTATAGCGAGGAGCAATCTCTGTCATTTGAAAACCTCTCATAGAACATATCTTTGAGCTCATCCCAGGTACAAATAGTGCTAACTAGAAATGTTTAGTACCAATGCAACACTTTTACTTTGAAGGATGCAATGAGGAGCCTCAATGCTACATTTTGTAGCAATGATCCCATGCACCAGACACATGTTTGCCACATCTTGTAGATGTTTTGTGGGTGTTCTTGAGCCATCTCTAATAAACTTGGGTATAACTTTCATAGCTGAGACTGGGATAACAACCTAGACAATAGGTACTATTGGAGCTACTAGGGGACTTCTGGCATCCCATGCCACATAATTTCTATTGGCAGCTAGCAACATGGTTAAAGGAATGGGTGGAGGGAGCAGAAGGGTTACCAACTGACTTGCGGCCTGCACTGTTCCTAGTGGAAGTACTAATAAACTAGGTTTTTTTGTGATTTGGGATCTAGTTATAGGCCGATGGTTCATACAACCTTCTAAAGTGAAAATTCATTTAAGCTCTATCCCATCGGGCATGCTAGAAAAAGAACAAACTATTGATGCCAAAAATTGACAAGGTAATAGTGTCTTATGGGAAACTCAGTTTATGGGGGACCTCTTATACTAAATTGAGTGACCTCCAGATTTTTAAAGAAGCTGACTTCTTCTATAATGGGGTTTAGAAATGGAAAATAAAGTAGAGATATAAAATATAATATAATCTAAGGCGATGCACTAAGACTTAATGATAGGCATGATAAATCATAGATCTAAGGGCCCAATTGGTATTTGTAATGTTCTAGAAAGGAAGAAATTGAAGATTAAAGTATAGATAATCCATTCATTAACATAAAATAACATTGCATACATTCCTACTACCAAGAAGAGTCATAAGATATGATCTAGACCTAAAAATTTACATCCAATTTATAGAAGTTCTCAAATGAAATATCCAAACAACAACAACACAGTCTAAAGTTAATCAAATTGCATAAAAGAATAGAAACATCAAATTATTGGCACAGTCTGACAGCCTTTTTCAATAATAAAAACAATAATAAAGGCCTAGTGTCTTTTCTAAAATTAGTGTTTCTTTTCCAAAATATGGACCTTTCCCTCAAAACAGAGAGAAATATATATAGCTGAAAACTCCCACTGCCTTGGAGAGCAGCAACAGAAAAGATTTCATGATATCCAATAATGATGCAAAATTGATATATATCTCTAGGTTGTTGCAATAGAAAAGATTTGAAAACAAGCATCTGGTCATTCTAGGCTTAGGTGAATCCTTTGCAAATGATGGCGGTGGTCTCGACAAGGTCAAGCAAGTGTCATCACCTCGTAAAGTAATTATAACATGTGGTGGCAAGTTGCAGCATTTGGTTCACCTTATCCATCACCCAAATACAAAATTTTCCGAAGAGACACATGGTGGCATAGCGCAACCCATGTGAATATTTATCTTTTTCTATTGAAAACTTGTGCCAAGGTAACACATGGTGCATGGCCAGAGCTTTACTCAAAAGTGAAGGGAAGTGATCATCGATTATGCGCAACAATGACATGTGGAAGCATAGCGGGGATTCCCAAAATGTGAAGGAAAGGAAACCTTTGGGAAGCGTGGAGCAGACATGTGGAGGGGGCAACAGAGTTTGAAAAAAAGGCTGAGTAGCTTATTTACAATGCACAGGCTGATACTTAGAGAAAAAATATACCTGAAGGGAGCTTGTTGAATATTTATTCACAAACACTCAAAGATCTAATCCATGATTATCTTTGAGAAGTTTCCCCTAGTTGGAGACAAGAATAATTTCCTCAATAAGTAACAAGCCATGGTTGGACACATTTTTTATTACGGGATGAATGGGCTGATGTTGTGGAGAGTACCAATAGATAATGATGTGAGTCTTATTCAAACATAGTGCCCATTTTCTAGGTTTCCACTATGATAGCTATTCTAGAAGCACCACAAACTAGTTTTCACTCAAAGAAAGTTTTATTTATTTTTACTCTATTTCTAATTTTTGATTTTTTTGTTCTTTTTTATCTTTCCACTTTTTTTTGCATTTTTACCCTTTTTCTTGGGGTATTCTAACATGTTTTATTTGTATAACTTCTTGAGGTGGCTACTGTTCAATGGTTTAGCTAAGGGTTCTCCTTCAGGAGTAGCCAACTGATAAGCCCCAAAACCATAGCTTGTTGTGATGCTAAATGGGCCTAACTAGTTGGGTTCAAATTTGCATTTCCCATCATGATTCAATTATACCTTCTAATTCTTCTTGAGGACTAGGTCACCAACTTGAAAGTTCTCGTCCTTGACCTTTTTATCATAGCTTTGTTTGAGTGAATTCTGATAAACTTGAAGATGGTTTAATGTGCTCAAACATCTTTCATCTAAGAGCTCCAATTCATTTAGCCTGGATACCTGATATTATTTCTTGTTGACCATTCCTTTCAAAGAGATTCATAATGAGGAGATTTCAACCTCGATAGGTAAGACAACCTTTGATTCGTAGACCAAGGAAAATGGTGTGACACCTGTAGGTGTTTAGATGTTGGTTTGATAAGCCCATAGGGCTAGGTTTAGTTGCAAATGCAATCACAAACGAATTCATTAACATTCTTTTTTAGTATTTTCAATATGGTTTTATTAGATACCTCAACCTAGCCATTTCCTTGGGGGTAATAGGGCATGGAAAATATATGCTGGATAGAAAAGTGGGATCAAAGTTCTTGGACATATTGATTTTTGAATGGAGTTCCATTTTCCATTATTATTTTTTGGGGAATACCATACCTATAGATTAGATAATTCAAAATGAATTTCAATATTTATTTTTTGGTGATATAGGTCAATGGAATCACCTCTATCCATTTAGTGAAATAATCTATTGTTGTGATAATAAACTTGTTCTTTTTAGATGAAGCGAGTGAAATATTACCTACTAGGTCTAATCCCCATTGCGAGAAAGGCCATGGTGTTGTGATGGATCTCAAATCATATGCAGGTGCATGAACAAGGTCACTGTGATGTTGGCATTAATGACACTTTCTAGAATACTGAATGCATTCCTACTCCATGGAGGGCCAGTAGTACCCTTTTTTGAGTAGTTTTTGGACTAGGTTAGGATTGCTAGAGTGGGACCTACAAACACCTTCATGTACCTCTTGTAAGGCCATTTGTGCTTCTTCTATATTAAGACATAGATTAACATACCATCTAGACTATGATGGTATAGGGTATCTCTTAGGATTGTAAAGTGGGAAGTTCTATAGGTGAAGGTTTTCTTTTCAGTGGTTGCTAGGTCAAGTGATATGATACCATGTTGGATGTAGTCAAATATGTCTTGGTACCATGTGGAGTTAGGACCAACAATGACACATATTAGTTCTAATTCTGGGATGTTGAATGCAAGTATGAGGAGTTGTTCCATGAGGATCTCATACTTAGGAACATTCTTTGGAATATCAAGAAGCAATCCTATTATTTCCATTTCATTTGCAGCTCTATTGTTGATCTAAGGAACTTGTTCAAAGGTTATTGTAACTAAGTATTCCTTGAAGCTATCCATCATTTTATATGGAATCAACTTATCATATTTTGTCTAGTACTCATCGTTCACCTATTTGATTATTGGTTGAGAGTCTCTAAAGACATGTAGCTATTTTATTCTCCATTCAATAGCCATTTTTAGCCTCAAGTGATCAAAGAATCATACTCTAAGATATTGTTCATGCATGGAAAATTGATCTTGTATTCCTTGGGTATATTATCTACCTATGGTGTGAGAAATAGAACACTTTCTTTAAAGCCATGTTGAGTGTGGGACCTGTCAAAGTATAGAGTCCAATGGCCTATTTATTTTATCATCAAGATACTTTCATCTCGAAAGTATGCTATGACAGGCTTGTGATCATCTATGGGTGGTTCAGCTAGTTGGTCTACTATGATGTATCCCTTATGAATCTTCTATCCACATACTCTATATCAAATTCACTCAGAATCATCACCCATTTCGCAATTCAGCCTGTTAGGGCTACTTTTTCTAGTAGGTGCTTTAGTGGGTCTACTTTTGAAATCAATTTTATCTTCCTATTCAATATGTAGTGTCTTAGATTTTATGTTACAAACACAACTGAGATACATTCTCTTTCTATGGGCGAGTAGTTTAGTTCATAGCCCACTAGTGTTCGATTTATGTAGTAGATCACTCTTTCTTTATTTTCATCATCTAGCTGGGCTAGGAAGGCTCCCAATGCTTCTTGTGTGGTAGACATGTAGAGTACCATTTCCTTGTCTAGAATAGGTGGAATGAGTACAGGAGGAGTAAGTAGGTACTCCTTGACTTGTTGGAACTCCTGGTCACATCTCCCATCCCACTTGAAGGTGATTTCGTTGTGTAGGAGATGAGTGAAAGGGTGACATTTGTCTACCAGTTGTGTGATAAAATGCCTAATGGATTGCAACTTTCCTTGTAAGCTACTTAGTTGTTTCAATGTTTTTGGTAGAGGCATATCTATTATTGCTATCAATTTTGTAGGATCCACTTCAATCCCCCTTCTTGACACTATGTACCCTAACAAATTTCTAGATGTTACTCCAAACATGCACTTGTTAGGGTTGAGTCTCAAATTATATTGTTCAAGTTGACCAAATACCTTTTCCATATTGGTGAAGTGATCTTCCCTTGTGACTAATTTTGCTAAAATATCATCCACATAGTCCTCCACTATTGTATGTAGCATATCATGGAAGATAGTCATCATTTCCCTTTGATATGTTGCTCCTATGTCCTTTAGACCAAATGGCATCACATTCCAGCAAAATATCCCCCAAGCACAAGTAAATGTTATTTTGTGTTGATCATTTGGAGAGGTTTTTATTTGGTAATATCTAGAGAAACCATCCATTAAGGATAGAATTTCATGCCCTGTTGTTAGATCTAAAATCATGTCAATACTAGGAAGGAGAAGTCATCCTTTGGGCAAGATTTTTTTAGGTCCCTGAAGTCTATGTAGATCTTGATGCCCCTAGTAGGATTTGAACCCGGTACTAGATTCTATATCCATTTCAGATAATCAATGGGTCTAATGAAAGCCACATCTAGTACCTTTTTTAGTTATACTTTTACCAACAATGCCATCTTAGGATGTTTTTTTCTAAGATTTATTTATTTTTTTAATAGGCTTTTGTCCAGGAGAGACAGTTAAGTGATGTACCAACAGTGTTGGGTCTAGTCCAGACATATCTACATAGGTCCATGCAAATTTTACCTTCTTTTCATGGATGAATGTTGTGAATTTTTCCTTCTCTTCAAGAGTAAATGATGCCACATGGTATGTTATCTTTGGGTCTTGTGTTGTGCCAACATTTATGGACTTTTCTTCTTCTATTAGGAGCATTGATCTTTCTTGATATTCTGATATGGGGAAATTGAACCCTCCATCTTTGGGTGCCTTAAGGAGGTTTTCACTGTCAGATGCATCCTTTATTTTCTTCTTTTTTGGATCTGATGGAGCCACACTGTGGTTTTCACTAGGGGATCACATGTTTATTTTTATGTTTTCTCTTTTATTTTTAAGAATAGAGGGTTCAATCTCTCCACTAAATTATGCATCCTATTTGAGTTCCATGATGAACCCTGCTTTGTGATCTCCTATTGGTATGTCAATTCTAAGTCCCATGAACTCTACGATTTCCTCATCATTCTAGAATTGATCTAGAACAGGTGTTTGTTGTTGTTGGTTCCAATCTATGAGTTGTGGGTAGTAGAGTGGTAGGCTATCATCATTATCCACAAAGCTTACATAAGTTTCCAAAATCATCAAGATGGCCCTAGTGTATTTTTTCCATTGGGTGTCTAGGTTGTCATTGCTAGAAGTGTGGGAATCATATCTAGTGATGAAGGAAGGAGAATCCCATTCGTATTTTATAGAGTCCATTCTAGAATGATAATAGATATTGAAGACGGTTTTGATGAATTGGAGAGGGAAAATATCAATGTTAAAATTGTTGAACAAGTCTTTGATGAGTGAATCATTATCCATGATATGGTATATATCTAGTGCCTTAATTCTAGTAGAAGTTTCTTGATTCTTAAAAGAGGTTCATCTGGTTTTTGGAGTAACAAAATCTTTTGGCTTGTAACCTAGCCCCATATTTTTCTTTCTCTATTCCACTATGATAAGCTCTGATTGGCCTTGTTTGTGTACCCCAAGGTCACCTATTCCTTGATATCCCATTTGTTTAGCTAATTGATAACCTCTACTGCTAGGATCAATTAGAATAGGTTGTGGCTTTTCTGGTTCTTTTGGTCCTCCTTGTAAATCATGGGCAAGAAGCCCTCTTTGAATATTTCTTCATCCTTTATGTCCCCCCACTTGGTGAAAATCGTGGGTTTTTCTATCATTTGCATTGTCTGAGTATGCTTGATCTCTTTTAGACCTCCATAGACTTTTTGTTTTGATGGAAGCATGCTAATGTAGAAGACTTGGTTGAAGTGGTAATTCCCATTACCCTTGTCCAGTACTTGTACCTTGGTTTCCATTTTTGGTTTCTCACTTGATGTAGTCCTAATTGAGGTTGATGGTAGTGTGGAAGGGTCAACAAAAAAGAATGAATGGAAGGTGATGTTGTTTCTAGGTATGAATTGGATCTTATTATACTTCTCTTCCAACTTGGCACAAGAATGGAAAGGCTAAGGATCAACATATAAGGTCACCTCTTTTCCTTCATGGGGAAACTCTAGGCATTGGTGAAAGGTGTATGATACTACTTGTAATGCATGGATCCAAGGGAATCCTAGGAGGAGGTTATACAAAAAATCAAGGTCAAGTACTTGACATGTAGTTTCTATGATGGTCGGTCCTATTTGCATTGGTAGCCTAACTGTCCCTTTTGAGTTCCTTTCGAGGTCATCATAAGCCCTTATGGTAATGCTCTTCCCTTTTTATATCACATCATCAGAATACCTCACATGTTTGATGATTTTTCAGGTACAAATGTTTATACCTACACCATTATCTATCAATACGTGCTTGGCCATGTTCTTGTGGACACCAACCTCTAAGTATAGGGATTGGTTGTGGGATTTCCTTTGTGGAAGATCTTTCTCGTAAAAGACTAAATGATTGCTGGACATGATATTGCAAACCATGGATATAGGAAATAATTATGATTGAGGTCGTTAGGGACCAATGCTTCCAATGCTTTTTCCAATATCTCCCTATGTGTGGGTGACAGTTTTAATAACTCTAGGATTAAGATTAGGGTGGGAGTCTTCTTTAGCTACTCCACAATGCTATAGCCATTTGATGTCTTAATGATTGGTTTATGAGGGGCTCCCTATATTGTAACTCTCCCTTGATGAGTAGTTATGTTATAGTTGTTGTATCCACCTTGTATTGTCACTATATTTTCCCTATTTTCATCTACTTGTAAAAGGGTTCCTAAAACTATGTCACGATATGTGTAGTTAGCATTGTGGTACTCTTGTTCTTTTCCTTTGTCATTCCTTTTAGTGTCATTTGGGATTTGGTTCATGTATATTTGAAGATCCTTGTTTCCAAGATGATGCTCAATGTCCACTCCCCCTTTGTCTATCAAGTCTTGGATGAGGTGTTTGAGTCACATACAATAATTTGTTGTATGTCCTTTTATTTTATGGAATTTGCATGTCTTTCTAGTTATACCATGGTGTCTTGAAGCTAGGTTCCTCATAGTTTGGGTGATCATTAAGTTTGATGAGGTTTTGTTGCACTAGATTTCACATGACTAACTCAAGTGACTCACCTAGTATTGTGAACTTCCTCATGGGTTGATCATATTTCCTTTGTTCCCCTCCTTGATTTGTTTTTTGCTAGACAACCTGATTGTTCTCGGGATAGGTAAGTTGGTTGTTTTGTATGCTATTT
Organism: Sequoia sempervirens; assembly: GCA_007258455.2. Lineage (NCBI taxonomy): Eukaryota > Viridiplantae > Streptophyta > Pinopsida > Cupressales > Cupressaceae > Sequoia > Sequoia sempervirens. Next base: position 723,900,797 of record VDFB02193867.1, on the reverse strand, counting down.
GGAACATAGGTCATTTGTGGTAGCTGAAATTTGTTTTGAGATGTGTTTTGCACATGCCATAGTGCTCTAGCATCAACTACCCCATCATTTGTAACATTCTTGTTTTTTTCCCAAACTTTAGGTTTCTTGTTTCAACTAGAAGGATTGTTTTTTGGGTTGTTTATCTTGATCACCCCTCTTGCTATGAGGGTGCTTTCTATGTGCAGTCTCTTCTCAATGGCTTCTTCAAATTTTTTAGTACACAACATTGTAAGTTGGTATTTGATCTTAGATAGGACATTTGTGATGAAGATATCTACCAATTCCTTGTCAGGAATGTGCCATTTGCATCAACTAGCTTTATGTCTCCATCATTATAGATAGGAGGTAAAAGAATCTCCTTGAATTTGCTTAATTTTGGATAAATAAATGATGGTGACGTCTTGCTTTATGTTGAAGGAGAAGTGGCTTATAAACTTGCTAGATAGTTTGTTGAAGGTTTTAATTCCTTGTGATAGATGGGAAACCACAACATAGCATGACCTGTAAGGCTGCATGGAAAGAGCCTCATGAGATAAGCATCATTGTTTTGTACTTCCATACATGACACTGAGAAGTCTCGTATGTGCTCTACTAGATCTCCTCTTCCTTTGTGCTTGTCAAAATTAGGTATTTCAAAGTTTTTTAGAAAAGGTAGTGTAGTGATGGAGTGATTGAATGGGAATGGACATATTTCTTGAAGGGTGTAGGTCTTCTTTGTTTCCCCTACTTGCATATCTATTATCTATTGGGTGATGACTTCTAGTTTTAGTTCCATCTCTATTTTTAGTATATTTGTTTGCGAGTCCTTTGTGTAATAACCTTGTTGTCCCACAACATTTTTTTGGTCATAATTTGGATAAAATGGAGGTATTGACCCTTGGTAGTTGTTTTGAACATAGTGCAAGTTAGGTCCTTGTTATGTGTAAGGAGGGTTAGCTCCTTATTGTTGGGATGAGGTATACTGAAGGTTACCTTGTTGATACATTAGAAGGACACCTTGTTGGTAGGATGAATTGGGAAAGGTACCTTGTGATACACCTTGTTGTTGGTGCGAACTATGTCGAAGGTTTCTCTAATGATGTGTTAGTGGATTACCTTACTGATGGGATGATTGGAGAAGGGTGACATGTGGCACACCTTGTTTCTAGGATGGACTATATTGAAGGTTTCCCTGATGATGCATTGGTGGGTTACCTTCTTGATGGGATGACTGAAGAAGGGTGCCCTACAACACACCTTGTTTTTGGGACATACTATATTAAAGGTTTCCTTGATGTGCTTTGGTAGGTTACCTGGTTGGTGGGATGAATTAGGAAGGGTACCTTGTGGCATTCCTTATGGGGTTGAACTATACTAAATGTTTCCTTGATGTTGCATTGGTGGGTTACCTTGTTGGTGGGATGAACTAGGAAGGGTGCCCTGTGGCATTCCTTGTTTTGTCAAACTATACTAAAGGTTTCCCTAATGATGCATTGGTGGGTTACATTGTTGGTGGGATGTTGGCGTTATTATTTTATGATTCCATGTTCTTCCTATGTTGTGATATCATAGTTGTCATAAACAACTGTCAAATTTTTATGAGTGTTCTTGTGACTCCTAGCTATGGAATACAAAATTATTTTGTTTTTTTGGATTTTCTATTGAATATGTAAGGATGGTTGGCCCATTGAAAAGCATAAATAGAAATGGTCTAGTCAATTTTGATGGATGTAGTATCTTCTCAAGATGTACCCTTTGGAAAACATTAGAGTATGATAGTTCTTTGAAAGTTGCAATATGGATTTCCTCTTAAGAATTTTTCTCTTCCCAAAGATCATGAAGGGTGTATATCTATTGCCATGCAGGAGGTGCTAACATAGGTCTTCTAGTTGCTAGGTCTACTTTCTCTTCCTCTTTATCTAAGATGTTCGCTACATTTCTCCACAAGTTGGGTATTTTGTTCTTCTCAAATATGAAGGTTCTTAAACTACTAATGTATCAGTTTGTTCACCTTCAATATATGTGATACTTGGTTGGAGGATTGGTTCTACAAGGTTTGGTTATTCAATGGGTGCAGTCGAATGTGAAATGTTCATATGGTATAAGTATGGATGTTTTGATATGGTTTGTTATGAAGCTCAAGACCCTAAGGTTTGAGTGTTGTTTGGAGGTGGCACTATCTTTAGGAGTCAAAATACTAAAAGACTTGGATTGATATTTCACTTCTCCTTCTAGAGGATATGTTGCAAAAAAGCTTACTTGAACTATTTGTGACTCCCAAGTAATTGTTGATATCATAGAAGTGCGAGTGAGGGAATAATCTAGGTTTGTTTGTTTTGATTCTGATTTCCAAAAGTAGGATGAAATGTGAAGATAGATGAAAGACTATATCAATTATCTGGGTTTCCAATTTTTTTGTTTGAACAAGGATCCTATAAGTAGCTTTGGTTTGTTTTTTTATTATCAACAAGACAAAGCAATGATGATATTTTATAAGAAAAAGTGTCAGACTATGATCAAAAGTGGCCATATTTATCAATTGAGGCCTGAAATTTGTCAAGTGCATAGATTTCTAAGAAGCAAGTGTGAGCTTAAATATCAAGTGCAACCTTTGTGTGTTTCTATCAAATGTGATGAGTTTCTCAGTCAAAGGTAAACTTTCTTGGCAATCACGAGTATTTTTTAGGCAAGTGTGCCAAATTTTGAGAAGCAAGTACATAGATGTTTCATCAAGTGCATAAGTTTTGTTAAATGCACTAAATTTTTATGAATATATTTTCTAGGATAGAGATCAGATGCATTAATTTTTTAGCAACTACGGAAAAAAATGGGGCAATTGGGAAGGAATTTTGTATAATAGTGGCCTGTATGTAATTTGTTTCCAATTTGAGCAATCTTTCTCAAATGTTTTGCAAGTTTAAGTTAGTTTTTTCCTCAAATTTCTTTGTGTCAGGAGTATGGCAAGTGATACAATAGTACTTGATTGACTCAAAAAGGCATGGACTTGTGTGACCTTCATGTCTATGGCTTTAAGTTGTGAAATCATGATACCCAAGCCATAGTTTCCAATGTTTACTTTGAGCCAATGTAACCTAAAATTAAAGCCTAAATTTTTGGAAACCTTCAAGAAGATCCTTTAAGGAGTACAAATATAGGGATTCTCTTAAAACCATACACTAATTCAAAGGGTTTGTGATCTAAGCATCATGTTTAGTGTTTTTTTGGATGTGTTCTTTTTAGATCAAGCATAGAGTTTGATATCAAGTTTGTTTTGAATATTTTTTCCAAGTTTATACATAAATAAACATTACAACCCTAGAGATAGAAACCATCCTTTTAGGTAGGCTTGCCTCATGCCCCGAAGGGATGATTTTACATGCAACTTATGGCATGGGAATGAAGTCGTACATGGAAAGTAACTTCTCAAAAGTAAATTTTGATGTACCACTTTCAAAGAATGTTTCAGATAAAGGGGTGGCTTCTAAAACATTTGTCTCTTAGTAATGATATTGGGTTATGAGTTTTGGTTGTCTATACATGTGGCGTTTTTCTCAATTAAGAGGCCTCCCAACCCTTTTGGGTTTTGACATATCACAAAGATACTAAGCGAGAATGACGTCAATATAGAACAAAATCAGCCAACAGGTGAGAAATTTCCTCACACCCACAATTATTTATATAGTAGTCCAAAACAAGAGTACCACTTGGGTCGCCTATGAGTTCTTCGATGTGAGATTTGTATCAATAGGAAATCCCTCTAAAGGTATGCTTTGAAAATAAAGGTGTGAAGCTCAAGATATTTTTTCTCACCCAAGATCACTAAAAAGGTGTGAGGGGAGAAGACAACCATCTAGCTTTCCAAACACTAAATTCACGGAATACAATTCATCACAATTTGATTCTTTTTAAGTACCTCATATGGTCCTATCCAAAAAATAATGTGTGAAAGCCATAACAATGGTTCCTTTTAATTGCACCAATATGAAGTATTATGAATACCAATCACTTAAGATAGCAAATGTGTAATACAAAAAAACTGACTTGTTCATTTTTAAGCCCAAATTTTGAGTGTTTCTAAATTGATCCTAGTCTTATTTGGTCAACAAAAGTTAATGTGAGAATGTATCAACAAAATTAAATGGTTTATGGTCAAAAATGAAATCAAACATTCCAAGTGTTACTTTGAAAGTTACAAAAAATTTAGAGCACCAATTTTAAATGTTTGTTGTTCTTTTTATGCACCAAATGAAAATTCCTAACTTTAGAAAGATTTTAAATGATTCATTTTTAGAGAACCAAAAATGAAATATTCATTTTTGTTGTTCTTTTTAAGAACCAAATAAAGATTTCTAATTTAAGAAATCTTTAAAATGGTTCATTTTTATAGCACCAAAGATGAAGTGTTCATTTGTGTTGTTCTTTTTAAGCACCCAATAAAGATTCCTAACTTAAAAGGCATTGAAATGGTTCATTTTAGTGCACTTAAAAATAAATGTTTTTTTCTTTTTATGCACCAAAATAAATGATTCCTAACATAAAAAGTATTGAAAATATAAAGTTCTTTGACCACTCATCTTCCCTATAGAAAAATGTGTTACTGTTTTCTCTATCCTTCAAAAATAGCTATTAATACCTATCACACATTCCAAATAGGAATCTATTAGAATTAGAAATCAAGGTCAAGTGCATGGAAATCATGACAGGAAAGTGTGAAAATTTCTCAAACAGTGCGTGAGGATTTTTCCAGAGCACCTCTGAGACCTGTAACTTCAAAAATTGCTCACAAAATCATTAATGTAGGGGACCAGGGTCCCACCAGGCATGCCAGAATGCATGAGGGGAGATATCATAGAGTTCAAATGAGATAATGAAAATGAAATAGAATCTAATCTAAATAAAAAACAATAAATATAGATTTATTCCTACACTCATGAAATGGCTTTCTAAGATATTGAAAACACAATTGAAATCCTACAACTATCCAAATGAATTCAAAACAAAAGAGATGTTACCATCTCATTTTGGAGTGTGTTTGCATGATGTTGGATTGTTCTTATCACTATGAAGCCTCCATTTTTGCATGCGAGAAGCTTTGATGTGATTTCTTAGTTTATCAAAGATGTGTTGAAGCTTTGCTAATGGTGATTAGGAATATTGGTAGTACTTCATTGTGCAAATGATGTTGATTCTTCAATCCTTTTTTGTGAGGAAATAGGTTTGTTATATAGAAATTGTGATTTGAAATGGATGATCAAGATTGCGTTGTAGAATATCTTGATCAACGGTTGAAAGATGTTGAGAGAATTTAGACATGAATAATCAATGCAAAATAGATTACACAATTTATGTGATTGAAGAAATAGATTGAATAATGTGTGGGATTGAGGAATAGATTGATTAGTTAGGGGATCATAATTTACTTAATTAGGAATAGATTGAAAAATTAGGGGATTGTAATTTACTCAATCAAGAAAGTGGTTGAGAATGATTAATCAATTGATTTAATTAATTAATTTAGTTTGGAGTTGAATGTGCAAATCAATTTTAACTTTTGCAAAAAAAATTGCATTAGTTTGATTTGATTTTTTATGATGTTTTGAATAGTTTAATTCAATTATTCAAATTTTGGAGGGAAACCAAGTTAATTGAATGATTATGATTTAATAATTCAATCAACTTAGGGGAATAAAGTGTTTTAGTGATGTAATTAAATAATTGGTGTTATTTAACTAATTAGAATGAAATAACGTTAGATTAGGAATTTATTAAATAAATGTAATTTATTTAATTTGTTGAATTTGATGAAATGTGAATTAATTAAATAATCTAATATTATTCAATTAATAGATGAATTTTAGGTTTTGGATGCAATTGACGTGAAATGAATTGAACTTTGATGACAATGATGCCCATGATGCGATAATGTCATTTAAGGTGTACAATAAGTGTTAGGTCAATTTTACATGTCTACAGAAATTACTCTAATATGCCTTCCAAAACCCCCTACAAACCACTACCAACAACAAGCCAAAAATCAAACAAAACATATACATACATACATATATATATATATATATATATATATATATATATATATATATATATATATATTTGTGATGCAAGATTTCCATACACCACTAGATGCTCCTGAATCAAACACTTAGGGTAAGTGAAAATATTTCCTGAGTTGAAACTCATGAACATTTTAAAATCATGTGCTTCCATTTAATTCATCCTTCTTTATCCACCTGTTTCTTCTTCTTCACTTTGCTTTGAAACTTCCCATCTCTTCCTTCATCTTTCCTCTCTTTCTTCCTCTCATAGAATTCATCTCACTACAACTTAAATTAATCCATGAATCATCTTCCAACTCTATCTCATCATCTTCATCATCTTGATGTAGTTTGACATTTAACCTATTATTGTTGTACTTGACCAATAAATTTCCCCTTCACATTATTCCACAATTTCATTCAAATAAAAATCAGCATTAACACCATCTTTGAAAAATTTAGAAAAATACCTCATTACCTCTATTTTCTTTCCCTTGTCTACTACTATAATACATTTTTTAGTTTTCACATCTTCAACCATTATGCATAAACCAAATTCATCAAAATTTTTATAAAATTTAGAATTTATCTCATCATCAACTACTGCATCCTCCTCTTCTATGCTTTCAACCTTCTTATCTTCCACTTTAATGCCTTCAAAGAAGAATATATTAGATACAACCTCTTTCTTTTCATCATTTTTGTGTATCATTTTTCCCTCTAACAAATTTTATAATTTCCTTATCTTCTCTTTCAATAGGAGACTGTGTTCTTCTTCATCAATCTCTTTATCAAATTTAAGACTATCCAGCTCCATTTTTTTGAATTGTTTCAACTTCATCCATAAATTCATCTACCTCAACAATAATATCCTTTCCTCCCCATTTCACATCCATAAGTTCATTAATATCTTTAACATCAAATACTCTTTCACAAATATTATAAAAATGACCTTTTACTTTTGTGTTTCCTTGTTTCTCTACTGTTGCGACTTCTTTTTCCTTTTTTTAAATGTCCCCCTTTGCTCTCAACTATTTTGTTTCTACTATAGCCTCTTTAATCTCTTTCTTCGTACCTTTATCAAAGCATACTTCTACAAGATTTTCTCCTTCCTATCCACCTAGGCATACACATCTATGACAAACTTTCTTCCTTTCTTCTTTGGAATTTTGTCAAACACTTGCCACACACTCTCAATATTCAATCTCTTAGGTATAGACTACCTCACATTTTGGGATATTTCTACATAGTACAAAAACTCCACCCCCAGGTCCTGGTGTTGGTGTAATTAATTATTTAATTACACTTACATAAGTTTACTTATGCATTATATTTAATTAATTCCTAGGTTGCATTTACTAGGCATTAGTTAATAATGGGGTCATCCCCCTTTCCATGTATTTAGGAGATAAGATTCCTTCTAGAATATAATCTAGAACTTATCTCAATCAGTTCATCATTCCCTAGGTAGTTAGGGTTCACATTTTGTGACATGTTTTTCATCAAGACACATGACAACATCATAATGCATACTAAATCTCAACCTTTCCTATATAAGGATGGTGTTTGTACTCATTTTTATCATACTTTATCCTTTTTTAGACCTCATCATTTGAGAGGTCTTAATATCAAGAAAGCTCATTTGTGCATATCCTCTTGTGGAAGGTTTATCATTGTTTTTGTAGGTTTTCTTGGGTGTCAAACTAATCTTCAGCTCTTACATGGTATCAGAGCCTTTCTTGCAAAACCCTTCCCAAATATAATGATTGAGTCATGGCTATAAGATCTTGGTGATTTTTTGAGGTTGTATCCATATTTGGATTTTCTTGGAAGGTCAACATGTGTTGGAGGAAATATGAGCTCATATCCGAGTTTAGGGTTGTTAAGAAAGTCAGGATCAAATTTTGTTTTTCCAAAATCTGACATTTTTGGCCAAAGTTATGAGGGTTTGAAGAAAATCAAAGTCTAAAGGTTACAGAGCTTTTGGTGTACTTTGAGCACAATTAGACCTTGCCATCATTTCCCGAGAGCTTGAGAGATAAAAAATGGTATAATACACACCAATATTTGGCGTTAGCTATTTGGGAGGCAATTTTTTTTTACCCAGCAGGCCGTACAACCCGCCAAGTATGGTACATTATTTTTTGTAGAATAAAAAATATACAATTTTTATGTCCTGCTAAAATATTATTCTATTGGCTTTATATTTTTTATTCAGGCTTATTTAAATTCGGCTACATAAATTTTATTTGGGGAATATTTTATTTAGTGCCATTTTATTTAAATTAGGGGTTTGTTTTCTCAAAATATGTGGTCTGTGAATTCTATAGTACCTACATACCAAATGCTATCACATCCGACAATTTTTCTAGCCTAGGTCAAATCTCTGGCCACCATAGGATTCTCCCCACCTTCCATCGGTTATCTCCTACTGCTGCTCTCCGCTCACTGCGACTCTCTGCAATTTTTCTAGCCACTCTCGCTAGCCCCTTTGTCCTTCTCCCCAATCACATTACTGTTTGGGGGCTATCACTGGGGGTGGAGCCATGCAGAGCGGTGCCACTGCCCCCACCACCATTTTGCTACCTCTCCATTGCCAATTCGACCATGACTTCTTTTTTGCAATTTTTTAGCCCACAATCATATGGTGTGACCAAGTGCTAAAGTTTTGTGCCAATTTAGCCTTTGATTTTATCACCTGGTTGGCCATCACTATACCAAATTACCCAAAAAAAACTATTTCAAAAAAAATTTCTATAACTTTTCACCACCATATTGAAATTCTACAAACGAGATATTGTCAAAAATTTGGTTCCACGTACTTCGCAATGGTGTAGGCCATTTTTCTATATTTTGTTGTAGGTAAAAATTATAACCATTTAAAGTCAGATCTCCCATTTCAACCTCTGAGCTCATAACTCTCAATCATTTTCTCCAATTTTGGTGATTCAAGTTGCATTTGGAAGATATTCAGGAGCTCTTTCATTGTGTCCATGGACATTTTCTAGATTCAACACCAAGAATTATTTATTCAGTATTTTTCACATTTGGAATTTTGACTGATTACTTGGACATCTAGACTCTTGGAGAGGTTCTATCAATTTAGGAAGGCTTCACTTGTAGTATATATCATATTTGGGAGTTTCTAATTGATATTGAAGGATATTGTCTTTGTAATTGTGGAGATCTATCATAGTTAATTATGGGGTTTTCATTTCATCCTACTTTGATCATGTTGAAAAGGGGAAACTATAAACAATGAAGAAATGGTATCATCAAACATCTTCAATGGCTTCATTTGTTTCCACATTTGTATAATCTTGTTCCCCCTCTTGGTACTGATAGTAAGAAATTTGCATGGAATTATGAAAGGGAACGTGTCTTAGGAGTCATTGCAATGCGTATTGATGTTGCCACTTTGAAAAGTGTTGATCATTGTGATTTCCTTCATACTCTTTGGGATAAAATTTGGGAGATATATGGTGATCACTCAGCCATTCCCACATGATCCTATTTTAGATTGTCTTGTGCTTCTTCATTTGTCAAATAGGATACCCTATGACGCAGATACTATGCGAGAGTTTGAATATCTGGAATACTTTGAATCTTTAGATGAGGATGATAAGCATTCTTCATATGCTCCTTCTCCATCAAAGAGAGTTGATGTACCTTCACCTTCAGTGATTCCATGTGTGGAGTCATTGATTGAGGATCCTATCATTCTTGTTCAACAAGACCATTCATCTCATGGTGAAGAGTCATTGAGCATGTCTAGTGATTCATTACAAGTATCTGATTGTCTTCCCGATTGGGATTCCTATATATCAAACATTGCATCCTTATTTGAGGAGTCTCACATTTCAGATTTGGAGGACACATTTGATGGGATATATCTTGTATTTGATGACAACCATTACATAATAGTTGTCAAACCATCATGGTCTTTGGATATTGTTCAACATTAGTTTCCACATAGTCTTGGTTTATCACCTTCTACTTTGATTGGGCATGTACCTGACATGATTATGGATTCTTCATCTTCATTAGGCAAGGAGACATATGAGTATTTTTCAAATACATATTCATCATCCATATTCATTATCCCTTCCTTCAATTCCTATATGGAATGGTAAGCATCCCTACATTTTCACTTGGTTTTTTTTCTTCCAAAAGGGAGATAAGTTGTTTCTCGATATTGGATCATGTTTTGTCTTTAGACACTTGCCATTTTTGTAGGTGATCGCATATTTTGGGGGGGCTATATATTCTCTATATTTCCCTTCTATGGGGGGCTATTGATTGTACGGTATCCATGTGATGGATGGTGTACTTAGGGGTATCATGGAGTCCTCCATCCTTCCTCACTTATCTACATTTAATCTCCTTTTTGGAGAGGGGTTTTCTTCCAACTGGGTTTTCTCCTTTTCTCTATTTTTGGGGGATTAGTTGGATTTTATTCTAATTTTTAAATGGGTACCTAAAATTTCCATCATGTAGCCTGGACCCATCATCCATCATTGCATAATAATTTCATTTTCATTTCCTCCCTAAGTTGCACTTATGGGGGGGTTTTGGTGTAATTAATTATTTAATTACACATAATTTTACTTTGGAATTATATTTAATTAATTCCTAGGTTGCATTTACTAAGCGTTAGTTAATAATGGGGTCATCCCCCTTTCCATGTATTTAGGAGATAAGATTCCTTCTAGAATATCATCTAGAACTTATCTCAATCAGTTCATCATTCCCTAAGTAGTTAGTTATGGTTTAAATGTCACATGTTGTTTGATCAAGACACTTGGTAACATCATAATGCATACTACATCTCAACCTTTCTTATATAAGGAAGGTTCTTGTACTCATTTGTATCACACTTTATCATTTTTAATACATCATCATTTGAGAGGTATTAATATGAAGCAATCTCATTATTGCATATTCTCTTATGGAAGGTTTATCATTTTTTTTGTAGGTGTTCTTGGGTGTCGAGCTAATCTTCAACTCTTACATCTAGTGCAAACTACCTCACATCAATGCTTTTGTCTCCACACTCAAGAACTCTTGCTCTGATACCATTTGATGCACTGTTAGCTTATTTAATCTTTGAGATTAAATTAAATTTGCAATTTTATAAGGTGCATATTTTTCTTAAATAAAATGTTAAAGGAAAAATGGAAAGAGGGAAAAACAGGAAAAAATCAAAAGAGAATTTGACTGAAGTCTTTTGGATGCCAAGCAAAGAAGTCCCATTTTTACTTATCCACATAGCAAGAGTTATGTTAAGGTTTTTTTTGGTATTGAAGGAGAAGCTACACCATGTAATAACATGTTGAAGAAGTCTTCCATGATAGTAGTGCGAGGAAAATTTTATCTTAGTTTTGAAGGCATCTTTTGGAGAGAATTCACTATGTTGGCATGAAACCAACAATGTTTTTAGGTCTGGTTCACCTTGTTGTAGGAGAATAGGAAAATATATGACACATAGTAGGAAGAAGATAGATTCTTGTCCCTACTAGACCCACATTGCAAAATATTAAGGCACACAACTCCTAAATATGGCACGTTGTTGGAGTATTGAGGGAGTTTTGACATCAAGGAGCTTTCTTGTTCTTATCCACATTGTTAGGTTTAGCTTCTTCCTTGCTTATGCAGCCAGGTATGCCTAAACAATGCCTTATATTGCTCAAAATTTTAGCAAATGCCACACAAGTTTCAGGTTCTGAGTTCCTAAATATGATTAGAAGCATCTTTAACAACTTTAGAGGAAGAAAGTAGAGTTTCATGCAAAAGCCCCTAATTGAAGCTTCCTTTAAGTTTTGTTTTTTTAGTAATCATATCAAGGATATGCTCAAAACCTTTTTTTTGGTATCATTTGCTACATTTTCCATTGCAATAGATAGAGGTGTTAAGCCTATTTTCATAGCTTATAGAGGATTCATATGGATTTTTATTGATGGATCTCTAATCATAGATATTTTAGGGTCCTTAAAACAACATTTTTTGGGACATTAAAAGGGCTTTTGAGGCCATTAAAGGATCCTGAAAACTATTACAACTAAAATATGTTTTAGGGGCTCAAGTTTTGGTCTTAATGTTTCCCATGAGGTAGAAATAAATCTTAGTGGGTAGTAGCTCTCTCATAAGGGATATTACACAGGAGGAAGATTTAAGAATATTCCATGAGAAATGTTTATGGGTGATAGTTTAGAAGCTATTAAAGGTAGTTCCCATGCTTGATCCACCTAATCTGCAAGTTAAAATATTCATCACTTAGAATATGACAATGCAAATCCTTCCTCAATGTGGTGGATTGGAGTAGTTCTATATGATAGCACATTAAGTGGCAGAGTTTTTTTTCAGGAAATTTTTTTGACCTATATAGCTAGGTTTAAGAATTACATCAGAAGTTTGGGGTTTATGTAATTGTGGTGTAATAAATTCTAATAATATTAAATTACCTATTCTTGAAAAGTTTGTTGAAAGGCATGTGTTTCAACGGAATGTGATGGATGATTAGAACTATAACTCATTGTTTCTTGATACTTTTCCTTGATGTCTCACATTAAGTGAATGCCAAACTTCTTGATATATTTGGCTCACAACATGCTGCCTAGGAGCGGAAGTTTTTTTAGTTTGCAAATGGATGACAACTTATTTTTTCCAATGTGAGAAGGGCATATTGATCATAGTGGAAGTCACAATCATGATCAAGAGTGAATAACATAGTGAATATGGCAGTCATAGATAGGTTTCAAAGAAGGCATGACAGTTATCACTTACAAAAGATTATGCATCCGCAAAATTCAAGGGGATAGTATACATCAAGGGTTTTGATGACAAGTCTATATTGATAATCTTACATTAAGGATAAACTATAATTATAAGGAAAGATATCAATGGAAGAATATGAGATAAACCATACTTGAAGATATTCAAGGACAGTCTTAAAGGATGCATCAAGAGAGCATCAAGGATGAGCTCAGTCAAAATAAAAATGTAAAAATTGACAAGATGTCAGTCCTGAAGAGGACCTACAGTCGTAGCCATTGTAAGAATGTAGTAACACAATTTAGGACAAGTTTTAGTACATGGTATGGTTGTATGATCAATGGTAGAAGTGCATGGATAAATTATGAGTTGCAAGAACTATATAGATTGCACATCATCACTGAGGAGATCAAGCTGGAGGGTGCTCATTATCTTTAAGAGATTCATTCCAATAGTCACTTCTATGTATAATTTCATGAATAATCAAATTCTAAATTTGGTGGGATAATAAGGAAGGAAGTTTAGTGTCAGTTTACTGGAAATGAAAAAAATTTAAGTAGTTTACAAAGGTTAGAGACAATATAAGTGACTCATTACATAAACGACAATGCTATAGAGTGATTCATGGATGCAAGTTTATAATAGTAAGTACCCTGATGACTATGAGAAAGTAAAGAAAGGATAGTCATGCTCCATGGGTATAATCAAATGTTTCATGCCTAGAAAAGATAGTCAAACAAAAAATGATCAAAGGTAGATTTTAGATAGAGGACAACCTTCATCAATGTCTCAAGAGTCAAGATAGGGTAGTGTCCCTATAGGTTTCTATAACAATGATACTTGAAACACAAAAACACCTAATGAAGATACTAGATCATGGGATAATGGTCATTCTCATAACCAAGAAGCAATGCTAATAGTTTATGTACTTTCAATGAGTGTGACTAAAACAAATAATTATGTGTGCAGAGGTATCACAAAGGAAATTCCATAAAATAAAGGATAGTGAGATGTATCTTGTGTTAAGACCTGCAGAGGATAGTGATAGGTAAGAATGACTCAAGAGACTTGTCAACCTTATGAAAGTGCCTCATTATGATGCTATGAGAAAATAGAGATAAAGGAGACTCTTAAATAGTCCTAAAACATTCACTAACAAGTCATAGGAAAGGTCTAAGGTTGTAATAATGAATAGTGAAGAGATGCAAGATAAGTTTTGATCCAAGATAGAGAATCCTCATCAATAGCAATGGTCCAGTCTTGAGAACACCTTGGAGGATCAAACATTGTGCATCATTCACAGTCAAGCAAACAAAGTATAATGGAAAACTACAAAGAAAATATTAAGGTCAACAAAAGAAGAGATGATGAGGGCCACACCACCCAAAACCCACAAAAAGCACAACAGATACCAACATAGAAGATGCGAGGAAAAAAAATGACTCACTTTCAATTACTTTTAGAAAATAAAATTACACATTCAAAACTTACATGCTATAGCCTCATGGGCTTGATTCATTACAACAAAATCAACTCTGAAAGGAAAATCTACCATTCAAAGCCACAATCTACACTATCAGAGCCCCCTTCAACAACCCCAACTTAACCCTTTTTATTTTCCCCAATAACTGCCCTATAATGTTATAGAAAGTTCAAATTTCCCCTTTTGTTTTGGTGCCAAAAGTCCCTCCATTTGATTTCTAGCCTAGGAAGAAATTTTTATGAAATTCACTTTTTAGAGGATCAACTTCGTGGGCCATAACTTTTGATCTAGGTGTCCTATTTTCTATTATTGCATATCATTGGAAAGCTCTTGACAACCTCTGCAACACATGAACCTACCATAGGTTGGTTCGACCACTTTTTGAGTTGTTTCAGGGCCTCTAAGGTTTTATACCTGAATTTGAAGATGCATTGGAGAACCTTCTCGAGATGTAAACTTTAATTTCTCCCAAACCGTGCATGGTATTGAGGTGATTCTTTTATGATTAGAAATGTTTTTTAGCTCTACTCCTTGGGGTAAATTTTCACATCCATATGATCCCATTTAGGTTGACTTACTAAAAAAAATTAAGTGTCTATTTTCTACTATTTTTGATGCCTGATAGTCTTATACCCCTTAAGTGCCATCATGGGACTCAAAACAACTAAAGAAAATAAAGAAAACATTTTTTTTTGGGTGATGCAAGATTTCCCTACATGGTTGTATGCTCTTGCATCAAGAGACAAAGGTTGAAATATACATTGTGTATTCCAACCAAAGGGGCAGAGATAAAAATTGAGTTTTCCATCACTTTCTAGGGGCTGAAACTCAGTTCTAAGGCCTATTTTTAGCTACCAATGGATATATATATATATATATACGCATTCAAGAGGTAGTTTGGGATGGTTAGAAGACTTTTCCAAGCACTTATGAAGACTTTTCCGACCCAAGGCAATTGAGTATCATGGAGAGAAGATTTAGGAGCATGTGGAGAGGTGAGCAACAAGTGTAGAGCATCTATGAGGCAGTTGATGTGTTGTTCATATGGTGGAGTAAAAATAGGAGTAGTTGGAGACCTTTTCCAACTATTTCAAGGAATCTAGGGGTAATTTTAAAGGTCTTATCCATGAACAAGTCAAGTAAGGTGGTTTTTTTTCATAAATGAAGCGGGTTTGAGCAGTTTGAAGGGGTATTTTGGACTAAAATTAGTTACATCCGACCCAACAACAATTGAATACAAAAGTAAACTTGGATACCAATAGATTGGGTCTCCTAATCCATTCTTGTTTCTTAATTTCTCTCCTAGATTCTCTCTCATGTGTTGAAGGGATATAGGAATATTTGAACTTAGTTTCAAACTAGCTCTTGTAATTTTGAGTGATTTGTAGCTAGTTCAAGCTCTTTTCAATCTAAAAACAAGCATTGTAACTCAAAAACCAGTTATAAATATAACTAATTTTCTCAAATGTAACACTTTTTCAAGCAATGAAAACTTATTTCAGATCCAAACTTGTGTAACACTTCTTTGGCATCAAGTTTAGTCAAATTTTTATCTTTTATGTGACAAATTATTTGTGTTCTATTGTTTCATTTTTCTGTGTTTTAGTGAAAAACTTCAAAATATGATCAAAACAAACATTTGTAAATAGATTGAAATATACTCATGTAGGTTATAGATTGTGGAAAAAATTATTAGGTTGTTCTATTTGTGAAATATCTCATTTTCCTTCTAGAATAACATCAATAAGTTCCCTTTTTATAAAATATTGATGAGTGAGATGTTAAAAACATAGATTGTGTAGCAAAATGTTATGCTTGAGTGACTGTAAATTTAGTACAAGTTATAGGTTTGAGAAAACAATTTGGTGCATCACCTAGTTAGTTGTAGTTAATCTTTTTCAAGAATTTCAAATTATTTCTAGCCTTCTTACCATTTTCCTTCAAATTAATTAGGATTGATCAAGTTCTAGGTGATCAAGCAAGAGGAACCAACCTTCTTTGGAGGCTCATTCCAAGTTTTAGGCAGCCCACAGGCCTATGAATGCTCCCACATGTATCAACAGGTAGTTGGGTTGATAGATTAGCTTCAGGTGTGTAGTTTGTTGATAACAACACTACAAGGATGGGGGGTCTTTTTAAAAAACCCATCCAAGTATCCATAACATCACATACACCCACATTTCACTATTGTAAGCATATGCAAATAAAAACCCAATGGAAATTATTTTCAATTCTTCTTTAAACAATACTTTGAGATAATTAAATCATTATTAACATTAAATAATCCATTACAAAATTCATTTTTTCAATACAAAATCAAAACATAGCTAACTCAAATCAGCCTCAAACACCTACAAATTTACCTCTAAATCTTTACAACACTCAACTTGTTGCTGGTATCTTCCTCCACAACCTTTTCCTGCAACTTCACTATTGCACCCCTTCACCAAAATTTCCCTTCTTAGCTCTTGGGTGTTGAAATTCCTCCTTTCTAGAGCTGAAAATCAAAAATTGAAATCACTCCAATATTCCTTACAAAAGACCCTACAAAGCACTACCTCTATTTTTGAAAAAGATGCATGCATGAATGTAACTCCCTATTGCATGTAACCTCTCCTACAACATTTTAGTTCCTAATTAATTTTACAAATGCACATGAGAATTTTATTTTGATCCAAAAATTAATTTATATCATTAAATATTTTAAATTCTAACTTTGTGGATTTGGGTTTCATAACTTTTGCATATTTTAATTTTTTTGGCATTTTAAATGCTCTTTCCAAACCATCAATTTACAAATTTTGGGCTAATTAAAAAATATTAATTACATTTATTTTTCCTCAATTTTCACCTGAGAATAACATTAAGACATTAAAATGCACACCCAATTGGATTAATATTTTTTCCCATGCTTTGAGAGTGTCGAATGTGGTGCCTTAAAACTGCCTATACCAAGGAAAATATCAAACAAAATATGCATGAATATATATATTGTGATGCTAGATTTCCATACACCCCTAGATATTCCCACATCAAAAACCAAGGAATTCCTAGTTTCACTCTAAACAAGTTGGACTCTAATATCATAATGAATGTCATAGAGATAGACTTAGGTCCCATAAGGACCAATAGAGAAATTGATCCCAAAGGGGAGAAAAATACTACCATGTGTGTAAATGGTATCCTTACACTCATCATATCTCGCCATATGCAGACCATTGATAAAGAGTGTCTCCTCAATTATAAGATTGAACCTACTAGTAGGGTTAACCATAATTTTAGTAATGAAATTACTATTGACCTAAGAAAGAATGTAGAGGGGAGAGTACTATCCATCATAAGGCATGTCATTAGGCATAAAAAATATGCTAAGTATCTTGGCCTTCTAACTCTGAGGGGAGATTGGAGTGATAGACACCATATTCAAATATGTAACATCATCAAATGGAGTAGAAGAAGTAGTAATAAGATTGGAAGAGTTAGGTGGGAAAGGATTTATGTGGATTTGGAGCTGGTTGTTAGCTTTAGCAACCAAAATATCAGTTATGATTTTTAGTGTCAAGATGGATATTACCAATGTTCATGTGTACACAACATTTAGTTTCATGTCTAGGTGCTTGATGATATTGGAAAAACTTAAAAATGCCATACCAACTAGGGTACAACTTGTCAGGAAGTGTCTCAAATTTTGGGAAGATGATTAGATTATCTTTTAGTAACTTTTCAAGTACATGAGTAATAATCAAATAGTTTTGTAGAGACCCAATTATGTTGTGACCCAAGTGTTTTTTTCCATTGGTTTGAGGGACAATTACCACATTATCTATTGCATTATTTATCTTTGACCTTCTGGAAGAAGACATAACACCAAAACTATCAGAACATGAGGATGAGGTAGAAGCCCCATATTGAGCTAACAAATATTGATAGTCTTATATCACAATATATAGATGAGCACAAAAATGATATTTCATTAAGGAGATTGAGATACCATTATAATTATCAAATTTTTGTATCTCGATCGCTTGGGGCATGGGATCACTAAATATGTTCAAAGCAAGAGGGATACAAAAATAATATGGAGTAGGGATGGATTACACGAAAAAATTAGTTAGATTCATGATTGGAGATTGTATTTGACCCATATTTTGCAAGAGGGTTTTCAACATGGGATCAAATGGCTAGGGGGGCATATTAGCCATTGAAACAAAAAATTGCACCATAGGAGTTTGGAATGTAGAGTTAGGTGAAGGAGGGATGTTATATTCCAAAGGATTTTGGGATATATTAACCCCATGAATAACAAAAGGCATAGAAATAACACTTGTGTTATTAGTAGAAGACATGAGAGGTATAGTAGGTTTGGCATTTACTATATGCACATACACCTCATGCATTGAAATATTGAACTGGGTGCAAGTGACATCCAATTGAGCATCGTTAGGTTGACTCAATACTATCATGTATGAAGTTACACGAGCCTTGACTATGTTCATTAGCACACAAAGAAAATCAATGACCTTGCAATTTGAGATGAGAAGCTACTCAAATTACTAACAATAGGAGAAGATTGATTAAAGAAGTTGTCATAGTTAATGAAATATTCAAAATGCTTTAGGTTCTCCTCCAATGACTAGAATTTCTCAAAGGGGACCCTAAGAGAAGTTTCATAATCTATAGAAGGAAACCCTACAGAAGAATTCAAATGAGAAGAATTCCCAAAATCTAGTTGGGGCCAAAGGGATTGAGATTTCTAGAAAACATTGTGTTGGGTTTGGTAGGACATACTAGTTTGGAGGTATAGTAGCTCTCAAGCTTCTTCTAACTAGATATAGAGAAGTTGTGGAAGGGATCATGAAGATCATAGAAGAGTATTGTGTGTAGTGTTTTAATATACTCTAAGTGCAAGAAACCAAACAAAAAGGGAAAAACAAATACAAACACTCAGATTAAGGCCTAAGGATGAAAATCATCGTGAAAATGAAAAAAATTCAAATGTTACCTAGTTGAGCTTGTTGGATTCATTTTCCCATTTTGATAGATTGATTTTTGTGCTCTAGGGTGATTTTGGTAGCATAATGGAAGGACTTTCTCAAAAGATGGATGAAAAATGGATGATTGTTGATTGTGCATGAGAGATTCAAATGAATATAGTAGTATGTGGTAGAATGTAAAAATGACTAAGTGTTAGTCATTTAGGCAAGGAAGATGGGAATGGATGGTGGGGATTGAGGAAAGGATTAGATCAAGGGTTGATATGCCTTGAGGCATCTCAAACCACATGATGATGAAACTTGTCAACATGTGGATGCATGAGACAAGATGGGGATACTTGGAAGTACCATGGGGATTGGGATGTGATAAAAGGGAATTAAAATTTCTATAAAATCCTTACGGGGAGAAGGAAAAATAATTTAATATCCCTTTGGTAAAGGGGTGAGGAGTTAAAAATTCCTCATAAAGTGTTTGGTGAAAAAATGGAATTTAAAACTCTATTTGGGGATGTAAGTAGATTATAATGCAATTGAAAATTTCATTGTTGTATGGGTAGTATTTATCTCTGGATTGACCAAGGGGTTGATTAGCTTAGCAAATCAATGATTAGGTTGTGCAAACATGGGATTAGAGGATGATTAGATGGCTAAGGGAGATTATGAGCGCACTTGCTTTTTATGGAGGATGTGACACCTCCCTAATCAGTGGTTAGGAATTTGCGCATCCTAATGATATGATTATGCAAGTTAATTAGGATGAGATGAAAATTATGGGGGATGTGATTAGGTGGGAGAATTAAATAGATAGATTATTTATTTAAATTTTGGAGGAAAGGGATGAATGATGAGAGTAAATAATCAAAGGTAATTATTTACTTTAGGCTAGGATTTGAAGATGATAGAATAAATAGATTATGATGAAGGGGTAAAGGATAATGAATATTAATTAAATAATAGGTATTATTTAATTAATATAGAAGATATGAAGTTCACTGAATTAGGGGTAAATCTACCAAACAAAAGTGGTCAATTTTTAGTTTCTAAATTTTTTCCCTCTTTGAGATGGTGTTATCATGAAGTAGCATCATTTCAAAGAAGACTAAATCATGGTTGGATTAGGGAAGATACCCTAGTCATTCAAAATAATGACTAGAAAGAAAGATGATGAGAGTGAAGATGACGATTGGGATAGAGGATGCCCCATAAATTGGACATGTGGGTTCAAGAGAACAAAAATGTGCTCTCAAAATGTATGAGATGATGCAAGGATGGATGGAGAAGATGATGCAAAATGAGGAATAGAATGTGGGATGGGAGGAGGAAGAGATAATGGAGGGAAAATATGATAAGAAAGCAAGCACAAATGGATTCAAGGATAAATATGATGTTGCCCTGGTAAAGCTACAAGCCAAGATTGAATGATGGTCGATTGACTATTATTGATGAGGGAATGATATATCTCGAAACAAACAAGGATTGGGAAGGATACATCCTAATCATGATAAAGATGGGAGTGTTTTTGATGAGGAAAAAATATACCCTAAAACAAAACAAGTATTCAAAATGATAAATCTTGATGATGATGATGATGATGGGAGTGTTGATGAGAGAATGATATATCTTGAAACATAAAAAGGATTGGGAAGGATAAATCTTGATGATAATAATTTGATTTTAATCAAGGCTTGCAACAAGGCTAGGAACAAGCCCAAGAATTTGATTAGATGAGTTGTGCTAGATTAAATAGATTAGGATTGGATTTAGATGTGATATTGATGAAATGAATGAAGATGATGGAGGAAAATATTCTTATAATAAAAAATTATATTATCCTAAGAAGATTAAAGAGATGATAAAATGACGAGGATGGATGAAGTGGATTGATGAAAATAAATAGGATAGATAGATGAGGTAGAATTATGAAGGATGAATGGATGGGGGATTTTGATAGATGAGAGGATGGGGAATTGAGAAATTTGATGTTATGTGTTATGCTGCCATGTAGTGAGCACTTAATTTAATATAGCATGTGATACAATGCACCAAGGCATGAGGAACCAAGGTGAATTTTTATCACATGCATAGGACTAACACAACAAACAAAAGATTAGTCCAAAATACTAAAGCCATAAAGGGATTTGATGGGGCTGATGGTGGAAAACCACAAACACAAAGGATGCACTAGCATAACACAAGACCACAAAGTATCTTGGTGGGTACTACATGGTACAAACAACAAACCATGATCACACAAAACAAATATATACCCCTAGTTCTACAAGTCAAAGTGCACCATGATATGATGGATTGTGGTGACCTTGAGTAGGTATAGTAGGTAGCTCAAAAGATAAATGAAATGCAAAATCACCAAGAAATCATAATAAATATAAAATATCCTTTTCCATGAGGATGATAGGTGGATGGATTGATGTGAAGAATGATATATCCTATGAAGGAAAAATATGGATGGGATTAATTTTAGGATCAACATGATATTAGATAGATAAGATAGATTGAAACCTTAGGGAGCTAATAAATTTATTTGTTAGGAATCGACCAAATAGGGACTCTTGGTGACACAAAAAAGGAAAATATAGACCTTAAAGGATAGAACTATGCCTCAAGGGCTCATTGATGATGGCATTTCCTACATAAAAGCATAGAGACAATGTATTTTGACAGACCCCAAAAATGGACAATGGATGATGCAATCTGGGATCTAATGATGGGTAAATATAATGATGAAACCTAGATGAGGACATAAGACTAGCCTTATGGATATGATGGTTGATATGCATAATAGGATGTAAATTTTGTGAAGTGCAAGAATGGGATATTTATCCAAATCATCAGAAGATGAATTGGGAGGATGGCATGATAGATAGAGGAGTGATGAAAAGTGATAGGAGGTGAGCAAGATATGGGATAAAGGTAGAAGTAATGATAGTGGGCTTGAATGAATTGGAAGTGATGAGGGGTAGCCTATAGCTAAATACTAATGAAAAGGGATTAGGTGATAGAAGGATGAGATGATAGGGTAGATGGATGGAGAGATAAATATTTGGAAAGGGGAAGATGATAGGAAGGATAGATAGGATGCATGTAGATTTGGAGAGGAAAGGTGGAATAGGGTGGATGGATAGGAAGATGGAAAATGATTAGTGGATGGATGGGAAGATAAGGATGGGAAGATGGAAAAGGATTTTTCAATAAAATGGGAGTGAAAAGGTAAGGATGGGGAGATGAAAGGATGATACGATGGATGGATAGAGATTTAAGGGTATGGAAGATGGAAGAATGATAATATGATGGGATAGGAAGATAACAATGGGATGTGGAAGGATTATGGGATGAAGCAATGAAACATTTAGAAATATTAATGGAAGGAGGATGTGGAGATAATGATGGTGAGATGGAAGGGATGATAGGATGGATGGATGATGTCTCCAAGGACTACATCACAAAGTAATAAAATTCCCCACTCTACATATGTCATGTGTGATGAGACAAAAGGGATGACAAATAGGAGAATGGATAGATAAGGAAAGGATATGGATTAGAGAATGATCCATGGAGAAGGGAATGTATGCCAAGAGGTTTCCAAATAATGTATATATATATATGTATGTATGTATATATATGTATGTATGTATGTATATATATATATGTATGTATGTATATGTATATATATGTATGTATGTATATGTATATGTATATGTATATGTATACATTATTTTTCCCTATATTTATTAATATCACACAAAATATGGATGAGTTTGCATCAATGGGATGTGATAGGTAAGATGGGTAAGATATGTGGGATGAAGGAAATGAAGGACGAATGTGCTTAAAATGAAGTTGCCACCAAGTGTGAAGAGAAAATGGATGGGGAATTTATATACGATGCATTTTTTCAAGGTTTTCATCATGATACTTGTACAAAGTGTCTATTTTCCAAGTTTTCACCATTGGAAATTTTTTTATTTTTACATTTTTCTCTTGTTTTTAACACATTTGTTTTTGGAAAATTTCTAGATTTTTTTGGATTTTTTTAATTTTTGGAAAGGGTGTGGATGGAGATGGATGATAATGGGGATATGGATAAATAAATTTGTGAGATGTGTGATAAGGAGATATATGAAGAACCCAAGCATAAAGTCCCATACAAAGTAATAAGATCCCATGTGTGAAGGGACTATTGGATGTTAGTACAACCTGATTAGGATGGATGGATTATGTAAGGGAATGGATTAAAGGGATTTGATGTGGGATATATGTGGGATAATGGATGGTATGTTGGAAAGTGTATGGAAAGAATGATGGTGGAATGTTTTTAGGAAAAGCATGGGTACTTATGTTGGTGGATGTGAAATGATAGAAGGATTATTGGAGGGAGAATGTTGGGATGGTGGAGGAGTGGGGATAGTGAATTTTGGGACATAGGGACCCAAAATAGATTTAGGAGATGGAGGATGTAGATGATTAGCTTTTGGGCTAGCCATTTTGGATGTTGTTATGGATTTTTAATTTGAATGCATTGCACATTTTTTCTTTGGGATCCAAATGGTTTTGATTTTTTTTTTGGTGGACCTTTATTTCCTTTAGGTTTGATTTGGATTGTGTATTATATTTTTTATTTTCTTCATCATGTATTTTTCTGGGAACATGGTGATCTTGAGATTCATGTGGATGATTGGATTTATGCATTTTTATTGTGGCATCAATATTTCTTCTAGTAGAAGTGGTATGGGTGTGAGGATATGGGTAGGACTTGGGAGATGATGTGTGGATGGAGGATGTTGGATGAAGTTCATGTAGGTATGCCTTTATTTATCATGATTGTGAACTAGGAGAGGGTGATTTTTATGATGCGTGATAGGGAGAGGTGATTAGTGGATGATGATATGAATGGAATAAGATGGAGGATTGGATTGTGGGGTATAAGGTCCTAAAACAAACCTAGTATATGGAGGATGTGTGATGATGGATGGATGAACATAAGGACCCAAAATGGATTTGGAGGATGAAGGAGGGATATGATGGAGGTGGGGGATGTATACAAATGTTTTGGTGGAGTGATGGGAAGAACTCATTGTTATTTTGGAAGAGGCTTGCTTAGAATGTGCGAAGGTTATACCAACATTTTTAGATTTTGGACCTTGAGATATATAGCAAAGGCCTTGTGATTGCGGATTTTATTTGACATGGATGGGCTCCAATATACCTTGCTCATGAAGGCCTGAGAATTTTCATTGATAGTTCATAGTATCAAGCATTCACTTTATGGTAGGATGCTTATTATTTTGGAAACATGATGAAATTCCATTATTAGGTGGAGGATGGGTGGTGTATATGCTTTGCTCTTCTATTGCAAGGGAACCACCATGGATGAATGTAAGAGGACTAATGGGGTATGGTGTTTTTGTTGGGATAGTTTGGATAGGTGGTGGTAAAGGATCATGAGATGAAGATGATGTGATGGTATAATCTTGATTTAAAGGAGCGGGTGATAAGTGATTGTAAAAGGGATCATGGGATGGAGTGGAGGAGATAATGTGACCTCAAGAGATGGGGTGAATGAGATGGAAGGATCTTGATGTGGAGAATTGGGTGATAAGGTTTCATGAGAGGGATTAGGTGTAATGGTAATATATTTATTTAGATGAGGGATGTATTGGCATGTTTCAACTTCTACAGAGGTGGAGGAGTGTTGGATTAAATCCTTAGATGGGGTGGATGGAAGGATAAAGTAGTCATGGAGTTCATGGGAGTGTATTTTTTTAATGCTAGGAGTAGGAGAAGAGGATTGGATGGATTTAGTGGTTTTGATAGTTTCAATGGTTTGGATGGTGTTAGGAGTGGGGATAGTAATGATAGGTGTAGGATGGAGAAGGGACTCATCACTAGTGACTGTATGTGGTGGAGTAGAGTGGCATGACTCCACAACTTGAAGATGTGGTTTTGGTGATTTATTCTTTGTCATGAGTCCTTAGATGGAATATGGAATGAGATACATATTTTAGTCTCAGATGGGGTGGTGGGAATAGATGGAGGATTATAAATGGGTGGAGGATTAGGATGCTAAATTGGGGGATTAGGACTAGATGGAGGAATGGGAATGGATGAAGGACTAAGATTAGGTGGAGGATTAGGATTGATGGGGGGATCAAGATGATGTAAGCAAGGTGGTGATATCTCACTTTCCAACTCAAAATAACCTAACTCAATCAAGGAAACCTGCCCTTGAACACAAAACACCCAACTTTCCCAAAACACTCAACAAGAGGCTTGTAGCCTTAAAAAACCAACAAATGAAGATATATTTTAGAGAAGGCCATACAAAGGCCTAAAAAAATCAATCAAGACTTACCATAGTACCAACACAACATCCCAAAAAGGTCTCAAGTGAATTATTTGCAACAACATAGAGATCCAATACACTACCCCTATTTTAGGCTACTTAATTAGGCCAAATTTCCAAAGGAAGTACTTCCCAAATACCCAATAACCATCCAAACTCAATTGAAAGTCATGAATTGTGATGTAAAACAACAAAATACACAATGATTTTTCTATACCATGTCATCTATGACGCTACACCATGAAACCCCCACCTTTCATACAAAACATTAGGGTTTATTGAAAATCTATATAGTCGGGCTTATTAGACCCAAACAATGCATCCAATACTTCAAATTCACCCTGAAAAAACTCAATATATACTCACTTGGTTAGTTCCAACAATAATTCATCAAAAACCTTCACTAACTCACCATTTTCATCAATAAAGTACACTCAATTTTACCCTAGGGCATCATCCCAATTCTCACAACTCAACTCCACTACCTACCAAAACATGGAAACACATAAATTAGAGATTATTGGACCCATTCCAAAGAAACAATAGGTACATAAAATGGAATGGGTCAATTTGACATTTTAGAAGGCAATCAACCCTTAAATCTATGTTAATAGGGTTGCCTCAAGAATTTAAAGAGATCTTCCACAAAATTGAATTTTAGACTCTCAAACCTGATGGGAAAGAAAGGTAATTCCTGTATCCACATAGTACAACAAGTTTTAGAGAATCTATAGCTTGTACAGGTCCGTACAATACAAGGAAAGTTTAGAAAACAAAGAACTTTACAAAAAAAAACATTGTATTATGCTTGGAATTCTTTAATACATCAATCAATTGACTATCTTGGAGCCTTTTTAGGATTTTTATACATATTCCCACAAAAATATAACTAAAAAATACCTATAAATGTTTTTCAAATTCTTGACCTTTCAACTTCCTAGAAAGTTGCATTTTGGACAATTTTCCATTTGACAACATTTGCATTTTTGTGCAACTTTTATCAACTTGACACCTAAGACTCTAAACCACCCAAGTACATAATAAGTGGTCTTTTTAGACCTTATTTAGCATAAATAGGCCCAATATAGAATTAAAAGACCTTAATACTAGCTCTGGACAAATTGACCAACATTGGAAATCTTCATTTTGCTAGGTGCACCTGCACCACAAGATTAGATGTAGGACAAAGGTATGATGGATTGGAGGTAGGATTAGGATATGATAGAGTGGAAGATGGAGTAATATAAGAGGATGTGTATGGTGGATTGAGATAGGAGGAAGTGAATGATGGATTGGGATAGGAAGATGAGGATGCTAAATTAGGATAAGAATATGTGTATGGTGGATTGGGATAATGGATTGGAGGAAAATGAGATGGTGGATTTGGACATGGATGAAGGTGATAGTGTTGTGCAAAGATGGAGGTTGAGATATGGATAGAGAAGAACATGGAGACATGGATATTTAATAAGAGGGATATGTGTGAGATAGATAAGATGTGGATGAGGAACATGATGGAAATATAGATGAGGGAGCTACTATATTTTCTATGTCAAAGGTAGCATAAGGATAAATAATGGGCACATGGATGGAGGAATGATGCAATATATTTGAGGAGTGATTGGATTTGGATGATTCTTGGGGAAACTTTCCTATTAATGATAGCATCAAGGGGATCTATACTCATCTTGATCAACAATAATTTCAATGTCATCCTCAATGTAATTGGAATCTCCCTGGACTACTATTTTTGGTTGTGTTGATGGAGGATAAGGATTCATGATGATGAATTATATGAGAATATATGATTAGAATAAAATAAGAGATGATGAAAAGATAAATAAAATGTATTATAAGAACATGGAAGAAGGGATAGTAAAAAATTTCTCGATATCAAAAGATATTAGATGTGGATGCACTATAGCTCAGATTGGGGTCTAGATTAAGCTAAGATTAGGATTGGATTTAAGATCAAATTAGTATTTGATTTAAGTAAAGATTAGGATGGTTTTGAATATATGGTGGGAGGGAATCATAATTTCAAGGATGCAACTAAACTGATGGGATGATTGTTGGATGGTTGGATGATAGTATCCTCTCAACTATAGTCGAGATCCTATGTTGAAGTTAAATTGGATGAATTTACTAGCTGAAATAGGATAAGTTCTCAAGAAAGAATAGATATCAAGACAAATTATACCTTTGGATTGAGGTGAAATAGTTTGGATGAGGGATTACCAACTTGGAATAGGCTAAGTTCCCAAGAAATTGTTATGATGAATGATTGATTTAGGATGTAGGATCTTGATTAAGTATTTAAGGTTGGATTTTGGATTGTGGATGATTTAGGTGTTTATAGGATGGGTTTAGCTAACTCCTTTCTCAAAGGGGTTGATTCTTTAGATAGGTTGATGGTAGTTTGTGGGATGAAAGAGACCATTTGGAGATGGATATGGAGAGGAAAAACTACTAGATTATGTTTTTGAACTCGAGAAGATATAGGCTAACTATGATAGGATGGATTGACTCTTTGGATTGTGTATGGGAAGTGGATTCACCCTAAAACAGAGTGTAATTTCCTATGTAGGTAGTGCAAATGACTAAGTGTGAAAATACATATCAGAGTAACATATTCGCCTATGATGAAATGACCTATAGACTGTATAGAAAAGGATAGTGGATTCTGCCAAGAATAGAGTAGACGAACCTACATAGATTAATTGGGTGTACAGATTAATACTGTATAACCCTGTGAATAGAGCACAAATTCCAAAGAGGATGACAATATGTATACAAAGCACAAATTCCTATAGGGAATGATGAATTATGGAAAAATGTGATGGATATGCCAAATAATAGAGCACAAAAACCTATGGGCTGACTGGACTAGGGTGATGATGCAAATGCATGTCAATAGAGTAGATTCACCCCTATAAAGAGTGGTATCAAGGAAAACTGACTAAAAATATTAAACTAGACTAGGGAACACAAATGCCCTTTGGAGAGTGGATTCACTTGTTAAAATAGCAGACTCAATGTAAGAGGATAGAGGGACTCAATGGCATAGGATAGAAAAACAAACCAAATAGTCAGAAATAGATTGGTATAAATGTAAGACACTCAATGGTATGCAAAAGAAGACACACTAGACAACACGAACCTAGATTAGTCAAATGGGTTTGCAAAATCAGTGTAGGCTCACCACCTTGAGGGGTTGATACTCCTTGATACTCGAGTGTAGCACTCTTTCTTGTGAAGGTGGATTTACAGAGATCTAGTGAAATTGGGTCATCAATGGATACAATGGGAACACCTTCTCTCTCCTCAGGAACTATCAAAGTTACCCCAAATATTTATATCTCAACCTAAGTGAGTACATGGTGAGTAGCTTCGAGGTATGATCCACATCACCTGCACTACACTAAGCCATGACTGACAATAGATCTTAAGCTAAGCTAAAACAAGGCAATCTAAGGAGTCCTCTAAATACCAAGAGGGTGAATGAGGCACATCCATGAACACCAACTCATCACAAGCATGGGTTGGGAAATTTTTATGAGAAAGCTCAAACTAAACCTGCATGCCTAACATTGAATCAAGCAAGTATACGTGCTTCACTAAACATGATGTGATTGGATTGGGGTACAAATTTTGTTCTCATCCTTTATATAGCCCATCAGTTCATGTGGTTGAGGCCATCCATTGGTGTAATGAAATCCCTAAGCAAGCCTCCTAAAAGGTAGGAAATGATAGGAATTTCTAATCCCTAGGTTCACATGTAGGGAAAGGGGATAGTATATGCACAAAAATAACACTTCCTAGATAACATAATGGACTTAGATTGATTCATGATTTCTAATTCCTAGGCTCACATGGAGTGCAAGGGGGGAGCATATGCCAATGAACCAATTCCAAACAAAAAAAAATTAGATTTATTAACCCCTTAGAAATTAAAATGTTCCTAGATTAGTATGAAAAAAATACTTATGAGATGTCTTCAATTGATTGTCTTTTAGGAAACACATTACTAGTTTTATCCACTAGGTTTGGACAAACAATAACAAGCTGCACAAGAATATTATTATATACCAAAAGTGATGGAAATAAAATGAGTGTTATCCCAAGGGCAGAGAACACCCAACCCAACGATAGGGGGAGCCCCTAGAGAATTTTTTGGGAAAAGGAAAGTATAGAGCTATCTAAATTTTTTACCAAACATTGATGTTTTTTTACCTTCTATGTTTGTAGGTGTACAAAGAAGAATCACCCAAGAATAGAGTGAATACACCTCTATAAAATTTGTTGATTCACCCTTGTAAGTTACAAATACACCTCTCTATGCTACTAGCATATTCACCTTTGAATGATGCAGATACACCTCTATAGATCCCTAGCACATTCACCTCTCTAGACCGTAGAATCACCTTTGTAGCTTTCACATTCGCCTCAGTGAGTTGTTTTGGTTAGGTGTTGTAGAATCACCTCTATGATTGGTAGATATGCATCTGAAGGTTATGTATATGCCTCTATAGATGGCCAGTTCAGTGGCTCACAAATCACCCTATAACTCATGGATTTTCCTTTATAGAGATCTTGCTTTAAGGCCTTGTGAGATCACCCCTATAGCTCACGGGTTCTCCTCTAAGTGTTGCAAATTCACCTTTGTAAGATTCTAGTATTTTTTCCTCTAGAATTTGTGTGTTCACCTATGCAAGTAGCAAGTTCATTAATCTAGACAAGTTAGGTGAGGTCTTCGTAGTATCACCTCTATGGAGGATTGAGTCTTATAGTCAAAGGTAGATTCACTTCTATAAAACTAGAGAATGGGAGCTAGCACATATTCACTACTGTAGTTTGATGGATATGCCTCTCTGGAGTTGGAAAGTTGGCTTGTCTAGTCACTTCAGAAAAATCACCCATGTGGTGTATTCACCTCTATAACCCAAAAAAATTGAACTTGAAAAATTTAAAACAACAAACAAAAATCAAATGGACTCATGATGTGGGTCTTAGCAGGCATGCTAGAAATGTGTGTAGTGTTTTAATCTATTTTAAATGCAAGAAATCAAGCCAATAGATGAAAATAAATACAAACACTCTGATTAGGGCCTAAGGAGGAAACTCAAATTGAAAATGAACACAAATTTGAAATATTACCTAGTTGATCTTGTTGGATTCATTTTCCCCTTTTGATAGCTTGATTTGTGTGCTCTAGCATGATTTGTGTAGCATAATGGTAGGATTTTCTCAAAATATGGATGCAAACTAGATGATTGTTGATTTTTGGTGTTGAATGTGCATGAGAGATTGAGATGAATGTAGTAGTATGTGGTAGAATGCAAAAATGACTAAGTGTTAGCCATTTAGCCAAGGGAGATGGGAATGGATGGTGTGGATTGAGGAAAGGATCAGATCAAGGATTAAGATTCCTTCAGGCATCTCAACCCACAAGATGATGACACTTTTCAACATGTGGATGCATGACACAAGATAGGGGTACGTGGAAGTACCATGGGGATTGGTATGTGAAAAAAAGGAATTAAACATTCCCTAAAATCCTTATGGGGAGAAGGAAAAAGAATTTAGTATTCCTTAGGTAAAGGGGTGAAGAATTAAAAATGCCTTAAAAAGTGTTGTGTGAATAAAATGGGATTTAAAATTACATTTGGGGATGTGGGTAGATTATAATGGAATTAAAAATTCCATTGGGGTATGGGTAGTATTTATTAGGGGGTTGACAAAGGGGTTGCTTAGGTTGTGCAAACATGGGATTAGGGGATGATTAGATGGCTAAGGGAGATTAGGAGCCCAATTGCATTTTATGGAGGATGTGACACATCCCTAATCAATGGTTAGGAATGTGCACATCCTAATGATGGATTATTCAAGTTATTTAGGATTGGGTGAAAATTATGGGGGATGTGACTAGGTGGGAGAATTAAATAAATAGATTATTTATTTAATTTTTGGAGGAAAGGGATAAATGATGGGAGTAATTAATTAAAGGTAATTATTTACTTTAGGTTAGGATTTAAATATGATAAATGAAATAGATCAGGATGAAGGGATAAAAGATAATGAATATTAATTAAATAATAAGGTATTATTCAATTAATATAGAAGATATGAAGTTGGCTAAATTAGGGGTAAATTGACGAAATACAAGTATTTACATTGTGTAGCCTTACCAAATCTACAAAATGGGAGAATAAAATGTAAGAGGGGATAGAAATATTTTATATGATGCTTGGAATGATTTCACAAGAAGGTGAATTCATGTCAAGCTCACCAAAATGTAGAGGGAATTTGCTACCCTCAAGATGACGGGATATTGAGGAGAGAATCATCTCTCAACTACCTCAATTGACACAGTTCAAGTGAATTAGGAATAGAGAAATTTGAGATTTAATTGAGTGCATAAGTTATCTAAACCTTTCATAAATTAAAAACTGAAAGTGTGGGGCTAGAGGTCTTCCAAAGAACTCAACAAGCTCTCTATCTAAGACTAATGCATGATTGTCAGATGATACCACATCGTGATAGTATCTCATACATATTAAATCTAGGAGTCACCATAGGAAAACAAATAATACCCCACACAATTGTCTTGATGTGAAATAGACGATGGAAAACATAAATGTGCACCGAATATAAAATGATAGAAATAAAGATGTTAAGGGAAACTTAGATGAAAAAGACAAAGAGAGGTTTAAGTTATCACTAAAAATGTTTCTATAAAGTGCAAGCTTTGTCCAAGTAGTTATTCTATCTACACCTACAAACACAAGACCAAATAAAAAGGTTTGTGTGGTCGTATAGGATTTTTCTATAGTCAAACCCTTGTATTGGTGTTTCCACCTCCATGGACAACCTAAGATGAGATAGTGGAAATAGATGAAAATGATAAAGAGAGTAATATGCTAACAAATAAAGATAATATGATTTAATCAAAAGACTTGAATATATACCGCTACCAAGAATAGAAGCCAAGTAGCTTACTAGTATAGTGAGGAAGTAATGAGAACCTCCAAGATGGCAATGGCCTCTTTGCAAGATAAGCTCATATTCACAACAATGTGGTTTACTCTGGAACTTGTAGAAGAGTTCTTGGAAAGAAATGTGTAAAAAGAGATGGAGAATTTTGTGAATGCTCAAGAAGCGTTGTAGAATGATGGAGAATGAAAAAAGAAGACAATTTTTGTGTGTTTTTCCAAGAGAACAAGATTGAATGAAATCCCATCCTCAAGAAAGAGGGACTTTTTGGTCTAAACAACTTGTCTAAGTGACTCTTGATGAGGTTGTATGTAGTGCCCCTCCATGATTGGCCCTTTCTCGATGTTTGATAATTTTTTTTTGGGTTATTTGAATTAAATTTGTTTAATAATGTTGTATGTTAGCAATGAATTAAATAAATTTATAAATAGATATGTAGGTTTTTCTTGGGTAATTAAATTATTAAATTATAAATCAATTTTATAATATAAAGATAATTATTGCTTAATGTTGAGTTTTAATTAATAAATTAAATAGTGAGGAAATATTAATATAAAATAAAATATTAAAATGAAAGAGATAATGGAAAATCTATTAAAACCATTAGATAACATAGAAGGTTTTGCATGCAAGATCATGCATAGTCCCGAAGTGTTTGTTAAAAAGGAATTTGATGTCTTATTGGAGATTTTTGGAGATTTTATTGGATTTTGTTCTAAAAAATCAAATAGCTTTCCTTTTCAGAAAATTATTTATCTTTTCGAGAAGATTTTCATAGGGATTTTTGGATTTTGGTTGGGAAAGAAAGAGATAATA
The DNA here is from genome assembly GCA_007258455.2 of Sequoia sempervirens. Classification (NCBI taxonomy): domain Eukaryota; kingdom Viridiplantae; phylum Streptophyta; class Pinopsida; order Cupressales; family Cupressaceae; genus Sequoia; species Sequoia sempervirens. The sequence continues at coordinate 723,867,326 of VDFB02193867.1, read as the reverse complement.
TTTCTCTACAAGAAATTTCATTCTAGGAGGGGGGATCTTTGATTTTTAGTTTATATCCTTTCTAGTGTTTCAAAGTGCTAAATATATTTTAGAAGTTTCTGGGATTTATCTATTCCTAGGAATAGTCTCTTTCCAAATTATTCGTTGGACTTCACTAGCATGCACAAACCCTTCCTCTCCCAAACAATGAACAGGGACCGTTGGGTTACATTCTTTATTCCTCTAGTTCTACTCCTGACTGGACTGTAAGATCTGACCTTCTTTGATTAGAGGTTGATATGATTCTTTTTGTGTTATATTTTCTTGTACCCTCATCGTTTCCCAAAGAGAGAAGCAAGTGCAACATTGGAGAAAGTGCACTCTTTGGTGTTGTTTGTCATTTCTGATTTAAGAACAAGATATCTAGAAATACCTTCAAAAGCAAGTGGGAATTTGGATGAAGGTTTCTTTAAATGTGGTGAGCTACTTCTGCTCATAGAATAAGCTCATCCCTTTGTTGATATTCAAGATTTTAAATCCCCTTTGTATGAGTTTCATTTAGTTATTGAATACAAACCTAGGTTGTATGCATATTATAGCATTGATTATGTTTATAATGTCATGATTGAACCCAGTCGTGTTTAGGATTGTTTTGCCCAAGTTATGGATCTAGAATCCTTGGAGCTATATTAACAGAATCATGGTCTAACTATGTCCTTTATCAGATTTGTGCTTTTAGCATACACCAATTTCTCTTTCTGCAGAAGCAAACCAAATGATCTTAGATCCATAACCTGACAAAAGAATTTCACTACTAATTACATCTGGCTGGAAAGATTCTTAGGCATATTTTTCAATTTGCATGCCCTATCCATGCTTTCACATCTTGCGTCCATGTACACCAAAGTAGTTGCAGCTACAATATTTCACAAAATTCCTCTTTCATTTATCTTTGATGGATGAGAACACCTTGTTCCATAGCTCTTATTTTGGCACGGACATGAAGGGCAGCCATGCGAACCTAATGATCAACTATATTTGTAATGCAATAAAGGTGATTGATGTGCGAAGTATTCACAACCCTCATTCACCTGCATGTCTACATGCAACTAGAACACAAGCAGAGCATACTAGATAGAGAAGAATTATCTGAATTTCGTTCCATAAAGCATATTAGATAGAGATTCCCTTTTCCCATCTAATCCCTCTCAACTAAGTTTAGTTCATACCCATTATTTATAGCTATACAAAATTTATTTTGACATACCTGCACAAGTCATTGTTTATATATAAATCACAAAGCCAAGAGTCAGGGATGAGGATCATCTCTATTAGCTAATTGTAGTAAATTTCAATTTTCTAGTCACTGTCCCATATTCACTTCTGTTATCTCCATTGATATTACCATGGTCATCAATGTGACGACCAACTCTATACCAAATCATTTATCTCTTGGCAGATTCAGAATAAAGCAAAAAGAGAGAATTCAATGGACTCCTCAATGCAAAGTCGAGGTTTCTATAAAATTCATCATCACATCATGCTAAAACTAGATAATTTATCATATAATATGCTGAAAAATGTGGTTCGTTGTTTTAGTCTTATTCGATTTTCTTAGAATATATATATGTGTTTGTATACTTATGTGTGTTAACTTTTTAATTTGTTTCATTGGTTATGTTTATATATATACATACATTTAGATATATTTAAAAGAGATTGTTCGATTAAAAAATTAGAAGATTGTATTCATAAGAAAATTATATAACATAAGATTGACTTATTTATATTTCAAGGGTAGTTGGTAGGTTTGGTAAAAAAACTGGGAATTGTAATAGGGGATATACTTATATATTAATATATGTATATGTGTAAAGGCGATAAGACTAGGGAGTTAGAAAACAAAAATTTTACTTTAGGAATATTTGAATTATCGAGACAAGTAGATTGGAGTTATAAATAGATAAGTAAAGGAGTTCAATAGAGAAATTGATTTATTTCGAATTAATTAAGTTATTAGTTTCAATCTTCATCATAGATAAAATTAGCTAGCTTATATTGTTGAATGGATATTACTTTACGACATCATGTGTATTTAAGTTGTGTGAAAATAGATAAATTATTAGATTACAATTAATAATTGATTCATTTCATATTCAATAAGTCCAACCAAGGGATCTATCAAGTAGAGTGGTATATTGGGTTTGGTATAAATTAAATGGATATCTAAACTAGACTCCTAGGAAAGATTATATGTTAAGCCTTGGAATTGGTCTTAAGTGTACATATAAATGTTTTGAGTGCTTGGATTAAGTACTTAGGTTAATGAGTATAATGAAAGTGAAATAATTTTGGTCCTCTTGATTACAATGGGACAATGTGTGTGTCTTGAATATGGAAAGTGAGCATTATAAAATGTGGAAGTGATGTTTATGGAGTTGTCCATGATTGCTCGTTTATTGTGTGTTTTCTTTAAGTAATGTCTTTCATGGTTGTAATAATTGGTTGTTTCCTTGTGATGAATTATGTGTGTAATTTTGGAGTTTAAGCCGATTATGATTATTGGGGTGTGCTTGCTTGGTTTGTCATTGTCATCAATTATTTCCAAAACCTTGCTCAAGTTCTGAATTACGTGTGAGAAGATTATCCTTGATTATCATATTGTTTTGATTTCTCTTACTAATTTTTTTTATTTGTTGCTCGTTTAGTTTGAGGTGTTGAATTAGTGAAGATGAAAATCTTTTTATTTGAGGTTGAGTTTTATTTTGGGATCATGATATTGTCATTTCTTCGATGGGGAAACTATTGTATTAGTAAATTTTTTTTGTCTTCCAAAGGTTAGAGGGGATTATGGTTTTTTCTTGCATGAGTTGGTATGGGGGCCAGAGATCGGTTGAAGTTGCTAGGGTTTAACCAGGATGGGGGCTAGTAACCTAGGAATATCTACATTGGGTAACCTATATCAAGCTTACGTGATGACACTCTTCCCTATAGTAGCCTCATATGCATTGCTTGTTTTCTCTCTTATTTTTCATGTACCTTTGGAAGCAGATGTTCTTTATGTTTTTTTTTTTACTCTTGTATGTTGGGTCTTGTTGAGCCCTTGTCTACTTGATTGTTTGAGTAGTGGGTCCTTATTTCCATCTCCTAGAATGGGGGGTGGACCTTAGGGTTCCACATGGTTGGGTGGAACATGCCATGCACTCCATTGGGTTCCTAGTTAATGTTCATGAGCATGGATGTGGTTCCTAATGCAAAGCATTCTAAAACTTGTACCAAACTTGAGTTAGCATTGATGTTATGTAGTGTAATTATTTCATTTGTATCTTATCATGAATTTGATATATCATTCTCATTGTTATAAGGAAATATTTGATGTAAAGTTGTAAACAATGTAATGATTTACCCCATGTATGGGAAGTTGTATATGTATTCATTATTTTGTATTATGTGATTTTTAATGGTATTTTATCTATGGAAATATGTATATATAATGTGTAGTGGTTGTAAATGAACTCTTATTGTAGTTATTTTGTGATGTCTACTAGATTGGATAATTGAGGTATTCCTAATGCAGCCATGATACCCTAAAGGACATATTCAATGAAAATGTACAAGTAGCTTACATTGTATGTTAATTGATAGTATGATCTATATGTTGAATTAATTTTAAAAAAAATTGTCATAATTGTTAGGTTGTTGTGTTGTCCTTTGGGGTTTTGTGGCGAGGTGTTACACTTGGTATGAAAGCCTAGGTTCATACACTGGGCACTCAGGATACATATGAGCCCATTATGTTGTAATAGTTGCTCATACTCTTGAGGTTATGTTTTCCCTTTTGGGTCATCCTCGCTTGTCAACCTAAGCTTTGTCCTTAGGTGGTGCTTGTCCAATGGTTCAGAAAACTGGTGGAAAGGATATGACCCTTGGTGTAGTGCATAATGCATCGATATTTTTTCTACCATGGATACATTATGGACCTCTATGTAGCCTTGTGATGTGTTTCTCGGTGATGTGAATTTGTGTGTGTATGTGAAGAATGTGTGTTAAATCTGGTATTTTGTGCTTATGGAGTGATAAATTGTGTTTTCTATTTCTAGAAAGGCGTAAATTATGATATTGTGTCACATATGTTATAAGATTTAGCATTGTAAAATTAATAAAGTGGAATGTCTTATGTGTAAATAAGGAATATTTAATGAAAATGTGTGTTTTGTGTGTATAATTATGTTGTGTTTTTATGGAAGTGTAGCATTCCAAGGTAATGAATAAGCTTGAATGAATGGTACTAATGTGTTATGTTTCCACCCTAGTTTGTGATTTCTAGGTCGTTGGTGTCAGAACTCAGTGATGAAGGTAAAGTAATTGGGATATTTAGATGTAGATACTAATGATGTCAAGTGTAATCCATTTTTGATACAACACATGATATAGATTCATGGTTATGATCATTATTTGATTATTTTTCTGATTATTAAGTGGAAGATTGTTTACGAGTTGATTTGATTACTAGGGCTATTTTAACTGATATGGATTATTGTTTGAGATGTCTAGGTGGGAGGGACAGTGTAGCATTACTCATTCGTGAGCACCCTATTGTGTTGTGTTTTCCTCTCACAGTGTGTTTGATTGTTTATATATATATATGTTGTTTGACAGTTTGTTTGGTGTAGGTTGCAAGTACCAGGCATCGACTCCACCTGCACTGTCAGGTCTAAGTGTGCCTTAAAACCTAATGGAAATGTTGTTGAAAATGGAGATGGAAAAAATTCCCCTACCCTAGCCATCATCCTCAAAGAGGATGAGTATACAGTCTGCCACCTCATTTGCATTGTCTGATGTATGTGGTCAATTGCTCTCGTCTTTTGTTCTTGTTGATATTGAGTTGCATGATTATTTGAAGTTACTTATATTTATGCATGTTTTATTTTAACCTTGCAACTTCTAGGAGTAAGACAAATCTTAGGGGGGAAGGATGTAGTGCCCCTTCATGATTGGCCCTTTCTCAGTGTTTGATAAATTTTGTTTGGGTTATTTGAATTAAATTTGTTTAATAATGTTTTTGATAAAGGGTAAAACGGGTTTTATAGGGACGTGAAACCACAAAGTTTACAACAGAAAAGAAAGAATAGAAAAGCCCAGTAAACAAAACCGACTGCACAAAAGAAAAAAACTAGAACTAGCAGCAGCCACCCGCAAAAGACCAGGAAGGTAAAATAAAAAGGCCAGCAGAAGAGCCAACAAAAGACCAACCGTTATCAACCCAGAGTCTTCAGGACAGACTCTGTCTCCGCCTCCAGGTTCTGCATATCATGAATGCCCTTCTTAAAGATTTGAATCGTTTGTGGAGTGGCAGGAGCCTTCCTCTTCAAATTAAATAAATTGATAAACAAAAATGTAGTTTGTTCTTAGGTAATTAAATTATTAAATTATAAAGTGATTTTATAATATAAAGATAATTATTGCTTAATGTTGAGTTTTAATTAATAAATTAAATTGTGAGGAAATATTAATATAAAATAAAATATTAAAATGGAAGAGATAATGGACAATCTATTAAAACGATTAGATAAGATAGAAGATTTTGCATGCAAGATCATGCATAGTCTCGAACTATTTGTTAAAAAGGAATTTCATCTGTTATTGGAGATTTTTGGAGATTTTATTGAATTTTGTTCTCAAAAATCAAACAGCTCTCCTTTTCAGAAAATTATTTGTCTTTTCGAGAAGATTTTCATGGGGATTTTTGGATTTTGGTTGGGAAGGAAAGACATAATATTTCTTTGCAAGAAATTTTATTCTAGGAGGGGGGATCTTTTATTTTTAGTTTATATCCTTTCTAGTGTTTCGAAGTGCTAAATATATTTTAGAAGTGTTTGGGATTTATTTGTTCCTGGGAATAGTCTCTTGTTGAAGTATTTGTTGGAATTCGCTAGCGTGCACATACCCTTCCTCTCCCAAACAATGAACGGGGACCATTATATTACATTCTTTATTCCTCTAGTTCCGCTCCTAACTGGACTGTAAGATCTAACCTTCTTTGATTAGAGGTTGATTTGATATTTTTTGTGTTATATTTTCTTGTACCCTTATCATTTCCCAAAGATAGAAACAAGTGCAACATTCGAGAAAGCATGCTCTTTGGTGTTGTTTGTCATTTTTTATTTAAGAAAAAGATATCTAGAGATACCTTCAGAAGCAAGTGGGCATTTGGATGAAGGTTTCTTTAAATGTAGTGAGTTACTTCTGCTCATAGAATAAGCTCATCTCTTTGTTGACATTCAATCTTTTAAATCTCCCTTGTATGAGTTTAATTTAGTTATTGAATACAAACCCAGGTTGTATGCATATTATAGTATTGATTCTATTTATAACGTCATGATTGAACCCGGTTGTGTTTAGGATTGTTTTCCCAAAGTTGTGGATCTAGAATTCTTGGAGTTATATTAAGAGAATCATGGTCTAACTGTGTCCTTTATAAGATTTGTGCTTTTAGCATACACCCATTTCTCTTTCTGCAGAAGCAAACCAAATGATCTTAGATCAATAACCTGAACAAAGAATATGACCAGCAATTACATCTGCTTGGAATTTTTCTTAGGCATATCAGCAATTCGCATGCCCTTTCCATGCTTTCACATCTTGCATCCATGTATACCAGCACAGTTGAAGCTACAATATTTCACAAAATTCCTCGTTCATTTATCTTTGATGGATGAGAACACCTTGTTCCACAACTCTTATTTCAACACGAACATGAAGGGCAGCCATGCGCACCTAATGATCAACTATATTTTTAATGCAATAAAGGTGACTGATGTGTGAAGAATTCACAGTCCACATTCACCTGCATGACTGCATGTGACTAGAACACAAGCCAAGCATACTAGATAGAGAAGAATAATTTGAATTTCGTTCCATAAAGCATATTAGATAGAGATTTTGTTTTGCCATCTAATCCCTCTCAACTAAGTTTAGTTCATACCCATTATTTACAGCTATACAAATTTTATTTTGACATACCTGCACAAGTCATTGTTTATAAATAAATCACAAAGACAAGAGTCAGGGATGAGGATCATTTCTATCAGCTAATTGTAGTAAATTTTAGTTTTCTAGTCACCATCCCATATTCGCTTCTATTATCTCCATTGATATTACCATGGTCATGAATGTGACGACCAACTCTATACCAAATCATTTATCTCTTGGAAGATTTATAATGAAGCAAAAAGAGAGAATTCAATGGACGACTCAATGCAAAGTCGAGGTTTCTATAAAATTAATCATCACATCATGCTAAAAACATATAATTTATCATATAAATCTAAGTTAGAATTGATAATATGCTTTAAAAAAAAGTGGTTCGTTGTTTTAGACTTACTTATTCGATTTTTTTAGAATATATGTGTGCGTGTGTTTGTATATTTATGTGTGTTACTCTTTTTAATTTGTTTCATTAGTTATAACAGCAATCAGTGTTTATATATATATATATATATATAAGAGATTGTTCAATTCAAAAATTAGAAGATTTTATTCATAAGAAAATTATATAACATAAGATTCACTTATTTATATTTGGGTAGTTGGTAGGTTTGGTAAACAAATTGGGAATTTTAATAGGGGATATACCTATATATTCATATATGTGTATGTGTAAAGGTGATAATAGTAAGGAGTTAGAAAAGAACAATTTTACTTTAGGAATATTTGAATTATCGAGACAAGTAGATTGGAGTTCTAAATAGATAAGTAGAAGAGTTCAATAGAGAAATTGATTTATTTAGAATTAATTAAGTTATTAGTGTCAATCTTCATCGTAGATAAAATTACCTAGCTTATATTGTTGAACGGATATTACTTTATGACATCATGTGTAAAGTTGTGTGAAAATAGATAAATTATTAGATTACAATTAATAACTGATTCATTTCATATTCAATAAGTCCAACCAAGGGGTCTATTAAGTAGAGTGGTATATTGGGTTTGGTATAAATTAAATGGATATCTAAACTAGACTCCTAAAAAAGATTATATGTTAAGACGTGGAATTGGTCTTAAGTGTACATATACATATTTTGAGTGCTTGGATTAAGTGCTTAGGTTAATGAGTATAATGAAAGTGAAATAATTCTGGTCCTCTTGATTACAATGGGGCAATGTGTGTGTCTTAAATATGGAAAGCAAGCATTATAAAATGTGGAAGTGATGTTTATGGAGATGTTCATGATTGCTCATTTATTGTGTGTTTGCTTTAAGTAATGTGTTTCATGGTTACAATATCTGGTTGTTTCCTTGTGATGAATTATGTGTGCAATTTTGGAGTTTAAGCGAATTCTGATTATTGGGGTGTGCTTGCTTGGTTTGTCATTGTCATCAATTATTTCCAAAACCTTGCTCGAGTTTTGAATTAAGTTTGAGAAGATTATCCTTTATTATCATATTGTTTTGATTTCACTTACTAATTTTGTTTAGTTTTTTCTCATTTAGTTTGAGGTGTTGAATTAGTGAAGATGAAAAGCTTTTGATTTGAGGTTGATTTTGATTTTGAGATCATGATATTGTCATCTCTTTGATGGGGAAACCATTGTGTTACTAATTTTTTTATTCTTCCAGAGGTTAGAAGGGAGTATGGCTTTTACTTGTGTGATTTGGTATGGGGGTTGGGGATTGGTTGAGGTTGTTAGGGTTTAACTAGGATGGGGGCCGGTAACCTAGGAAGATCCACATTAGTAACCCATATCAAGCTTATGTGATGACACTCTTCCCTATAGAAACCTTGTATGCCTATTTGTTGTCCCCCCTTTTGTTCATGTACCTCTAGAAGAGGATGTTCTTTATGTTTTTTTTGTTACTCTTGTATGTTGGGTCTTGTTGAGCCCTTATCTGCTTAACTGTTTGAGTCGTGGGTCCATATTGTCACCTCTTAACACAAGGGGTGGACTTGAGGGTTCCACATGGTCAGGTGGAACATATCATGCACTCTATTGGGTTCCCAGTCAATGTTTGTGAGCATGGATGTGGTTCCTGATGTAGAGCATTGTAGACCTTGTAAGTTAGACTTGAGTTATCATTTATGTTATGTAGTGTAATTATTTCAATTGTATCTTATCATGAATTTGATGTATCATTATTATTGTTATAACAAAAGCTTTGATGTAAACTTGTAAATAGGTTAATGATTTACCCCAAGTATGGGAAGTTGTATATGTATTCATTAGTTCCTATTCTATGATCTTTAATGGTGTTTTATTTGTGGAAATATGTTTATATATTGCAGTGGTTGTAAATGAACTCCTTTTGTAGTTATTATGTGATGTATGTTAGATTGGATAATTGAGGTATTCGTAATGTAGTCATGATACCCTAAAGGACATAGTCAATGCAAATGTATAAGTAGATTACATTCTATGTTAATTGATAGTATGATCTATATGTTGAATTACTTTAAAAAATAAAATTGTGTCATAATTATTAGGTTGTTGTGTTGTCATTTGGGGTTTCATGGCAAGGTGTTACATTGCACATTGGCAGAGGTGTTACACTACCAAAAAATGATAAGTGTAATGTCTCAATGGCCAACATAGTTACATGTTTTCTCAAGATGCTAGCATGGCTCATGGACGTTTTCATGACATGCATTAGTCAATGAGAAAATTAGACTACAACAGTCAAGGAATTGGGCATGCCAGGTGATGAAAGATGGTTTGGATTGAACAAGAGCATAATTATCTTAGTTTATCTAAAGGAGAAGGTGTAAGTAATGTGAAATTGTATATGATGTAATTCATGGAATTATAGGTTATATTGATACTTAAAGCCTCAACCATTAAAATAAACAAGAAGGGAGGTAAAGGATCACTTTGTGTAACCCCTTGAGATGAACTAAAGAAACCAGCAGGACTTCCATTGATAATTATATAAAAAATTTCCCCAAAAAAACCTAAATAAATCGATTTGCACCATTTTATAGAAAAAACAAAATTTGTTAGGACTTTCATTAAAAATTACTAGCTTACCTTATATTATACTTTCATCATTTCCAAATTGATAATCATTGCTAGAAGCTTCTCACTATGAATAAAATGCATCATGTCATGTGTAATTACTTCTCCTTCTAAGGTCTCCTTATCTAGGATAAAATCCCCTTGTTCCTCTAAAACAAACCTGGGAATTAACTTAGCAAGCCTTATGGTAATAACTTTTGTGAAGACTTTATACCATATGTTGCAAAGAGAAATGGATCTAAAATCCAATAAAATAGAGGGATTATGATTGTTAGGTATTAAAGATAGGATGCGTATGTTGAAGGATTTTAAAATGGAGTCATTATTCATTGATTCCTTGGTGGACTTGACCAAATATCTCTACCCATAAAAGACTAACATTTCTAAAAAGACATCATAAGGCCATTCAAGACAAGATCCTTGTTAAGAGGAAGAGTAAATTTCACCTCCTTAACCTCTTCCTCGGTGAATGGTTTCACTAATTCATCGTTATCCTCCCTGTTCACTACTTGTGGAATCAAATCAAGAATTTAGGCTAGCAAACCTTGTGAGGGCTAATAGCGAGGGGGAGTTGTAAGGAGGTTATAAAATAAAGAAACTACCTCTTTTTGTATGATATATTCATCTATTAACATTTCACCTATGTTTGAGTTGATTGATAAAATAGTATTAGCTTTCTCCCTCAGTTTGGTTGAAGCATGGATTTTTTTTTTGTGTTCTTATCCCCTTATTTTAGCTAGAGCTCTCTATATTTCTATCTCTAGTATATTTCCTCTCTAGTAAATATTTCTTCTAGATATAATTTTTTTTTTGGAATGAAAGGAGGATTTATTCATCCCATATTTTATAATATGATCATTTAAGTTTTCCAATTGAAGATGCAGTTCTTTTTGTTTAATTTTTGTTGTTGAAATTATTAACATTTCATTTCTTAATTTGATTCTTGAGTAATGAGAGTCTCTTTGATAGTTGGCACATTCTTGAACATAGCAAAAATAACATATTCATACATCAATCTTCTAACAATTTGAAAAAAGAACTATCTATAAACTCTGAGATTGAGAGAACTTTATTCCCTGAAGTAAAATAATGTTCATTTTACTTAGATCTATTTTTCACCTAATAAGGCATCTTTTTCTAGCAATATTAATGCCCCTAATATTCCAAGATATGATCCTCACTGATCAATATCATGTTTATCATATTCTATGATCAAATCTATAAGACTAATTTATAACCAATTATTATTTGATATAGGGGAAATGGTGTTATAACCATAACTTTTGATTAATCAAGTGGGTTAAGATGATTAGAACAAAAAATAATTAATGAGCCATACATTTAAAAGTATTTCTAAAATTTTCACATATAGTTATAGCTAAATACAATTTAAAACTCTACAATAATCATAATATAAATGATAATAATGAGTAGATTAAATGCACATAAAGGAAAATAATGAATACTCTACAAAATTATTTTCTATATTTTTTATTTCTATAATATAATCTAATACGAGCCATATACATCTATTGCATTTAAACCCTACTTACATTTATTTCAAAAATATTTCAATATTTCACCACTTTTATAATGATAATATGCATCTTAACTTGAAATCTATAACATGGCTATACATAATAGTATCCACAAGAACATAGTCCTGAAAACAAAAAACAAAAAAAAGTCACTTGGGCCAATGGGTTGTCCACTTCAAAAGATGGGTCACACAACCAAATCCTAGTTCATCCATGGCATAATGTAATCCACATAAAAGATAACTTTTTCTCAACCAAACATCTAATTCATATTACATATTTACAACTTTATTTTACATTATAATAATAACCTATCAAAAAAATACAACACAAAGGATGCCATTGGAATCCATAACATGGGGAGTGGGGACTGAACCACAATGAGGGAAAAAATATCCTACAAATTGATTCACATTTGAAACCCACAAAAATTCTTCTTAATCTCATTTGTACATAAATTTCCATCCACCCAAAAACCCTATATTCCTTCCACAAAATCACATTTTGGATAGTCTTATCCCAATACTAAAACCCATGTAGGAGCTTCACACACTCAAAAAATAATTATGAGGACCAAATCCTCTCAAGGGTGGCCAACTCAACACAAAACAAAATACATTAAAAATATAAAATATCACAAGTATACCTTTACAAAAAATACATCATAATTCCATAATCATCACAAAATTCTCACAAAAAATCACATACAAAAATATGTAAAACCATTAAAATATTTCACATACATAAAAATGTTAAAATATTGAAAAGAGGGCTCAAAACCTATATTAAGATTGCTTTCCAAAGAGTTGAAAAATTGAAGAAGAAAACCTCAAGATCCTCCTTTTCAATCATTCCTTTCTCTTCTTTCCAAATTTGCTTCCAATTTTGTAAGATCACCCAAAATAAAACCAAGATCCAAAGCCAAAAATACCACCCAAAAGCCTTTTTTCATCACAAGGTTATGAGGAACAAAAATAAATAAAGGAAACTTCCTCACAACTACCCCAGCAAACTCCATTTTCACCACCCTTTAGAAATAAGAATTTAACTTGGTAGTTAAAAATACTTAAAAAAATATTTCTAAGTCTTAATAAACCACTTACCCCCATATCTATCACCTACGGTGAATTTAAGTGTATAAAAGAATAATTTAACTAGGACAAGAGACATATAAAGTACAAAAAAAATTACTATGAGATAACTCACTAAGATATTAAAAATAAAAATTTCACACAACTAAATGACATCTCATCCCATAAACCACATAAATAACATGAGCATAATATTACAACATTAGATCTTAATAACTCCATATGAGTTAAGATCAATATTCATATGAAAAATAATATAGAAGAAAATATTTATGTAACCTGGGATGATAAACCATTGGAAAATTATACCTACTCACTCAAAACAAGTTTTAGTATATCACATGGAGTAATAATAACAATAGCCAAAGCATATATGATGCAAGAGGTACTCCCTCTCACTCTCACACACATTCAAAATCTTGAAATTTAGATTTCAACAAAACAAGAATAATTTTATTCAATCAAATTTGCAAAACAATTAGTATTACAATAAGTTGGCCACCCATTGCCTCTCTCAACATACACACAATCTACTCCCACTCTTACATAGGCACTAGAATTCCTACTTGGTCCTCTCTAATTTTCCATTGTTGTTACCCCGAGCTCTCCCTCCGTCTATTCCCTCAAGCTCTCAACTCATCCTTAGATCTCCCTTGCCCATCCCTCTTCCTCATCTCTTCTTGTTCTCTTTGAAAAATTCAAACTTATACGACTATTGGCATTTTTTTATTTCATTTGAATTCTCACACTTGATCTTGGAGAATATCTATGGCTAACATATCATACCACGGTCCCGCTACACCTCCTACTAATGGTCATGGGGTAGTGGTTTCCTTTAACTATGACACCAAACACTAACTGCAATACCATAGATATTTCAAATCTTGATCATGGGGTAGCGATCCTTGGATGACCATGGACCTTCAGACTCCCCATCATGAGATCACAAGGCCCTACATTACCACAGTCCTTCCAACTATGTACTGTGGGATGGTGGTTAAACGTTACATGGACACAACACATCTTGCTAGCCCTCCAAGAACAAACCAAGCACTCGCAGGGGTTCAGTAAAGGTACTAAATGAGAAGTTAATGCTAACATTGTTGAGGAAAGTTGATTCTTTCCATTGTTGTTGTCGTTGAAGTCTTGCGAACTTGAGAATTTCCAAAGAACACTAGAGAGAACAAACCAAAAATTATTTTTATGTGATGTTGATTCCCTATGCACCCATGTTCTCTTGTACTAGACATGCTAGGTAAGAGAAATTTTCCTTGAGTTGATAAAATCAGGAACATTGATAGATGCATGGGACAGTAATCCCATGTTTTTTTTTAATCTATAATTCCTCCTTTTCTACGAGAGCCTTCCCTCTTCTACTATTCTTCTTAACCTCAACACCCAAGCCACCACCATTGGTGTCATCCCATTTCTCCAGACAACTCCTTACCATAGGTCCATGTTTGTGACTAGACCACACCCCTTTAAACTATTATATTCCACTCCCTTATTGCACTGCTATGGTAAATCAGACTCCAAACTGCTAGATTCACTATAGAAATACGTCCTTTTTATGGTCACAACTTACTGCACTTAGCCTATTCCTTTTCCTCTATTTTTTGCTTCTTTTCACTATAACAAACAATAGCGCTAGAATCTTTCATTTGTTTCTCCTCTAGAGAATTCAACACAAAATTTTCAACAACTTTTTGAATGGTATACACATTCTTCCTACCATGATAGATGAATTCCCTAACAAACTACCATGGCCTGCCCAATCTAACACATGAGAAGTAGGCATGGGCATAACATCAATCAACACCTCATCTCTATAAGAGCCAATTCAAAAATTAACTAAACATAATTTCTCACTCACACTCATCTCATGCTCCTTCTATAACCAAGAAATTTTGTATGGACTAGGATGCTTACTCTTCAAATTTAAAATTTCTACCATCTCTTCTGAAACTAAATTATCTATACTACCACTATCTACTATAACCTTGTAACACTTACCTCCAACCTTGCACACAGTTCAGAAAACATTCCTTCTTTGGGATGGCTTCTCCTCATCTGCCTTTGGATTCACCAACACTCTCCTCATCATGAGTGATTCTTCTTCTTCTAGATCTTCACCTTTCAACAATGCATCACATTCCTCATCTCCCCATGCCAAGTGATTTCTTACTACACTCTTCTTGCTACCTCCTTGTATTTGATGACACTCAAAAGGTACGATGACCAACTTCTCCACACTAGTAACACTAGAATGGTAACCCTTTATTGTTTCTACCAAGTCCTCTAGTATAACCTCCTTTACCTTGGTTTTTGGGCCCACATCCTTATTGGTATTGAATTATTCTTCAATCCGCTTCCCTTTACTGCTACTCACTTTTCCTTTGTTAGTTGCAAATTTTCCCTGACCTTTTGAACTACTCATTTTCCTCTTCACCAATTTCTACTTTTCCTTTAATGCATATTGGTATGATTCCTCAACTATGGTAATTTTCAGCATACTCATCTCATCTTGAATATTAAACCACAAGACATTCACATACCTAGCTACTTTCTCTCTATCAATTTCATGCCTTCAAAATTGAATGGCTAATTTATAAAAATCCTATGTGTAGTCCCTTACAATCATGTCCTTTTACATTAGATTATGTAGTTTCCTAAATAACTCCATCTCATAATCCCCAAGAATAAACATTTTCTTTAATCTCGTCATCATCTGATTCCATATTGTTATCTGCGGATCTTAGTTCATTTATTGTTCTCTTTGCAACCCTTTCCACCATCTAGTGCAACATGCATTTTCAATTTCATTTGGGATATCTTTACCTATTGCAAGTCTCTTATATCCTCCATTTTGAAGTACTCCAGTTCTCCAATCTAATCAATTAATTCTTCTGGATTTAATGTTCTAGAGAAATTTTGCACATCTACTTTACTGCTCTTTTTTATTCTTGAAAGAGCTCTCAAAAATCTCTCTTCTCTTGCATCCTCTTGTCATTCTTCTCCTTCTTCTTCCCTTCTCTGTTATTCCTCTTCAATTTCTTCTTCATTCTTAGAATCTTTGGCATTACCAATCACTAGTCTCACTTCATTTTTTATATCTTCCATTACCCTATCTCAGAATAGTTCCAACACTGCCTGTATTCTGGGTCTTCCTCTTTGTGGTGGCATCATTTTCAATCAATTACTTTAGCTCAATCATTTTGGGACTCCACACACACCTAGAACAATCATCTTGAGCATTCCTCAACCATTACTCACTCCCACAAACCCTAGTGGATACTCTTCACACTCAAGATAACCTACTCTAATACCAATTGTCCAAGAGGTACTCCCTCTCACTCTCACACACATTCAAAATCTCAAAATTCAGATTTCAACAAAACAAGAATAATTTTATTCAATCAAATTTGAAAAAAATTTACAATAAGTTGGCCACCCATGGCCTCTCTCAACATACACAATCTACTCCAACTCTTACATAGGAACTATAATTCCTAATCTTTCCTTCCTAATTCACCATTGTTGTTCCACTGAGCTCTCCCTCTCTCTGTTCCCTCAAGGTCTTGGCTCCTTCTTAGATCTCCCTCATCCATCCCTCTTCCTCCTCTCTCTACAAAATTCAAACTTATATGACCATAGGTATTCAATTATTCTATTTGAATTCTCTCCCTTGATCTTGGAGAAGATCTAGAACTAACATATCATATTGTAGTCCCACCACACCTCTTGGTAATGACCACGGGGTAGTGGTTTCCTTTTAACTACCATGACAAACATTGAACACAATATTTTAGATGGTTCAAATCTTGATCGAAGGGTAGTGGTCCCCCCATGACTACAGACCATCAAACTCCCCACAACAATATTGTGGGGCCCCGCTCTTGGATGTTGTGGTTGTGTTGCTAATATGTGGATGTCATTGATGTCAGCACTATTAGCATTAATGCATTAGAAGTTGTATATTTCAAGCATATTGAGAAAATTGTAATGAAATAAGTTGTAGGTTGTTAGTGGTGAAGTGAAGTTCAGTTAGTTGGTGAGTTAAGTAAATTGATGATGATAGGTTGTGGACTAAATGGTTTTTTTTCAAGTCTATCTAGTTTATCCATGTCGAGTTTTAGAGATCTGCATAAAGATTTGATCGAGTTATGAAGATTTGTATTCTGACAATTTGTTTATTGCCTCAGTTGGTGTTCCTTATTGAAGATAATGTGATTTTAGTTAGTTCAGTTGTTTTGGATGCTTCTTTAGTGATTCATGATGTTTTTGGATATTTTTAGATCATTCTCTGTCTATGTTGCATTTTTGCATTGATTGTTGTGCTCGTGATTCAAGATTTTCTCTTGCATGTTCATATTTTTCATGTTCATGACCAACAGGATGACTGTAGCATGTTGTGAATCTTTGAGGATTAATTTTTTAAGGTTGTTCATGTTGGAGAAGTTTATTTTGGGTCTTCACTATGTTGTGGCCTACCTTTGTAGATTCACATTAATAATATTTATTGATTTGAGCCAATAGTTTTTATTCACTTTATTATTTTCTTGAGGCTGACATGTAGCGACGTAATTCCTTGTTGTAGATATAAATAAGTGATTGTTTACTTCATTTGAAGTATGCCAAATGTGTGTATGTGTGAATAATGTTGAAATATTTTGAAGGTAGAGAAAAGAGTGAAGAAGAGTGAAGAAGAATGAAGAAGTGTTCATGTGCTTAATCGAAACTCTAATCAGGCATTAGTAGATGTTATTTTGTTAGCTCAAAATCCCTACAGATGTAATCTAAATCTTTCTACAAGATAGTGTGTCTTCCTTTGGGTAGTACGCCTTGTTTTAATTTAACAGTGAGCTCTAGGAAGTGTTCCTGAATGCATGTGCATTCCCAATTTCATTCTTTATACTTTTAATAGGGTATAATCTTGTGGACTAACCTCCATCGTGGTTTTTCCCCTAACAGGGTTTCCACGTAAAAAATATTGGTGTAATGTGTGTTTCTAATGTGATGCTGATTTATGCTTGCATGGTTATTGATCAGATCTAAGAATAAGGTTAATAAAGTTAACAATTTTTTATTTTCTGTGACAACAATTCACCCCCCTCTCAGTTGTTTTCCCTTGTGTTGCCAACAATTGGTATCAGAGCAAGTTCCTTGGAAGAAGTGTAACAACTTGAGGTGATCTGGGCTATCAACTTATAAGAAGGATAGTTTGAGATTTTATGGAACACATTATTCACTATGAAAGACTCGAATGGAGTGCCATCTAAGATGCATTGGTGAACCCTACTGGAGCATTACAAGTAATAGGTATGTTATTCCATAGAATGGTCCTACTACTACTACTGAGATTAGAGATACTGAGTACAATATTAGGGCTAAGGAAGCATTTTTGATTGCTTTGACTGATACTGATATGACTAATGTGATGTATCTGAAGACTGTTTATGAGATTTGGAAAAAATTGGAAACTTTGTATGACTTGGTGATGCTAATGTGAAGATTTCTAAGTTACAAAGTTTGAAAGGGAAATATGAAATGTTAATAATGGGTGATGATGAGAACATTACTACTTTCACGCAAAGAGTGAATGAACTTGTGTGTGGTATCAAATGTGTTGGCAAAAAATTGGAAGAATCAGAGATTGTTGCTAAAGTACTTAGATCCTTGCCTATTGCATACAAAGTCAAAGCTACTACTATTGAAGAACTCTAGACTGTAACAAATGTAACCAAGGACATGTTGATTGGTAAGCTTACTGCTTTTGAGTTAAGTGAATTTGGTGATGCCCTTCCTAAGGAAGAATTTGTATTTAAGGTCACTACTTCCATAAGAGATAAACAAATATATGATCCAGGTGAAATTTCATATGGAAAGGTATTCAAGTATGAGGAGGAAATGAGATAGATTGAAGAAGAAGAAAGAGAATTGAATGAGCTTGAAGCACTGATTGTCAAAAGAGAAGCTAGAGGAAAGGGTAAGATGAAATAAAGTTTCCTATTAATTTTTTTTCTTGCAATAAGATAGGTCATTTTGCATCAAGGTGTCAAAAAATAGTCCCTAAGCCAAGACATAACAATCCTAAATGTCAAAGAAAGTGCTATTATGCTACTGATGAAGGCATGATAGATGATGAATCTAATAAAGGGAATGGAAGTGAAGATGAATGGTTATTTATTGCTATCAAGGAAAATAATCCTATGTATATTGAATCTGCTAGTTGTATAAATGTAGAGAAGGCCCTAGCTGCTTGAGTTGAAGAGAAAGATGAATGGGTGATGGATAGTGGTTTCTCTCATCATATGACAAGAGATAAAAGCAAGTTTGTGAGCCTACAAAATTATGATGGTGGTGTTGTGAGATTTGGTGATAACACAACTAGTGTGATCTCTGGCAAAGGATGTACTTCTCTTGATGGTAAGCATAATACTGATGATGTCCTATATGTGGAATGTTTGAAGCATAATCTCTTATGTGTCAGATAGATGGTTGAAAAGGGGTACAATCTTTAGTTCAAGAATGGTAAGTGTAGAATATTGGGGAGTTATGGAAATGTGATTGCATCAGGTACAAAAAAAAAGGTAATATCTTTCATCTGAATGTTGCTAGTAAAAGTTTTTTAATTGCTCGACTTGATGAAAGTTAGTTGTGGCATAGGAGAATGTGTCATGTGAATTTTGACAATATTATCAAGATAAGTTCTACTAAGGTAATGAGATATCTTCCTAAGTTGATGAAACCTACTAATTCCATATGCAAATAATGTCGGTTGGGAAAGAAAACTAGAATTTAATTCTAGAGCAAACAACATTTTTCAAATGAATTGTTGAATCTTGTGCATACTGACTTGTGTGGCCCTGCTAGAATTAGAAGTTTATAAGGATATAGGTATTTCATGTTACTCATTGATGATTATTCAAGAATGATGTGGGTTACTTTCTTAAGGGAAAAATATGAAGTTGTGGAGAAGTTCAAGATCTATAAGGCTATGGTTGAGACAAATATAGGTTTGAAGATTAAATGGCTGAGATCAGATAGAGGTGGTGAATTCACATCCAGTGAGTTTAATTCTTTTTGTGAAGAACATGGAATAAAGAGACAATTATCTACACCGTGGACCCCTCAACAAAATGGAGTTATGGAAAGAAAGAATTGGACAATTGAAGAAGCTACTAGAACTATGATGTTGGAAGGAAATGTTCCTCATATCTACTGGAGAGAAGTTCTGAGTATTGTTGTGTACACACTCAACTAGGTACAAATCAAAGGTGATACTAGCAAGACCCCTTATGAGCTATGGTATGGACATAATCCTACTATTAGATATTTCAAAATATTTGGAAGAAAATGTTATATCAAAAGAGATGAAGATATAGGAAATTTTGATGCTAGGAGTGATGAAGGTATCTTTCTTGGTTATTCTACTAAAAGCAAGGCCTACTGGTGCTACAATAAGAGATTGAGGAAAATGGTTGAAAGTGAACATGTTAAGGTTTGTTGAAGACATATCTACACCATCCAGAACCTGTGGATATGATTGAGATGATTAGAATGACAGTACAAATAAAGGGAAGAATGTTCAGACTACTAATCAAGTGTAGATCAATCCAGTGAATTAGGAAAATCAAGAAGGAGAAACTAGTGAAAGTGTAGAAGAGAGAACACAAGAGCCTGAAGTTGAAGAACATCCTAAGAAGACTTTGAGGTATGTAAGATTGAATCATTTAGAAGATTAGATCATAGGTGAAAAATTGTAGAAGAATATTGTTTGATTTCAAAGACCGAGCCTAATAGTGTGAATGAAGCATGCAAAGATGAACATTGGGTTGAAGCAATGAAAGAGGAGCTAAAGAAAATTGAAAAGAATGATACATGGATTCTTGTTCCTAGACCTAAGGATAAAAATGTAATTGGAACTAAATGGGTCTTTAGAAATAAACTGAATAAGCAAGGTGGAGTGGTTAGAAACAAAGCAATATTGGTATGTAAAGGATATTCTCAAATGGAAGGAATTGACTTTGAAGATACTTTTGCCCCTATTGGTAGAATTGAAGTTGTGAGATTATTTATTGCTTATGTTGCTTACAAAAACTACAAGGTTTATCAGATGGATGTCAAGTAATCATTTCTAAATGGTGAATTGGAAGAAGAGGTGTATGTTGAGAAACCTAATGGATTTCAATTGACTAATAAGAGGGATATGGTTCATTAGTTGAAGAAAGAATTGTATGGAATTAAGAAAGTCCCTAGAGCATGGTATTCTAGATTGGGTAAATACTAGTTGAAGCTTGGATTTAACAAAGGTACTGCTAATAGTAATTTGTATTTCAAGATTTATGATGATCAATATTTAATTGTGGAAGTCTTTGTTCATGATAGCAATTTTGGAGGAGATGATGATTTGTGCATGAAGTTTGCTGATGAGATGCAAAGTGAATTTGAGATGTCTACGATTGGAGAAATGAAATTATTTTGGGGATTGCAAATTACTTAGTTAGGTAAAGGGATATTTATATCTCAGTCCAAGTATGTGAATAAATTAATGAAGAAGTTCAGTATGGAAGATTCAAAGCCAATTGGTACACCCATGGTGACCGGATGTAAGTTGACAACAAATGATGATTCTTTGAAGGAAAATCAGACTAGATACAGATCAATGATTGGTGGATTGCTTTATTTCACTCAAACTAGGACTGATATCATGATTTTTGTATTTATTGTTGTAAGATTTCAAGCTAATCCTAAGGAATCTCATGTAACTGTTGTGAAGAGTATTTTTAGATACTTGAAGGGAACAATTGATTTTGGCCAGTGGTATCCTAAAGATGATGATCTTACTTTGAGTGCTTTTACTAATGCTGATTGGGAAGGTGATGTGGATGATAGAAATTTTACTAGTGGTGGTGCATTTTTCTTGGGTAAGAAGCTCATTTCATGGTTAAGAAAAAAGCATAATGCCATTTCTTTATCTACTACAGAGTCAAAATATATTGCTACTACTAACAATTGTACTCACGTATTATGAAGGAAGTAGATCTTGAAGGATATCAGAGTTGTGTATGATGAACCTATAACTATATTCTGGGTATGTGCAGGATCATGATGGGCCAAAAAGTGGCAATATTATGGGTATTTGTAGGGTATGTGGCTAATGACTTTTTTTTTACCCAAAATTGATGAAACAAAAAGGGTTTTTAGAGGAGATTCATAGATTTCCACCAATATAAATTATGCTTTAATTTGAATTTAATAAATAATTATTATTCATTTTCTATTAGAATTACGACTAAACTCCTAATCGATAGGCTGATTGAAAAACATCTATAACTTTCAAACGGTATCACATTTTTTGAATACAAAACATGTGTCACATTCTATGCTTCACATGATATAGGATTAAAAAAATAAAAAATAAATTTCATGAATTTTTGAACAAGTTAAGGTGGTCAGACATATATTTTTTTATATTTTTTAAAAGTTGTAATAAAAAATTCATAATTAATTATTTACTTGGAAAAAATTACAAAAAATATGCATCACATCTGGACATGAGTCCTCTACTTATATATAAAAATATTATAAAAAATATTATCATTTTATTATGGTTAGGTGGTCGACAAACACCTACTTCTTATTTTTTCCTTGAAATTTAAGTACTATTGCATTGAAATTTCAAATTTTCACCAAATAGATTTTATTTATTTTTAAATAAACCTAGTAGTTTAGAAACTACATTCAATTTTCTATAGATTCTATTCTTACATATTTTTGAAATAATATAGATAACTTATTCAAATTTTTATGTCAAGTTTCCTAACACTGATTTTTCTAAATTTTTTGCCACTTAAGGGCATGTTTTTTCCACGATGATCCTGCACATACCCTTCTGCGATAATTCAAGTTCCACTAACATTTCTAAGAATCTAGTACTGCATTCCAAGACCAAGCATATATCTATTAAGTTTCACTTTTTCAGAGAGAAGGTGAGTGAAAAGGAAGTCAAATTGAAGTATGTGCCTACTAAGGATTAGATTACAAACATATTTACCAAGTCGTTGCCTAAGGATAATTATGAGTATCTCAGAGGGGAGTTAGGGGTGATTACTCCTCCTAATTAGAGCTAAGATGCATTGCTTTGCATCATTCCATGCATTTCATAGTCATATCTTAATTCAGATTGATGATGTGGTGGTTGCTACTCAAGAGTAGTCAGGTGTTCAGATATGTGGTTCAGAGTTTGTGTGGTGAAAAGAGATCTTTGTCATTGATGTCAAAGGGGGAGAAGAGCCATGTGAAAAACTTTGGATTATTTGAGGAGAAGAACTATGTGGGGAGAAGATCATGTGAAAGAGTTGTGAAAGAAAAGAGTCAGAACCTAAGGGGGAGTAAGTGTTAAGAGATAGTTGCTTTGATGGTGTTTTTCACATCATGTGTTGCCATCGATTCCAAAGCAGGAGATTTTTGGATGTTGTGGTTGTGTTGCTAAAATGTGTTTTTCATTAATGTCAACACTATTAGCATTAATGCATTAGAAGTTGTATATGTCGAGGATATTGAGAAAATTGTAATGAAATAAGTTGCAGGTTGTTAGTGGTGAAGTGAAGTTCAGTCAATTGGTGAGTTTAGTACATTGATGATCAAAGATTGTGGACTAAAGGGTTCATTGTCGAGTCTATCTAGTTTATCCACGTCGAGTTTCAGAGATCCACATAAATATTTGATCGAGTTATGAAGATTTTTATTCTAACACTTTTTCTATTACCTTAGTTGGTGTTCCTGATTGAAGATAATGTGATTTTAGTTAGTTCAGTTGTTGTGGATGCTTCTTTGGTGATTCATGATGTTTTTGGATGTTTCTAGGTCATGCTTTATCCATGTTGCACATCCGCATTGATCATTGTGCTTGTGATTCAATATTTTCTCTTGTGTGTTCATGCTTTTCATGTTCATGGCCGACAGGATGATTGTAGCATGTTGTGGATCTTCGAGGATTAATTTTTGAAGGTGGTTTGTGTTTGAGAAGTTTATTTTGGGTCTTCAATATGTTGTGGCTAACCTTTGTTGATTCATATTAATAATCTTTATTGATTTGAGCTGATAGTTTGTATTCATTTTATTATTTTCTTGAGGCCGACATGTAGCGATGTAATTCCTTGTTGCGGATATAAATATGCAATTTTTTACTTCATTTGAAGTATTCTGAATGTGTGCATGTTTGAATAATGTTCAGAGCTTTTGAAGGTAGAGCATAGAGTGAAGAAGAGTGAAGAAGACTGAAGAAATGTTCATGTGCTTAACTGGAACTGTAATTAGGCATTAGCAGATGCTATTATGTCAGTTCAAATCACCGCGGATGTAATATAAATCTTTCTATAAGACAATTTGTCTTCCTTTGGGTAGTACACCTTGTTGTAATTGAGCAATGAGCTCTAGGAAGTGTGTGTGAATGCATGTGTATTTCCCATTTCATTATTTATACTTTTAATGGGGTATAATCTTGTGGACTGACCTCCACCATGGTTTTTCCCCTAATAGGGTTTCCACATAAAAAATCTTTGTGTTATGTGTGTTTCTGATGTGCTTTTGATTTATGCTTTCATGGTTATTGATTACATTTGAGAATAAGGTTAATAAAGTTAACAAGTTTTGATTCTCTATGACAACTAATTCACCCCCCCTCTTAATTATCTTCCCTTGTGTTGCCAACACCCCCACTACCATGAGCCTTCCAACTACAAACTACAAGATGGTGGTTAAAGGTTACATGAATACAACATATCCTAATAGCCTTCCAAGAATAGACCAAGAACCTATGGGAGTGCGATAAGGGTACTAAATGAGAAGTTAATGCTAACATTGTTGAGGAAAGTTGTTTCTTGCCATTCTTGTTGTTGTTGAAGTCTTGTGAACTTGATAAATTCCAAATAACACCAACCAAAACAATGTTGATTGCTTATGAACCCATGTGCTCTTGCACCAATCTAACATATATATCAAGATACAATTTTGAAAAAATTATCAGTTTTAAATTATTCTCATCTACAATAATCCTTTATGAAATCACATAGAGACCATACAAATATATTAACCTACACAAGACAACATTTAACTTATTAAATATCATCTAGAAACATCTACTTGATATTTCACATAAGTTAATAATTTGATAACACAAAATAACTATCAATAACAATAATCAATTGTAATCTATCATATAATAAATAATTTCATGATAATAAAAATATATATAAAAACATAAAAAACATCATCTATGTATATGAAATAAACTGTCATGTACAAAAATATTGAATAGTCAAATCATATAAACAAAACATCATACAAGATTCAACACATATCTCAAAAGGCGAGGTCTTACACCTTAGCTTTTGCAATTGGATTTTTTGTGACCCAATAGGAGAAAATCCTTTAACAAATACTTGTGATCCAACTTTAATAGTTTGAGCATTCTAAGTTCACTTCACTATATAGGGAAAATTTCCAAGTTGATCTATATCTCTCATAGCATCAATCCTTCTTTTCAAATCATCTTAGATCCTCTAAACCTCCAACCAATACAATTTAGCCTTGATCTCATTTATTTCTTCTACAATCTCTTCTTCCCTTGAAATTTTAGTTTTATTTTCAAATTTAAACTACATCTAGTAAATATTTATCATCTTGAGTCTCTACACCATCTCTCTAATTTTTAGATCCAATTGCATCAGTATCTTTATACCAATAAGGACATTTGTCTTACATTATGGGAGACAGTACATGATCAACAAAATTATTATCCTTAGGGTTAATTCGCAAGGGATTTACTCAAGAAAATAAACTTTCGTTGATATCATTCTCTGTTCATAACATTCCTTTTTCATTTTCAAGGTTTCTAAGGAATTTATGATATTCAAGTCCCATCCAAGAATTATCATATTTATATAAACATGGCCTAATATTAGGTTCATCAATGTTACCATTAAAGGATTTGTCTCTATCACTAGTATTTTTCTTTCTATTTGAGGAACTAGAGTTAGGAATAGAAGGCCCATATAAATTCTTATCTTTCCAAGTTGTTTTTTCTTTCTACAATTATCTTCATAGTTTCTATTGTGGATGATTTTGAAATTGATATCTTCTAGCATCCATGTTTGATTCTATATATGCAATCTTACCAGTTACCTTTGACAAAGCTACCACAGTAATAAGGGAAAGTAAAATAATATATCTCGCAACACTTTTGGAGAGATATTGGATGAAAATAATTAATACTTTGGCCTATGATAGAGAATTGAATTCCCTAATAGAGTCATAAATTTTTTGGTTCCCCAACCGATTTTCAATAACTCCTAAAAATTTACCTAATATTATACTTAAAGCTACTAGAAGTTAGGCTAGAAAATAGGAAATAATTTTAATTGTGTTTTTTTCTACACTTCAAGCTTTGTTGAACATAGGAAGGTTTCCTTTTATGAAACTAAGTGTACAATTCTACATATGTATGACTCGACACATGGTTATGTGCAAGATCATCATGGAAAAAACATGCCCTTAAGTGGCAAAAAATTCAAAAAAATTAGAGTTAGGCAACTTGACATAAAAAATTGAATAATTTATCTATATTATTTCAAAAATATGTAAGAATAGAACCTGTATAAAATTGAATTTAGTTTCTAAACTACTAGGTTTGTTTAAAAAAAAAACTACTTGGTGAAAATTTGAAATTTCAATGCAGTAGAACTTAAATTTCAAGGAAAAAATAAGTAGGTGTCTATTTGACCATCCTAACCACAATAAAATGATAATATTTTTTTATAAGATTTTAGATATAAGTAGAGGACTCATTCCCCAATGTGATGCATATTTTTTTGTAATTTTTTTCCAAGTAAATAATTAATTATGAATTTTTTATTACAACTTTTTAAAAAAATATAAAAATTGTATGTCTGACCACCTTAACTTGGTCAAAACTTCTTGAAATTCAATTTTTCTTTTTTTAATCCTATAGTATGAGAAGCATAGAATGTGACACATGTTTTGGATTCAAAAAATGTGATACCATTTGAAAGCTATAGATATTTTTCAATCAGCCTATCAATCAGGACTTTAGTCGTAATTTGAATAGAAAATGAATAATAATTACTTATTAAATTCAAAGTAAAGCATAATTTATATCATTGTAAATCTGAGAAACTCCTTTAAAAACCGTTTTTGTTTCATCAATTTTAGGTAAAAAAATAGTCGTTAGCCACATACCCATCATATTACCACTTTTTGGCCCATCATTATCCTACGCATACCCACATACCAGATTCACTCTCTAACAAGGATTTATGAATCATATCTTAAATCATCTAAGATCCTTGTGATCAAGTCTTTTCAAATATGAGGATTTTAGACAAAAACATAAATATAATATGGTTGACTTAAGATTTATCATTTTAAGATCAATTCTAAGGTTATGGGTGAAATTGGACTAATCGATTCCTATTCAAGAAAATAGAGTTAGTACAACATACATGATGTTCATTCATAACAATTAATATTCTCCAATGGTCAATCTAAAGTTATCAACTTGTAATAATTCAACTTGGGGTGATCCCATAATAGTGGTTTACAATTTTTGGCCAAACTGGCCACTGAAATTATTATTTTTAATTAAATCTTCACATTCAGGCACCTATAGCGGCTAAACCATGAGGAATTTGAAGATGGTGAAAACTAGAGTCTCATCAAATTTTGTTTGTAGATTCTTATCATATTTTTTTCAAAATTTTTGGAATCAAATTGCACTTTTTTTCCATCTCCCACGAAAATTAATTTTTTTCAGAAAAAAACATTTTTAAAAAGTGACGCACACCGTATAATGCATAACTTTTTTTCCATGAAGGATAAAATTATAATTCTTTCAAATTTAGATTTGTAACTTTGATATCTAGTGCTTCCACTTGGTTATATAGTCTTTTATTGAATATTTTTTCCTTAATCAAGTTTCAAAGTCAAATAAATTATAATTCAGACACAGCGCGACTGTATAACACAACTTTTTTTGTATATGTCAAAATTTAATTTAATTTTTTTTGTTGGATCAAGGACTTCAATATCTAGTGCACTCATATTTTTCAATTTTTTTTTATAATCTTATATTTTTCCACATGTGAAGAACAAATAATCATTTTCGATGAAAAACCTATGTTTAATAAAACTTAAAAAACAAATACATAACAAAACCAAAACATATTAAAATTATATTCATTGGATAGCTTGTTCTGAGGAATACCATAATCATTTGAAATAAATTTTAAATGAATTCATTTGATCCCCCAAAAGCTAAATCAAAAGTGATTTTTTATCAGCATTTTGATAGGTGTAAAGGAGACGATTTATAGGTATGGTTTAAAACTAGCGAGGTTCTATCCAAGGGGGTTTGATCTAAGGTGATTTGATCAAACCCTCTTCAATTGGAATCTTTAAAATGGAAATTTTTAAGGCTTAAATCATTATATTTTCTAAAAATATGTGATTTCAGCTAAAATTTGTTCCTCTCAGGAATTGTAAACCACTATTGTGACAACACCCCTTGTAAAGGGCTAATAGTGTGATCCTACTTCAAAATTCATTTAGTGACACTAGTATTCTTTATTATCATCAATGTAAAAAATTGCAATGCTTTTTGAACAAGACTAACAATGAAAATAACATTATTACAATAACTGTGTATTTTTCTTTTAGATTGTAGGAATCGGTCAGGTATCCAACCCCTATAAACCATAGTGTGCCTGGTAAAATTTTTTCATGTGACCGGTGGTGCTGGCATGACACACCCTCTGGTACCATAGGGGTGGTGGGGAGACTAGACCTTGTGACATATTTCTTGAATAGGATACTTTAGCTAATCAAGTTAGGCCCACCACCCCATACAATAAATGTGTATTATTGAAAATTATAATACTTTTTTTTCTCAAAAGAATACTAGATCACAAATTGGAGATGACACACACCGAGGACATTTATTCATATACACTTAGATCAAATTATGTGGTGTTATTACATAAAATTATAGTCATTGACCATGTACCCAATAAATAAGATATAGAAACAATCAAGTCACTACCTAAAGTCATCTCCAATTCCTTTGAATTTTTTTTAGAACATTAATAAATGGCATTGAATCCAATTTTAGAGAAAAGAGAATACAAATTCAAATTGATATGAGGAAAATTTGTCCTTATATTGAAAAAATATTGTTAGGTATGTAGATTGGGCATCCTTTGTCATTAAAACAAGTTGTAGTTCAAATTTGTAGTTAAACTTGGATATTTTTTTGTTAATCAACTCATATAGGTGCTAGTTTCATGTTATGACATGAAATCATGTCTTGCATGCCTCAAATAATAGTTTTGGAGTATTATCAACACTTTTCAATGGATAAAATTAGTCCTCTAAAGAAATTACAGAAAATTGTGCCCTTTTGCACAATTGTGGAAAGTTTTTGGTATTGGGCATGTGCAGGATCATGGTATGCCAAAAAATGGCAATGGAGAAAAAAATACGTGTTTCTACGACTCAAAAACGTGAAAATGCTGAGTTGACTTTTTGGGGCTCGGGTGACTACCGAGGTAGAGCAAAAACCTAGATTTAAGAATCGGATATCCGATCCAAATCGGATATCCAATCTAAATCGGATATCCGATTTTGTTGACACATATATATATATATTATTTCGGGCGACCAAAACTCATTTTTACATTTTCACCGCGACGGGCGCACAGTGGAAAGCACAAATCAGATATCCAATTTCAAATCCATCTCCAACAGGTAAAATTCTTTATTTTTTATTTTCTCTAATCAAATTTTCAATTAGATTTGTTTAATTTTAGTTGATTTTTTTCAAAATAGGGTTTTTTGGTTGATTTTTTATGAAAAATTTGAGTTTAGCATGGATTTTGATGAAAATTGAATGTTTGCAATGGATTTTCACTTAAAAATAGTGTTTTTTATGTATTTTGATTAAAAATTAGAGAATTTTATTAATTTTTGTTAAAAACTAGGGTTTTTGTTGGATTTTTTTAAAAAACTATGGTATTTTTATACTATTTTCATTTATATTGTTTGATTTTAATTAGATTGATTTGTTTTTATATTTAATCAGGCATTAGCATTAAATTGTTTTGAATCTTGTAGAAAATTTATGAGCTTCATGACCTTGTGTAACTTCACTAATACCCATGTGAGATGTAGTTGTAGACTTATGGCTTCCTATGTTGCAATCATAGCCAATGTTGAGCTTGATTCTTATAACTCTTTCACTCAACGTATTATGTCTACCCAATCCATCTTATATTCCCTCCCTAGTCCTACATTACCCATGTCTTTTTTGTAACCTAACATTTATGTGGACTTGGCATATGTTATTTCTAAGGTCCCCAATGATAATCTAGAATAATTGGATAAAGACCTACAATGAATTCAACAATTCTTAAGCATTGAACCTTTGGATGGAGAAGCAATCCCTCTTTTGGATAGCATTGGGAAGTTGGTAAATGATTAGGAAGGGATAGAAGTGTTACGTAGCCTAGCTAATATAGTAGATTCTAATATTCCTTTGGTAGCTAGTTTCACGAAATTTTTGACTAATGCTCAAAATCCTTTTGGAAAATAAGTTTCCTCTCCCACAATAATGCCTTCTATTCCCAACTTTACACCTCCAATCATAGCATCAATGATGGAATATAACAATGGTTTAAACTCAAGCTTAGGAATTTCTAGTGGAAATTATAATAGTTTTGTCCCTTCACCTATAACACCTCCATATTCATCACCCCTCCTAAACATGAAATATAATATCCCACCATTCCTCCATACTAGTTCACCATACTTGAAAAACTCTCACAACATGTGGCCCAATGATTTTGTGATAAATCAACTTTTTTATTTAAAGCATGAGATTATTACAACAACAAATTTCAAACTTAAACCAAAATCAAACCAATAGTAAACATCCAAAATACCTTACACATAGTTCATTAATGTTCACTATTTTAAATACACCTATACTACAAAACATTGAAATACCTCGCTTTGGAAAGTACAATGGTAAAAAATATCCTAATAACCATTTGTTAGTTTTTACTACCTTGTGTAGAGACTTTATTTTTGAATATTCACTCATAGTGAAACTCTTTTCTAGATCATTGAAAGATATGGCCTTGGATTGGTTTTGTTCATTGTCAAACAATCAATTACCTCCTTTACACAACTCATTAGTGATTTCCTCCAACACTTTCAAGTGAACATCAGTCCTCAAGTTACATTAACAAATTTAGTTCATTGTAATCAAGGACCTAAAGAGAAAATAAAAAAACTTTATGAAATGATACTAATCCCTTTATTTGAAATTCTCCTATAGTCTTCAAGATGTTGACATTCAAAGGGTGTTTATAAGTAACTTACAAACTAATATTCAAGATAAGAAATTGCTAATGAAATATCCATCCTTAACACGTTTTTGTATAACCCTTCATGATTATCGAATATCGATTAGTTGGTATGAAGGTACCCCTTCATAGGCTCCTATTGGTCAATCATATAAGTCATGCCTCAAAACAACTATCAATCATTTAAAAATAAAAACAAAAAAGTCCATTACTGATAAACATTCATGTCAAGCTAATAATATTGAGACCAGTAACTCTGTAAACATAACTTAGATATAAATTTAGGCCATGAGATAGAAATTTTCATAGTTGTTTGATTCTCTCCATGTGATCATGTTGCAATTGTTAAACAAGAATATGATTCAACTTCCTCCAATTAGTCATATTCAAACAATTAAACCTTTACCACCAAACTTTAATGCAAAAACATTTTTTAATATCATTACACCTCGACATGATATGGAAAGATGTAAGCATATTTATAACCAAGTGCAAGACCTCATTCTAATCAAATCTAGCTGGATGACCTATTAATGACAAAGGAAATAAATTGGTTTTTTCACCTAATCAATACTTACAAATATTTACAAGCCCATTGCCAATTCATTCAACAAACTTTGTTCAATACAATGATAATGAAGAAGATTATGATATTGCTATCAAGATTCAACCGTGTAGTTTTGAATAAAACTCATTGACCCATGTTTCATGAGTAGTGGTTCAACAAGAACCCATCTCTCATGATATTGAATGGTGCAATTAGAACTCATTGCATCGAGGTGATGCTCACAGAGGTGAAGCACTGGTCCGTCCTGGGACCGACTAGTGCTTCACCTCTATGAGCATCACCTCGATGCAATGAGTGCTATGTGGACCATTCAATATC